>JAIFGZ020000585.1:0-600000 GCA_019925245.2 Oryza australiensis
GTCGATTGTCGTTGAACATGTTAGCAATCGATCTTGGGGCAACGGCTACTTGTCGGATCAGCATAGTAATTCTTGGCCTTATAGCCGATTCACCTAGATTTGGCCGACCAAGGATCCTCCTCTGGCGGCCCTTGCTTTGTGCTAGTGGTGGGATTGGTTGATTCGTGACTAACGTCCCGTAACCAGAAATTGGTCGTCTGTGAAGTTCGTCGGCCCCCATTGCAAACACTGGTCGGCTATCTTGGCGTCGACTACGTAGCGATCATGTTATTGACGCTGTTGACCGGGATGCTACTTTGGTTGACTAACGTGTGATGGACGAAATGGCCGAGTCGATCCCTGTCTTGTAGAGAATATACGGCCAGAATCGTCCACGTTTCTGGGTTGGCCCCTCCATCTTCCTCGTTTGCCTTTTGTCTCACCGAGGAGGATGCCTTAACGTCGTTCATCGGCTGAACATATATTTTGGTGCACGGCCTCCTGGATCTTGTTTGGGTGAAAGATTGCAAGTAGTTAGCCTCGGAGCTCTTCCACCATCTTCTTATAATCGACTTGCCGTTCGGCGCGATAACCCGCGCTCCATCTTCACGGGCACAATGTTGTCCTGGGGAAACGTTGGGGCTCTTGGAGTTGACCATCTTGCTTGGGAGTGAATCTATGCGTCCAGTCGAGCCAACAGAGAAGGTCCCCTTTGGGGTGTGCCAAGAAGCGTGTTGATGAGAGAATTTCTCTCACGCCGCTGGGAGATCCGCTTGACTCAGTGTCGGGTCCTTCTTGGCCGCCTATGCTATGCGTGGGTGTGCGCGGTCGGTTTGATCTGTAACCAACAAGAAAAACAAAGGAATACGCATTAAGTGTTAGGTTAGATCCCACTAGATCGGCTAAGGGAATCCATGAACATATATATATGCTATCCTAAACTATATTTAAGCCAAGCTGATCGGAATGGATCAGCCTATATCTTGAGACAAAGATCGTTGGATGCTTAACCTAAATACGAAGAAGGGATAATAAATATATGAATTGATAACCTAGCAACATCTTTGAAAGCTAACGATGAATCGACTAGTACTCAGATGAATCTTATGAAAAGATATCTCTTGAACTAGATGTGCGTAGCTCCGGAAATGGCCGTCGGCCACTAATGGCGGAGCCAATTTAAGCTTCGGTAACGTCCGACAAGAATGCGATCTTAATATAAGAGGCAAGTCCTAATATAAATCTAATAATAAGTATACTAAAAGAAACACATCGTAAGGCGTATAAGGCCGGCTGAAACCCAGACACTTGTCCTAAACAATATAAATCAGCTCGAACGTATCATTGATAATTCTAAAAATGACTTAATAGTTCGAACTCAATGCAGCATTAAGTATAAAGAAAAAAAACCTGATCGGTTGTGGCCGATTTATATCTCTCGAGAACGGTGGATACCGCATATAAACCAGACCCAACCTTTAGATCTAGCCCTCTGTTGGTACGCAAGTTCTTGAGAACTGGGGCCAATGGCAGGGATGGATCTAAACATTGATCTAATTTATATGCGCTATATGATAAATAGCACGGTACAAACTCCACGAATCTAATGTGTCATTACGATGGAAGCACTTCAAACAATGTGAATCATGCTACTAATGACAAGCATTTACTCGGATTTGGGATCGAAACGATGCGGCCCTTAGCCAAACAAATTGCTCGTCTAAGAAAAGGGTTGGCGATCCGCCAAAGTTTGATTGATTGTGATTGTTTACAAGGGGTCTCGGGTCCTATTTATACCTAAGATACAATTATCTATACAAACCATGGACTCTATCTAAACTCATTGTTTAAAACACAACGTTATTCGAAAAGGACCCACGCCTTACAATTAACATTTTAAACAAACTCCTAAATTACGGATACAATTGCCGTTACAGACTCTATCCATAGATGGCAATATCGTTTAACGCGCAACTAATAACCGAATTTTCTATTTATCCTCAAACCGCCGCATCGTAAAATGGTTTTATCTCTTGGACACTGGAATCGGCTATCGCCGCCCTTGTCCGATCCAACCTCACCTAGATTGGCCTCGCAGCCGATCACTTCTCGGCCGATGTGGCCTCTGTTTCTCCACCAAAACAGCCGATCCGATCTGCTTCGCCTTTGCAAAGACTTAGGGATTCAACTACCAAATTTCGGTGTTAACACAACGGTGTATGGCCCTTGAGAGGAACCCCACACTCGAATTTATCTCCTAGTTTGGGAACCACGATATTCGTGACATTGAAAAGTAGATTTTCCTTGGGGACTTCAACTTTTATATATCACTTAATACTGTGAATAAGCTTGGAGGCAATATTTTGGATACTCTAGTCTTCAATGAAGCCATTGGTCACCTTGGCCTTATTGAGCTGCCATTGAAGGGCCAAGCTTTCATGTGGAGTAACATGTAGTCGGATCTCTTCTAGAATAGATAGATTTGTTTTTCACCTCCCCAAATTGGACCATCGATTTCCCTAACACCTCGTTGATGCCTTTAGCCAAGATCACCTCCTCGACCACATACCATGCAATATTGTTATCTCAGTACCAACATCCCAGAAAGCAAGCATCTTTCGTTTTGAAAACTCTTGGGCAGTAGGACGATTTCCTAGGACAATGGCAAATTGTTGGTCCTGCCACCCCATGTTTAATTGATGCGGCAAAGAATATTTCGACAAAGTTTAAAGCTCTCGGGGCTACCTTGAAGCACTGGAGTAGGAACATATCTAAACTCGGGATTCTAATTACCAACCGCAATAAGGTTATTAATTTCCTCGATATGCTCGAGGACAAGAGAGGTTTACATAACTCAAATTCAACCTAAGAAATACGGTGAAAAACGGCTCCAAACTTGGTTACACTATAAGAACTCCGTATTGGCGAAACAGCAGGCTGATAAATAGGATCAAATTTGGGAGATGAATGCAGTAAGTTCTTCCATGGGATGGCGACAACCTCTTTTAGAACAAATTCAATAGCTCGAGATCAAGAATGATAACGGAGTTTGGACACGGGATCTTCTTTGGTAAGGCAAGAATTATTTGACCCTTGTCTCCAAATCGCATGGGAAATACTACGAGATCCAATAATGGTCTATAATTTGTCAAGCTTGATACCATAGGTGGATGACTTGGAATCGCTTTCTATGCCCTTTACACATCAAGAAATAGACTCAGTAATCATCAAAATGCCCAATGATAAATCACCGAGACTAGACGGTTTAATGGGTTGTTCATGAAAAAATGTTGGCAAAAGATATCAAATCAGATTTTTATTCCCTCGTGAGGTTTTCCAGAGGGCAACATCAACCTTGGCCCCATCAACACCTACTATATCACCTTGATCCCTAAGAAGGATAGCCTAGAGACAATGAATGTCTACGGCCAATCTCTCTTATGAACATCTCCCTCAAAGTCAAAACCAAGATCACGCGAGATAGATTGCAGCACACATCATTCTTAGGGTGATTCACCAAAATCGATGTGGTTTCGTTTCGTATGCGAACAATACAAGATTGTTTAGCTTGGAGCTATGAATATATTCATCAATGCCATCCGCCAGTGGGGAGATAATAATTCTAAAGCTTGATTTTGAAAAACCTTCGACACTATTGAACACTCGCGATCATTCAAACAATGTCATGTCTAGGCTTCTCGGATAAATTGTCTGATCGGATGTGAGCTATCCTCTCCTCGGTGTCCTCAGCGGTCCTCCTCCCATGGAGTCCGGTGAAAAATTTCAGAAGTGCAAGAGGGCGTGCGCCGTGGAGACCCACTTTCCCCCTTCTCTTTGTTTTGGCGGCCGAACTTCTTGGTGTTGATTAACAAAGCAAGAGAGATTGGTTTTCTTAAAGTGCCTATACCCCAACCATCGAGGATTTCCCCATCGTCCAAGATCTTTGGCCGACGATTACACTCTTGCTTCTTCATGCGGAGACTAAACAACTCTTCTTTCTTAAAGCTTTATTGCCATTTCATCTCTCCACCGGTCTGCAAGGCAAATTACAAGAAGACTCAAATGTATCTGTGTGGAGTCACCCTAGGCTAGCATTTGGACCAAAGTTAAAGTCAAGCCGGAGTAGGACTCGCGAGTCCTCAGGGACGTGGCTGGGAGCCCGACCTCCACTCGAGGTCAGCCGATTCCGACCTTCCCAGGGTCCGACCTGTTGCGCCTTTCTCGACCTTGACTCCTAGGCCCGATCTCCGGCCTCCTCGGGATAAGACTTGGTTTGCAAGGATAGCCAAAGAAGGCAAGGAGGGGACAACCCAGACAAGGAATGAGGTCACCCGACAAAGACAAGATGATGCGATGGTACCTATGGAGGAGGGATCCCAAGGCAAGATAAGGCACAAGACACCCACGACGCGCAAGACTAGAAGAGCATCCCATGTACATTTTCAGATGTTGTTTGTACTTACCTTTTTAGATCCTTAGTCTTAGCTTTCATGGCCCGGAGTACCATGTGACTACCCCCCTTGAGCTATAAAAGGGAGGGCGAGGAAGGGCTGAGGAGGGGGACGAATAGACACACTCAGACAGACCTCGCTCAGTTCGTAGCCTGTTCTTGGCTTGCTTGCTCTAAGCCCCAAGAACTCACTCTTGTAATCCTTGTTTATTATCCACCCCAACAAAGAACACTGGGCGTAGGCCTATTTTTCTTTGGGAGGGCTGAACCGATATAAATCTCATGTCTCTTGCTTTTGGCTCGTCTTCGCGACTCGAGTCGACCATCGGATCCGGGGAGAGAAAGCGCCTCCCGACCACTCACTTACCTCCTTGGGCACTCCGTTGATGAGAAATTTCTCTCACGCTGGTCTAGGAGATCCGCTTAGCTCCAAGTCTGGAGTCCTTCTCGGCAACTTTGTGCTATACAGTAGGGCGTGCGGTTGGTTTGATCGGTTAACCAACAAGAAAAATAAAAATATATGCGTTAAGTGTTAAGTTAGATCCTAGTTGGATTGGCTCAGTAAGAGTCAATTCACATATATATGCTATCCCGTAGTGCATTTAAACTAAGAGACTAGAACGAGATCGGTTTGCCCAGAGATAGTATTAACCACTTAATCCAAATATACCATGGGATAATAGATATATGTTTTAACAGTCTAGCCGATATCGTAAGTCCAAGCGTGAATCGGCTAGTACTCCGATACATCTTATGAAAAGATATTGATCTAAGCTAAATGCACTAAACCTAGATCGAGTCAGTACTGTGGCTAACAAACTAATTCCGCTTAGGGCATTTAACTAGAGCAAGATCTTAACATAAGAGGCGGCTTTAATAAACCGATAGTATATATACCAAAGAGAATATTAAAACATATAAGACCGATCAAACCCAAGTGACTGTCTCTAAACATATACATCTAGCCGAATAGATCATAAAAGCTCTAGAAATGACTTAATAGATCAATATTGATGCAGCATTAAGTATAAAAAGAACAACCGGATCACCGTAGTTGATGTAAATACCTCGAGACGGTAGATATCGCATATAATCTACGCCAACCCTTAGATCTAACTCACGTCGGGTCGCTAATTCTGTGAAACGAGCCAATGTCAAGACAGATCTAAACATTGCTCTAGATTATATGTGATATATGATAACTAGCGCAGCATAAATCATCGAATTTAGAGTGTCATAGCGATGGAAGCACTAAATTCGATGAGATACACCACTAACGACAAACATTTACCTTAAGTCGGGATCGAAACGATGCGGCCAAGCAGGATCAATTGTTCATCGAAAGAAAAAGGAGGCGATGCGCCGAAGGTTGTATTGAATGTGTGAATGTTTATTTATAGGGATCTCGGGTCCTATTTATACCCAAGAATAACATTATCCATGCGAACCACAAACTCTATCTAATCTATTATTTAAAATACGACAATATCTCGGGATATGGTCCCATGCCGCATTACAATAAACAATCTAAACAAACTCCTAATTTACAGATACAATTTATCATTACGGGCTCGTCGTAGATGGCAATATCTTTTAACGCACAATTTGGGAACCAGAACCTTCTATTTATCTCTAAGCACTTTCATCGGTAATGGTTTTATCCTCTCCTTCGACTCGGCATCGGCTATCGGCCATCCTTGTTCCATCCAACCTCGGCCCGATTGACCTAGTAGCCGATCGCATCGCAGCTTCGGCTTGACCTTTGTTCTTGATCCGATTACGTTACCAAATTTGGTTACTAAAGACTTAAGGATTTGGTTACCAAATTTAGCTGTTAACACATGCCCCCAAGTCCGTGATAAGATAATATCGTGGATTTCTTGTTTTTCCAAATTCCCGCTCTTTTCGACCTAAACCGTTTTAGTTGCCAAAAAATACTCTTTAAATACCGCCCCGCGGCCACCGCACGTGTCACATTACCACAAACAAGCAGCCACCTTAGCAAGTCTCGAGTTCTCCAGGCGACCTGAGAGGCAACAACCCCCGGTAATGGCTTCCCAAGCTCTCCTTCCGCCGTGTCACGGCAGCCATCTTATCCCTGAGGTAAGTCCGTCGGCTTCATTCCCTCTTTCTTTTCGCGATTTAGCTCCTGCCTCTTCATAATTCCTTGTCTCCTTTCCTCATTTAATAGCACTTAACCCACAAATCGTAATCCCCAATCTAGCTCATCGAACTAATACTTCCTGTAGGGCCGATTGGTAATTTGGACCCGAGTGAAATAATAAACACGAAACCGATGGATCCTTTTAGGTTTTCCACCCCCAACCTATCATATTGGACCAGCACCTTCAAATTATGGCCATCAACGACAAATCTTGGCTAGCCTGGTTTTTAAGGATGTCGGCTAGGAAAAGGACGCACTTGGACCGAGCTTGGAATAGCTCGGTGCTTAGAATTGACAATATGGAACAAGCCCAAAAATGAATCCCTTCTATCTTTGCTTACTATTTTTGGTCCGACACACTCAATGCTTTCTTATTTAGACAAGGGCGATGACCCCCACCCCCGATGGATGTGGTAATGATAACCGGCTTGGACATTACTTCCACGGTCAGCCCAAGTGATCTTCGGCGCAAGTACCAACATAACTTCAAGACCAAAAGCATCGGCGGCTAGAGCGGTTTTTATCTCTATGAACATGAAGGATGGGCTGATCTCGACGGGGAACACACCCCTTCCTCCTTATGTGGTTAGAGAAATTTGTATCGTGGATCTAATGCGGCCCAACTAGTAACTGGCAAGCACATAGTCGAAGCCCTCGTAGAGAAAAAGAACATCCCTTTAGGCAAGTACCTATTGGGTTATCTATACCAAGTGTTGGGCTCGGCTTCGGCTCGAGGCGGCCAGCCAAGCAATGTCGACATGGGGGTCCATGGTGGTTGCTACAACTCGGCTCGGCTTACATTTGTACAAGATAGCCAAACCATGCCCCCCTTCAAACTGAGCTCCCATTGATAGAGCCGAGAATTGTGGATGATGAAGAAAAAACCACTCGACGGCCGACGTCCTGCGGTGAAGTTTGCTTCAACCTACTCGGGTTCAAAGCTGATACCAGAAGACTTCACGAGAATGGTTTGATTAGGCATGCGGCGTTTTCCAAACGCCTCTAAAATATGGTTTGCATATGAAGACTTCATCAAACTTAAACAACCGGATAATCTTCGGCTAGATGAACTCAACTCAAAAGAATAAACGGCGCCGAGGGAAATTTTTGTCATTGCCGTCACCCCTTGCATCCTTTCCGTCGGCATTCATCAAGGCCGCAACGTCGGAAAAACTTATGAGTTTTATCACCCCATGGTGGCGACGAGGCAGTTTGGAATGGGTCGCCTGCCCATTGGCTTATGGTTTGCCGATAAGATCCAGTAGGGAAGGATCGAAGGCAACGTAATGATGCTTCGGCTACTTCAACTCCCAACTCCTCCTCTCGGGCATGAAAAGAATCAACTCCGGCGATAACCGGATCGCCGATCTTCAACCGAGTGGTGGAGCGAGTGGAAACAACGCTTGTTCCACCGATCGGCTACGATGTTTCGACCATCGTCGACCATGACAGAGTTCCATCGGTAAGCACATTTCCTAGCTCTTGTTTATTCACTGGTCATTACTCATATCATCGGCTAACCATAATTTTCTTACTGTTGTAGACAAACGACAATTCGCCTCCCTCAGTTAGCCGAAGCGGGGTGGCGATCAACTACGTGCCCGGCATCCTGCCAAACGGGTGTGGGCTGGCGCCATCCCCAATCGGCTTCTACGCGTCGAAGGTAGGAACATTACTTCGTGACCAAACCCGTGAGCCGCCCAGTCGGACAAAAGAGCCCGGCCATCCCAGTGCTGTTGCTACTCCCGGCCAGAAGCAAGAAAAGGGCAGCCAAGAAGGCGAAGCGAGCCTCGGCCGATGACGACTTGTCCCAAATTGATCCGGTCATGGACGCCTTCTTGGCTCAAGAAGTAGAGGATGAAGAAGTTGCAGAATCTATTGATGAAGTCGCAGCTGATTCCAGCTTGGAAAAATATATCGCAACTCCATGGTGACGAGAGCAAAGCATCCAAAAACTCTAAGCCCTCCAAAGCGTCCCTGCTCGCCGATAACGGTAAATAACTTCTCTCCTTTCCCTCTTTAAACCACTCACATCGTATTCGCTCACGCCTTCTCACGCATCTCGGATCGAGAGGACTAAACGTGTGACCATGAAGAAATCGGCTCCCTTGCGATCGGTAAGTCCCCATCTTCTCACTTCGCATTATTCAACCAATTCCCAACTAACTCTCTCTACTGACCACCACGCGCCAACACCTACCTCCCGGGAATCAGTGAGCGCACTCGGTCGGCTGGGTAGTGGTCATGTTGACGAAGAAGTTATTTCGGTGCCGCAGATGGTGACCAAGCCGATGCGGAACCCACCTCGGCTCCGATGCCCATGGTAAGCCTCGCTCAACCTCATCATCCGATTTGATAAGTTCGTTACTCTTCCAAACCATTTACTTTCTTTTGCGTAATATAGTCGATCTATTGGGCTTCGATTTATCGAAGCTTGAAGATCTCTGACGAAGGAGGCGAAATCAAGCCTTGGTGCCGCTCGACGCAAACCTTAAAGCGGTTCTAGCCGATATCGCAATCGGATAAAGGTCCCTCTAGATGCGCTCGGTAGCCGACGGTGGCCCAATCGTGCTCGGTTCAAAGAAATTCGAGAGCCGGTTGCCGACGCCGTGGTCGACGCGATCGTCCCGGCCACCTTTCTAGAGGCACACTAAGTAAAGTACGAGCGAGCCCGGCGCCTTGCCGATCATCGAGAGAACCGAGTCACTATTGCCTTGAAAATATCAAGGCCAAGAAAGCGACTTCGATGCCTTGAAAACAGAGCCGGACGCCGTGAATGAGCTTTCGGACGCGAAGGGATCAAATAATAGCCGACTTCATCCAAATCACTACGGAGATCCAAGTGCAAGAAGAATACATGGCCGGCCGCCTAAAGAGATCGAGACAAGCGATCAAGCATCAAGGCGGCCGTGTCTCATCTCAAGGATTTGACCAAGGCGGTGAGGCCAATGATCGGGTCCGATGCCGACGATGCTAAGGCCATTGAGGAAGTAGATCAAATCAGGCGCAAGGCGTTGTCGGCCATAGCTAACTTTTTAAAGCAATGAGCCGATTGTAATGGCTTAGAAATTCAAACTTTGTAATCGGCTTCGGCCTTCCGGAACCATCCTGTGATCAGCTCGTGTAAATCTTGTCCGATGTTATGACTGAAAAAAATTGATGTCCACCTTTTTGTAATCGGCTTAGGTTTTGTGTATATATATGCCCCTAATTTTGTTCATGTCTTCAACGTTGACAAAATTAGGACCTTAGCACAATCGCGTATCGTTGTTATCGCGGTCGGCTAACACCGCCGATTACTGGAACTAGGGAAAAACTTTGCGTAAAAATGACCTAAAGGCGATGCTCGCTTTAATACAAAACATCGGCTAACACAAAGTGGCTGAAGAAATAGAGCCGAATCATGAGTCGGTCCAAATGCTTGCGTAGTATTTTTTCGAATATTTTCCGTTTAGAGCCCTCCCAAATACTTCTCCATTCAAACCTCTAGCATATAAGCTCCTTTAGAGACACATTTGTGGATCTTGAAAGGTCCTTCCCAATTTGGTGACCACTCTGCCGAATTTATTGTATCTCGCTCCAATTGGCGGTATCAATTTCCAAACGAGTCCGTCCTCTTCAAAAGACTTAGGCACAACTTTCTTATTATAATGACGGGCTACTCGTTCCTTATCCCTTGTTACCTTTTCCAAGGCCCTCATCCGTGATAAAACAAGGTCTTCTGATTCATCCACCATCAAGTGATAATAATCTCGGCTGTAAGTTGATCTTGTAGCTGAGTTCATCGTGAGCCGATGATATTTTCCCATGGCAATACGGCTTCGTGCCCATAGACCAATTTGTATGGAGGGACTTGGATGGATCAAGTGGCATGCCATCCGAAATGCCCAAAGTGATTTGGCTAATCGGCTATGCCGTTGCTTAGGTACTTATAAATTTTCCTCTTTATTAGTTTGATCAAACTTTTGTTTGAAGCCTTTGCTTGCCCGTTGGCTTGTGCATAGTAAGGTGAAGAATTAAGTAATTTAATCCCCATGCCTCGGCAAACCGAACAAACTCGTCCGATATGAAGATAGATCCCTCAGTGCTTGTTGTTATTGTTTGTGGAACGCCAAATCGATAGATAATGTGCTCTTTAACAAACTCGATTGCGTCCCTGGAATCAACCTTTTCAAAGGAATTGACTCCACCCATTTTGTAACATAATATGTTGCCACCGGAATGAATTTATGTCCTTTACTTGAGGGTGGATTGATCGGCCAATCATGTCGATACCCCATCCTCTAAATGGCCAAGGCTTTATGATTGGGTTCATAGCCGATGCTTTGGTGCTCTTTGCATGGTGCCGAATTTCGGCAATCCTGGCAGCCTTTATAATACTTGAAACAGTCCTCCAACATCGTTGGCCAAAAATATCCCACGCTCTCCGAAGCAACCACTTCATCTTGTGAGCCGATTGATGCATGCCGCATATCCCTTCATGTACTTCTCCGATAGCCACCTTAGCTTGATCGGCACTAAGACACTTGAGAAGCACACCATCAATCGTCCGATAGTAGAGATCTTCATCGAGCAAAACATATCTTAAAGCCTTGTATCGCAATTTCCTTGAAGCCGCTTGAGAGGAGTTACGTAAATAGTTGTAGACCTCAAACCCCAATCATCGGCTGTAATGGTAGCGACTTCTATCTCGACTTCCTTTATCATCGGCTGTAGCCTAATGCTTGATGCCCCTTGAGCTAAATCGTTGGCTTCGTATTCGCTCCCTAGGAATGTGTTTTGGTGTAACTAGCCGAAAGCTATCCATCAATTCTCGGCAATGTTGATAGTAGACCATCAGCGTCGTTCTGCATTCATGCTCCCCGACAACCGGCGCGATGACCAATAGTGAATCCCCATTATCTCTATGGCGTCGGCTTTGACTTCTTTGAGATGACGCAATCCCTTGAGTATTGCTTCGTATTCGGCTTGGTTGTTTGTACATTGGGGTCGATAGAAAAAGCAAATTCAAAGCTTGCCCCCTAGGCGAGATAATGATCAATCTGATAACGCAGCCATTGGTGCACACCGAGCCATCAAATGTCAATGTCCAAGGCATAATATTGATTGAGCCGATTGAATCATCTCTATGCTCCACGATAAAATTGGCTATAGCTTGTCCTTTAACCGCCTGGGTGCTTGATACCTCGGATCAAATTCTATCAAGGCAAAAATCCACATTCCAATCCGCCCTTTTAAAACTAGAGCCGATAGCATGTATTTGATGACATCGGCTTTACATATTATTGTGCACTCATTGGATAGTAGATAATGCTCGAACTTTGTACATGAAAAATATAGGCATAGGCATAGCTTCTCCACTGGTAATATCTTGTTTGCGCCCAACAATCCTTCGACGAAGATAGAAGATGGCTTTTTCTTTGCCTTCAATCTTGGATTAGGATGGGCGATTGGCTTGTCATCGGGTGACAAGTAGATCTTGAACGGTATTCCTTTTCGTGGAGACATTAGAACTAGAGGCGAGCTTAAATAATTCTTGATATTGTCGAAGGCCTTTCTCGCTGCTCGCCCCCATTTGAATGCTTGATCGGCTTTAAGCCAAAGCAAGTGGTGTGAACAGCTCAATCTTCTCGAAAGATTAGCTATGAACCTTTGATGAAGTTGATTTTGCCGATCAATGATTGAAGCCGCTTTCTTGTCCTTCTTGAGGTTGTATCGTCTTGATAGCGTTGATGCTTCTTGGTGTAACCTCAATTCCTCTTTCATGAACAAGAAACCCTAGGAATTGCCCAACCGACACGCCAAACACGCACTTCAACGGATTCATCTTCAGGCCATATTTTCTTGTCCGCTCCAAAACCTACTTTAGATCGGCTATGTGGTCCTCTATTTTCCTAGACTTGACAACGACATCGCCGATGTAGATCTCTACCGAGAGAGCCGATCATGTCGTGGAAAATATAACTCATGGCCCATTGATATGTTGCCCTAGCATTTTTCAGCCCAAACGTCATAACGACCCATTCATATAAGCCGATTGCCCCGGGACATCAAAAAGCGGTTTTGTGAATGTCCTCTTCGGCCATGAAGATTTGATTGTAGCGGCATTGCCATCCATAAAGCCGATGATTTTGTGGCTTGATGCATCGTCTACGAGCAAATCGGCTATAGGCATTGGGTATTCATCTTTGGGGTAGCCTTATTTAAGTCTCGAAATCGATGCATACCCTAAGTTTGCGATTCTTTTTCAATACTAGGACAATGTTTGAGACCCACTCGGCGTATCGGCAAGGCCGAATGAATCCAGCATCATATAACCAAGTTATTTTGGCTTTGATCGCATCATACATATCGGCTTTGAACCTCCGGGAGGTTGTTTGAACGGCCAATAGCCTGTCTTGATTGGCGGCTGATGAACGACTATTGATCGAAGTTTGAGACCGGGCATCTCGAAGTACTCCCAAGCAAAATAATTTTTATATTCTGTTAACAAATCAATAAGCTAGTGATCTACAATGAGAAGATAAATTTCGCTAATATATGTCGGCCTAGGCCTGTCTCCGAGCCTATGTCTATTTCCTCTAATTCGTCGGCCGACGTAAAACCCTGCCCTAGCTTGCCATCGTCTTCGTTCGCGGTGTCCAAGCCGTAGACGTTTGAGCCCTCCATGACGTCTTGCTCAAAGCAGCGAGCTGCGGCCCGTCGTCTCCAATTGGCTGTATGGTAGAATCGGACACTTTTAGAAAATTGGCTTGCCAGATTTTCCCAGGACAAACAATCAATGCCATCGATTTCCCAGTGGCAAATCAGCATTGGCGATGCTTCTTGACACGTCGCATTGGTACAATCTCTATCTTGTCGCCGTCCCATTGAAGTAGACGGTGGTGCATAGTGGAAGGGACACAACGGTTGGCATGTATCCAGTCACTCCCGAGCGGTATGTTTGTAAGACCCCTTCCCGTCGATGACAAAAAGGTTGTGGGCACGGTCTTGTTGCCGATGGTCACCTCAATGTTCAATACGCCCTTGGTCTCCGATGGGTTGCCGCCAAAGTCCTTTAGCACCATGTTGGTCTTGATCAGGTCTTCGGCTCCCTTTCCCAATTTCCTAAATGTTGCATAGGGCATAAGGTTCACTGCACTCTCCCATCCACTAGCATTTTCGACATCGGCTTGCCGTTAACGAAGCCTTTTACGTACGGTGGCTTTAGATGCTGATTTTCGGTCCCCTATGGCTTGTCAAAAACGCTTGATCCAAGGACGGTGCTAGTTTGACCAAGGCGTCCTCGATGTTGTCCGCACGGCTTCGGGAGCACCGAATTCGGCTAGCAATATGAATACCATATTGACCGTGCGAGAGACTTTGCCTTTCCCTTTGGCTGCCCTTCCGGCTTGATCGGCTAAACTCTCCGGCTTGTTCCTCGTCTATTTGTGGTGATTTTCTTTTTGGGGATCCATCGCCTCTTGATTTTACCCAGTGACGACGTTGTTCTTTGATCATCTGCGAACTTCTTCCTCCCTTCCTTCATGCTTTAGCCTTTGAATTCTTCGCTTCGTTTTGGTGAGGAGGTCGAGGAGGGCACCATTAGGGGTTGGCCGATTCTTCATCATCGGCCTCTCCTTCATCGTAATAGTCATCGTTCTCGTCTTCGTCGAAGAAGTCTTGATGGATCGGCCCTAGCCGTCGTGAGCAGACTCTGGTGCCGGATTGAGCTGTATGGCCCTCGGGACGAGCGAGTTGGGACCGGTGATTTCTTTGGTTTACGTGTTCGTCCTCGCCGGCAGGGCAATTATCTAGTGTCGGCGGCCTCATCCTGTTTCCCGGCGGTGGCTAAAATTCACAATGCCAATGAGGATCGGCACGCTGTGATTTCCGTCGTGCCGACGGCGTCGTGTTTCGGCTCTTGCCGATAAAATCTTTCAAACCGAGCCTCTTCCCATCGAAATTCTTTGTTGGAAGCGGCGTTGGCCATTCGTGTTGATCGGTCGTCGATTAGCCGATCGGGCAACGAGGCGCACCATGTTGATTGGCGCAGACTTGGCTTCCGGTTGGCTTACCCTCGCCTTAACCCCTTTAATGTTTGGCTAAGGCATACGTCATTACCGCTGCCGCGATCAGCTTGCCTAGGGCCGACTTGAACCATATTACTTGGGAAGGGATTGCCGTCTACCTTCATCGGCCAAGTGGAATCGGCAAACTTGAGTTTCCGCCTCTATTGCCGATTGGATTCTGTCGTGCGAAGACTTTACGGTCATTGGTGGCATGGATGCAGAGTTATGCCACTTGCGGTACTTCTTCTTCTTTAGTTCATCGCCCGATGGGATCACATGGTTCTCGGGAAGCAGTATGTCGCTTCTCCTTGAGTAATAGATCGAAGATCATATCGGCCTTGGTGATGTCAAAATCATATTTCTCCTCTTTGGCCATCTTCGGCGGCCACTAATAAACGATGGCCTTTTTCTCAGGCCCATTCGGCTGCCACCACGCAGTCATCGCCATTGGAATCGGAACCCGATTCAACGATGACTTGAGTTATGTTCTTGACGGCTTTCCTGGTGTCTTGAAACCTCGCTTGCTCATGGGCCGTCACCTTCTACGCCGGATGCGCCGAGCTGTGAAAGTCTGAGCGAAGAAGCGTTCACGGATCAGCGCGATCAGGCCATGGAAGGCCAAACTGACTTGCTGGGCATCCGATAGCACCGTGTAGCATCGGTTCCTCATCTCTCGAAGCGTTGAATGTAGTCTTGAACCGACTCATTGTGCTTACGCACATTCGGAGGTCCGACAACTTTATTTCGTGGTTGCCGATGTAGAAGTAGCTATGAAATTGTTTTTCGAGATTGGCCCAGCTACGGAATTGAGTTGTAAGGCAATGAAGAGAACCGGTGAAAGTGATCCCGAAAGAGACAAGGGGAACAATCGAACTCTCAAGGCATCTCGTAGCCGATGCTTCGCACGCACTACGCCAAGAATTGACTGACATGCTCGTAGGTTGACACGTTATCTTGCCTTGAGAATTTTGAAAAGTCTAGGATTTTGTATCGGTTGGGCAATGGAATCCGCTCGAAATGCTCGGATAAGTGGTACCGATACATATTTCTCGAGTCCTTCGGCTTGAGGCCGAATTGATCTCGCATGACGTCCGCAATCAAATCGGCCCTTGTCCGATTGTCCTGCATGTCGGCTCATATTGATCATATGGTGCGGGTGCATGCCAATACGGTGGTGGGCGTCCAGGGCTGTAGTGATGACCTTGATGGCCTCCTTGATATGCGGTACTAGAGCGGATGGCCAACGGGAGGCGGGCGATCTTTGGTGGTGTTGTTGGTGGGCCGGGAACAGCTCGGCCACCGGCGTTGTATTGTCTATCCAGCCAATCCGGGCAACCGGCTGTAATTGCCGATTATCGTTGAATATGTTGGCGATTTGGTCTTGGGGAAGTGGCGTTGCCGGTCCGGCATGGTGATCACCGGTCTCGCTTGTTGGGCCGGATTTGGCTGGTTGAGGACCCTCGGCGGCCCTCGTTGTCTTGGTGGTGGAATCGGCCCGAGCCAGGTGGCCAATGTCACGTAACAGAAAGCGGCCGCCTGTGAAGTAAGTCGGCCCCCGTTGTAGTTGGTCGGCTATCTTGGCATTGACCACAGTGGCAATCATATTGTTAAGAGTGTTGACGAGAATGCCACTACTGGTTGATCGGCGCGTGGTGCACGGCCGAATCAATTCGGTCTTGCGAAGTATGCAAAGCCGAGTCATCTTGCTCTTGAATCGGCTCCTCCGCTTTCTGTTTTCCCTTTGATCCACTAGAGGAGGACGCCTTGAGTTCGTCCATGGATAATTTGTACTTTTGGTGCACTGACTCTTTTACCATATTTACGTAGTCGGCTTGTTGTTCAGGCGACAATGTTCCATTTTCACGAGCACGACGTTGTCCGAGAAACACTCTGGGAGCTCTTGAGGTCGACCATCTTGTCGCTGCATCGATGTGTCCTAGCTGAGTTGACAGAGCAGTCCCCACCCAGGCGTGCCAAGAAGCGTGTTGATGAGAAATTTCTCTCATGCGCGGCTGGGAGATCTCGCTTAGCTCCAATGCGGGTCCTTCTCGGCTACCTGTGTTGGACGGGCGTGCCACTTGGTTTCATCTTAACCAACAAGAAAAATAAAGATATATGTTTTAAGTGTTAAGTTAGATCCTCTTGGATCTTGTAAGAGTCAATTCTACGATATATCCTATCCCGAAGTGCATTTAAACTAAGTGACTCGAATAGATTGGTGCGTCGAGACAATATTAACCACTTAATCCACATACCATGGGATAATAGATATATGTTTTAACAGTCTAGCCGATATCGTAAGTCCAAGCGTGAATCGGCTAGTACTCCGATACGTCTTATGAAAAGATATTGATCTAAGCTAAATGCGCTAAACCTAGATCGATCAGGTGTCATTGTGACTAACAAGCGATTCTCGGTTTAGGGCATTTAACTAGAGCAAGATATTAATATAAGAGGCGGCTTTAATAAACACGATAGTAAATATACCAAAGAGAATATTAAAACGAGATAAGACCGGCTGAATCCTGCGCTGTGTCTCAACATATACATCTAGCCGAATAGATCATAAAAGCTCTAAAAACGACTTAATAGATCAATATTGATGCAGCATTAAGTATAAAAAGAACAACTACATCTACCTGTAGTTGATGCAAATACCTCGAGACGGTAGATATCGTATATAATCTACGCCAACCCTTGGATCTAACTCTATCGGCTGCTAGTTCTTGACGAAACGAGCCGATGTCGAGATAGATCTAAACATTGCTCTAGATTATATGTGATATATGATAACTAGAGCAGCATAAATCATCGAATTTAGAGTGTCATAGCGATGGAAGCACTAAATTCGATGAGATACACCACTAACGACAAACATTTACCCGAAGTCGGGATCAAAACGATGCAGCCGAAGCCGGATCGGTTGTTCGTCCGAAGAAAAGGAGGCGAATCGCCGAAGGTTGTATTGAATATGTGAATGTTTATTTACAGCGATCTCGGGTCCTATTTATACCCAAGAATAACATTATACGTGCGAACCACGGCCTCTATCTAATCTATTATTTAAAATACGACAATATCCGGGATATAGTCCCATGCCGCATTACAATAAACAATCTAAACAAACTCCTAATTTATAGATACAATTTGCCTATACAAGACTCTATCCATAGATGGCAATATCTTTTAACGCGCAGTTTGGGAACCAAACCTCTTATTTATCTCTAAGCACTTTCGTCGGAACGGTTTTATCCTCTCCTCCACTCAAAGCATCGACTATCGGCTATCCTTGTCCGATCCAACCTTAGCCGATTGACCTCATAGCCGATCACATCGCAGCCGTCTTGACCTCTGTTCTTCGATCCAATTCCGTTTATATCTTGGCAGAGACTTAAGGATTTGGTTACCAAATTTAGTTGTTAATAGCACCCCCTTGGAGGACTGCCGACCCACCCATCGGCAGTTGGCGCGCCGGTAGGGGCACGTTTCTTCTTCGATCCTAGCGTTTTGGTGGTGAATCCCTTCTTCGTCGATCCTACGTCGCTTGTTGCAGCGATTCTGGTCTTCGAGGGCTTGATGTGCCATGTCAGCAACTTCAACTACGACACTCTCCTTCGCCAAAGCTTTTGGCGCTCGGAAGCACCCGGAGCACGCGACATCTCGCTCCCGCGGATGCAATCCTCAAACAGATACGTACTCTTCACTCATCTCTTTGTTATAAAGCGCTTTTGATACCTTTCCATTTGTTGTTTGTTGCTTTTCACCCTGTCGCCGAGCAGCCTACAAGTACTCAACGACTTCCACGCTACGCTTATGGCCAGCCCCGAGCCATGCGGCCCCGACCCGCTTTGGTCGAGGTTCTCCCGTAGGTTGTCCGTTGAGTACACACTAGCTACCCGGGGCTTGGCGCTTTCTCCCGACCACCGAGTAACATTTGACCAGATCTCGAGCTCAATAACTTGCACGTTGTACTCATGACCAGATCTGAGCTTAACGACCCCGACCCCTTATGGTCCGGGTTCCCAAGACGGAAGTTTATCGGATGCGTTTGTGTTACTTGATGGTTCGGTGGCTCTCTCGAGTACCTAGTGTTAGTGATATGCCCTAGAGGCAACATGGAGATGTTGGATATCACGTCAATGTTTATGTATAAATGAATAAAGTGTTATTGGTTCCATGAAATAGACATCTTGTATTGATCAATAAGTACGTGACTTATTTATGAGACTCTTTATGTATGAATCTATTTCTAAACGATCCACGATCATATGTCATATTGTTGGAACAAATATGATTCTAAGATCGGCATGTTTATTGATTGATGATCATGTCTCATAGATCATGGGTATGGAGATACCAAATCAATAAACATGGACATATGTGTTAGAGAACACATTGTTGGATAGACCCACCATGAGACACTACGGGAATCAATGTGCCATTAGTTGGTCTCGGGTAGTGTTGGTACAAAGTCCTTAGACTGAGATCACCATGGATTCCAACATGTGTAGTAGCCTACTTTGGGACTACCAAACGCTATTCCGTAATCGGGTAGTTATAAAGGTAGTTTTCGGGTTTGCTATGAAACATGGAGTGGGATGTGAGTGATCAAGATGGAATTTGCCCCTCCTTTGGAGAGATATCTCGGGCCCCTCGAGGTAATGGATTATGGAAATGCATGGCCATGCTAAGTTGATTGAGGAGTCAATCAACGGACGGATAATCCAATACGGTTCGAGTGAATGGTTAAGCTATTGAAGGGATGGCACACATCTTGCCTATGGCTTAGCGGTATCGTGAGGCAAAGGGATTTGTGTACACATTACAGGTTGAGCCGATATTATTCTTGTATACTATGGTGTCAATATGTCTGCTAGGCGCCGTCGTTGTGGTCGGCTGGAGTTGGACTCGAGCCGACGATCGGCTAAATTAGACTATAGCCGAAACCGAGTATACCTGAACCTACTGGGTCGCACGCTTAAGGGGATAGAATAGATATTCAAGTTGGACTCGGATACGGCTCGATCGGATAGGGATCCGATCGGATAGAGTCCTATGGGCTTACGACGTATGGGCGGCCAACTCTATGAGATACGGATGAGATCGATTCAAAATAGAGTCCTAATCGGCCACTAGTCCCGGTCGGCCAACTCTATATAAAGGAGGGAGGGGTGGAGAGCTGAAGAGACATCAATTGCATCGCGTGCAACGAAGTCGCCGAGATCAATCTCCACGGAAACCCTCCCACTTTCGAGCCAAACCCTAGCCTTGCATCGCGTGCTAGCACACGGGTGTACGGCGTTCGTCCCCGGACGTGTGGATACCGGTAGAGGCGCTGCTACGTTGCGCGCTGTTGATCGGCGGATCGGGCGCAATCGGAGCGATCGGGCCGTGGTGGAATCGGCTGCGGTCGGGCGCATCGGAGCGAGGCGTGAGAACGCGGCCGGACGACTCGAATCGGGCTGATTGGCGAATCGGCTGTCTCCGGGAATCGGCTACACTGCATTCGGATCGGATTGCCCGATTGGTTATTCCGCTGCACTCTACTCAATCGGTAACGATCTATCGGCCCCTTACTTGCAAGTGTTCCTGGTTTGCGCGGTAAAAGTTTTTGTTTTCGGCTAGCGTAGCCTCCGCGTAACCCTTCGGTGGTATCGAGCTAATCTTGCTTAGTTCGGGTTTTAGATTGGATCTGGAACAAGTTTTGCGCACGGGTTGATTAGATCAATCGGTTTTACGGGATCTGTTGAGGAGAGTAGATGGTAATTGTGTTCCTTGATAGTGTATCGGAACGACGTAATGTGATTACGTCGAAGCAATTTCCAAATAACTCGGTTTGAGTTGGAGTTCGAGATAGCGTTCCTTGATAGTGTATCGGAACGGTATAATGTGATTATACCGAAGCTATCTCGTAGTCCGACTTTGTTGCTGCCTCGCGCCTACGCAAAACCATCTCCCTTGATAGTGTATCGGGACGACATAATATGATTATGCCGATATGGTTTCCATAAGCGATTTCATAGATTGGATCTATAGATTGGATCCATAAGCGACATAATATGAATTTCGTAGCGGGACCGCCGTGTGCGTACCCCCTTATAGGTCGTCTCGTTGCCGTATCTCTGCGATAGGTAGAAAACGTTTCTACGCCTAACTTGTTTTTGCAGAGAATGCTTTGAGATGGTATGGCCCTATTGTATGTATGAGATGCATGTGATGCATGTAATATTCTTTCATATGTGCAATCCCGTAATATTCTTTCATACGTGCAATGCTTGTAATATTCTTTCACGACTGCTGAGTCGATGTAATCTTCAATTAGAGCTTCTATAGTAGTAGCTTAGTTTGAAGATATCAAGCATTCGACACTTGGAAGATGGTGCCGAAGATGGAGATCTCGGCGCCGACATGGAGATGGAGATCACCATGTGAAGGGGGCCATACTATTTCATTATATGCTATTCTTCTTGCTTTCATATGTGATATGTTTGATAGGATAGCATCCCTCTCAAAATTAAGTAGTAATGATGCCCTTCCAAATGTTGCACCCGTCACCGTTATGCTCGTCAATGGTGGGTCTGCGCAAAGCGAGTGCCATTCTCTATCATAACACGAGGGGGTATATGTCGACATATACATGCGGGAGCATTTGGTTTACTTAACAAGGCTATCAAAACGGTTTTGGGCCTTGGGGCATAGGTTGGCGCCGGGGCATGGAGATTCCACACCAACAACAAGAGTCACATAGAGATGTGATTAGCAATGTGTTGCTTACCGATGTTACTAATTTTCTAGCGGTGATGCCAAAGCTCACTAGAAAATTAATTAACATGTGGATCTTGACCCAATACGTAACCTAGAGGGAAGGTGGAAAATACGTAATGGGAGTCTAATGTTAAATTGTTTAACAATAGACATAGCATAAACATTGTGCTAAACTTTGCTTTTTCGTTGTAGAATAAATGGCGGCTAATACTACACCCAGTACCTTTAATTTGCGATCTATTCTCGAAAAGGAAAAATTAAATGGAACAAACTTTATGGATTGGTATCGCAACTTGAGAATTGTTCTCAAGCAAGAGCGTAAGGAGTACGTTCTTGAAGTACCCTATCCGAGGATTTGCCAACTAATGCCACGCAAGCGCACGGAGGGCTTATGAGAAGCACACTAATGATGCCCTAGATATAAGCTGTCTCATGCTTGCTACAATGTCCCCCGAGCTTCGGAAGCAATATGAGAGCGGCGATGCTCACACTATTATTCGGGGGCTGCGTGGCATGTTTGAGAACCAAGCTCGGCCGAGAGGTTCAACACCTCAAAGTCCTTGTTTGCGTGCGAGCTTGTTGAGGGAATCCCGTCACCGCATGTGATAAAGATGATTGGCTACATTGAGAGTCCGGAAAACTGGGTTTTCCCTTAGCCAAGAGTTGGCTGCGATGTGATTCTCCGGTCGCTCCCTCAGAGCTTCGAGCCATTCATATTAAATTATCACATGAACAATATGGATAGGACCTTGGCTGAATTGCATGGGATGCTAAAGACAGTGAGGAGAGTATCCGAGAAAAATGGTCATCATGTGATGATGATGCGTAAGGCTAAGCGCAAACCACTGTCAAGAAACTTTGCACCAAGAGGAAGTTAACTCCCGATGAGATCGCGAGTGCCTCTAATGCAAAGAAGGGCAAGAAGGGGTCGGCGGCATCGGATGCCGTTTGCTTCTCTTGCAAGGAGACAGGCCACTTTGGAAAAGGAACTGCAAGAAGTACATGGAGGATCTCAAGAAGAAGCAAAGTACGACTTACGCCCGGTATTAATGTTATAGACATTAATCTTGCTACTTCACCTACGACTCTTGGGTATTTGATACCGGATCGGTAGCTCATATTTGCAAATCGTTGCAGGGAATGAGAAGAAGTAGAGGATTGAGAAGGGGCGAGGTGAACCTGCGCGTCGGCAATGGAGCAAGCGTTGCTACGATTCTTTGTCGGCACGATACCACTTCATCTACATTCGGGATTAGTTTTGGAATTAAATAATTGTTATTGTGTTCCAACACTATGTCAAAACGTTATTTCCGCTTCATGTTTGCAAGCGGAAGGATATGATTTTAGATCAATGAACAATGGTTGTTCAATATATCTCGAGAGATATGTTCTATTTTCATGCTCCATTGGTGAATGGATTATACGTTTTGAATCTTGAAGCGTCTCCCATCTATAACATTAATACGAGAAAGGCAACTCTCTAATGATATAAACCCCACGTTTATCCGGCATTGTCGCTTAGGCCATATAAATAAGAAACGCATGGAGAAGCTCCATAAGGATGGATTGCTTCACTCTTTTGATTTTGAATCATTTGAGACATGTGAGTCTTGTTTACTTGGTAAGATGACAAAGGCACCTTTCACGGGACAAAGTGAGAGAGCAAGTGACTTATTGGCACTCGTACATACCGATGTATGTGGACCAATGAGCTCAACGGCCGAGGTGGTTATCAATACTTCATTACCTTTACCGATGACTTTAGTAGATATGGTTATATCTACTTAATGAGGCATAAGTCCGAATCCTTTGAAAAGTTCAAAGAATTCCAGAATGAAGTACAGAATCATTTAGGGAAAACAATCAAGTTTCTACGATCGATCGTGGAGGGGAATACTTGAGCCAAGAGTTTGGTAATCATCGAAAGATTGTGGAATTGTTCCACAGTTGACTCCGCCGGGAACTCCGCAATGGAACGGAGTGTCCGAACGGAGAAATCGCACCTTGTTGGACATGGTGCGGTCGATGATGAGCCAAAGTGATCTACCGTTATCCTTCGGGGATATGCTCTTGAAACAGCTGCGCTCACACTAAATAGAGTTCCATCTAAGTCAGTTGAAAAGACACCATATGAGATATGGACAGGGCAACCCCTAGTTTGTCTTTTCTCAAAATTTGGGGATGCGAAGCTTATGTAAAACGTTCTGCGCCGACAAGCTCACACCCAAATCGACAAGTGCTTCTTTGTGGGATATCCTAAGGAAACTAAGGGATATTACTTTTATAATCGGAAACAAGGCAAAGTGTTTGTCGCCCGACACGGTGTCTTCTTGGAGAAAGAGTTTCTTTCAAGAAGGGTTAGTGGGAGCAGGGTGCATCTTGAAGAAGTTCAAGAAACACCAGAAAATGTTTCGACGACAGAACCACAACAGGGAGGAGCAAAGTGTTGCGCCACCGTTGTAGATACACCAGCCCCACGGAGGTCCGAAGATCACGTCGTGCACCCGATGTGTACACCGGTGCGGAACAATGTGATATATTGTTGTTGGACAACGATGAACCTAAGACCTATGAGGAAGCGATGGTGGGACTGATTCCAACAAGTGGCTTGGAGCCATGAAATCCGAAATAGAATACATGTACGACAATCAAGTTTGGAACTTGGTTGATCCACTGATGGTGTCAAAACCATTGAGTGCAAATGGGTTTTTAAGAAAAGGCCGATATGGATGGAAATGTTCACATCTATAAGGCGCGATTGGTGGCGAAAGGTTTTAAACAGATTCAAGGAGTTGATTATGATGAAACCTTCTCGCCCGTCGCAATGCTTAAATCTATTCGGATTATCCTAGCGATTGCTGCATATTTCGATTATGAGATATGGCGAGATGGATGTCAAAACGGCTTTCCTAAATGGAAACCTAAGCGAGGATGTATACATGATACAACCTCGGGGTTTTGTCGATCCAGAATCGCTGGAAAGATATGCAAGCTACGAGAAATCCATTTATGGATTGAAGCAAGCATCTCGGAGTTGGAATATTCGTTTTGATGAAGTAATCAAGGGGTTTGGTTTCATCAAAAACGAAGAAGAGGCCTGTGTTTACAAAAAGGTCGGTGGGAGCGCAATTGTATTTCTAATCTTATATGTGGATGACATATTACCGATTGGAAATGATATCCCTATGCTTGAATCCGTCAAGTCTTCATTGAAAAATAGTTTTTCCATGAAAGACTTAGGGAGGCAACAATATATTGGGCATTCGGATCTATAGAGATAGATCCAAGAGGCTAATTGGATTAAGCCAAAGTACATACATTGACAAGGTGTTGAAAAGGTTCAACATGCATGATTCCAAGAAAGGTTTCTTGCCTATGTCACATGGCATCAATCTTAGCAAGAATCGGTGTCCTCGAGACACATGATGAGCGGAATAAGATGGGTATGGTTCCATATGCTTCGGCAATTGGATCCATCATGTATGCCATGCTTTGTACACGCCCGAGATGTCTCGTACGCTTTGAGTGCTACGCGGCGAGATACGTCGAGATCCAGTGAAGGTCACTGGATGCCGAAAGAATATCCTTAAGTACTTGAGAAGAACTAAGGATATGTTCCTAGTCTATGGAGGTGAGGAAGAGCTCGTTGTAAGTGGTTACACCGATGCTAGCTTCCAAACGGACAAGGATGATTATAGATCGCAATGCGGTTCGTGTTCGCCTGAACGGAGCGCGATCGGTGGAAGAGTTCCAAGCAGGATACCGTTGCTCGATTCTACAACGGAGCCGAGTACATTGCCGCTTCCGGAAGCCGCAAGGAGGCTGTTTGGATCAAGAAATTCGTTTCGAGCTTGGTGTGATGCCTAGTACGATGGTCCAATGTCTCTCTATTGTGATAATAGTGGAGCCATTGCGCAAGCCAAGGAGCCGAGGTCACATCGAAGTCCAAACACATACTTCGGCGATATCATCTCATCCGCGAGATAGTGGACGAGGTGATGTCAAGATATGCAAAGTGCACACGGATCTCAACATAGCCGATCCGTGACAAAACCTCTCCTCGGCCGAGCATGAGGCACACACAAGAGCAATGGGTATTAGATACTTACATGATTGACTCTAGTGCAAGTGGGAGATTGTTAGTGATATGCCCTAGAGGCAACATGGAGATGTTGGATATCACGTCAATGTTTATGTATAAATGAATAAAGTGTTATTCGGTTCCATGAAATAGACATCTTGTATTGATCAATAAGTACGTGACTTATTTATGAGACTCTTTATGTATGAATCTATTTCTAAACGATCCTCGATCATATGTCATATTGTTGGAACAAATATGATTCTAAGATCGGCATGTTTATTGATTGATGATCATGTCTCATAGATCATGGGTATGGAGATACCAAATCAATAAACATGGACATATGTGTTAGAGAACACATTGTTGGATAGACCCACCATGAGACACTACGGGAATCAATGTGCCATTAGTTGGTCTCGAGGTAGTGTTGGTACAAAGTCCTTAGACCGAGATCACCATGGATTCCAACATGTGTAGTAGCCTACTTTGGGACTACCAAACGCTATTCCGTAATCGGGTAGTTATAAAGGTAGTTTTCGGGTTTGCTATGAAACATGGAGTGGGATGTGAGTGATCAAGATGGAATTTGCCCCTCCTTTGGAGAGATATCTCTGGGCCCCTCGAGGTAATGGATTATGGAAATGCATGGCCATGCTAAGTTGATTGAGGAGTCAATCAACGGACGGATAATCCAATACGGTTCGAGTGAATGGTTAAGCTATTGAAGGGATGGCACACATCTTGCCTATGGCTTAGCTGGTATCGTGAGGCAAAGGGATTTGTGTACACATTACAGGTTGAGCCGATATTATTCTTGTATACTATGGTGTCAATATGTGCTTGCTAGGCGCCGCATTGTTGACGGGTCGGTGAGTTGGACTCGAGCCGACGATCGGCTAAGTTAGACTATAGCCGAAACCGAGTATACCTGAACCTACTGGTCGCACGCTTTGGGGATAGAATAGATATTCAAGTTGGACTCGGATACGGCTCGATCGGATAGGGATCCGATCGGATAGAGTCCTATGGGCTTACGACGTATGGGCGGCCAACTCTATGAGATACGGATGAGATCCGATTCAAAATAGAGTCCTAATCGGCCACTAGTCCCGATCGGCCAACTCTATATAAAGGAGGGAGGGGTGGAGAGTGAAGAGACATCAATTGCATCGCGTGCAACGAAGTCGCCGAGATCAATCTCCACGGAAACCCTCCCCACTTTCGAGCCAAACCCTAGCCTTGCATCGCGTGCTAGCACACGGGTGTACGGCGTTACCCCCCGGACGTGTGGATACGGTAGAGGCGGCGCTACGTTGCGCGCCGTTGATCGGCTTCGGATCGGCTGCAATCGGAGCGATCGGCGTAGGGTGGAATCGCTGCGGTCGGGCGCATCGGAGCGAGGCGTGAGAACGCGGCCGGACGACTCGAATCGGGCGATTGGCGAATCGGCGTGTCTCGGGAATCGGCTACTGCATTCGGATCGGATTGCCCGATTGGTTATTCATTTGCACTCTACTCCAATCGGTAACGATCTATCGGCCCCTTACTTGCAAGTGTTCCCTGGTTTGCGCGGTAAAAGTTTTTGTTTTCGGCTAGCGTAGCCTCCGCGTAACCCTTCACCTAGTCGATGGGTCCTAGCCCAATGTTGTGGTCCGGCCTCTCGCCCTCGGTCAAAGCATGGGAATCCCCTCCTAGGGTCAGCTATGGTTGGCACCCGATGCACGATGGTCAAACGCAATGTTGAATTACTCGGGAGGTTTGGTCTTCTCGGACCTTCTAAATCGCTTGTGTCTCTAAGTGAACGACTACTACGCCGAGGGCCGATTTGAAACTGTCGACGTTCGGTGAGAGATTCCTCTCGAATCTTTGCGGGCTGAGATCGTGGTCCGAAGTACGTAGTCGGGAACGGTGCGAACGGGTGAACTTAAGCTTTTTTCGCATTTTTCTAAACTACGTTCTCTCTCTCCTTCCACCTTAGGGTTCGAATTATATTACATCAAAAGGAAGTCCTCAGTCCTTCTTAACCAAATTTTGTTCATGACAGGTTTGTTCACAAGAGCACATCAAAGGTCTATCTCGCTAACTATTTTCGGCGGTCGATGCAACCTCGGTGTAGATGTCGGCCACGTCCTCCGGCATCACGGTGGTGGGCCAGCCCTCGGCAACCTCCGCAACCTCTACCTTAGGGTGGAGCCTACTTTTGACATCGAGGGTGTGCGACACGGCGAGCTTCGTCGCGTCCCACACGAGCATCTAAGCCACCGACGCCCATCCTACTGGGCATTCCATGAAAGCCGTGTCAAACTCCTCGGTCGGCGAGAGCTTGTTGTCGACCTTATCCAGGAATGCACGGCGCCTTTCGGATCCGAGTCGACCGATCCTCGGCCGCCTCCAAGCACTCCTTGATATGCCCAATCTAATGGTGGGGGAGGTCGACGGGTGCTCGTGCAAATTAAGGAAAGGGAGGTCGATCGGCACGGAAAGCAAACTAGAGGAGTGGAGGGAGCCGTTGGTGTAAATGCTTACCTTCCGTAGAGTTCTTGGCGGCCTCGACCTCCTTCACTTATTTGCCATTTCGGCCATCGATGCCTCGGTGGCCGAAGCTCCTTCTCCATGGTGACCTTGGCCGCCAGGAGTTGGCTTGCCTCTTCTCCACCTCGCCCTGGGTCGCCTTTGCCTTCGCTAACCACCCCTCCTCCTCGGCTTTCGCGGCCTCGGCAGCCACCCGAGCGGTGTCCGAGAGCCTTGGAAGCTCTCGAACTTTGTCTTGCTCTTACCAAGCGCCTCGGTGCACGGGCCTCGTCGGCACCTGCATTACAAAACAGGTCAGCTCATAATTCCCGAGAAGGAAAAGAGGTGGAGATGTGGTGAACTCACGACGAGATGCCTCGACCGGTTTCTTCTCCGATCATGCACATTCTCGATGGATGGGAAGGGCGGACGGCGTCCCGAATTATCAAAGCATCGAAAAGAACCCGATTCGGAGGGTAGGGTATAATTCTTACCAGAACAGACTCACGAATACAGTGTTGATGGTGCTCAAACTCCAAGCAAGCCCATCGGTTCGGTGTCAAAGCCCTCTTTGACCTCCGGCGCAAGACCGCCGAGGGCCCGCAGCCCATGGCGCCGATGAGGGCGGACGCCTCGAATCTCGGGTGGGCAGGCCCTCGGTGTCCCGACCATCGGGGTGGTGGTGCCCAAGGCGAGAAGGTCTCGGCTCTGTCATGGCTTTGCTCGGTCCCCGCGTCGTCGCCGTCACCTCCGTCAATGCGTGGGAGCGGAGTCCTAGTTGATGCCGACGGAGACCTCCTCCTCCTCTATAGCCTGGATAGGCCCAACCTCCATGATGCCCCGACAGTCGTCTCGGCTACGCCGGCGGAACCGCCTCGACCCCTTGGATGACCTCTGCCGTCGTTTGCTCTCTGCTTGGCCTGGCCTTTGGGGCATAGCTTTCGAGACCGCGGCGGTCAAGGCCGTGTCGAGACTCCGCCACCTTGCTTTGGACAGCGCCCCTCGGTCGTCCTCACGGGTTCCGCCACATGGGGCCGCGTCCCGGTGACCCGGCTTGAGATGGTGAGTTAACGTGCAAAATAGAAAGGAAAATCGGGATGGATTACCGAGATTCCACTCACTTGGAGGAGACCTTGTATGGAATCCCTAGGCGCTTGGCCATCTTCTTTGGGGGTGAGGGAGGCACCCGCCTCTGCACCTCACCTGAGCCGGATGATTCCTCTTCCGACTCCTCCTCCTCAAAGGAGATCACCGTTTCCACTTCACGTGCGGGATTTTGATGCTCCCAGCCAGGCCTCGCTTGACCCGGCTTCCACCTTTGGAGCTCGGCTCCTTCCTTCTTCTTCCCCTCCGACTTTGGCAGGGGTACCGGATCCTTAGCGGATCGGTTGTAGTGCCTCGGGATCGGGCGAGGACACGTATGCTTCCCTCCCCTGTCAGCACCGATCCCTAGCGTGTAAGATACCGAGCAAAGGAAGAAGGCACAAACTGAACAAAAAGAGGGAAGGGAAGGTCGGACATACCACAAGTCGTGGGTTATGAAGGCTGAAGCTAATTGGCCCCCTTCACCGACATTTGCCGAGCTCGAAAGAAGCCCGACAACCTTTGGCGCACACGCTCGATGAAGACCGACTTCTCCCGATGGATCTCGACCGTCCGAGTTCTAGTATGTCGGGTGGACCCTATCGTTGCGGGGCTAGAGGCCGTAGATGGCGAAGTTCAGCGCCACTCGGCCACCGGTCAGCTTTGCCTTTTCAATTCCTCGACCAAGGCGACAAGTTTGTCAACATGGTCTTGGTCGTGGGAGGAGCGGATGGCCGTCCCGGAGGCCGTAGGGCTGGGCTCCCCCGGGTGTCGGCGAGAGCGGCGGCGCATGATTCCCGATGTAGAACCACTCGGCGTGCCGGCCTATGTTCAATGTCATTAGGTTGAGGGGTATGTAGCTTTGCGACATCTTCTCCCGGAATTGGATTCCAGCCTTCGGCCGATCGCGTTGCCGCCCGTCCACGGAGGAAGAAGTAATGGCGAAAAGGTTAAAATGCGGGTGTATCCCAAGATTGGCCTCGCAGAGATGGATGAAGATAGAAACTGGAGGATGGAGTTAGGATTAAGGTTGCAAAGGGTGATGCCGTAGTAATGGAGTAGGCCCCGAACAAAGGGGTGGGCGGTACTCCAAACCCGCGAAGGAGGAAGGCGGCAAAGACGACCAACTCACCGGAGTTCGGGGTTGGGAATTGCTCCCCATGCTAGCTACCACATCTCGAGCTCTTGAGTGGGGAGGACGCCGAGCCACCGCAACTCCTCCATCATCTCCTTCCTGGTGTGCGAGGGGACAAAGACCGAGCTAGGCTCGGCCTCATCTCCACCATCAGACGAAGCCTTCGTCGCGATCGAGAGGATCAACGATCCTTGCGAATGCGAGCGATGCTCCGGAGATGGAGGCGGTGATTATGCGCGTCGAAGCGGCATAATGCTGGGAAGGAAGTGTGTGTTAGTGATATGCCCTAGAGGCAACATGGAGATGTTGGATATCACGTCAATGTTTATGTATAAATGAATAAAGTGTTATTCGGTTCCATGAAATAGACATCTTGTATTGATCAATAAGTACGTGACTTATTTATGAGACTCTTTATGTATGAATCTATTTCTAAACGATCCCTGATCATATATCATATTGTTGGAACAAATTTGATTCTAAGATCGGCATGTTTATTGATTGATGATCATGTCTCATAGATCATGGGTATGGAGATACCAAATCAATAAACATGGACATATGTGTTGGAGAACACATTGTTGGATAGACCCACCATGAGACACTACGAGGAATTAATGTGCCATTAGTTGGTCTCGGGTAGTGTTGGTACAAAGTCCTTAGACCACGAGATCACCATGGATTCCAACATGTATAGTAGCCTACTTTGGGACTACCAAACGCTATTCCGTAAGCGGGTAGTTATAAAGGTAGTTTTCGGGTTTGCTATGAAACATGGAGTGGGATGTGAGTGATCAAGATGGAATTTGCCCCTCCTTTGGAGAGATATCTCTGGGCCTCGAGGTAATGGATTATGGAAATGCATGGCCATGCTAAGTTGATTGAGGAGTCAATCAAATGACAGATAATCCAATACGGTTCGAGTGAATGGTTAAGCTATTGAAGGGATGGCACACATCTTGCCTATAGCTTAAGCGGTATCGTGAGGCAAAGGGATTTGTGTACACATTACAGGTTCGGAGCTGATATTATTCTTGTATACTATGGTGTCAATATGTGCCTGCTAGGCGCCGCTCGTTGACGGGTGGTGAGTTGGACTCGAGCCGACGATCCTGGCTAATTAGACTATAGCCAAAACCGAGTATACCTGAACCTCAGGTCGCACGCTTAAGGGGATAAGAACAAGCATTCGAGTTGGACTCGGATGCGGCTCGATCGGATAGGGATTCGATCGGATAGAGTCCTATGGGCTTACGACGTATGGGCAGCCAACTGCGTGGAGATTCGGATAGGATCCGATTCAAAATAGAGTCCCGATCGGCCACTAGTCCCGTCGGCCAACTCTATATAAAGGAGGGAGGGTGGAGAGCTGCGGCACGTCAATTGCATCGCGTGCAACGAAGTCGCCGAGATCAATCTCCACGGAAACCCTCCCACCTTCGAGCCAAACCCTAGCCTTGCATCGCGTGCTAGCACACGGGTGTACGGCGTTCGTCCCCGACGTGTGGATACCGGTAGAGGCGCTGCACGTTGCGCGCCGTTGATCGGCTTCGGATCGGCCGCAATCGGAGCGATCGGGCTGTGGTAGAATCGGGTGCGGTCGGGCGCATCGGAGCGAGTGTGAGAACGCGGCCGGACGACTCGAATCGGCGGATTGGCGAATCGGCCATCTCCGGAATCGGCTACACCGTTCGGATCGGATTGCCCCGATTGGCTATTCCATTGCACTCTACTCCAATCGGTAACGATCAATCGACCCTTACTTGCAAGTGTTCCGGCTTGCGCGGTAAAAGTTTTTGTTTTCGGCTAGCGTACCCTCCGCGTAACCCTTCAGTGTGAGTGCTTGAAGTTGGAAGCGTTTGGGAATTCCTTGGCAATGGAGAGGTGTGAAGAGGAAAGGAAGCGAAGTGGCAGCGTGGTTTAAGAAGGAGGGCAATGATGGGCCCGGCAGCGCGACCTCGGAAAGCACGTGACACCATTAGTGGCACGTGCGGGCGTACGGCGCCCCTGCCTATCCATCTCCGTGGCTTGCCACGTCGTCCTTATGATCCAATCAAGACCGTCGAACGTGCGGAGCAATTGCGGCGTCTTGGGATCGCCGTTGCATGTTACGAAGAAATCGCCGATGAGTGTGCCATGTTTTCCTTCTCAACCGTCGCTCCGCATATCATTTGGGGAGAGTGGAAAACCAGAGGCTCGACTAGCCGTTGCGCAACATCAGATTTCACGGACTCGAAGAAATGTGATTAGCGATCTATTCGATTGTCGGGGCCTTAGTCGGAGAACGCGCCGGGAGATCGGGGGCCGCCGGTGATTAGTTCCGCAAGACTTCCCACGACTTCATTGACCGCCACCGACCTCCGGGCCATGGCTTCACCGACTCGAGTGATGGCTTTCGAGCTATCCTCGGTCGGTGTCGGGACTACCGTAAGCCTCCGGCGTAGTCCCAACCAACTCGTCTATCACCACTAGCTTCCGGGCTGTAGCTTCTCGACTCGGGCGATGGCTCCTGGGCAATCCTCGTCGATCGTCGGGACTACCGTAAGCCTCCGGCCGGTAGTACCGACCAACTCATCTATCACCACTAGCCTCCGGGCTATGGCTTTACCGACTCGGGTGATGGCTTTCGGGCCACCCCTCGGTTGGGGTCCGGACTACCATAAGCCTCCGTGCGGTAGCCCCGATCAGCTCGCCGACCACCACGGCCTCCGGTCTAAAATAAAGGCAACTGGGGATGGCCATGCACATGCCTCCGGCAGCAGCCCATTGAACCCAATAATCACCGCGGGACCACGAGATTCGGTCGGATCAGAAGAGGAATAAAAAGAAATCCTACAAACTAGACCCTAGGCTTGGATGTACCGTTCGACCCTTGGCTTGAGGGCTACACCGGCAGTGCACCTAGGCGGTGCACTTTGGAGCTCGGGCTACAAGATTTTGGGAACTCACCGAAGACTTATCACCATGCCTCAGGGACCCACGAAGATGACGATGAAGAAGACCTTAGATCCTAAGGATAGATGTCTCATAACTTCTTAGACTCGGGGCTACGTGGGGGTGTCAACCAGTGGTAGCACTTGGACCAAAGTTGAAGTCGAGCTAGAGTCGACTACAAGTCCTCCGGACATGGTACGGAGCCCGACCTCCCCGGGTCCGACCTCGGTGCTCCTTTCTTGACCTTGACTCCTCGGCCCGATCTCCGGCCTCCTCGGGACAAGACTTGGTTCGCAAGGATAGCCGAAGGAGGCAACGTGGGGAAAACACGGAAAGGAATGACATCACCCGGTAGCACAAGATAGGTGGTACCTATCGAGGAGGGATCCTAAAGCAAGATAAGGCACAAAACACCAACGACACACAAGACTTGAGAGCATCTTCTCCACCTTTCGGATGTTGTTTGTACTTACCTTTTAATACTTAGTCTTAGCTTTCTTAGCCCCAAGTACCATGTGACTACCCCCTTGAGCTATAAAAGGGAGGGCGGGAGGGGCGAGGAGGGGGACGAATAGACACACTGCAGCAGACCACCCTTAGTTCGTAGCATGATTTTGAAAAACCTTCGACACTAGTGAACACTCGCGATCATTCAAACAATGTCATGTCTAGGCTTCTCGGATAAATGGCTGATCTGGATGTGAGCTATCCTCTCCTCGGGGCCCTCGCGGTCCTACCTAATGGAGTCCCGGGAAAAAATTTCAAGTGTAAGAGGGCGTGCGCCGGGAGACCCACTTTCGCCCCTTCTCTTTGTTTTGGTAGCCGAACTTCTTCGGTGTTGATTAACAAAGCAAGAGAGATTGGCCTTCTTAACCTACCTATACCCCAACCATCGGAGGATTTCCCCATCGTCCAAGTATGCTGATGACACACTCTTGCTTCTTCGGACAGAGACTAAACAACTCTTCTTTCTTAAAGCTTTATTGCGCAGCCTATCATCTCTCCACCGGTCCGCAAGTAAATTACAAGAAGACTCAAATATATCTCAGTGGGGAGTCACCTTGGGTAGCACTTGGACCAAAGTTGAAGTGAAGCCGGAGTAGGACTCGCGAGTCCTTGGGACGTAGTTGGGAGCCCGACCTCCACTCGAGGTCGGCCGTTCCGACCTCCCCGAGTCCGACCTTGGCGCTCCTTTCTCGACCTTGACTCCTCGGCGATCTCGGCCTCCTCGGGATAAGACTTGGTTCCCAAGGATAGCCGAAGAAGGCAAGGAGGGACAACCCAACAAGGAATGACGTCACCCGACATAGTACGGATGGTACCTATGGAGGAGGGATCCTAACGCAAGATAACGCACAAGACACCCACGCGCACAAGACTCGGAGAGCATCCCATGTACATTTTCAGATATTGTTTGTACTTACCTTTTTAGATCCTTAGTCTTAGCTTTCTTGGTCGCCAAGTACCATGTGACTACCCCCTTGAGCTATAAAAGGGAGGCGGGAAGGGTTGAGGAGGGGGACGAATAGACACACTGCAGGACCTCGCTCGGTTCGTAGCTTTGTTCTTGGCTAGCTTGCTCTAAGCCCCAAGAACTCACTCTTGTAATCCTTGTTTATTATCCACCACAACAAAGAACACGGGCGTAGGCCTATTTTTCTTTGAGAGGCTGAACCAGTATAAATCTCATGTCTCTTGTTTTCTTGGCTCATCTTCGCGACTCGAGTCGACCATCGAGATCCAGAGAGGAAGCGCCTCCCGACCACTCACTTACCTCCTTGGGCACTGTTGATGAGAAATTTCTCTCACGCGCGGCCCAGGAGATCGCTTAGCTCCGGTCACGGGTCCTTCTCGGTTACTGTCGTGGCCGTACGGGGCGATGCCGTTGGTTTGATCTCGTTAACCAACAAGAAAAATAAAGATATATGCGTTAAGTGTTAAGTTAGATCCTCTTGGATCATTTTGTAAGAGTCAATTTACATATATATGCTATCCCGAAGTGCATTTAAACTAAGTGACTAGAATAGATCGGCTACGCCGAGACAAGATTAACCACTTAATCCAAATATACCATGGGATAATAGATATATGCTTTAACAGCCTAGCCGATATCGTATGTCCAACTGTAAATCGGCTAGTACTCCGATATGTCTTATGAAAAGAAATTGATCTAAGCTAAATGCACTAAACCTTGATCAGTCGGCTGTTGGCTGTGGCTAACAAACTAATTCTGGCTTAGGGCATTTAACTAGAGCAAGATCTTTATATAAGAGGCGGCTTTAATAAACCTGATAGTAAATATACCAAAGAGAATATTAAAACAGATAAGACCGGCTGAAACCCCGGCGCTGTCTCTAAACATATACATCTAGCCGAATAGATGTTAAAAGCTCTAAAAACGACTTAATAGATCAATATTGATGCAGCATTAAGTATAAAAAGAACAACCAGATCTACTGTAGCTGATGTAAAAACCTTGATACGGTAGATATCGCATATAATCTACGCCAACCCTTAGACCTAACTCTATCGGGTGCTAATTATTGACAGAAACGAGCCGATGTCGAGACAGATCTAAGCATTGCTCTAGATTATATGTGATATATGATAACTAGCGCAACATAAATCATCGAATTTAGAGTGTCATAGCGATGGAAGCACTAAATTCGATGTGATACACCACTAACGACAAACATTTACCTTAAGTCGGGGATCGAAACGATGCAGCCCAAAGCCGGATCAATTGTTCGTCTGAAGAAAAAAGAGGCGATGCGCCGAAGGTTGTATTGAATGTGTGAATGTTTATTTACAGGGATCTCGGGTCCTATTTATACTCAAGAATAACATTATCCGTGCGAACCACGGCCTCTATCTAATCTATTATTTAAAATACGACAATATCCTGGGATATGGTCCCATGCTACATTACAATAAACAATCTAAACAAACTCCTATTTACAGATACAATTTATCGTTACGGGACTCTATCCGTAGATGACAATATCTTTTAACGCACAATTTGGGAACCGAACCTTCTATGTATCTCTAAGAACTTTCATCGGGAACGGTTTTATCCTCTCCTCTCACTCGGCATCGGCTATCGGCTATCCTTGTCCGATCCAACCTCAGCCGATTGACCTCGTAGCCGATCGCATCGCAGCCAGCTTGACCTCTGTTCTTCCGATCTGATTCTGTTTATATCTTGACAGAGACTTAAGGATTTGGTTACCAAATTTAGTTGTTAACACATGCCCCCCAAGTCCGTGATAAGATAATATCGTGGATTTGCTACTTCTCCAAATTCCGCTCTTTCCGACCTAAACCGTTTGTGCAAAAAAATACTCTTTAAATACCCCCTCGGCCACCGCACGTGTCATATTGCCACAAACAAGCAGCCACCTTAGCAACTCTCGAGTTCTCCGGCGACCCCGAGAGGCAACAACCCCGAGTAATGTCTTCCCCAAGCGCTCCTTCCGCCGCGTCACAGCAGCCATCTTATCCCGAGGTAAGTTTGTCGGCTTCATTCCCTCTTTCTTTTCGCGATTTAGCTCCTGCCTCTTCATAATTCCTTGTTCCTTTCCTCATTCTGTAGCACTTAACCCACCAAATCGCAATCCCCAATCTAGCTCCTCAGAACTAATACTTCCTTGGGCCGATCGGCAATTTGGACCCAAGTGAAATAATAAACGCAGAAACAGATCGGATCCCTTTTAGTTTTTCCACCCCCAACCTGTCATATTGGACCAGCACCTTCAAATCATGGCCATCAACCGACAAATCTTGGCCAGCCTTATTTTTAAGGATGTCGGCTAGGAAAAGGACGCACTGGACCGAGCTTGGAATAGCTCAGTGCTTAGAATTGACAATAGCCGACATGCCCAAAAACGAATCCCTTTTATCGGCTGCTTACTATTTTTGGTCCGACACACTCAATGCTTTCTTATTTAGACAAGGGCCGATGACCCCCACCCTGATGGATGTGGTAATGATAACCGTCTTGGACATTACTTCCACGGTCAGCCCAAGTGATCTTCAGCGCAAGTGCCAACATAACTTCAGGACCAAAAGCATCGGCGGCTGCAGCGGTTTTATCTCTATGAACATGAAGGATGGACTGATCTCTGACAGGGAACACACCGCCTTCGTCCTTATGTGGTTAGAGAAATTTGTATTCTGTGGATCAAACTACGGCCCAACTAGCAACTGGCAGCACATAGCCGAAGCCCTCGTAGAGAAAAAGAACATCCCTTTAGGCAAGTATCTATTGGGTTATCTATACCAAGTGTTGGGCTCGGCTTCGGCTCGGCTGGCCACCAAGCAATCTATCAGTAGTGGGGGTCCATGGTGGCTGCTATGGCTCGGCTCGGCTTACATTTGTACAAGATAGCCGAACCGCTCGCCCCCTTCAAACCGAGTTCCCATTGATTGAGCCAAGAATTGTGGATGATGAAGAAAAAACCACTCGGCGACCGACATCCTACGGTGAAGCTACTTCAACATACCCGGGTTCAAAACTGACAGCCAAAGACTTCACAGAATGGTTTGATTGGCTGTACAACGGTTTTCCAAACGCCTCTAAAATCTGGTTTGCATATGAAGACTTCATCAAACTTGAACATCCAGATAATCTTCGACTAGATGAACTCGACTCAGAAGAACACATGGCGTCGAGGGAAATTTTTGTCATTGCCATCACCCCTTGCATCCTTCCTGTCGGCATTCATCAAGGCCGCAACGTCAGAAAAACTTATGAGTTTTATCACCCCATGGTGGCGGCGAGGCAGTTTGGAATGGGCCAGCTGCCCATCGACTTATGGTTTGCATATAAGATCCAGCCGAGGGGAAGGATCGAAGGCAACATAATGATGCTTCGGCTACTTCAACTCCCAACTCCTCTCAGCAGCATGAACAGAATCAACCTGGCGATAACCAGATCGCCGATCTTCAACCAGTGGTGGAGCGAGTGGAAACAACGCTTGTTCCATCAGTCGGCTATGATGTTTCGACCATCATCGACCACTGACAGAGTTCCATCGATAAGCACATTTCCTAGCTCTTGTTTATTCACTGGTCATTACTCATATCATTGGCTAACCATAATTTTTTCTCGTTGTAGACAAACGATGATTCCCCTCCCTCGCTAGCCGAAGCGAGGTGGCGATCAACTACGTGCCCGGCATCCCGCCAAACGGGTGTGGGTGGCGCCATCCCCAATCGGCTTCAACGCGCCAAAGGTAGGCACATTACTTCACGGCCAAACCCGTGAGCCGCTTCTGCGAACAATGAGGGCCCAACCATCGGCGCCGCTACTCCAACCGCCGAAGCAAGAAAAAGGGCAGCCAAGAAGGCGAAGCAAGCCCGGCCGACGATGACTTGTCCCCGTTGATCCGGTCATGGACGCCTTCTTGGCTCAAGAATTAGAGGATGAAGAAGTTGCGAAGCTATTGATGAAGTCACGGCCGATTCCAGCTCGGAAAAATATATCGCAACTCCATCACCGATGAGAGCGGCGTCCAAAAACTCCAAGCCCTCCAAAGCGTGCTGCTCGCCGATAATGGTAAATAACTTCACTCCTTTCCCTCTTTAAACCACTCACTGTGTTCGCTCACGCCTTCTACGCATCTCGAATCAGCAAAGGACTAAATGCGTGACCATGAAGAAATCGGCTCCCCGCGATCAGTAAGTCCCCATCTTCTCATTTCGTGTATTATTCAACCGATTCCCAACTAACTCTTTCTACAGCCACCACGCGCACCTGGAATCAAGTGAGCGCACCCGGTCAGCAGTGCGGGTAGTGGTCATGTTGACGAAGAAATTATTTTGGTGCAGCGGATGGTGACCAACCCGATGCGGAACCCACTCCGGCTCCGATTTGATAAGTTCATTGCTCTTCCAAACTGTTACTTTCTTTTTGCGAATATAGCCATTCTCTTGGGCTTCAATTTATCGAGCTTGAAGATCCCGACGAAGGAGTCAAAGGGCACCGTGCCGCTCGACGCAGACCTTAAAGTGGTTCTAGCCGATATTGGCAATCGGCTAGAGGTCCCTCTAGATGCGGTAGGCGATCGTGGCCCAATCCGTGCTCGTTCAAAGAAATTCAGAGCCTCCGCCGGACGCCGTGGTCGACGCGATCGTCTCGGCCACCTTTCTAGAGGCACACCAAGTAAAGTACGAGCGAGCCCGGCGAAGCGCCTTGTCGATCATCGAGAGAACCAGTCGCCGATGGCAACGATCAAATCAAGTCAAGAAAATATCAAGGCCAAGAAAGCCGACTTCGATGCCTTGAAAACGGAGCGGACACCGACTTGAACCTTCAACGCGAAGGGATCAAATAATAGCCGACTTCGTTCAAATCACTACGGAGATCCAACTACAAGAAGAATACATGGCCGGCCTACCTAAAGAGATCGAAGACAAGCGATCAAGCATCAAGGCGGTCGTGTCTCATCTCGAAGGATTTGACCAAGGCGGTGAGGCCAATGATCGGGTCCGATGCCGACGACGCTAAGGCCATTGAGGAAGTAGATCAAATCAAGGCGCAAGGCATTGTCGGCCATAGCTAACTTTTTAAAGCAATGAGCCGATTGTAACGGCTTAGAAATTCAAACTTTTGTAATCGGCTTCGGCCTTCTGGAACCATCCTGTGATCGGCTTCTGTAAAATCTTGTCCGACGTTATGACTAAAAAAATTGACATCCACCTTTCTGTAATCGGCTTAGGTTTGGGTATATATATGCCCCCCTAATTTTGTTCATGTCTTCAACGTTGAAAAAATTAGGACCTTAGCACAACCGCGCATCGTTGTTATCGCGGTCGGCTAAAACGGCTTAGAGCCCTCCCAAATACTTCTCCATTCAAACCCTCTAGCATATAAGCTCCTTTAGATACGCATTTGTGGATCTTGAAAGGCCCTTCCCAATTTGGTGACCACTTGCCGAATTTAATGTTTCTCGTTCCAATCGGCAGTATCAATTTCCAAACGAGTTCACCCTCTTCAAAAGACTTAGGCACAACTTTCTTATTATAATGATGGGCTACTCGTTCCTTATCCCTTGTTACCTTTTCCAAGGCCCTCATCCGTGATAAAACGAGGTCTTCTGATTCATCCACCATCAAGTGATAATAATCATCGGCTGTAATTTGATCTTGTAGCTGAGTCCGTCATGAGCCGAATGATATTTTACCATGGCAATCTTGCTTCATGCCCATAGACCAATTTGTATGAAGGGACTTGGATGGATCCGTGGCATGCCATCCAATATGCCCAAAGTGATAGGGATAATCGGCTATGCCATTGCTTAGGGTACTCAGAAATTTTCCTCTTTATTAGTTTGATCAAACTTTTGTTTGAAGCCTCTGCTTGCCCGTTGGCATGTGCATAGTATGGTGAAGAATTAAGTAATTTAATCCCCATGTCCTCGGCAAACTAAACAAACTCGTCCGATATGAAGATAGATCCTGGTGCGTTGTTGTTGTTTGTGGGACGCCAAATCGATTGATAATGTGCTATTTAACAAACTCGATTGCATCCCTAGAATCAACCTTTTCAAAGCAATTTCCTCCACCCATTTTGTAAAATAATCATTGCCACCGAATGAATTTATGCCCTTTACTTGAGTGTGGATTGATCCGCCGATCATGTCGATACCCCATCCTCTCGAACGACCAAGGCTTTATGATTTGGTTCATAGCCGATGCTTGGTGCTCTTTGCACGATGCCAAATTTCCGGCAATCTGGCAGCCTTTATAATACTTGGAAGCAGATCCTCCAGCATCGTCGGCCAAAAATATCCGCTCTCGAAGCAACCACTTCATCTTGTGAGCCGATTGATGCGTGCCGCATATCCTTTCATGTACTTCTCCGATAGCCACCTTAGCTTGATCAGCACTAAGACACTTGAGCAGCCCACCATCAATCGTCCGATAGTAGAGATCTTCGTCGAGCAAAACATATCTTAAAGCCTTGTATCACAATTTCCTTGAAGCGGCTTGAGAGGGGTTACGTAAATAGTGTAGACCTCAAACCTCCAATCATCAGTGTCATGGCGGCGACTTCTATCTCGACTTCCTTTATTATTGGCCTATAGCCGATGCCCCTTGAGCTAAATCGTTGGCTTCCATATTACGCTCTTTAGGAATGTGTTTCGGTGTAACTAGCTGAAAGCTATCCATCATTCTCGACATTGTTAATAGTAGACCATGCGCGTCGTTCTCGCATTCATACTTCCCCGACAACCGGCGATGACCGATAGTGAATCCCCCATTATCTCTATGGCGTCGGCTTTGACTTCTTTGAGAAGCCGCAATCCCTTGAGCACTGCTTCGTATTTGGCTTGGTTGTTTGTGGCATGTGGGTCGATAGAAAAAGCAAATTCAATGCTTGGCCCCCTAGGCGATATAATGATCAATCCGATACCACAGCCGTCGGTGCACACCGAGCCATCAAATGTCAATGTCCAAGGCATAATTTTGATTGAGCCGATTGAATCATCTCTATGCTCCACGATAAATCAGCTATAGTTTGTCCTTTAACTGCCCTGGGTGCTTGATACCTCAGATCAAATTCTATCAAGGCAAAAATCCACTTTCCAATCCGCCCTTTTAAAACTGGAGCCGATAGCATGTATTTGACAACATCGGCTTTACATATTATTGTGCACTCATTGGATAGTAGATAATGCCTTAACTTTGTACATGAAAAATATAGGCACAGACATAGCTTCTCCACTGGTAAATATCTTGTTTCTGCATCCAACAACCGTCGACTGAGATAGAAGATAGCTTTTTCTTTGCCTTCAATCTCTTGGATTAGGACTGAGCTGATTGACTTGTCATCGGCTGACAAGTGGAGCTTGAACGGTATTCCTTTTCGTGGAGACATTAGAACGGTATTGTCCAAGGCCTTCTGCTGCTCTGCCCCCCATTTGAATGCTTGATTGGCCTTAAGCCAAAGCAGTGGTGTGAATGGCTCCATCTTCTCTAAAAGATTGGCTATGAACCGCCTGATGAAGTTGATTTTGCCGATCAATGATTGAAGTTGTTTCTTGTCCTTCGGAGGTTGTATCGTCTTGATAGCGTTGATGCTTCTTGGTGTAACCTCAATTCCTCTTTCATGAACAAGAAACCCTATGAATTGCAGGATGACACGCCGAAGCGCACTTCAATGGATTTATCTTCAGACATATTTTCTTGTCCGCTCCAAAACTCGCTTTTAGATCGGCTATGTAGTCCTCTATTTCCCTAGACTTGACAACGACATTGTCGATGTAGATCTCCACCAGAGAGTCGATCATGTCATGGAAGATATAATTCATGGCCCATTGATATGTTGCCCCAACATTTTTCAGCCCAAACGTCATAACGACCCATTCATATAAGCCGATTGCCCCAGGACATCGCAGTTTTGTTAATGTCCTCTTCGGCCATGAAGATTTGATTGTAGCCTACATTGCCATTCATAAAGCGATGATTTTGTGGCACGATGCGGCGTCTACGAGCAAATCGGCTATAGGCATTGGGTATTCATCTTTGGGGGTAGCCTTATTTAAGTCTTTGAAATCGATGCATACCCTAAGTTTGCCATTCTTTTTCAATACTAGGACAATGTTTGAGACCCACTTGGCGTATCGGCAAGGCCGAATGAATCCAGCATCATATAATCGAGTTATTTCGGCTTTGGTCACATCATACATATCAGCTTTGAACCTCCCGGGAGGTTGTTTGAATGGCCAGTGCTGTCTTGATTGGCGTTGATGAACGACTATTGATCGGTTGAGACCGGGCATCTCGAAGTACTCCCAAGCAAAACAATCTTTACATTCTTTTAACAAATCAATAAGCTAGGATCTACAAATCAATAAGCTTGCCATCGTCTTCGTCCGCAGTGTCCAACCCGTAGACGTTCGAGCCCTCCGGGGACAAGTGCTAGTTTGACCAAGGCGTCCTCGATGTTGTGCGCATCGGCTTCGGGAGCACGAATTCGGGTGGCAATATAAATACCATATTGACCGATGCACAGACTTCGGTCCTTGTCTGGTAATATGAATACCATATTGGTGGCAATATGAATTCGTCCTCCTTGCTGAATACCATATGAATTAGGGACGAACGAGTTGGACTAGTGATTGGCTGGTTCTTTGTGTTCGTCCTTCGCTGAGTGGGCAATTATCTATCGTCGGCAGCCTCATACTTGTTTCCCAGCAGTGCCTAAGAAATACAGTGCCAATGAGGATCGGCACCGTTGTGATTCCCGTCGTGCCGACGGCCTCGCGTTACGGCTCTTGCCGATAAAATCTTTCAAACCGAGCCTCTTCCCGCCGAGATTGCTGTTGGAAGCAGCATCGGCCGTTCGTATTGATCGGCCGTTGATCAGCCGATCGGGCAACGAGGCGCACCATGTTGATTGGCACGGCTTGGCTTCCAGTTGGCTTACCCTCTGCCTTAACCCCTTTTAATGTTTTGGCTAAGCTGTACATCATTCTGCGCTACCGATCGGCTTGCCTGGGGCCGACTTGAACCATGTTGACTAGGAAGGGATTGTCGTCTACCTTCATCGGCCAAGTGGAATCGACAAACTTGAGTTTCTCGGCTTCTATTTCTGACTGGATCTGCTGCCTGATGACTTTATAGTCGTTGGTGGCATGGGATGTAGAGTTATGCCACTTGCAGTACTTTTTCTTCTTTAGTTCATCAGCCGATGGGATCACATGGTTCTCGGGAAGCTGTATCTGCTTCTCCTTGAGTAATAGATCGAAGATCATATCGGCCTTGGTGATGTCAAAATCATATTTCTCCTCTTTGGCCGTCTTCAGTAGCCACTAACAGACGATGGCCTTTTTATTCTTGGCCCATTCGACTGCCACCACTTCTGCGTCATCGTCGCTGGAACCGGAACCTGATTCAACGATGACTTGAGTTATGTTCTTGATGGCTTTTCTGGTGTCTTGAACCCTCTGCTCATGGGCCTTCACCTTCTGCGCCAGATGCGCCAGGCTGTCGAAGTCCTGAGCGAAGAAGCATTCCCGGATCGGCGCGATCAGGCCGTGGAAGGCCAAATCGACTAGTGGGCATCCGACGGCACCGAGGTAGCATCGGTTCCTCATCTCTCGAAGAGTTGAATGTAGTCTTGAACCGACTCGTTGTGCTTACGCCCTCGATACGGTGAGGTCCGACAACTTCATTTTGTGGTTGCCGGTGTAGAAGTAGCTATGAAATTGTTTTTCGAGATCGGCCCAACTTTGAATTGAGTTGTAAGGCAATGAAGAGAACTAGGTGAAAGCTGATCCCGAAAGAGACAAGGGGAACAATCGAACTCTCAAGACATCGTAGTGATGCTTCACCACACTTGTGCCAAGAATTGGGCGACATGCTCATAGGTTGACACGTTGTCTTGTCTGAGAATTTCGAAAAGTACGGGATTTTGTATCGGTTGGGCAATGGAATCCGCTCAAAATGCTCCGGATAAGGGTACCGATACATATTTCGCGAGTCTTGCGGCTTGAGGCCGAATTGATCGTGCCTGACGTCCGCAATCAAATCGGCCCATGTCCGATTGTCCTGCTGTATGGGCTCATATTGATCATATGGTGCGCCATGCTGATATAGTGGTGGCGTCTAGGGCCTGTAGTGATGATCTTGATGGCCTCCATGATCCGGTACTAGATTGGATGGCGGGGGAGGCGGCTGATTTGTTGGTGGTGGCGTTGGTGGTCCGGGAATGATGTCGGTCAACGGCATTGTATTGACTATCCAGGCCAATGCGGCAAACCGCATCCGAATAAGGACCATCCATGCGTTGTTGGTGGAGCGGGTTTTCAACTCCGCGGATCTCTCGCAAGGAGTATTTCTCTCTTCCCTTGAAATCCTCCAACAAGGGATGGCATGCAAGCTGGTTCTACATCGCAATCTCAAACCCAACTCGCTAGCCTTTGTCGGCCTTACCCCGTGCCTAAACATACTTGGAGTACTGTGCTGGTAGCCCAAGATTGGGATGAAGCCAACTGGAAGTGGGGGAAGATGCCAAGGAACGCTTCACATACATGAATGAAGAGAGCGATGTGAAGACCATAATAATCCGAAGCCCCCTAAAGGATTCGGAAGTGGGGAGGCTGAACCGCGGTAAAAGAAAGAAGTGAACACAACAAGCTCACCGGTGTTCGGGGTAGGGAAATCTTCACCCGCCGCCGGCGCCAACCCACGATCTCCTTGGGGGGAAGCACGCCGTGCTTCACCATCTCTTTGAGGGTGGATTCCCTCACATCCGATGTGGCCCATTGTTCGAAGGGGATCTTCTTTTCATCCGCCATGAATGTGGCTTGTGTGGGAAGTAGATCGGCCAAAAGGATGTGGGTTTGAGTAAGGGATCTTGGGAGCTGGATGCGGAGGCTAGTTTGTGGCAAAGATCGAGCTCCTGGGTTGATGGATTTGGGTGCGCGCGAGTCTAGGGTTTTCCGCGGGGAGCTGGTGAACAGTCTTTGTGAAAAGAGGAAATTTTTGGGAAGACGAAGTGGCGGGGATGACCTCGAGGCTTTGTAGAAAGATTTGAGGGTTGTGCTAGGTTTTCTCGTGATTGGGCCGAGCCCATGAGAGACCTGCGGCCCGGCTAAGGTGTGGCCCGACGCGTGTCCTTAGGGACTTAAGCGGATGAGCTTAAGCAGATTTGACTTGGCAATATGCACGTGTCCGAATGCCCTATACCTTTGGAAATCCTTTCATGCCGCGGTTTGCTGAACTTTGTGAGAAGCTAGCACGATGCAATTTGAAAGGTGACCAACGGCTAAGCTTTTTATAACCGCCTTGATGACAAGGGTTGTTTGGTTCTTTAGCATTTGATTGAATGATTATATCGGTGCTATTTTTCCACCTTGGTGATGATCTTTATAGATTGAGACCGAGTATTATGGCAAGAGCTATTTAATAACTTGGTCATATTTTTCATATGACTGAAAAACTTATCTACCCATGAGGGATGATTAAAATATTTGTTCCGAGATGACTCGGGCGATTCATTCGGATAGGCATGAGCTTACCGAGTGCTTTCCACCTATGAGGGTTGATTGAATTATTTGTTCGAGATGACTCGGGCAAATTCATTCGGATGAGCATGAGCTTACCGAGTGATGATATTTTTTATGATTGCTTTAGCATGAGTTAAGCATTACATGAGTATGACTCTTTATGGTTCTTGGCTATATGTTTAGTTTGGTTTTGACTAATCATATAGTCGGGGACTACACCTAATTAGGTGCATCAGGAGATGCACCTAGATATTAATTTTGAGAATTTTTTAGATATTTTCCAGCCCTTCATAGTCTTTGGAGCCACTCGGAAATTCGGGCAGAGGTGATGGAATCACTCGGCGCGAAGCACTCGGCCAAAGAGGTTTTTAGTGTCTGTTGTCTTGGTTTGGAGCTGAGTTGTCTCATCGGCGAAAGGACTCGGGGCTCTTGTGGAGATTATGACAATCGGGTATCTACATGGCAAGTTTATCCGACTGGAGGTAGGGATAGATTGCGCCTGCCATATCTGTAAACCAAATATGACTTGGGTGTTACGTTGCCGATTGAGATAAGGCAACGGCCCATAGTCACGGTTTGGTAAGATTGAGGAAACCGACTTAGAGTAAGATAGGGTTTCCGATCTGTAAGCCCGCCTCCCAAGACTATATAAGGGGGATGAGGGGTGTCCCTTGAGGGATATCATATCATATGCTTTATGAGCTTTTAGCTTTCAGCCTTAGATCACGAGATCAATAAAGACACTCGACGGATTGAATCCCCGAAACAGGAGTAGGGTATTACCTCTCGAGAGGGCCTGAACCTGTCTAAACCTCGTTCTCCATCTAACCCATTGTGCTTGGCGATCTTGACTGCACCCCCCAAAATTCTATTGCCGAAACCAAGTTTCGACATCGTGGTCCGAAGTACGTAGTCGGGAACGGTGCGAACGGGTGAACTTAAGCTTTTTTTGTGTTTTTTCTAAACTACGTTCTCTTTCTTGTTCCACCTTAGGGTTCGAATTATATTACATCAAAAGGAAGTTCTCAGTCCTTCTTAACCAAATTTTGTTCATGACAGGTATGTTCACAAGAGCACATCAAAGGTCTATCTCGCTAACTATTTTCTCGGCAGTTGACGCAACCTCGGTGTAGATGTCGTCCACGTCCTCTGGCATGACGGTGGCGGGACAGCCCTCGACAACCTCCGCAACCTCTACCTTAGGGTGGAGCCTACTTTTGACATCGAGGGTGTGCGACACGGCGAGCTTCATCGCGTCCCTCATGAGCATATCGAGCCGCCAGGGCCCATCCTACAGGCGTTCCATGAATGCCGTGTCAAACTCCTCGGTCAGCGGGAGCTTGTTGTCGGCCTTATCCAGGAATGCACGGGCGCCTTCCTGGATCCGAGTCGACCGATCCTTGGCCGCCTCCAAGCACTCCTTGATATGCCCAATCTAATGGTGGGAGGTCGACAGGTGCTCTGTGCAAGTTAAGGAAAGGGAGGTCAGTCAGCACAGGAAAGAAGACTGGAGGAGTGGAGGGAGCTGTTGGTGTAAATGCTTACCTTCCGCAGAGTTCTTGGCGGCCTCGACCTCCTTCAGCTTCTTCGCCATTTCGGCCATCGATGCCTCGGTGGCCAGAAGCTCCTTCTCCATGGTGACCCTGGCCGCCCAGGAGTCAGCTTGCCTCTTCTCCACCTCAGCCTGGCTCGCCTCCGCCTTCGCTAACCACCCCTCCTCCTCGGCTTTCGCGGCCTCGGCAGCCACCCGAGCGGTGTCCGAGAGCCTTAGAAGCTCTCGAACTTTGTCTCGCTCTGACCGAAGCGCCTCGGCCAGTGCACAAGCCTCATCGGCTTTGCATTACAAAACGAGTTAGGCGATAATTCCCGAGAAGGAAAAGAGGTGGAGAAGTGGTGAACTCACGATGAGATGCCTTGGCGGTTTCTTCTCCGGATCCTGCACATTCTCGGCATGCTTGGGACGGGCGGACGGCGTCTGAATTATCAAAGCATCAGAAAAGAACCCAATTCGGAGGCTAGGGTATAAATCTTACTAGGAACAGCTCACGAATACAGTGTTGATGGTGCTCGAGCTCCAGCAAGCCCGTCGGTTCGGTGTCAAAGCCCTCTTTGACCTCCAGCGCACTACTGAGGGCCCGCAGGCCCATGGCGCCGATGAGGGCGGACGCCTCGACCCTCGGGTCGGGCAGGTCCTCGGCGTCCCCGACCATCGGGGTGGCGGCGCCCAAGGCGAGAAGGTCCTCGGCTCTGTCATGGCTGCTCGGTCCCCGCATCGTCGTCGTCACCTCCATCAATGCGTGGGAGCAGTCCTAATTGATGCCGATGGAGACCTCCTCCTCCTCTATAGCCCTGGATAGGCCCAACCTCCACGACGCCCGACGGTGCGTCTCAGCTGCACCGCGGAACCCGCCTTGACCCTTTGGACGACCTCCGTCGTCGTTTGCTCTCTGCTTGGTCGGTGCTTGGGGGCATAGCTTTCGAGACCGCAGTGGTCGAGGTCGTGTCGAACTCCGCCACCTCGCTTTGGACGGCGTCCTCGGCCGTCCTCGCGGGGTTCCGCCACGCGGGGCCCGGCATCCACAGTGACCCGGCTTGATATGGTGAGTTAACGTGCAAAAATAGAATGGAAAATCAGGATGGATTACCATATTCCACTCACTTGGAGGAGACCTTGTATGGAATCCCTAGGCGCTTGGCCATCTTCTTCGGGGTGAGGAGCCACCCGCCTCCGCACCTCACCCGAGTCGGACGATTCCTCTTTCGACTCCTCCTCCTCAAAGGAGATCACCGAGTTTCCACTTCACGTCGGTGATTTTGATGCTCCCAAGACCGCCTCGCTCGACCCCAGCTTCCACCTTTGGAGCTCCGGCTCCTTCCCCTTCTTCTTTCCCTCCGACTTTGGCAGGGGTACCCAGATCCTTAGCGGATCGGTTGTAGCCGCCTCGGGGATCGGGGAGAGGGACACGTATGCTTCCCTCCCCTGTCAGCACCAACCCCTAGCAGGTAAGATACCGAGCAAAGGAAGAAGCCACAAACGAACGAAAAGAGGGAAGGAAAGGTCGGACATACCACAAGTCATGGGTTATGGAGGCTGAAGCTAATTGGCCCCCTTCACCGACATTTGCCGAGCTCTTAAAGAAGCCCGACAACCTTTGGCGCACATGATAGATGAGGACCGACTTCTCCCGAGCTGGATCTCGACCGTCCGAGTTCGGTATGTCGGGTGGACCCTATCCTTGCAGGGCTGGAGGCCGCAGATGGCGAAGTTCAGCGCCACTCGGCCACCGGTCAGTCCTTGCCTTTTCAATTCCTCGACCAAGGCGACAAGTTTGTCAACTTGGTCTTGGTCATGGGAGGAGCAGATGGCTGTCCGGGAGGCTGCAGAGGCTGGGCTCCCCCGGGTGTCGAAGGAGAGCGGCGGCGCATGATTCCCGATGTAGAACCACTCGGCGTGCCGGCCTTTGTTCGATGTCGTCGGGTTGAGGGTATGTAGCTTTGCGACATCTTCTCCCGGAATTAGATTCGCTTCATCGACTACGCGCCGCCCGTCCGCGGAGGAAGAAGTAATGACGAAAAAGGTTAAAATGCGGCTCTATCCCAAGATAGGCCTCGCAGAGATGGATGAAGATAAAAATCTGGAGGATGGAGTTAGGATTAAGGTTGCAAAGGGTGATGCCATAGTAATGGAGCGGGCCCCGAACAAAGGGGTGGGCCGGTACTCCAAACCGCGAAGGAGGAAGGCGGCAAAGACGACCAACTCAATGGAGTCCGAGGTTGGGAATTGCTCCCACCGTGCTAGCTACCACATCGCGAGCTCTTGAGTGGGGAGGACGTCGAGCCACTGCAACTCCTCCATCATCTCCTTCCCGGTGCGCGAGGGGACAAAGACTGAGCTAGGCTCGGCTTCATCTCCACCATCCGATGAAGCCTTCACCGCTTTCTTTGACATCTTCTTTGGCGCCATAGGTCACGATCGGGAGGATCAACGGTCCTTGCGAATGCGAGCGATGCTCCGGAGATGGAGGCAGTGATTATGCGCATCGAAGCAGCATAATGCTGGGAAGGAAGTGCGAGTGCTTGAAGTTGGAAGCGTTTGGGAATTCCTTGGCAATGGAAAGGCGTGAAGAGGAAAGGAAGCGAAGCGGCAGCGCAGTTTAAGAAGGAGGGCAATGATGGGCCTGGCAGCGCTGACCTCGGAAAGCGTGTGACACCGTTAGTGGTGCGCGCAGAGCGTCCGAGGCGCCCCTGCCTATCCTTCTCCATGGCTTGCCACGTTGTCCTTATGATCCAATCAAGACCATCGAACGTCTGGAGCAATTAACGGCGTCTTCAGGATCACCGTTGCACGTTACGAAGAAATCGTCGATGAGTGCGCCATGTTTTCCTTCTCAACCATCAGCTCTGCCTATCATTTGGGGAAAGTGGAAAACTAGAGGCTCGACTAGCCATTGCGCAGCATCAGATTTCGCGGACTCGAAGAAATGTGATTAGCGATCTATTTAGATTGTCAGGGGGCCTTAGTCGGGGAACGCGCCAGGAGATCAGGGGGCCACCCGGTGATTAGTACCGCAAGACTTCCCCCTGACTTCATTGACCGCCATTGACCTCCGGGCCATGGCTTCACCGACTCGAGCGATGGCTTTCGGGTTATCCTCCGGTCGGTGTCGGGACTACCGTAAGCCTCTGGGCAGTAGTCCCAACCATCTCGTCTATCACCACTAGCTTCCGGGCTGTAGCTTCTTTGACTCGGGCGATGGCTTCGGGCAATCCTCGGTCGGTCGGGACTACCGTAAGCCTCGGACGGTAGTCCCGACCAACTCATCTATCACCACTAGCCTCGGGCTATGGCTTTACCGACTCAGGTGACGGCTTTCGGGCCACCCCTCGGTTGGGGTCCGGACTACCATAAGCCTTCAGGCGGAAGCCCCGATCAGCTCGCCGACCACCACTGGCCTCCGGGCTAAAATAAAGGCAACTCAGGGACTGCCATGCACATGCCTCCAAGCAGCGGGCCCATTGAACCCAATAATCACTACAGGACCCTGAGATTCGGTCAGATCAGAATAGGAATAAAAAGAAATCCTACAAACTAGACCCTAGGCTTGGATGTACCGTTCGACCCTAGGCTTGGGGGCTGCACCTACAGGTGCACCTAGGCAGTGCACCAGCTGGAGCTCGGGCTATAAGATTTTGGGAACTCACTTAAGCCTTATCACCATGCCTCAGGGACCCATTGAAGACGACGACGAAGAAGACCTTAGATCCTAAGGATGGATGTCTCATAACTTCTTAGACTCGGGGGCTACTGTGGGGGGTGTCACCCCAGGGTAGCACTTGGACCAAAGTTGAAGTCAAGCTAGAGTCGACGCAAGTCCTCGGGACATGGTAGGGGCCCGACCTCCTCGAGGTCGGCCGTCCCGACCTCCCCGGGTCCGACCTCGGTGCTCCTTTCTCGACCTTGACTCCTTGGCCCGATCTTCGGCCTCCTCGGGACAAGACTTGGTTCGCAAGGATAGCCGAAGGAGGCAACGAGGGGACAACCCGGAAAGGAATGACATCACCCGATAGCACAGTATAGGTGGTACATCGAGGAGGGATCCTAAGGCAAGATAAGGCACAAGACACCCACGACACGTAAGACTTGGAGAGCATCTCATGTACCTTTCCGGATGTTGTTTGTACTTACCTTTTTAGATCCTTAGTCTTAGCTTTCTTGGCCCCCAAGTACCATGTGACTACCCCCCGAGCTATAAAAGGGAGGCGGGAGGGGCGAGGAGGGGGACGAATAGACACACTCGACAGACCTCCCTCGGTTCGTAGCTTGTTCTTGGCCGCTTGCTCTAAGCCCCAAGAACTTACTCTTGTAATCCTTGTTCATCATCCACCCCAACAAAGAGCCTTGGACGTAGCCCTATTATCATTCGGGAGGGCTGAACCGGTATAAATCTTGTGTCTCTTGTTTTCTTGGATCGTCTTAGCGACTCAAGTCGACCATCGATCCGAGAGGAAGCGCCTCCCGACCACTCACTTACCTCCTTGGGCACCCCTTGGAGGCTCGTCCCACCCGTCGACGAGTATCCCATTAATGTCGCCCCAGGATAAGCTCAATATTCGGCTTTTGGATGCGATGTGGGCATAATGCCCTTTACTTATTTGGGTCTACCGATGGGTACAACAGAGCCGGGAATGGAGGACTTAACACCAATGATTGATAGAATAGAGAGAAGACTACCTTCTGTGCAACCCGGCTTTCCTACTCCGCCGCCTAGAGATGGTGAATTTTGCCATTACTCCAACAACAACCTACGAAATGTGCACAATCAAGATTCCTAAAGGAGTTATCGCTAGCATTGATAGAGCACCAAAAAACAATATCTTTGGAGAGGCAATGACATGGTGAAAAAGGGAGGGTACTTGGTAGCTGGTCAACGGCTGCAACGCCCAAAATGAAAGGAGGCCTTGGGGTCTTGAATCTTAGGTTACAAAATGATGCTCTCCTCCTCAAGCGGCTCAACAAGTTTTATAACAAGGAGGATGTTCCTTGGGTTAACCTAATCTGGTACAGATACTACCCAAACAAAGTCCCTCATGCGGCCAGGGAGACTGGCTCTTTCTAGTGGAAGGATGTTTTCCATCTAAATGAAATCTTCAGAGCGGTCTCTAGATGTCAACTAGGCAAAGGGTCGACATGCTTTTGGGACGGAACAACACCGTTTTATCACAGGCTCCGCACTGCATCATTTGCTAAAAACAATACGCTTCGGTGGCAAAAACCATGCAAGCAATGGATCTAGACAACATCTTTCACCTACCTTTATCGCAGCAAGCTTTTCATGAATTAGAAATTCTCTAGACCTATATGCAAAATCTGTCATATGAAGAAAGCGTAAATGACTACTAGACGCCAGTTTGGGGGAGCAAGTTTACCTCTGGCAGATTCTACCACCATGTCTTTAGCAACATTGAAACACACCCTTTTTTCAAGAAAATTTGGAAGTCTAGTTGCACTCCTCATGTCAAGTTCTTTGCCTGGTTACTTCTAGTAGACAGACTCAATACCAAATCCATGATACAACAAAGACATCTCAACATCCAAAATAATACAACTTGTGTAATGTGTGATAGGGGGAAGATGAGACCATAGATCACTTGTTTTTCTGTTGCCCTTTTGCTTCAGAGTGTTGGGTTGCTCTTCAAATTCAATGGGACAACTCTCTTCAGTGCGCTGATAGACTCTTACGATCTCATACCTCAAATTCTCTGCCCTTCTTCACTGAGGTCACCCTAATTGCGGTTTGGGAGATACGGAAACTTCGCAATGATAAAGTCTTTCAACGGAAGAATCTAAGTCATAGGCCGTGGAAGTCCAATTTCAAAAGTCAGGGTTATCTTCAATCAACAAGGTTTAGGGTGGATCTCAAATCTTCCTTTTGTGCTTGGTTAGATGCTTTCAACTGATCTTCCTTCGGCTTTATTGCGTGTTTGTAAGCCTCTTGTTTGTGTGTTATCCTTCTCCCGGCTTGTAAGCTCGCTGGATGTAAGTCTTTCCTCTTTAATGAATCCTTTGGTCGTTACTGTGGGGATCTCGCCCATAGTGTTTCTCGGTCAAAAGAAGAATAACAATAATGCTAAACATACTAACAATCCCTATTTTTTATATGTATACCAGATATGAAAGTCTGAGGATCATCAGCACATTTAAAAAAGAACAAATATGAGTTACACAAGATACGTAAAACTCAGGAATTAAATTATGCAAATTGACTGGCTGACTAGAAGGTACCTCAAATGAGGAAATAGGATTTAGAAATACTTGACTAGTTCTATAGTTTTATCGATATTCTTGACCGGCACCTATCCTTAGTTGATTCCATCAAATGATACACTGAGCTTTGAGCATTTAGCAATGACCAATGTAAACAAAACATATAGGATATATAGGCATACACGCTACTAAATAAACGGTTTTTGCGGGCGACCAAAACAGACCTTCGCATGTGGCTGGACAGCTCGTCTACATGAAAAGGTCTGCGAAAATGACCATTTTCTCATGTGGCCGATCCAACCACATGCAAGATTGATTATTGCATGCGGCTGCGTTAAGAGGCCCGCTTGCAATAATAGATCTTCCCATGCGGTCTATGACTCTCTCGGCCGTTTGGGAAGATCGCATCTCCTCTATAATACGATATTTCCCACTATTTATAATCAAAATTTGGAATGGTACGCAGAGAAGCAAATCGAGTTATCGTTCTTAGCACATAGTAATTACAATCTTGCATTGACAAATAAATAGTCTTTGAATACATAACACATAAAACATTTATGTACATATCTATACATATATTGCAAATTAACAATAGTTTCATCATGAACAAAATATTACATTTTCGTTGCATATGCTCTTTCTCCCATTCTCTTAGGGGCTGGAATTTGCTTCTAATGCAAGTTGACTCTGGTCATCATAGAATAGCCCAAGTGTGTTGTAGCAATCACGTCGAATGAAGCGACAGGTCAGCGCACACATTCCTTATTGTTGTGTCATTGAACCAATTTGCTACATAAGGTATTTCAAGGATCTGTGGATAAAGAAGACAATAAATGTTAGAAATGAATTGCAATGAAATACTCTGTACGGAGAACAATATTTGGACTTACGTGATTGCTCGTTGTTGTGTACCTCCCGTTGACCCTAAGCATCTCGCACACGTAATATTCACATAGGAAAGTTCTCAGGGGTTGTTTGAAACACTACGAACATCATAATAAGACCGATCAATATAAACAAGTAAAGATTCTAAGAGAATTTGTGTTCATGGCATACCGCCCAGCCTGTCTTGACGGGTAGCTTTTTCTTTGCCAGATCTTTTACTAGCCCATGTTTTTTGCGATAAAACATATGTGTATTGCTGTGAGAAAACATTTGCTTTAGTTACTTACAAATTTCAGAATATCAATTATGTACAAATGGGTTATTTTATTACTTACAAATTCAGAATAGTGAGGAACTACATATACGTTCAAATGGTCCTTCGGATATACTAGGAATAAGATATAGTGGTCAATGTAAACAAGAAAGAAGAATTAGAGATGGCATTTGCTAAAAGTAATGTATTACTGCAAACATAATAATTAGATTTATGAGCGGCTGCTTACGTAAAAGTGTCAGGGACCATTAAGGCATTTTTGTCGCTGTGCGCTAACATTGTTAGTCCGAAGTATGTTGCTACCTTGAGATTTTTGCGCTTGTGCAATTTATTGTTATATTCTTACTTTTCCTCTGGTGTCTTATCCTTTAGTTCCTGGGAATCGGCATGCATCTCTATAATGTGTTGTGCTTTGCAAACCCTAGTTGGGTCGACATAGCCAACCGATGTCCTCACTCTATCCGCTTCGTGGAATTGCAACTGTAGAATGAAACTTTAATGAAATGGATACTTTGTTTTGTACATTCATGTAAAACATACAAGAGAACACTTACAGCAAAATGTGGCAACAAGATTGACGTCCATTTTATCTAGCTTGAAGAGGGTGTGTAGGTCACGAAAATCGATTAGGAATATCCCATTGGGTCCACTCATGAAAGCGTTTTCCAGGACCTTGACACTAATGAATTTGAGGCCCTTTCTAGCTGCCTTGATGTACCATTCATGCATCTCCCTCATCTACCGTGGTAGTTCCATTAAAAGGTGCCATGGTAAGAAAGGCTTGCCATATTCGTATTCTTGGGGCACATCTACATATGTAAATTGCAAGTCATCCTTGGCATGTAGTACTAACTTCTGGGATTCCGATAGCTACTCAACATCTTTTGTACTCTTACCCTTGCCCTTACTTGAAGAACATGTCCCCCGAAGGGAAAAACATGAACCTCTCCTTACCTCTTGACATTTCCTTGGGGTTGTACATGGAAACCAGCTTTGGTATCAGCCTATGAGGTTATAGGATAATAGACTTGGGGTCAAATGTAGTTACTTGGTTTGGTGGGACTTGTTCGGCAAAAGTAGTTTGTGGTGGAGGCGGATATTGTTGAATGGAAGCAGGTGGTTGAATTGTTGGTTAAGGAGGAAGGGTCGACGCTTGAGCAGGGTTGTAGGTGGTGACCTCACCAGAGTTGGGAAAGGTGGTGGGGAAGGTAGATGATGGGGTGACCTCATCGGAGGTGGGGAAGATGGTAGGGAAGGTGATCCTGGAGGGGACGGTGACAAGGCGATGGCCGGTGCAGGATCGACGAGGACGGCGCAAGGTCAATGGCGACGAGTTGGCAGCCGATGCAAGTTCGGTGTGGTGAGCGACAGCAACGAGGCAACGCGAGGAGAGGTGGTGTCTGCGGATTGGAAAATTTTGGTAGCCTAATGGCTAGGGTTCGCGGGCTCTGGGCTTGGAAATTTTCCAAGTCCCACACCCGGCTTATAGAGGGTAGATCATCGCATGCGGGCAGCTTAAGGACCCGCAAGTGGAAATGATCTTTGCGTGTGGGCCTCATAAGACCTCCGCATGCGGAGAATCATTTTCGCATGCCAGCCATTAAGCCACCCGCATGCAAAGATCATTTTCGCATACAGGTCCTTGTCGCCCGCATGCGAAGATAATTTTCAAATGTTTATTAATTATTAGTTAAAAATAACTAATTGATTATAATTCTAATAATATCTAAAAATGGTCACAAAAAATGTAAATCACATGTAAAATTAGTAAATTGAACTGCTTTGTCTAGAAAAATAAAGAACTAACATGTCACTCCAATATTCAACTTAACACCTTAAGAACACATTGATTACACCTTCATTACATAAACATTTAACTTAGTTCCTCCAAAATACTTACATTTTCGAAACAAGTTCATTACAAAAGAAACTATCGATAGTTTTTGCAACACCATGGGGGCACACATACGGAATCCTCTCTTCGTTTAGGGTCCACTCTATGCGCTTGATCCTATTAGGAAGGTCGGTGAATAATGGTAGATCGTCGTATTGGTTGTAATCAGCCGCATCTTCAATGTTATCGACGCCGATGATGTGTTGCTTTCTGGATATAGTTGTGTCTTTCTTCTCATTAGAAGGGTCCTTTGCATAGAAAATTTGTGGCACACGCTTACCGATGACCCACAGATCATCCTTGTGCCTTGTTTTTACTGTCGTCGACGATCATTAGGCCGTAGTCATCCAGGAAATGCATGTTGTGTCTTTCACCCATTGGCATCGAAGCACAAGAATCTTGATGTTTAGTCTATAATCATGTTTCCAAATTTCCTTTATGATCCCATAGTATGATTCCTTTCGACCCATGGTGCCAAGCGCTTTGTCACGAACTCCACTATTTTCGGTTGTGCTTTTCTTGTCCTTTGTTTTCATGTAAAAGGTATATCCATTGATGTCATACCTTTGCCATGAGGTCACTAGACTTGACGGGACAGATGCTAGCCTTTATAATGTTTTTCCTCCACAAGGCACCAACCATCAAGTTTTGATCCTTCAACCATTAAGGGAAGCGACGCTTCTACTCCTTTGAGACCGAATCAGTGGATCGCCCTGCGTTACAACCTCTAATGTCATTCAAGTGTTCTTCAATAAAGGGCTCAACAATAGCGAGTTGTTGTAGTACGCTGTTGTGTGCCTTCGCTACCACTTTGTAATCTTATCAAAGAACCGGTTCTTGCCAAAGTCTCCTTCCCAGTTAATCTTCCCTTGTGTCTAGGCATGGGAATCCCAATGGCATTAACATCCTTTATGTAATCTATACAATACTCAACCATCTCTTCAGTTGTCTATCCCTCTATCATTGATCCCTCTGGGTGAGCATGATTGTGGACATAACCTTTCAGAATCAACATGTACCGCTTATACGCCCACATTTGATGTAAGTACAACAGACCAAGTTTAATAATCTGAGGAACAATGTGAACAATTAGATGCTCCATCTTATTGAAATAAGGTAGAGAAAAATACATCTCAATCTGACATACGGTCTCTATTGCAAATTTTTGAAGTGGGCTTAATTCCAAGGATCAAATACCTTCTATGAAATTCAAGTAAAAAAGTAACATAACTTAGTATGAACTAGTTTGACTGCCTATATAGCAATAGGGAGGAAGACCATTAGCATCCTATGATAGTCATGAGCATTGTATCTGGAGATGGTCAAATCTTTCATTGAGACTAGCTTTTTGATGTTCGATGAGAAACAAGTAGGCACTCTCACCCCATACAAGCATCTACAGAAAGTCTTTTTCTCTTCTGGTGTGATGGAGTAACAAGTAGGAGGTATCTCGATCTTTCATTTGTCAGCTCTTTTGGGTAAAGATCTTGCCTTATATCCAAATTTACCAGGTCGTTACGTGACTTCAGTCCATCCTTCGTCTTACTTAGGATGTCTAGTAAGGCGCTAATGGTGCTATCAAATATGTTCTTCTCAAGGTGCATGACATCAATGGCATGACGAATCTCTAGGTCCTCTCAGTACAACAAGTACTTGAAGAAAATTGAGTGCTTCTTGAATGGCAACGTATTTTATTCCTCTACTGCTTTCTTCCTCTTTGTTGCCATCTTCTTTTCCTTCTCGAAAACAACCTTAATATTCCTTGTCATTTCAAACACAACAGTACCACTTCGTGTTTCAGAAGCAGTCGTGTTCTCTACTATCTTGTCAAAAAATTTGGCCATCATATGATACTTGTTTTTGAGGTAAGAACCATCGATGCCGCATGTACACTATCTTTCCTGGGGACGTCAGATATATGTATGACGTGTTCTCAAGACAGATAAGACATCCAGTCTTTCCTTTAATCTGACCAAAGAGGGAAAAGTTTGCCGGTAGGTCATTGATGGTAACTAATATGATAGCACATAGAGCAAAGTACTCTCGTTGGTACTCATTCCATACTCTTAGCCCTTCTTTCTATAGATCTTCCATATCCTTCATCAAAGGTTTATATCGATGCCAGGTTGTTTTGGGCCTTGTAAAAGGATAGTCAACAAAATATAATTTCGCTTCTGACAAATCCATATAGAAAGGTTGTACATGGCGAGCAGGACTAGGCAGGTGCTATGTGAGCTGCTTAGGTCACCAAATGGTTCATTCCGTCCGTGCTCAACACAAACCTTACATTTCTCTGATCCTTAGAAAATTCTGTATATAGTGAATCAAAGGTCTTCAACTAGCGAGCATCTATGGGTGTGTTGAATCATACCATCTGTCTTATGGTTTTCTTGATTCCATCTCATCAACTCAGCATAATAAGGGTTTGAGAACAGCGCTTCATGCAATCTTTCACTGGGAGGTACCACATCACCATGGCCGGAATCTTTTTCTTTGTGCGCACCAAACAATTTGGGTCGACAACCTCACTATTAGAGGACCAGTTTCCCATTTTGTACCAACTTGTCCCACACGTTGGGCACCGTCCAATTCTCGCATATTTCTTGTGGTACAATACACAAGTGATTTAGACAGCATGAATCTTTCGACACCTAGAGATAATGGACATATGAGTTTCTTCGCTTGATACGTGTTGGATGGCAAAAAGTTAGGCTTAGGAAGCAAAACTCTTAAGAGGCCCATCAAATTATTAAAGCTACTATCGGACCATCTCGTGCCTAGCTTTCAATCTAAGAAGTTGAAGAACCGAACACAACACTATAAAATCCTTATCACATCCCTTGGATTCGTCGTAAAGAAGATCCTTCGTTGACTTCTCTAATGTCTCCCAATTGTCTAACCCTCATGCTATACCCATTAGCACCTCCGGTTCAGCGTGTCACATCATATCCTCCATATAAAAATTAACCTCAAAATCATCACTATCGTGGAACCATCTTCGTCAATCCTTTCATGAGCCATGTCCTTGATTCTAAAATTCTCTCGGCTCATCCATCGAAAACAAGTCTCTTCACATTCTGCATTACCCTCATCTATAGGAGCAGCAATATCACCGTGAGAGGTCCAAACCTTGTAATCATGCATGAATCCACTTTCCACTATGTGCCCCAATATTGTACTAGGATCTCTCCATAATTTATGATTCTTTCAATCAAAGCACAAATAAAATTTTTCCTCCTATTGATACAATATGATGTCCCGCTCTTCACGGCGTAGGATCAAACTCTGGATAACTTTGCTGCAAGCAGCGATAACTAGTGCAACCTGACGAATAAAACTCGAAGCCACCCACCGTCTTTAACCGGCAACCTGAATCGAGGATTCACCCAACCACACTCTCAAGGAACCAACCAACACAGCCTACAATCAATCGAGGAAACCTCTAAGGGAGTAGAAGCACCAATTGGGAGCGGATGAAGCCACCGCTTCTGTAAATCCCGCGAAGGAAATCACAAGAGCAAAGGGGTAGAGATCACTCTCTAGGGTTTGTTAGCACACTGCTGAACAAAAGGGGTTCTGTATTTCAATTATCAATGGTCTGTGATTACAATGAGTTTAGGGGATATTTATACTAGCAACAGCCCTGCTAGATAGGTGGAAACACGAATTAAACAATATAACACGCACTATGTGAACGGGCCTCCTCGAGATGCCCTCCCGGAGAGTTTCCGCGTGGCTGTTTGACTTCTGCGCAGTCCTCAATGTTTTGGCAATAACTCTATCTTGGAATCTTAGAAAGTTAACTTGCTAAGCTTTCACACCATGTGCGCATGTACCACAACATATTGTAGATTGGTACAGTTTATTATACGAAGTTGACCATCAGGCTGACCGCTGACTCTCTGACCAGTCTGGACTAAAACTGGTTGGCAGGAAAAACGATGCATCCAAACTGGTTGGCACTTGAAGCATTGGAAACTAGACTCAATAAGCTTTCCAACAAGTCCTCGTAGACCTTCATAGCTTTTGTGGATCAAAAGTTATGGCAGTTTCTTTTCGATGGTTCTGTCCTACTGGATTGGCTCGAGCTAGGTTCTTCTCTGTAGTCCATCCTTGGTGCATCCTTGGCATCATCTTTGGTGAACCTAAGCATTAGCAACATATACGACTTAGGTAGTATATAATTCTCATTAATATTAAAATAAATTTCACAAAGTAGCACGTGCACCTCTTGTTGTAGCTTCTTAGCTCGACTACGAGTAATTGGTCCGTCAAAGGCGTGAGTGGTCGACAGAGTGGTCGGTGTAGGCTTATCAAAGGTTTGAGTGGTCGGCATGCTGGTCGGAGTGGTCGGTGTAGGCATATCATCCTCCCCTCTTGAAAAGGAGTCGTCCTCGACTCTAAGATATCTTGACTTGTGAATGGTGAGAGATCAGCAACATTGAAAGTGGTGCTGCCACCATAACTTGCTGGAAGATCTATCTTGTATGCATTGTCATTGATCTTTGCAAGAACGCGAAATGGACCATCTCCTCGTGGCATCAACTTGGATTTGCGCTTATCAGGAAAGCGATCCTTGCGCAAGTGAATCCACACCAAGTCCCCTGGTTCAAATAACACTTTCTTCCGATGTTGGTTCACACTTGCAGCCTTGCGTGTTGCCTTGAGTTCAATTGCTTCCTTGGTCTTCTCGTGTATCTTCTTTACATATGCAGCACGCTTAAAGGCTTCCATGTTTGTTCTTTCTTGCATCGGCAAAGGCAACAAATCTATCTGAGCAATTGGTTTGAACCCATAAACAATTTCAAAAGGACACAAATTAGTGGTGGAGTGTACAGCCCTATTATAAGCAAACTCCACATGAGGCAAGCAATCCTCCCAATCCTTCAAGTTCTTTTTCACCATTGTCCGTAGCAGCATTGATAATGTACGATTCACCACTTCGTTTGCCCATCGGTTTGAGGTGACAAGTGGTTGAGAACAAAAGCTTGGTCCCAAGTTTTGCCCATAATGTTTTCCAAAAATAGCTCACAAACTTGACGTCACGATCGACACAATGGTCCTGGGCATTCCATGCAGCCGCACAACTTCTCTCGAAAAACAAGTTAGCAACATGTGAAGCATCGTCGGTCTTGTTGCAAGGGATGAAATGAGCCATCTTTGAAAATCTATCGACCACAACAAAAATAGAATCTTTTCCCCTTTGAGTTCTAGGCAGTCCTAAAACAAAATCCATGCTTATGTCTTCCCAAGGAATATTAGGAGCAGGTAGGGAGTGTATAAACCATGAGGGTTCAGTTTTGACTTAGCTTTGTGAGAGATGATGCATCGCTCCACAAATCTGATGACGTCTCTCCTCATCTTGGGCCAATAGAAATGATCACCGAACAGTTCGTAAGTTTTCTTTTGTCCAAAATGGCCAGTCAATCCTCCTCCATGTGATTCCTGTAACAAAAGCAGTCTAACAAAGGAATTTGGAACACAAAGCTTGTTAGCTCGAAACAAAAACCCATCATGTATGTGATATTTTCCCAACCTTTTCCATCGTTACAATTTTTGTATGGTTCTGAAAATTCAGGATCATTGTCATACATACCTTTCAAACTTTCAAGTCCCAAAACTTTTACCTCGAGTTGATTCAGCAACACATTCTTTCAAGACAATGCATCAGCAACCACATTGTCCTTACCTTTCTTATATTTCACAATGTATGGAAACGTTTCAATGAACTCAACCCATTTGGCATGGCGACGGTTCAGTTTTGATTGTCCTTTCAAGTACTTCAGAGCTTCATAGTCGGAATGGATAATAAATTCTTTCGGCCATAAGTAATGCTGCCAAGTCTCAAGTACACACACCAAAGCATACAATTCTTTATCATACACAGAATAATTTAGTTGAGCACCTCCCAGTTTCTCACTAAAATATGCTACAGGTTTTCCTTGCTGCATTAAAACTCCGCCTATTCCAATCCCACTAGCATCACATTCAACTTCAAAAGTTTTAGTGAAATCAAGTAGAACAAGTAATGGTGCTTCAGTCAATCGTTTCTTTAATTCTTGAAAAGCATTTTCCTGTGAGTTTCCCCATTTAAATTCAATCCCTTTCTTTGTCAATTCATTTAATGGATCAGCAATGGTACTAAAAACTCTCACAAATCTCCTCTAGAAACCAGCAAGGCCATGAAAACACCTTACCTGACTTACATTTGTAGGAGTTGGCCAATCCTTGATAGCTTTTACCTTGGTCTCATCCACCGTTATCCCTTTTCCTGAAACAATAAAGCCAAGGAACACCACATGGTCTGTGCAAAAACTGCACTTGTCAAGATTAGCAAATAATTTCTCCTTTCGGAGCTCATCCAAAACTTGACGAATGTGATTCATATGCTCTTCAAACGACTTGCTGTAAATCAAGATGTCATCAAAGTAAACAACTACAAATTTTCCAATGAAAGCTCTCAGGACATGGTTCATTAATCTCATAAAAGTGCTAGGAGCATTAGTCAATCCAAAAGGCATAACTAACCATTCATATAGCCCAAATTTTGTTTTAAACACAGTTTTCCATTCATCTCCAGTTTTCATTCTTATTTGATGGTAACCACTTCTCAAATCAATTTTAGTGAATATTGTGGAGCCACTCAATTCATCAAGCATGTCATCTAAGCGTGGAATAGGATGACGATAGCGAACATGATGATGTTATTTATAGCTCTACAGTCAACACACATTCTCCACGATCCATCTTTCTTAGGTACTAAGATCACAGAACAGCACAAGGACTTAAACTTTCTCGAACAAAACCTTTATCAAGAAGTTCTTGCACTTGCCTTTGTATCTCCTTTGTTTCTTCAGGATTGCTTCGGTATGGTGGTCGGTTCGGGAGTGTAGCCCCTGGAATGAGATCAATTTGATGCTCAATCCCACGAATTGGAGGTAGTCCAGCTGGTGTCTCCTTTGGAAAAACATCTTCATAGTCCTGCAAAAGATGAGACACAACACTAGGAAGAGAGGTGATGTCATTAGGTGAAATTAAAATGTCTTTGTACACAAGTACAAAGTGCACTTGATCTGGGTTGTTGCTCACTTCTCTCATCTCAGATTTTGTGGCTAGCATAACTAAGCGCTCTCCCTCTCCTTTCTTTTTGTCTCTCAAATTTGGTTTGTGGCACTCACTCACCGATTTGTGGATGTCACTCAATTTATTTTGCTCTCCATCTTCTCTACTCACGGGTACAACTTCAGATTTCTTTTGTAAGTGCTCGGCCATGATTTGTTGTGGTGTCATAGGTTTGAGAACAAACTTCCTCCCCTTTAGCTCGAGGGTGTATTGATTTGTCCTCCCACAAGTGCTGAGTATAGCGATCATATTGCCAAGGCCTACATAGCAGCAAGTGGCACACGACATGGGGGCCACGTCGCACTCAACGGTGTCAACATATTCGCCAATTTTGAATGGTACTTTTACTCTATACCCAATCTTAATATCTCCGAATCATTCAACCATTGGACATGATAGGGATGAGGATGTCGCTGCAACTTTAGACCAAGTTTGTCAACCATCTCACGACTAGCAAGATTATGGCAGCTTCCGCCATCAATGATCACCTTTACTACCTTATCTTGCACTTTTGCTCTGGTCTGAAAAAGATTATGTCGTTGTCCATTTTCAGCTTCTTTCACTTGGACACTCAAAATTTGAGTCACCACAAGAGCAGCACCTTGCTCAAAATCACACCTAGTATGTTCCTCATCCTCCCGGGCTTCCTCAACATTCTCTTCCTCAACTTCTTCTTCACTAGCTGAATCAAATTCTCCATTGTCATTCACAAGAATCACCCAATTGTTTGGGCACTCTCTAATTACATGCCCACGGCCTCCACACATGAAACATTGGATACCACTACTCTTGGCTGTAGAACCCGCTGAAGTGGAGGTGGATGCCGCTGGTTTAGCACTCATGCTTGGGCCAGCAGTGTTCTTCCCACTAACTGCATTTTGAATATTGGAACGCAAACGTCCGCTTGAACTTTTTGACGAGGTGCAGCAGCAAACTTGGAGATTGATTTGCTTCCTCCGAATAATTCCTCGTGCCAAATGACAGGGATTTGCTGCTCTTAGCATCTTGCTGAAGTTGACGTTCAGCTTTGGTTGCTTGATGTACCAAATCAATTAAATGTCGGTACGGCTGAAACTCAACAATACGCTGAATGTTGCGATGCAGACCAGCCATGAAACATGCAATGGTTTGCTCCTCATCTTCATGCATATTAGCTCGAATCATAGCCTTCTCCATCTCTTTATAATATTCTTCAACAGAGAAATTTCCTTGTCTCGGATTCTCAGCTTATCAAAGAGATCACGTCGATAGTGCTTGGGCACAAATCGAAGTCTCATTTCTCTCTTCATTTCTTGCCAACTTGCAACGGACGTTCCCCTTCTTCTTCTCGATCTTGGAGCAGTTGCTCCCACCAAATAAGAGCATATCCATCAAATTCTAGAGATGCCATTGCCAACTTCTTCGCTCCGAATAATTATGCATGCGAAAGATCTTTTCCACCTTCAACTCCCATGTGAAATAGTCTTCAGGATCAGACCCTCCATCAAATTTTGGCATGGTAAATTTTAGTTTACCAAACCTCTCCTCTGGGTTGCCTCTCCTATGACGTCGGCGACCAAAACTGCGCTGAGAATGCTTATCATCATCCTCATCTTCAGATTCTTCATTATCATTCGGCCGACCTCGTCCACTTCCTCTGCTATGTGCAGCTCTTCGGTTCCCCCGACCCCTTCTCCTTCCATCACTACCTTCATCATCTCCACCATGGTTGTTGGCTTCTTCTTGAGGAGGACAACGTCCTCTGATCTCATTCATAAGGCCCTGGAAATCTTGTGTCAATTGATCTTGCTTTTCTTCCATGCTTTACCGAAGTTCATTAAATTGTGCCATAGTGATGAAGGGTTACGCGGAAGCTACGCTAGCCGAAAACAAAAAATTTTCTACCGTGCAAACCAAGAACACTTGCAACTAAGGGCCGATAGATCGTTACCGATTGGAGTATGCAGCGGAAATAGCCAATCAGGGCTATCCGATCTGGAACTGGGTAGCCGATTCCCGCAAGCCGACAGCCGATTCCCGGGGACAGCCGATTCGCCAATCAGCCGATTCACGGAGTCGTCCAGTCACGTTCTTGCGCCTTGCTCCGACGCGCCCGACCGTAGCCGATCCAAAGTCGATCAACAGCGCGCAACGTAGCAGCGCCTCTACCGGTATCCACACGTTCGGGGACAAAACGCCGTACACCCGTGTGCTAGCACGCGATGCAAGGCTAGGGTTTGGCTCGAAAGTGGGGAGGGTTTCCATGGAGATTGATCTCGGCGACTTTTGTTGCGGATTCGGTTCAACGCGATACAGAAACTCTCCACCCCTCGCCCCTTTATATAGAGTTGGCCGACTGGGACTAGTGGCCGATCAGGACTCCATTTTAAATCGGATTTCATCCGTATCTCATAGAGTTGGCCGCCCACACGTCGTAAGCCCATAGGACTCTATCCGATCGGATCCCTATCCGATCGAGCCGTATCCGAGTCCAACTCGAATATCTATTCTATCCCCTTAAGCGTGCGACCCAGAGGTTCGGGTATACTCGGTTTCGGCTATAGTCTAACTTAGCCGATCGTCGGCTCGAGTCCAACTCAGCCGACCCGTCAACAGCGGCGCCTAGTAGCACATATTGACACCATAGTATACAAGAATAATATCGGCTCTGAACCTGTAATGTGTACCAAATCCCTTTGCCTCACGATACCAGTTAAGCTATAGGCAAGATGTGTGCCATCCCTTCAATAGCTTAACCATTCACTCGAACCGTATTGGATTATCTGTCTGTTGATTGACTCCTCAATTAACTTAGCATGGCCATGCATTTCCATAATCCATTACCTCGAGGGGCGCAGAGATATCTCTCCAAAGGAGGGGCAAATTCCATCTTGATCACTCACATCCCACTCCATGTTTCATAGCAAACCCGAAAACTACCATTATAACTACCCAGTTACGGAATAGTGTTTAGCAGTCCCAAAGTAGGCTACTACACATGTTGGAATCCATGGTGATCTCAGGTCTAAGGACTTTGTACCAACACTACCTGAGACCAACTAATGGCACATTAATTCCTGTAGTGTTTCATGGTGTGTGGACCCCCGTTTTTGAGACGGGAATCTTTCGTGTTCATAGTACCATTTCCCTGGATCGAGTAGTTGGTACCCACGAATACAGTACTGGATAATCAAGTGCACATGCACGAATAGTCTTACATTACCATTATTACATTAATAGGCCCGAAGGCAATGTTCAACCCACAGGACCTTATGGTCCAAATACAACATAAAAACAGAATTTAGATAAGGCAGAGGAAAGAGGCAGCGGCTTGTCAATTGCCACAGGCAACGACCGGAGCTAAGGTCTAGTATGCGCCATCGGTTCCTTCGCCCTCCCGGTAATACGCATATGGGTCTTCGGCTCTTCATTTCCATCATGGAGGTTTGTGCGTATAGCAAGGGTGAGTACCAACCGTACTCAGCAAGCCAACACGAATTGATGCATATGATAGGGTTAATCAAAGGACATGGCTAGGGTTATTTTTGCGTAAAGCCAGTTTTCACAATTCTTTTCACAAACCTATTGACTAGCCAAATCAAGTTTTAATTTCATAGTTCATTAACCCGACGACGGTTCGTCTACCATCCATCGTGATTCCAAGGATGGCTTCCCGCCTCCGGTTCGTCATGATTTTCGGGAGTCCACCCCTTCTTGCATCTCGAGAAGTTGATCCGCCCGCGAATAAAATCATCATGCAAACCCATCCCAGCATTTTTAAGTTCAAAGTCTAGCCAAGCGAAAGTCTTGTCACGATGCTCAATATCCGCGAGCACGGCTATTCGAATAGATTGATTCATTCACACCGCGGTGGATGTACACTTTACCCGTACTCGCGACGCCCATTGAATGAGCCTACATCCCTTTATATGAGACGGTCACGGCAAAGCCTTTCGATAACCTCACTTTGGCGCCCGCTCCATGAACTTAAGCCCTCATGCACTCTAGCCGTCCTTTTCTAGCGGTGAGAGGAGTTCAGCGCACCGGGGTAAGGGAAAACTTTCCAAATCTTTAAGTTTAATTAACATCAGTTTAATTCCACCATTCATAACAAAGGCCGCAGCCTCATTCTCATCCCATAACCACATCATAGAGAACCATCTATGCAAGGATACGCCTCCGCTCGGCTATCTAGTCGGCTAGGTCTATACCCATTCGAGAAGTACGGTTGTACGGCTCGTTTCCGGCTATCTCATGGCTCGGTCCTTAATTGACCAGGGTCGGCACTTGCCTTTTCCGGAATCCACCCAAATCATCCAGCGCCCAGTCTAAAACATTTGTATAGTACTTTAAATTTTCATCAAACTTAGTTCACCATTCTCATGGCCATGTGGCGCTCATGTCTCCACATGCCATATCTCAACTACCTTCCCTAAGGTAGTTGCCCAAGCACGAAGCTTTTTCATAAAGTCATGAGTATGCATAAATCTAAGCATAGCATGGCTAAGCAGTTTACCGAAGTTATTCTTCGGTTGTTTGTATCACATCGCGAGTACAAGGAGTAATTCTAAAGGTAATCAATAGCAAGGTATGGCACATCAAGTATAGGTAACTCCGTAAAGCATGCATGTTTAGAGTTTAAAGTAACATCATTTTCGCAATTGGGATCGATATGTTCAAAGGGTGTGAAGACTTGCCTTGCTCGCACGCCGGTTGAGTGGGGTCTTCCGCGTAGTCGTGTTCACCTCTTCGGACGCTATCCGTACGTGCGAAAAGAAGGGTTGAATCCAATTAGAATTCAACAACATCAACGAAAAGAAAGAGATCTCAAAATGATCGCGGAAAGCGGATTCCAAACACAACCTCAAACTTCGGAAATCTTGAAGGTTGAATCAACGAAAAGGATTTCAGTTAAACCGAGCGAACTATCTTGTAGTTAATATGTATTTTGCACTTAGATTTGAAGATATCCTAGAATAATTAGGTTTCTAATTTTTATATTTCCAATAATCGATCTTTAATGTTGCAATTATATTTGTTAGGGTTTTTGAAATTCTAACGACAGGATAATGTCATCCATGCTTAATCAATATTTAAAAAGGTCTCATGTGAACTTCGATAACAATTTAAAGGTTGAAAATATTTGAATTTATAAAAGAAAAATTTAATCTATAAATCATTTTTACAAAGTATTTCTTTTTAGAAGGAGAAAGAATATTATACTTATTCCTAAATAATAATATTTCAAAAACCTGGTTTTATCCTAAAATATTTCCAAAATAAGTTATACATTTTCCCTTATTCCTTTACTATTTTTCTTTTCCTTCTTTTCTCTTTTTTTCTTTTTCTTTTTCTCTTTTTTCCATCCCCTCTGTTTTCTTCCCTCTTTCTCTACTCGCAACCACGGCGGCGACGGCGAGGGAGGGGGCGCCGACGGTGAGGGAGGGCCGGAGCTAGGGAAAGGAGGGGCTTTTCACCATCTTGGGACCACGGGGTCCCATTTCTCCACTCGGTCGAGACCGGGAGCGGTGAAGAGGCGGCGACGGCGGGGTGGTTCGGCGGCGGTGGCGCTCGTCGCAGCCAACTCCGGCGAGGTTTTGGCCAAAGCAAGGGGTCTACGAGCATCGGTGAGCCCTAGGGATGCTAGAGGGGTTGGTTCGGCGGGAGGCGCGAAGCGTGCGGCGACGGCGGGGTGGCGGCGGCGAGACGGGAATTCGAGGGCTCGTCGCCGGCGATTTTCCGGCGACCATTTGGCTCGGGAAGCTTAGGGGAAATAACACTTAGAGCACGGGGATAATGATGGTACCTTCAATTCGGGCGAAATCGGCCGAGGGTGACGAATTTCGAAGTGTTGCACGGGCGGTCGAGTTAGGGTTCTTCCGTAGAGCTCCGATCCTTCCCAAAATTCAAGCAATGCAATGGCTAACTTTTGGGGAAAATCGGGGAAAAGCACGAGTGAGCAATGGGGAAGATTTGCTATGTGGCCGCTGGGTGCGGGAGGCCGATTTATAGGCGGTCGACGGTGAGATGGTTCGGTCGACCTAGTGCGGCGGTAGGCGACGAGCCGCGCGCACGTCGCGGCGACGTGCGGCAAGCGCAGCCAACGTGCGCGTGTACGGCGAGCGCGGTGAGGGCAGTGCGTGAGGGCGGGAGTGCGGCGCCGCGGCAAGGACGGCGTGGCGCGGGTGTGCATGCGCGGCGCTAACGCGAGCGGCATGGCTAGCGTGTACGGCGTCGACTTTTGGGAGCAACGGCATGGCGCGACGTGCGGCGATTCTGTGCGTGACCGGAGCCGATGACGATGGGAACGTGCATGCGCGAGGTCTCGAGTACGGCGGGTGGCGCGGCGGCTGCGAACGGGGTGGTGGAACCGGTCGAACACTGCGATCAATGAATAGTGCCATTTCCTATTCTTCCCGACTTAAAAACCTATTTCCCCATTTCCATTTTCTTTCTTCTAAAAATCCCAAATAAATTTTGGTACTTCTCGAACAATCTTTAAAATTATATTTTCCACTTTTCTCGATATTTTTTTCTTTATATATATTTTTCATATTTATTTTGTTTCTTCTCATAAATTCAAGAAAATGGGATTTTGATTAAAGACAAATTTCAAATTTCATTTCTCCTTTTCAAATATATATTTTTTATCCAAATTCCCATTATTCATTATCTTTCCTCCATCAATTAGGATTTAAACATTAATATATCCTTTTGTAATGCACCAAATTATATACATATATATATATCTATATGCTCTTTTCGTGGTACACACATGTATATTTTGAAATTGTTTTCACCGGCTGGGATTGCAAAGCTTAGGGTTTTATTCCATTTTACCTCAAAGTAATTCTAGAGGAAAATCTTATACCGCTGAACTGGCAATTAAGATCGAAAAACACGATAAGAAGCAATGATTCCAAAAAGTTTTTGTGAGTTCCGATTTTTACGTCCGAATTCCATTCCTTCGATTTTCGGGATGTTACAAACCTACCCCCTAACAATAAATCTCGTCCCCGAGATTTCTTACCTTCTTGAATAGGTGTGGGTATTCTGTCCTCGGGAACTCTTCGCTCTCCCGGGTAGCTTCTTCTTCGTGTGATTGCCCCATTGTACTTTGTACATGCGCCACGACTTGGTTCGTGTCTTCTTTTCTGCCTCGTCTAGTACCTTGATTGGATGCTCCGGGTAGGTAAGGTCACTGTGGACATGGATGGTTTCTAAAGGGGCTTGCTCTTCTGGTACCCGCAAACATTTCTTCAGCTGCGATACGTGGAATACTGGGTGGACATCGGAGAGATTCTCGGGCAGTTCCAATTGGTAAGCCACTTCTCCCCTCCTAGCGCTTATCAAGAATGGGCCCACGTATCGTGGTGCGAGTTTCCCTTTGACTTTGAATCTCTGTGTTCCCCGTAGTGGTGAGACCTTTAGATACACGTAGTCACCTTCTTTAAATTCCAATTCTCTTCGTCGGGTATCCGCGTAGCTCTTTTGTCGTGATTGAGCAACTTGTAGTCGGTCCCGGATCAGGTGAACCTTTTCCTCAGCCTCCTTGATTATGTCAGGCCCGAATACGGTTCGTTCACCGGTTTCTGACCACATCAATGGGGTTCGACATCGGCGACCAAATAGAGCTTCGTTTGGCGACATCTTCAGCTGGCTTGATAGCTATTGTTGTAGGAGAACTCGGCGTACGGCAAACATTTCTACCAATACTTCGTGAAATCCAATGCACAGGCTATCAGCATATCTTCTAGTACTTGGTTCGTCCTTTCAGTCTGCCCATCGGTCTGTGGGTGATAAGCGGTACTGAAAGCGAGATGACTTCCGAGTGCCTCGTGGACTTTGCTCCAAAAATGAGATGTGAATTGGGTACCACGATTCGATATAATCCTCTTTGGTACACCGTGGAGACATACAATCCTACTCATATATAGTTCCGCTAGCTTGGCACTTTGTTGTAGTTAGTTTTCACGGGAATAAATCTGCGAGTCTTGGTGAGCCGATCTACTATTACCCAAATGGAATCGTAACCGATCGTAGTTTTGGGTAGTCCCACTATGAAATCCATGCCTATCTCGTCCCATTTCCATTCGGGAATCTTGAGTGGCGCAGCAAGCCGTGGTCGTTGATGCTCGGCTTTCACCCTTTGGCACACATCGCACACGGCTACGTATTCGGCTACATCTCTCTTCATATTGGGCCACCAGTATTCTCCTTTCAAATCCTGGTACATTTTCGTGCTTCCGGGATGTAACGAATATGCCGATTCGTGGGCTTCTTTTAAGATCAATCCTCTCAAACCGCCTCGTTCAGGCACACAAATTCTTTTCTTGTACCACAAGATTCCCTTGTCATCTACTGAAAACTCCTGAGCGCATCCAGCGCCATGCGTTCCTTGATTTCTGGGTTTCCTCATTCCCTTTTGGGCTTCCTCTATTTGAGTTCTCGTAGGGGTTGGATTTCCGCGAGTTTACTCCTCCGTGAGGAATCAGGTGTAGATTGGGTCGAGCCATTTCTTCTTGGAGCTCTTTAGCCACACCTCCCAATTCCATGTGGTTGCATTGGGCTTTGCGGCTCAGCGCATCGGCCACTACATTTGCCTTGCCGGGATGATAATGGATCCCTAGATCGTAATCCTTGATCAACTCCAGCCATCGCCTTTGTCGTAGGTTGAGATCAGGCTGAGTAAAGAAGTATTTCAAGCTCTTGTGATCGGTATACACATCACAATGATTCCCGATCAGATAGTGTCTCCAGATCTTCAATGCGTGTACAACTGCGGCTAATTCCAGGTCGTGTGTGGGATAATTCTCTTCGTGGGGTCGTAACTGTCGCGAGGCATAGGCTACGACCTTCCCATCCTGCATTAATACTCCTCCTAATCCTTGCCGGGATGCATCATAGTACATCACGAAGTCCTTCCGGTTGTCGGGTAAGGTCAAGATTGGGGCAGTGGTTAACTTTTCTTTCAATTGGTCGAAGGCTTTTTGACACTTCTCATTCCACTCAAACTTCTTTTCCTTCTTCAGAAGTTGAGTCATAGGTCGGGCTACAGTGGAAAACCCTTCGATAAACCGTCGATAATAACCGGCCAAGCCCAAGAAACTCCGAACTTCCGTCACTGACTTGGGTGCCTTCCATTCCGTGACAGCTTCGACCTTAGCGGGGTCTACTGCTACTCCTCCGGCTGAAACCACGTGGCCAAGAAAAGCGACTTCCTTGAGCCAGAACTCGCATTTGCTGAACTTTGCATACAGCTGGTGCTCTCGTAGCTTTTCCAGTACGAGTCGTAGATGTTCCGCGTGTTCCTCATCGTTCTTGGAGTAGATAAGTATATCGTCGATGAATACCACTACGAATTTGTCCAGATATTCCATGAATACCTTGTTCATCAGGTTCATAAAGTATGCCGGGGCATTGGTCAATCCAAAGGACATCACTGTGAACTCGTATAAGCCATAACGTGTAGAGAACGCCGTCTTAGGAATATCTCCGACTCTAATCTTTAACGATGATATCCCGACCGTAGATCAATCTTTGAGAACACTGCGCACCTTTAAGTTGATCGAATAGGTCATCGATCCGAGGTAGCGGCACTTGTTCTTGATAGTTACTTCATTCAGCGATCGGTAGTCCACACACATTCTCATACTCCCATCCTTCTTTTTGACGAAGAGTACTGGGGCTCCCCAGGGAGAAGAGCTGGGGCGTACGAATCCCTTCTCTTGTAGTTCTCTTATTTGCTTCTTGAGTTCCTCTAACTCGTTGGCCGGCATTCGGTAAGGCCTCTTGGATATGGGGGCAGTACCAGGCATTAGATCGATGATAAACTCTACGTCGCGATCCGGGGGCATTCCGGGTAATTCCTCGGGAAACACATCCGGGTATTCTTGTACTATTGGCATTCCGCCTAGAGGTAGCATGGTGAACACTCCCGCAGCTTGCTCACATAGCTTTGGGTTTTGATCCATAGTTATGCTCATCGGTGATCCCCATGGGGTGGATACCGTGACTTCCCTTCGACTGCAGTCTATAATTCCATTATTTTTGGTCAACCAATCCATTCCGAGTATGACATCTATGGTTTGGGGTGACAGCACCATAAGGTTTGAGAGAAACACCACGTCTCTAATCCGTATGGGCACATTAATGCAGGCATGGGGTACGGTTATGTCTCCCAGTGAATGTACCACATAGGTCTCCTAAGTGCTACTTGGTGTAGGTGGTGTTGTTTGCTTACTCGGGAAGATATGAATGAATGTGAGGCTCCGAATTGAATAAAACTTTAATTGGTGCGAGTTGATAGAGAACATACCCATCAATACGCTCTGGTCCTCCCGAGCTTCTTACCCCGCACATGATTCACTGGCCACGTCGAAACCCGGTGGCGGCCTCGTTGGGTAGCGGGGTCCTGAGCGGACCTCGTCCGCCGCGGGGTGGGGTTCCTCGGACGGGCGTTGTATTGGCGCCGGTGCGCACGGGGCGTTGCGTGGTTTTTGGCAGCTATTGGAGTAGTGCCCGAATTCTCCGCAATTGAAGCGGCTCACATTCTTTCTTCTGGAGCGGCTAGGGTTGGCGTGGGTGTACGAAGCCGAGGTGTAGCGACTGTTGACATGGTCGAAAGCGGGAGAACGTCCGGTTCTTGGAACATTTGGCTTCCATCCGAGACGAGGGTGGCTCCCTTGGGGCGTTGTGGCGTTCCACGAAATGGGCGAGCCATAGCGAGCCTCCTCTTGCGGTTATTGTCTACCACCTTTTGGTCATGCTCAAGTCGGACGACCTTGTTGATGAGGCTCGGAACCGGTGTGATCCCGCCCGATCATTGGTCCCCTCGGTTCGTCATTTAGTCCCTCAATGAATTTGTCTATCTTTTCTTCTTCGTCGCCAGTCACGGTGGCGTAACGGCAAGCTGGGTGAACTTGTTCACATATTCTTATCTTGAGGTGTTCCCTTGACGCGATCGCGGAACTCGTTTTCTTCATCCTCATAACTGCATGGGCACGAAATTCTCACGGAACGCAGTCTGTGAATTCCTCCCATGTTGGTTCGCCGGCGTCTTCGGCTCGTGTTTCCTTGTAGGTGTCCCACCAGTCACTTGCGGGGCCCTCCAGCTGGTTAGTAGCGAAGACAACTCTATCAGCTTCTCGGATTCTGACGAGGGTTAGCTTCTTCTCTATCACTCTTAGCCAATCTTCGGCATCCATAGGTTCTTCGGCCGTGGAAAAGTGGGTGGCTTAGCTCTCATGAATTCTCCCAGCCTCGATCCTCCTCGACCTCCCTGATTATTAGCAATTGCTTGGAGTAGCTGGGTCTGCAAAGCCATGACCTCTGCCAGAGTGGAAGGGTTGGGTTCTGGCGGGTTCTCGTTGGTTGCTGCGGCTCTGCGGCGATGTGCCATCTGAAGAAGATAGATGTATTAAGAGATCGGACCAGTTTAGGTTATGGTCCCTAGGGGGAAATTTTTCTTCAAGTTCTTTTAAATGATCCTTAATCAACAAGCAGGGTGAAGTAATAATAAGCTTACGAATTAAGACACCGCAAAGCGATGCTTAGGTTCATCATATTACATAAGGGGGATACATGGACTGTACACACACAGTCCTTCATGCCATGATAGCAACAACAATTATATCGTCCAACTACATTAACCAATTAAGGGGGAATAGAGAGTGGTTCGTGCTGCCGAGCTGGGAAGGTCCTCCCGCCTAGTCATCCAACCATCCGCAAGAGCCAGGCGCCGGAAGTGGGTGGTCCGCTGCTGGAGCAAACCGGAGTACCCATGGCTCGGAGGTGGTGGCCTCGGAGTCACGCCGAATCTTTCGACTCGGTGGCCGCGTACTCTTGCGAGCGGTGCGGCGGGTGAGGGGCCTCCGGTGTGAGTCGGCGACGAGGGGGAGCTTCCTCCTCCATTGGGTCGGTGTCGCTAGACTCCCATTTGATCTCCATGGGCTCGCCTCGGACTCCGTGTCGGTGTAGATCGGATGGGGTTATCCTCTCCGATCCGGCTCGGATGGTCGGTACGGAGCTCGGGGTGGGTCCCATGGACGCGGCAGCAGTGGGGTCTACCAGGTACGGTGCAGGCTCTGTGCTCAACATAAAAGCTTGCTCCATCATGGCTTGAAAAGTATCCAAGCATTCTGGAGTCATAAGGTAATAGTGGTCGGGAACAGGGGCAGGAGGTGATGGTACAGGCTCGGTGGAAGTACCTGCAGCGTAGACAGGACAAGTGCACAGCTGCTCCTCTAGTTGGTTGATTTGCTGCTTGCTCTTCCTGAGCTGCTCTTCCAGCTCTACCAGAGCTTCCCCACGGGCCATGTAGCGGTCCGAGAGTTGCTCGTACTGGGCACCATTGGCCTGCAGCTGAGTCTGCAGCATGTTTATCTGGTCTCCACAGCCTTGGTGGCTGTTGACCAGATCATTGAGGCGTGACTGCTGGTCGTTGATCTCGAGCAGGGCCTCCTCGTAACAGTCGTCTGCTGTCTCCGCCCAACGTGATAGACGCGTGACCATCGGGTTGTAGCAGCAGGGGGTAGCCTCCACAGTGCAGACTGGGTTGCCCTCTTCGCGATAAGGATGATGCACGAACTCCGTCACCGTGAGTTCGGCACGATGGATCGCATTAAGGCGAAGGAAGGCTTCGCGAGCTGCATCCTGAATAGCTGCTTCTGCTAGGTCTCGGTGGTAGCGGGTGTGGAAACAGAAGGATGTCTCACTTCCCATGCGGGCTTCTATGGATACGGCTGCCTCCCAGGCTGGGTACACTTCAGAGCCATGCCTCTTGGTGTGATAGGTGGGTGGTTCCGGGTACCTCAAGCACCATAGTAGGGACTGAAGTTGTACCACAAACCCCTCGTCTCGCGGGATAGTGACTTCCCAGGTTCGAGACAGGGGAATTCGAGGGGCTCGTCGCTGGCGATTTTCCGGCGACCATTTGGCTCGGGAAGCTTAGGGGAAATAACACTTAGAGCACGGGGATAATGATGGTACCTTCAATTCGGGCAGAAATCGGCCGAGGGTGACGAATTTCGAAGTGTTGCACGGGCGGTCGAGTTAGGGTTCTTCCGGCCGGGCTCCGATCCTTCCCAAAATTCAAGCAATGCAATGGCTAACTTTTGGGGAAAATCGGGGGAAAAGCACGAGTGAGCAATGGGGAAGATTTGCTATGTGGCCTACTGGGTCTGGGGAGGCCGATTTATAGGCGGTCGACGGTGAGATGGTTCGGTCGACCTAGTGCGGCGGTAGGCCGACGAGCGCGCGCACGTCGCGGCGACGTGCGGCAAGCGCAGCCAACGCGTGTGTGTACGGCGAGCGTGGTGAGGGCAGTGCGCGAGGGCGGGAGTGCAGCGCCGCGGCAAGGACGGCGTGGCGCGGACGTGCATGCGCGGCGCTAACGCGAGCGGCATGGCTAGCGTGTACGGCGTCGACTTTTGGGAGCAACGGCATGGCACGACTGTACCGGCGATTCCTGTGCATGACCGGAGCCGATGACGATGGGAACGTGCACGCGCGAGGTCTCTGGTACAGCGGGTGACGCGCGGCGGCTGCGAACGGGGTGGTGGAACCGGTCGAACACCGCGATCAATGAATAGTGCCATTTCCTATTCTTCCCGAATTAAAAACCTATTTCCCCATTTCCATTTTCTTTCTTCTAAAAATCCCAAATAAATTTTGGTACTTCTCGAACAATCTTTAAAATTATATTTTCCACTTTTCCCTATTTTTTTCTTTATATATATTTTTCATATTTATTTTGTTTCTTCTCATAAATTCAAGAAAATGGGATTTTGATTAAAGACAAATTTCAAATTTCATTTCTCCTTTTCAAATATATATTTTTTTATCCAAATTCCCATTATTCATTATCTTTCCTCCATCAATTAGGATTTAAACATTAATATATCCTTTTTGTAATGCACCAAATTATATATATATATATATGCTCTTTTCGGGTACACACATGTATATTTTGAAATTGTTTTCACCATTGGGATTGCAAAGCTTAGGGTTTTATTCAATTTTACCTCAAAGTAATTCTAGAGGAAAATCTTATACCGCTGAACTGGCAATTAAGATCGAAAAACACGATAAGAAGCAATGATTCCAAAAAGTTTTTGTGAGTTCCGATTTTTACGTTTCGAATTCCATTCCTTCGATTTTCAGGATGTTACATGGTGGGTCTATCCAACAATGTGTTCTCCAACACATGTGTCCATGTTTATTGATTTGGTATCTCCATACCCATGATCTATGAGACATGATCATCAATCAATAAACATGCCGATCTTAGAATCATATTTGTTTCAACAATATGACATATGATCAGGGATCATTTAGAAATAGATTCATACATAAAGAGTCTCATAAATAAGTCATGTACTTATTGATCAATACAAGATATCTATTTCATGGAACTGAATAACACTTTATTCATTTATACATAAACATTGACGTGATATCCAACATCCCCATGTTGCCTCTAGGGCATATCACTAACAAGTGACACATTCATTGATCTCACCATTGGAATCCATCTTCCTGTCAAATTAGTGAGAACAAAGCAACAAATATATATGGAATAGAAATATATGTGGAATCTCATGACCTCACTGCTCTTACCGACCAAAGCTCTTATGAATTCTTGCGGTTACAGAGAAACAAATGTGTGGTGGTAACAAGAGTGATGGTTAAGCGAATACAAGACAAGAGATACCGATTGCGATGGCTTGTATGTGGAGCTTGGTGGGGATTAATTAAACAAGGCATGCAATCGATCCTTGCTGTTGTTAAAGTTAAGTAACAATCCAAACTAGAAGTTCCCTTCCTAGTGCTGACCAAAGGATATGGAATGATGTCAATCGATCAAACACACGCGCAAAGAAATTTCAGAGTTGATGCAAATAAGGAATATTATTGGGATGCAAGTGTTGTGATCAAACCCAACCAAAGTTTTGCACCAAACACGGATAGCGAGATGGGTTGCACAACCGGTTGTGATAAACTTTCAGCACGTGCATATAAACAAACGATCTTTCAATAACTTTCTCAACTTTTATTTTTTTAAAACTTTTCTTTCTTCTCCTTTTTTTGACACACTTTTTTATATAGAACTAAACACAGGGATTAGCTATAACACTTGCACACTTATGATATAAACAAAGCACAACCAGTAGCAATAACTTGATAGGATCAAAGGTAACGCGAAGGACGATAATGGCTATAGATTTTTTTAGCAATTTTTAGATATATAAAGAGGCTCAAAGGACACACAAAGGAGATATGATCAGCAACTAAAACAAAGACTCTAATGGACTGAGACCTAACCGAACTCACAAGAATTATAGATTGAACAAAAGGGTTATGGCAAATATTTTTATGGCTTTTTCGGTGGATAGGACGAACAAGAATATATATGTAGCTAAGGGTAAAGAATCCTACCGTGGCAAGCGAAGCTCGATACCGGATGATACGATATGATGTCCCGATCTTCATGGCGTAGGATCAAACTCGGATAACTTTGCTGCAAGCAGCGATAACTAGTGCAACTTTGACGAATAAAACTTGAAGCCAACCACCGTCTTTAACCGGCAACCTGAATCGAGGATTCGCCCAACCACACTCTCAAGGAACCAACCAACACAGCCTACAATCAATCGAGGAAACCTCGAAGGGAGTAGGAGCACCAATTGGGAGCGGATGAAGCCGCCGCTTCGTAAATCCCGCAAAGGAAATCACAAGAGCAAAGGGGTAGAGATCACTCTCTAGGGTTTGTTAGCACACTGAACAAAAGGGGTTCTGTATTTCAATTATCAATGGTCTGTGATTACAATGAGTTTAGGGGATATTTATACTAGCAACAGCCCTGCTAGATAGGTGGAAACACGAATTAAACAATATAACATGCACTATGTGAACGGGCCTCCTCGAGATGCCTTCCTGGAGAGTTTCCGCGTGGCTGTTTGACTTCTGCGCAGTCCTCAATGTTTTGGCAATAACTCCATCTTGGAATCTCCAAATGACATGCGGTTTGTTGTCTTAGAAAGTTAACTTGCTAAGCTTTCACACCATGTGCAGCATGTACCACAACATATTGTAGATTGGTACAGTTTATTATACGAATTTGACCATCAGGATGACTGCTGACTCTCTGACCAGTCTGCACTAAAACTAGTCGGCAGGAAAAACGATGCATCCAAACTGGTTGGCACTTGAAGCATTGGAAACTAGACTCAATAAGCTTTCCAACAAGTCCTCATGGACCTTCATAGCTTTTGTGGATCAAAAGTTATGGCAGTTTCTTTTCGACGGTTCTGTCCTGCTGGATTGGCTCGAGCTCGGTTCTTCTCTGTAGTCCATCCTTGGTGCATCCTTGGCATCATCTTTGGTGAACCTAAGCATTAGCAACATATACGACTTAGGTAGTATATAATTCTCATTAATATTAAAATGAATTTCACAAAGTAGCGCGTGTACCTCTTGTTGTAGCTTCTTAGCTCGACTACGAGTAATTGGTCCGTCAAAGGCGTGAGTGGTCGGCAGAGTGGTCGGTGTAGGCTTATCAAAGGTTTGAGTGGTCGGCATGCTGGTCGGAGTGGTCGGTGTAGGCATATCACCTATTCTCCCACAAAGCATGTGCCTTAGCCTGGTCAAAAAATTTGGATGCTTCCTTCATGAACACCGGATGAGTTCTTCGAATCTCATACATCCATGCTCGATCCATCTATAAAAAATCATAGTACGAATAAAATTGGAGCACAAGTATTTCCAAAAACATGAAAATACATATATCTCCTTGTCGATGGGCTATACCTCGACCGCAGTATTTGTAGAGTATGGGATAGTTGGAACCAGGTATACACGAGATTGAGGTAAAAGAGACAGGAGACAGGGATTTTATACAGGTTTGGGCCCCTTAACTGACAGGTAATAGCGCTACTCCTGTTGGTCGAATCCGGTATTGCCATTGTATATCATAATACGCAAGTACAATATTTGGGATCACCTAATATAGTCTGCGTCGGCTTGGCGACATGGTGCTCTCACATGTAGTCGACGGCTAGTGTAGTCTTCTTCCTCGAATATGAACTTGGCAATATTGGTGCTAGCTCTAGATCCCTCATGTCGACCTTTGTGGATCCATATTGGGTCTGTCTAGATCTATCTTGGTGTGTGCTTTTTCCCTCTTCTCCTTGAGAGTCTTGTATTTATACCCTCCGATGTCCTCTTGTCCAAGTATAACTAGAAGGACAAGTATGGATATGATACAACTTGTCCGTGTAGTGTCCGAGAAGGACTCCTCTTCTCCTTCCTTATTCGGAAAATCTTCTAGTCTAGGAAGATAATTTTCTTATTTATCCATCATATTTCCTTAATTAAAGGATACATTCCTTTACATTATTAGGTATACGATATTTCTGTATACCAAGAACCTATGTATAGGAGGTATGCCTTATCCTTGACACTGACACTCCTTAAAATTAATGCAAAATTACATTGAAGTAGTATGCACTAGTGATTACAATAATAATTTGCTCATCAAAACATTCTATTTGAGCTAGAATTTGCAAAAAAAAAGTTCAAATAAGTCCTCTTATAAAAATATGAAATTCGCTACATTGCACCGACGAAGTTTGAAATAAATGAAGGCAAATAAAGGGAGTTAAGAAAGTATGTAACATTCTATACCAAAATCAAGCAAAGATTTCAAGTTGAAAACCTCTCCCCTATTTGTTGCTTCATTTTGGAGACAGAAACTTTGGGTTCAAATGGCTGCAGCTTAGGCTGGGTGGACATATATGGGCCATCATCGCATGAGGGCCGCTTAAGGGGTCGCATGGGATAATGCATTACCGCATGCGGCTGGTTAAGTGACCTGCATGCAAAAAATAGTTACATTATCTCATGCGACCGGAATAAGGGGTCGCATGTAGTATCACATGTGATGCCAAAAGAGGCCCGTCTACGATAATACGGCCATTTTCATAGACCGGGCTCCTAAGCGGCCACATGCAAAAATGTATAATCCTATCGGCCTCTTGAGCGGCCCCCCACTACTGGAGAAGTGGTCTTTGATCCATCTGCCAAAATCCACGATAGTCCCAGTTCCAGTAGGAACTGAGACTAAAAAACAATTTTAGTCCCAATTAAAAAGGGCAACGAATATTTATGATCTACAAACCGGGACTAAAGATCATTTTTAGTCTCAGTTTATTTCTTGTCAGAATCTGTCAACCCGCCGAGATCTTTAGTCCCGGTTGGTGTTACCAACCGGGACTAAAGATCTTAACTTTAGTCCTGGTTGATAATACTAACCGGGACTAAATATCTAAATGATCTTTAGTCCCTATTAGTAACACCAACCGAGACTAAAGTGAAGGTCATTTTTATACTCCTTCTTCCTTCTCCACCAAGCCATTGTTACAAAGGTTTGCACGAGAAATGGAGGTGCTGCCAATTTTTTTTGTGAAACTGTTTTGGTTATAATATACAAATCGAAGGGACCTAAAATGTTAGCAACTCCATCCTCTAATGACGTATGCTTAGCATATTACATTTGTAGGTATATTTTTATACATTTTTGTCTCTAAAAAGGTTTGTGAAAAATGATGAGAGAAAATTTCTTTAGGAAAAATTATATTATTTTTAAAATTAGAAGCTTGTGGATAAAAATGGTATAAAAGAGATGACAAAGAAAAAATATAGAAAATTAAGATAAAAGAATAGAAAACAAATTTACTTTAAAATTGTTAAAATAGTTAGAAATAAGTACAATACATTAAAAATATGTTTAGAACTTTAAAAAACTTTTAAATATATTTCTAAACTTTATTAAGTACATCTATACTAATATAAAATGTACCAGTTTCATCACACCATCCCGCAATTAGCAATTAGCAATCGTAACCTCCCACCCCACTTTGCTTAAAATTAGCGCGATTAGGTAGGCCCCACGCTGGGTCCATGTGGGGGTGAGACCCGCTTTATTTCTAATTATATGAAATAAAGTTTTAATAGTTTATTAAGCAAATATCGTGACACCGTAGCGTTAGCACGGGCATATTACTAGTACATTAAGTATGTGGGATTATTATATAATTATTATATGATTATTTATATATAATTATTGTATTATTATTCAATTAGTTTGACTTTTGTGGATTTTCTTTTCATGCTTTTTATGCATTTCAAATAGATGGATCGGCAATGGATGTACACCGCGGACCGACGGTCGATAGAGTTTATTCAAAGCGTGCATTATTTTTGAGTGTGGCCAATGCTAGCAAGAATAAGGGCTTTATATGTTGCCCATGCAAAAAAGTACAAAAGCAGAAGGAGTATTCTACATCAAAAACTATTCATGCCCACTTGTTTGAGTCGAGATTCATGCCTAACTACAATTGTTGGACATCGCACGGAGAGGTAGGGGTTGCAATGGAAGAAGATGAAGAAGAAGACGACAACATTTCGGATTGGGATCAATACAATGGATTTAAAGAAAGTACAACAGGCGAGGCGGATGGGACTATTGAAGATAACGACGGTGCAGATGATCTTGGTCAAATGTTGCGTGATGTAAGCGAGGACTACGAAGGTGAAAAGGAGATCCAAAAATTAGAGCGTATATTAGTGGACCACAAAACGTTCTTGTAACCAGGCTGCGAACAGGGGCACAAAAAGTTGGGTACCATGCTGGAATTCTTGCAATGGAAGGACAAAAATGGTGTGAGTGACAAGGTGTTTGGCGAGTTATTAAAACTCATAAAGAACATTCCTCCAGAGGGAAACGACTTGCCCGAATCAACATACGAAACTAAGGTATGTCCGAATGATTGTATCATAAGGTAGTTTTCCTTCTAGGACTGGAAGTACATAAGGTATGTCCGAACGATTGTATCATCTATCACGGCGAGGAGTACGAGAACATAGAAACATGAACGGTTTGTAAAGCACTACGCTATAAGATTAGATGAAATGATCCAGGCGAAGTTGACGGACAGCCTTCGAAGAAGACAGTTTCTCTAAGGTGATGTGGTATTTTCCTATAATACCATGGCTCACGCGTTTGTTCAGAAACAAAGAGCATGCTAGAAGATGTGCTGGCACGTAGAAGAACCTCAACAAGACGGGATGCTGAGACACCCCCCGCCGATAGGTCGCACTAGTGAAACATCAACAGAACATTTAAAGACTTCAGAGAGGATGCACAAAACGTAAGGTTTGGTTTAAGTACAGATGGCATGAATCCATATGGAGAGATGACCAGCGGCCATAGCACTTGGCCTATTACGATGTGTATCTACAACCTCCCCCCTTGGCTATGCATAAAATGGAAGTACATCATGATGCCGATTATTATTCAAGGCCCAAAGCAACCTGGTAACGACATTGATGTCTACCTAAGATCATTGGTCGAAGATCTGAAACTTTTGTGGAAGAAAGAAGGTGTCCCCGTACGGGATAAGGACAAACAAGAGCAATTTAACCTACGAGCGTTGTTGTTCGTAACCATCAACGATTGGCGTCCACTTAGCAACCTATCCAGACAGTCTTACAAGGGGTACAAGGCTTGCACTCACTATATCGATGAAACTAAAAGTACGTATCTAAAACATTGTAAGAAGGTTGAGTGCATGAACCATCGTCGATTTCTTGTTGCAAGCCACCCTATCCGGAAGAAAGGCAAACATTTTGAACAGAAGGCAGACCACCGTACTAAGCTGTGGACCCTCGTTTTTGGAACGGGAATCATTTGTGTTCATAGTACCATTTCCCTGGATCGAGTAGTTTGGTACCCACGAATACAGTACTGAATTATCAGGTGCAAAGTGCACGAATAGTCTTACACCCAAAGGTATGTTACAATAATAAGCCCGAAGGCAATATCTTTACATGCAGGACCTACTGGTCTGGATACAACCAAAATCAGAGATTAGATAAGATAGCAGACGGAAGGCACCGGCATGTCGATCGTCTACAGGCAACGACTGGGGACTAAGACCTATTGCGCTCCATTGTCTTCATTCATCCTGGTAGCATGCGTATGGGTCCTCCAGGTCTTCCACGCCTACATCTGTAGGTTTGTGCGTATAGCAAGGATGAGTACCCAACGTACTCAGCAAGCCAACACGGAATGATGCACATGATAGGGTCATTCAAAGGATGGCTGAGGTTTATTTGCGTAAAGCCAATTTTCATAAATCATTTCACAAGCCTAACATCTAGCCAAGTCAACTTTTAGTTCCAGAGTATATTAAGTCGGCGACGGTTGCGTCTACCATCCATCGTAATACCAAGGATGGCTTCCCGCCTCCGAGTCGTCATGGTTTTTTGGGGGTATCTCCCCCTTCTCTCAGATAGAGAAGTTGGTTCCCCAGCACATAAATCATTATGCATACCCACCCATCATTTTAAACTTTATGAGTCTAGCCACAAGAGAAACTTGTCACGCCGCTCATTATCCGCGAGCACGGCTATTCGAATAGATTGATTTACTCACACTGCAGTGGATGTACACTTTACCCGTACTCCGCAACTGCCCATTGAATGAGCCTACATCCCTCTATATGGGACGGTCACGGCAAAGCTTTTCGATAACCTCACTTTGGCAGTACCCGCTCCATGAACTTAAATCCTCATGCACTCTAGCTGTCCTTTCCTAGCAGTGAGAGGAGTTCTGGCGCTCCCGGGAAAAGGGAAACTCTCCCAGTCTTAAAGTTATAATTAATTTTGATTTGATTCATCACTTCAGTATATGGGCCGCAGCCTCATCTCAACATCACAAACCACTTCTCATCATAAGAACCACTATGCGGGGATACTGCCTCCGCTCGGCTATCTACTCCGCTAGGTCTATACCCATTCGAGAAGTACGGTTGTACTGGCTCGTTCCATGTTAAAAGTCTCATGGCTCGGTCCTTAATTGACCAGGGACGGTACTTGCCTTTGCCGGAATACACCCAAATCATCCATCCGCCCCAGTCTAAAAACATTGGTTTTGTACTTTCATTTTTCCATCAAAACTATTTTCATCATGTTCAAGGCAATGTGGCGCTCATGTCTCCACATGTCGTATCTCAACTACCTTCCCTAAGGTAGTTGCCCAAGCATATAGCTTTTGTAAAAATATAAGTATGCAAGATTCTAGTATAAGCATGGCTAAGCATTTTACCGAAGGTTTCCTTCGGTTATATCACATCGAGGGTTACAAAGATTATATCTAAGGGTAAGCAATATCAAGGCATGGCATATCAAGCATAGGTATTTTGTGTATAGCATGCATATTTGAAGTTTAAATCAATATCATTTCGCAATTAGGATCAACATGTTCAAAGTGAGTGATGACTTGCCTTGCTCACACACTTGTTGGACAGGGTCTTCCGCGTAGTCGACGCCTGTTTCCTCGGATGCTAATCTATGTGCAAAAAGGAAGGATTGAATTCGTTTAGAATTCAATAAAATCCAATAAAAGCCAAGTAAATTGCAAAAGCGGCTCCTGAGACGAATCTATGGCGTTAAATGAATTTATGTTCGAGTTTGGCTAGAATCCGAGTTAGAATGAGCGAGTTATGATAAATTGAAGTTTTCGTGTTTCATTGTTTTAATTAATTATGAGGTGTTCTTTTATTTTGATTTTATTCATTTAAATTGTAAAGATACTATGGTCGATGATTTGAAAAGATATTACTGGAAAAAGAAATTGTTAATTCAAAAATTTATCCTAATTTTCGTCGAGCCGACGAGTCCTAAAATTAAACTTTTTAATCTAAACCCTAATAATTTACCCTAACGCGTGTCACTATTCAAAATAGTCTTGAAATTTAGTTTTTAAATCCTAGGGAAATTCATATGATAAAACCAATATTTAAAAATAAATTAAGTTATAATTGATTCTGTTATGTTATGTGACAAATAAATTCTTATTATTATTTTGTGTTTAGTTTTTCCTGAAATTTTATCTCGGAAAGCTATATTTTTACCCAAAATTTTCCCAAACATTTTCTAAAATATTTTTCCTATTTTTTTTTTTTCTCTTTTTCTTTTCTTTTCTTTTTCTCTTTTCTTTCTTTTCTTTTTTCTTTTCTCTCTCTCTCTCTTCTCTGTTCTTCTTCCTCGGGGTCGGTGCGGGAGATGGGGTCGTCGGCGGCGAGGGAGGGCTAGCTCTAGGGGGCAAAGGGGTTCTACACCATCTAGGAGCTATGGGGATTCCATTTCATGGCTTGGCCGGGCCAGATTGGCGGCGGGGCATGCCGGCGACGGCGAGGTGGCCGTGGCGGGGGCGGCGCTCGTCGCCGTGGTATTCCAGCAGCGGCACAACCTAACTAACGGGCTTGGGAGCATCTACAAGGTGTGGGGAAGCTAGCTATGGCAAGTGTTTGGCCAGAGAAGCACGGCATTGGCCTGGCAACATGTGCGTGCGGCGACCGGACAGGGGAAGCATGGTGGTGCTCGCCGGCGTGCTCCGTGATGGTTTGGCTCGAGAAAACTAGGGAAAGGAAGCTATTGACATGAGGATTGTATCCGTACCTTCAATCGGAGAGGAAACCGGCCGAAGATGACGAATTTTGGAGAATCGGCCTCGGGCGGCTACAGCTAGGGTTCTTCGGTTCTTGATCAAATTGGAACAGCTCAGTGTGTAATAGGTGGGTGAAATTTGGAGGAATTGGAGAAGAGTGATTCACGAAGAGATTTGGTATACAAAGTTCGATCTATCGGGGTCATTTTATAGGGGTTCTATGTCGATATTGGTTTGGGCAAGGCCGGCGGCCAAGGCGCGCGTGTGTGGGGGCACGGCGACGTCCGGCGAGCGCCGAAGAGGGGGCTTTGGGTGAATGGCGATGCGTGGCAACAGGCAGCAGGAGCGACGCACGCTCGGGGAGGGCCAGTGGCTAGGGGCGACGCGTGGTGTGTGCATGGGGGGAAGGGGCCGGGCATGGCACGAGACGCGTGGGCGGCAGCAGCCGGCGCGTGACACGGCCACGGGCGACACGAGGGTATGGGCACGGGCGGCGCGACGTGCTGGTGAGGGTCGGTACGGCGCGGGTCGTGGGCGCGACGCGCAGCGCGCGGTGGCGAGGGGGGTCTGGGCCCCGCGCACGGCGTCGAACAATTGGTGACGGATGAACGGTGGCATTTCGCATTTTCCCGATTTAATTTATATTTTCTCCCATTCCTTCTTGCATTCACTAATAAAATTAAAATATGATTTGGCCCTGAGAATAATTAAATTTTAAACTATATTTTCAATCCTTTTGCGCACTTTTATTATATTATATTATATTATATTATATTATATTATATATATTTTATCTATTTTTCTTCCAAAATATAATTTTGATTTAACATCAACCCTAGGCTTCCCTATACATCTTTTTATAATTTTATTTAAATATTATTTATTCTATTTCTTGATTATTACCACTTTCTCTCAAAAATAAGGTTTTGATCCAAAAATACACTTTTATTAACCCTTAGCCCTCTATTTATATTCTTTTATAATTTTTTATTTCCAATCTTTGTTTTGGAATTTTCTTACTTTTAGGATTTTTAACCTATTCAGCTTCTTCCATTTTTTCTTAAATAAATTTTTATTTTATTTGTAATACGCAACAAAAATTCGCAAATAAGAAGCAACAACATGACGAGATGCAACAAAATCAAAAGTTTTTTGTAAGTTCCGATTTTTAATTCCCGATTTTAAATTCGTTGATTTTCAGAGTGTTACAAAGCCAAACCATCGTAACGAAAAAGTCATGTTTGCTATGGTGAAAGATCTAAAAGTAGTATTTGGAAAGGGACATGGCAGCGAACCTATAGCAAGTAAAGATGGTCATGTGGCGATGTGGAAGAAGAAATCTATTTTTGGGGAGTTACCCTATTAGGAAGTCTTGGACGTCTGCCACACAATCGACGTGATGCACCTCACCAAGAACCTTTGCATCTATCTGCTGGGATTCCTAGGTGTATATGGCAAGTCGAAAGATACACTACAATCACATAATGGTCTCAAGCATACGGAACAACGTGACGGCTTTCACCCGAAACCAAAGGAGAAAGGAAGTCATTACCTGACTCCAGCCAGCTACACTCTGAGTAAGGTAGAGAAGGAAAGCATGTTTGAATGCTTAGAGAGCGTAAAGGTACCGTCTGGATACTCCTTGAATATAAAGGGAATAATAAGCATGAAGGAGAAGAAGTTCACAAACCTAAAGCCTCATCACTGCCACGTGTTGATGACACAGTGTAACACCCTGAGGTGTTTTCCTCTTTTAAAAATCCAAAAGAAAATCGTTGGAATTAACTGGAGAGAACAAATAATTTTAAAAGCCAAATGCTAAATGGAAATGGCATGGTAGGATTTTTCTTAAATTCTACACGTCAAAATTCATTAACATGATTTTTAGTGGAATTTTCAGAGCACAAGAAATAATTTTTAACCAATTAAAATCAAAATAGGAATTAATAAATCCTGGGAAAAATTGGCTTTCTCTCTCCTCCGTCCTTTCCCGCCCAAAATCGGTCGTGGGCCGCCGCCCGAGCCGATGGCCCAACCCTTCCCCGCCGCGCGCGCGACCGCCCCAGCCTGACGGCCCGCCGCCGCCGCGCGTGCCCTCTCTCTCGCGGGACGACCGAAAGGCCACGGCCCGTCAGGCTCTTGCGCCCGTGAAAAAGTCCACTCTGCCTCCCCTTCACCCCGGGACGCCGACAGGTGGGGCCCGCCTATCAGGTCGTCGTCCCCGACCCCGGCCGCCGCACTCGCGCGTATCTCGCGCCACTGGCCAACCCGCGCACCCAAACCGCCCCGCCTTTACTCCCCTCTACCCCCGCCGGTCAATGACGCCCCCGGCCGCCTCCTCCGCGCCCCTTAATGGCCAGATTTAATCATCGGCCATTACTTCCCCCAAAATCCCGCCGGCGAGCAATTGCATCCCTATCCGATCGCTGCCGACCTCCCCGCGGCCTTTAAAAACACCCCTTCGCCCTCCCCGTCCTCCCCACGCCTCCACTCAAGTCTCTCACTCTCTCGTTTGCCCTCGCATCGTGCGCTCAAATCTCGGAGCTCACCACCGGCTTCGGCCACGTTTTTCCACTGCCTCTAGCCACCCCGAACCTCGCCGCCGCCTCCGCCCTCGTCGCCGGTGCTCGTACCGCCCCGGTCGCCCTTCCCCGCGTCCGTTCGTGGCCAAAACCTCCGTCGCCGTCGTCGTCTTCTCCAACTCCGACGACCCCACAGAGAGCCGCCCCTCTTTGCCCTCTCAGTTGTGTTCGCGCTGCCACCCGGGTGCGCGCGGCTCCGCCCGCGCGTAAAGCCGTGGCATCCCGCCGCCCCGCTCCGAAGCCCTAATGGCACCGGCCGACCGCGGCCACCGTGCGCCGCCGTGCCCACCGCCGTCTTTGCGCACCCTTCTGCAGTCGTCGATCGGCTTGGCCGATCGGCACCGAATCCATCCCGCTCGCCCACGTGGCACACCACGTGGTCGCCACCTCGGCACCACGTGTGCACCACGTGGTGCACCGCCTGGTCCGGCCGTGGACCCGGTCCACCGTGGACCAGTGCTCCCGCGGACCGCTGACGTCAGCCCTCAGCCGCTGATGTCAGCCCTAGCCGCTGATGCCTTCCCCGGGTTTTATTGCGCAATAAATCAATTAAGGATTTTTCTGTTTTAGTAAAAAACCAAAAAAACTTCTAAAAATCATATCTTTTCAATCCGACCTCCGCTTTAGCCCATTCAAATTTAATTAAATCCATAAAAATGCCAAGAATCCATTAAAAATAGTTGTGTTCCCTGTTTCACTAGCTTTTTAGCCTGTTTTGTTGAAGTGCTTGTTTGCCGTGTAGATCCCGGTAGTTCCGTCGTCCCGGTTTACTTCGAGGTTGTTCGTAACCATCAACGATTGGCGTCCACTTAGCAACCTATCCAGACAGTCTTACAAGGGGTACAAGGCTTGCACTCACTATATCGATGAAACTAAAAGTACGTATCTAAAACATTGTAAGAAGGTTGAGTGCATGAACCATCGTCGATTTCTTGTTGCAAGCCACCCTATCCGGAAGAAAGGCAAACATTTTGAACAGAAGGCAGACCACCGTACTAAGCTGTTGACCCTCGTTTTTGGAACGGGAATCATTTGTGTTCATAGTACCATTTCCCTGGATCGAGTAGTTTGGTACCCACGAATACAGTACTGAATTATCAGGTGCAAAGTGCACGAATAGTCTTACACCCAAAGGTATGTTACAATAATAAGCCCGAAGGCAATATCATTACATGCAGGACCTCACCAAGAACCTTTGCATCTATCTGCTGGGATTCCTAGGTGTATATGGCAAGTCGAAAGATACACTAAAATCACATAATGGTCTCAAGCATACGGAACAACGTGACGGCTTTCACCCGAAACCAAAGGAGAAAGGAAGTCATTACCTGACTCCAGCCAGCTACACTCTGAGTAAGGTAGAGAAGGAAAGCATGTTTGAATGCTTAGAGAGCGTAAAGGTACCGTCTGGATACTCCTTGAATATAAAGGGAATAATAAGCATGAAGGAGAAGAAGTTCACAAACCTAAAGCCTCATCACTGCCACGTGTTGATGACACAGTGTAACACCCTGAGGTGTTTTCCTCTTTTAAAAATCCAAAAGAAAATCGTTGGAATTAACTGGAGAAAACAAATAATTTTAAAAGCCAAATGCTAAATGGAAATGGCATGGTAGGATTTTTCTTAAATTCTACACGTCAAAATTCATTAACATGATTTTTAGTGGAATTTTCAGAGCACAAGAAATAATTTTTAACCAATTAAAATCAAAATAGGAATTAATAAATCCTGGGAAAAATTGGCTTTCTCTCTCCTCCGTCCTTTCCCGCCCAAAATCGGTCGTGGGCCGCCGGCCCGAGCCGATGGCCCAACCCTTCCCCCGCGCCGACCGCCGCCCAGCCGACGGCCCGGCTCGCCCCGCCCGCTTGCCCCTCTCTCTCGCGGGACGACCGAAAGGCCACGGCCCGTCGGGCTCTTGCGCCCGTGAAAAGTCCACTCTGCCTCCCATTCACCCGGGACGCCGACGGTGGGGCCCGCCTATCAGTCGTCGTCCCCGACCCCCGCCGCCGCACTCGCGCGTATCTCGCGCCACCGGCCAACCCGCGCACCCAAACCGCCCGCCTTTACTCCCCTCTACCCCTGCCGGTCAATGACGCCCCGGCCGCCTCCCGCGCCCCTTAATGGCCGGATTTAATCATCGGCCATTACTTCCCCAAAATCCCGCCGGCGAGCAATTGCATCCCTATCCGATCGCATGCGACCTCCCGCGGCCTTTAAAAACACCCCTTCGCCCTCCCCGTCCTCCCCACGCCTCCACTCAAGTCTCTCACTCTCTCGTTTGCCCTCGCGTCGTGCGCTCAAATCTCGGAGCTCACCACCGGCTTCGGCCACGTTTTTCCACCGCCTCTAGCCACCCCGAACCTCGCCGCCGCCTCCGCCCTCGTCGCCGGTGCTCGTACCGCCCGGTCGCCCTTCCCGCGTCCGTTCGTGGCCAAAACCTCCGTCGCCGTCGTTGTCTTCTCCAACTCGAGCGACCCCACGAGAGCCGCCCTCTTTGCCCTCTCGGTTGTGTTCGCGCGCCACCGGGTGCGCGCGGCTCCCGCGCGTAAAGCCGTGGCACCCGCCGCCCCGCTCCGAAGCCCTAATGGCACCGGCCGGCCGCCGGCCACCGTGCGCCGCCGTGCCGTGCCGCCCGTCTTTGCCGCACCCTTCGTCGTCGATCGGCTTGGCCCGATCGGCACCGTCCATCCCGCTCGCCCACGTGGCACACCACGTGGTCGCCACCTCGGCACCACGTGTGCACCACGTGGTGCACCGCCTGTCCGGCCGTGGACCCGGTCCACCGTGGACCGGTGCTCCCGCGGACCGGCCGACGTCGCCCTCGGCCCGCGATGTCGGCCCTAGCCGCCGATGCCTTCCCGGGTTTTATTGCGCAATAAATCAATTAAGGATTTTTTTGTTTTAGTAAAAACCCAAAAAAACTTCTAAAAATCATATCTTTTCAATCCGACCTCCGCTTTAGCCCATTCAAATTTAATTAAATCCATAAATATGCCAAGAATCCATTAAAAATAGTTGTGTTCCCTGTTTCACTAGCTTTTTAGCATGTTTTGTTGAAGTGCTTGTTTGCCGTGTAGATCCCGGTAGTTCCGTCGTCCCGGTTTACTTCGAGGTTGTTACAGAAGTCCCTCCAGTCGAAGAGTAAGGCAAGTCATACTATATTATTGATCATAGTTCTCCCATTTTGCTAAAACACCTGTTTTATTTTATGAAATTGTATGTATTTTATAATGTCATTTCATGGGGAATAGTACACTTTATACTTAGTTTATGCCTTAGGTTTGACACTCCAAACCCTTTGATTAAACTAGGTTATGCTTAGCCTGGCTTAGATTCACTAGCTCACTAAATGGGTCATTCTCACTTAATATGTCTCTCCTGGACTTCTGTTCGGAGTTTTAAAAGTTAGAAATTCAGGTGAACCGGACTAATAACTAAAATATGACAAATGGTGGGCTGTGGACGCTATGGTTTGGTTAGCGGCGCCCATGGCAATTAAGGACCGGTTCACGGGACACCTCTGGAGAATGACCGTGCAAACCACAAGCTGAAATGGGTAAGGTAGGTTCCGTAGTGTAGCCTCTCCTAGCTGACGAACCCATCGGCAAGGGTGAGCGGGATGGAGTTTCAGTGGGCCCCGGTATAAGGGTTGCTAGGCTGCTGGATTCACCAAGGCACTCGGTGGGGCTGCCCACATCCCAGGGTCCGGGAGTGGGGGCGAAACCTTGGTGGGGTTCGCTTGGTTAGTGGGGGGTTATACGAAAGGTCCTATCACAGTTTCCTTTCCGGGGTACCATGGTGGTATTTCGGCGCACGGGAGACCGTGTCGTGGGGCTGTGTCTTGTGGGTACAGTTGTACACCTCTGATGAGAGTAAAACTATTCGGATAGCCATGCCCGCGGTAATAGGGCGATCAACCGAGCTCACCGTGATTAGTCTCATACTATTACACCCTGATCAATGGAACATGACTAGTATAGGTGGATGGGTTGGGCCTATCACAACGTGGCGATAACGTTGGACAGTGTTAGATTCAAAATGCTTTAATTACTTTAATTACTGTTGTTTTGACTGTGTTCAAAATTTGTATTGCTTGGAAAAACCCTTGTTGTTTGCGCAAAAGCAAATCTTAGCCAAACCCTTGTCTTTCCTGCATTCATTTCTCTCCCCTTCCGGTGTGACTTGCTGAGTACGTGGAAGTACTCATCCTTGCCTCTCCACCAGAACCTGAGCAAGAAGTTGAAGACGAAGATGAAGTGGAGTAGGCTTTGTCCTACACTCTGGAAGTTGCCTATGAAGTGTGTAAAGCCACGTGGCCAGCATCGAGTTTAGGCTTACGCCCCTTTTTTCCTTTTTTCGCTGCTCTTTTGTAATCTTTTTGTAATGTTTCTAAGGCGTGGAACTGTAATATCAACAATTATCGTATGTGTACCCTGGCTGGTCCTGGACAGGGATTTTAATACACATATAGCTTCGGAAATTTGGGTCTGAATTTCTGGGCGTGACACACAGCTGCTTCCTGTTATAATTTGGGGTATCCTTTCTGATAATGTCCGGGCAACAATAACAAAGCTATGTTCTTTCATGAACGCAATTTTGCAGAAGCTCGTCGATCCAGACAGATTATAAGCCCTTCAAAATAATGTGGTGCAATGTCTTGTCAGCTTTGAGATGATCTTTCCACCTTCCTTCTTCGATATAATGACGCATCTTCTATGACACCTTGTCAAACAGATCTGTATTCTTGGTCCCATATACCTACACAACATTTTCCCTTTCGAGAGGTACATGGGCATTCTAAAGAAGTACATTCATAACTGTTCTTGTCCGGAAGCAAGCATCGCCAAGGTGTATGAAACAGAGGAGGCCATTGAGTTCTGCGTAGAATTTATTCAAGACCTTTGTCCAATCGGGGTGCCCAAATCAAGCCATGAAGGGAGACTACGGGGAAAGGGGACTCTAGGAAGGAAAGCAATAATGACTGTAGACAACGATTTATTTCATAAAGCACATTTCATAGTTTTGCAACAATCTTCATTGGTGGCTCCTTACATCGAGCAGCACTTGGCGATTGTTCGCTCCAAAAACATCGGTAAGTCCGATGCATGGATTAGATGCCATCACATTGATACTTTCCTCGCTTGGCTACGACAACATCTCATGGGCAATGAGACGATTGACCAACAACTATCCTTCTTGGCTAGGGGACCATCTTGCTGGATTACGACATTCCAAGGATATGAAATCAATAGGTATACATTTTATACCAGAGCCCAAGACAGAAAGAGCATGAACCAGAACAGTGTTGTTCGTATCAATGCCATGAGATACGATGGTACAACTATCATGTATTATGGTGGCATCAATGACATATGGGAACTTGACTATGCACCTCTGAAGGTCCCTCTGTTTCGGTGCCAATGGGTTAGACTGACTGGTGGAGGCGTAACGATCGATTACAGTGGGATGACAACGGTTGACCATAACAAGGTTGGATACTCAGACGAACCATTCGTCCTAGCCAATGATGTAACGCAAGTTTTCTACGTGAATAACATGTCTAGCAAAGCAAAGAAGGGGAAGGGCCCGATGAGCCAAAGCGCCACGTGGTTCTCCCAGTAAAAAGGAAAATCGTTTGAGTCAAGGATAAGACTAACGAAGATCATGATCAGTTCGACGGGCAACCTCCGTTCACGGTGATGGTTGATCCAAGCATCCTCCTATCAAATGATGACAGCTCTTACTCACGCAACGATCATAGCGAAAGAACATTAGTGAGGAGAAAGTAAGTGAGGTCAACCATCACGCTATAAATTATCTTAAATGTACTAACCTATGTTGTTATATGGAAGATGTAAATTATATTAAATGTATTAAAGATTCATCTGTTAATTATATATGATTATTACAATTTTAAACAATTTTAAATTGGTCATATGTTAATTATATAGGACTATTACAATTTTAAACAATTTTAAATCGGCCATATGTTAATTATACATGACAATTATAATTTTAAACAATTTTAAATCACGCATATGTGAATTATTAATGATTATTATAATTTTAAACAATTTTAAATCAGCCACATGTTAATTATATATAACTATTACAATTTCAAACAATTTTAAATCGGTATATGTTAATTACATATGATTATTACAATTTAAAATGATTATTATAGTTTTAAACAATTTTAAATTGGCAATATGTTAATTATATAGGACTAGTTCAATTTTAAACAATTTAAAACCCGCAAATGTGAATTAATTATGATTATTACAATTGAAAATAATTTTAAATCGAACATATGTTAATTATATATGATTATTAAACAATTTTAAATCTGTCATATGTTAATTATATAGGACTATTACAATTTTAAATCGGGCATATGTGAATTATTTATGATTACTAAAATTTAATAACAATATTAAACTATATTAAATGTTTCCTTATTAATTTTGTGATTTCATTAAATTTTAATGCATTAAAATTAATTTGGCCCAGTTTGATTGATTATTTATTAAATTTTATTAAATTAATGCATTAAACTTAATATTGTTTTAACCTATATTTAATGAAATTAATGTGGCCCGATTTAATGGATTTTTTAATGTTTAGTCCCAGTTATTAACCCTAGCCGGAAAAAGAATTAGAAATAGCGGAAAATTATCTTTTAGTCCCGGTTGGTGGAAACAACCGGACTAAAGATAGATTAGAAATAGCGAAAAATTTTGTTTAGTCCTGGTTAATGGCAAAAACTGGGACTAAAGATATTAGTCTCGGTTGGTAGCTCCAATCAGGACTAAAGATTATATATTTAGTCCCAGTTGTTGCCACCTACTCAGGACGGAGATATTTAGTCCCGGTTGGTGGCTTTAACCGAGACTAAAGATATCTTTAGTCTCGGTAGTTGCCACCAACCAAGACTAAAAATCTAGGGATATATATATCCTAGCGTGCATCATCTTCTCCATTGATCCAACACTTAGCAGTTTCTTGTTTTTCTTACGTCGAGCTCTCGGTTTTGCCCTAACCTCCGCCGCCGCCGCCGCCATGATTGTCTCGCCTCGTCATCTCGCTGTCGTCGCCTCGCCGCATTCTTGAAGGTAAGATCGAATCCGGCCGATTCTTTGTCTCCGCCGCCGTCGATCCGTCTTCTCATCATCCTCGTCGCTGCCGCAACCGTCGACACCGACGCCGCACGCCGCAACCGCGTCGACGCTTGTTTTTCAAAACAAATATAATCTAAATTGTTTTGAGATATGTGTTTCCTATGTTTTAATGTGTGGATGTAATGTGTGGAAGATCGAGCCGCCAACGTGCTCGGCGCGTGTTCGGGGACATGGATGCGCCGAGCTCGCCCTTGACCTCCCCAGGACTCCTCGCCCCTCCTCATTCTTCATCCCTGTACCGAGAGAACCAAGAGAAGAGGCCCTCTGCCCCACCATCGCCAAAGTTCTTACCGCCGGCTGTGGGGAAGACAACCACCGCCATCGCCAAGGAGCCACGGTCAGCTCTAACCTTTATGTGTTCCATATTCTCCTCGCCATGCCGAGCAAGATCCACTTAGACGCCATCTCATTTCATCCAATGCAGCGGGAACATGCCCTTCGCCATCAGAGCCGGGAGCATGCACTGGAGCGCCGCCGCTTCAGGTTTGACGCCGTTCCGACCAACTCCGACAAATCCCGGCCAGCACCACGCGCCAACAACACCGCCTCAATGCCCTCTTCAAAACGCCCCAAAGACCCCGGCTAATGGCGCACCAAAGGAGGAGGTCGGCTTTCACCTTCATCGACTCTGGCCATAGAGCCCCAATGAGGATTCTGATGCATCCGGTGAGTCGCGGGTCGATTCCACGCGCATGAACCATCCCCTTGCAGTGTATAACCCCGTGCATGCTTTGGTTTTGAAGCCCCTTAGCCGGTGCAGGCTGGCGCCGTCGACCCGATGATTTTCCACCGCCGCCGGGCCCTTCCTCACGTCGTCGTCGACGTCCAACCTTTGCCAGCATGTATGCGACAACCAGTAAGTTTCCAGGACCACTGTAGACCCTTAAGCATGCTTTACTTTGCGCTAAACTAAGCTGCAACTCATTATGCATCGGCCACCCGAACCAAACCGCCGCTCGGACTCGCCGCTAGAGCTATTCCGACCGTTGCAGTTTGCAAGAAGACCACCGTCGGCTTTGCCGTGAACCCCTCCGTGTTTTTGCTTTTGGTAGCTCCACGCGAAACCCAGCCACTCATCGTCGACGCCGACCCAAAGCTCACCGTCGCGCCGCACTCTGTCTTCCTCAGCCACGGTCTCACTAACGTGCGGGACCCGCGTACTTAAGTGCCAGGGAAAACCAATTAGTAGTAGTTTAAATCTTGTAGGGGCCCTTACGTAAATGCTCACCGAATAACAAGTGGGGTCTTGGATCCATTTGCAATTACACAGAGAAACAAGGACTCTTAATGAACTTCATTAAACACGTGTCCTGGGCTGCGGATTGATTTCCTAAGACTTCAGGGTTTTATTGCAAAGTGACCAGTCACTGATCTGCGGACCCCATAAATCAGTAATTCAAAAACCTAAAAGAAAATAACGAAAATAATAATTTTCTTTATAGGAAAACAACAGAACTTATAAAATCCATATAAAATCCAATGCAACACATTTTGGGGTGGAACATATTTCTGTGAATTCATAAAAAGATGAACTTTAACTTAGGAATATAAAACATGGACTTCACTGTACCAATTTTGCCTCTAAAATTCAAATAAGGAAAATCATACCTAGGGCTAGCACAAATTTATAAAATCCATAGCAAATTCAATTCAACTTAGTTTTGGACAAACTTAGATTCTGTAGATTTCTCAACTTACTCTCTCTATTTATGAAAAATAAAAACATATAGTTACTGAGTAATAAATACCCTAAAACTACTAATATTAAAATAAGGTATTATAGGCAGGTTGAACTTTAGGGATTTATATAAAATTCATTTTAATTCCTTTCTGAGTGAACTCATTAGAACCAACAAAATAAATATTTTTTAAATGTAAAATAAAAACATATTCCTACTGTGCAAATATGTCACCTAAACATTTATATAAGGAATAAACAACTTAGAGGCGCATTGCAACTTATAAAATTTGTAGTAAATTCATTTTAATGCTTTTAAAAGTAAACCAAGGTTCTATTAAACCAACAACTAATGAACTCCAATTAGGCAAAATAAAATATGGCAACTCATGTACTAAAAGTATAGGAAAACCTTAAATAGCTAACCTAGGTACTAATCACAATAGGAAAATTAGGCATTATATGTATACATGTACAAATATATGTATAAAATGGACTCTAGCTCCAAATGAATATAAATAAAACATGATGGACCAGTGGAACCCTAGGGACCAACCCTAATTACCAAGGCATAGTACACATAGCACATATGACAATCCCTAGGTTAAAAGGCTAAGGAACTAATAATTAACTAGATACATCATTTTTATGCCTCATTAGCAAATAAAACAAGCTCTGGATCCATAAAACCCTATAACCCTATATATATCACACTATAGGCCTAAGACCCATCGTAAAATTGTAAAATGCCTAGGAAATTCGTAATAGCTCTAAAAATTATGGAAACAATTGTGTAGCCTTAGAAACCACCTTTCTTCACCTCTGTGGGTTCAAATTACAAAAAATCAAGCTATAGGAACACTGTCCAAACAGCGCCTAACCCGATGTCGACATGTCCCGATAGAACTTCTAAAATACATAATTCTTTAATGGAGTATGATAAATTATAAATTCTTTCAACTAAAATCATTTTAGGCCAGTACCTACTCAATGTATAAAAATCATGCATTTTAGATTATTTTGGATTTTTCGCATATTTCGGTGTTTAATCGCATAACGTGTATTTTGTATAGATGATTGCTTGAACAGTGAAGAAAAGATTAGGATGCTGACATTTTCCAGGCAAGTCCCACCTACCTCTCTTTTATCACCTTGATCCCATGTTTTGGAGGTTATTGAAAATGTTTGCAAATTTTGCATGTTGATTGTGCACTAATAAAGTAAAATCTTGCTAAACTTGCTAGACCAACTCCTAATACTTGCATATTACCTTAACCCCACCTATGTCCATAACCTTCATTCCTAACCTTAGGAAAAATATAATTCAAACACCCTATAACATAAGCTTTGGTGTCACTAGAGTACGACAATACTTAGCCATGCTCAAAATGTTTTCCTTGTCATTATGGGCTCATCACAAACATGAAAAATTTATTTTTAGATAATCTGGACAGAACTTGAGTACTTATGATTTTGACAAATAAGGTGGTGAAAAACATGGATTTTAGGTTTGGGCCACAAGTGGTGCACATATGGTGATTAGTTGCGCACCGATAGGGGGAGTGTGTGTCTAGACCGACCTAAGGACTCCACTCAACATATGTTCATTCCGTATACAATACAACCACATGTGTTAGTATGGGATGACCTAAGCCAAATAACCTACTTAGCACCTAGCCTTGCATTATGGTAGGCCGAAGTATATGGGCTCGGATAACCTGGAGGAACTTCCTATTTACCCCGTCGTGGTAGTTTAGGCGACTAAGTCTGTCCAATACAATGGTATTGTGCCACGTGGGTGGGTTCCTGTCGTGTCCGCCACCATGGCGTCAAGTTTAAGGCGGGGCCATGCCACTTGACGGTTCTGGGTTATATTTTCTAGTATGCCCAGGATGGAAAGAACACGTATCATGCTGCGGCAAGGCTAGGGACTAAGTAGTGTAAAGGCTTCGTTGTGAACTCTAGTCTATACTCAACATGCAGACTATGGTGGTATCGACGGGTACCGAACAAAACTAGAGCGTTTCACTCTATGTGAGCGATTCATATCATGTGGATAAAGTGTACAAACTCTGCAGAGTTTAAACTAATCGATTAGTCGTGCTCATGGTCATGAGCGACGTGTGGATATGTATTCAGTATAGACTTGTATTTTTCCTCCTAAATGCTGAAATTTCCATCAAATTATGTTGAATTTTGTGAATGAACTCCTTGCTGCCATGGAGGGCAATGAGGCGTACATTTATACATGATTAATGACAACTTTGATGCCCTTATGCAAAGAATTAGCTTGCTGAAATTTCCTTTGAAGTAAAACTGATTTTGAAAATATTTATGCAAATAAAACTTGATTTATGCAAAAATAAATAGTATTATGCCTATCTTGATTATGTACCTTACATGTGGAGTGTTAGGCTTGTCTTGGTGCTTGTCAGTACATTAACTCGTTTAATGTACTGACTCTTGCCACTGGAATATCCATTTTGCTTGTGGATGTAGACATAGTCTTTTGAGTGATGCAGGTACTCGACTATTTTCTTCTAGGATAAGAACTTAACGGGGTAAACCCCTAGTCAGTGTGCTTGTGAAATGGATAGTAAGCCACTGTTGTTCGCTGCTCTCTGATATATTTATTTGGCTGGTCGGCCTATGTAATTATCTAAGTGTTGTAATCATTTAAGTTTTGTTCAATTTAAGTGTATTCGCTATGTATAATCATGCTTGAGATGAAAGTGTGAGTCTAGCGCACATCCTGGGAGCTAGATTCACACGAGTACGAGTTAGGAATATTTGAGACGTTGTAGATCTTTAGCCAATTTTGTCAAGTCTCTTGAACGTGTAACACTTCTGGTCGCCGCCTTCGAGTGGTTTGACGGGCATGTCTCAGGCTGAAGATGACTGGCAGGCTAAAGGCCCAGCAATGTCTCACTTATCCCTCTCTCGGGACCTCGGATGTTTCGTTGTACTTGTCATATGAGCTGAAGTGTTTCGACTCGTATTGCAAATACAACGGGAGGTCCGGGCGTCTCCGACAAGGCATAGTATCAGAGCGAATACTGACTATAGGAGCCCCTTATGTTGGTCGTTTAGATTGAATTCTAAAAATTATTTTGAGGGCTTCGCTCTCAGCTACAAAGTATTTGTGAAAACCATATTTTATCTTATGCCTCATCCCTCTCTAGAGATTAATCTTCTCTATGCCTCTATTTTGATTTTAAACTCTTATCTTGCTCTATAGGACCGCAACCTTTTGAAAAGTTGTACTTCTGAAAAATGGAGTTTGAAAACGCTTAATTAACATAACAAGTCAGTACCAAAGAGTTTTGAAAAGTTTTGAAACCCCTTTGTAAACTATTCCTATGAACTAGCTTGGATTTGCAAAATATCGGGTTAGAAATAGCCTCTAGTACATGGGTTTTGAAATGGGTTGTTAAAGTTTAAAACTTGATAGACATTGTAAGGTTTTCATCTCCTTATGTTACCTCTGCACCAAAAATGGTTTGGGTTGAATTTGAACTCCTCTTTCCCGACTTTTCAAAACTTTACCGATATGGCCTACAACGGGTGGGTTGGTATAGTATAGAATTTGTGATACTTAAACCCCTAGATTGTTTGCTTAGATGGACCTCCCCAAAAAAAATTCTTATAGCCTCTGGAACATCCTAACTTAATGCATTTAAAAGATGATAACTTTAGAAACCACAAAACTTGTGCAAAGTTTCATTTTGAGTTGAACGATCGTATTGTAGATGGTAAAACTGGAAAATTTTACAAACAACACGTAGACTAACTCAGTAGGATTCATGAATTTTTTCTAAATATTTGGACTGCTGCATCATAAGGAAATAGATCGATTAGTTAGTCTAGCTGTGTTCTGGAAAACTGTAGACAGCAGTCCTTATCTTTTATATAGACCAAATCATACCAGAAAAAATGTTCAACTTTGACCAGTAGTTCCCAGACATGCCCAGAAAGCTCCATGAATTTTTGTTGAATTTTTGGGATTCAGCCTCATGCTGAAACCATCTAGTTAACTAGCGTAGCCATGATCTGAAAATTTACAACAGCTGCTTTTATTTTTACCTATAGCCCAAACCATACCTGCTAAAATATACATCATTTGGCAGTGGCCTGTAGACTTACCCAGTATGCTCCACGAATTTTGTTAGAATTTTTGGGACCCTGCAACATGCCCTAAAAATTCATATAGTTCAGGAAAACAGAAACCAGAGACCCAGTATATCGTAGGTTGTTAAATTTGTACAGACGGAACAGTAGGTGGTAAAATTCTAATTTTCCTAAGATAGATCACAAACTTACTGATCTGCCACCATGATTTTTAGCCCAAATTATATATCCTTGGGAACTAGCCCAAATAGACCGATAAAGTCAGCGAACCCACTTTTTTCCGGCACAGCGGCACTTGACCAAACTATTTCCACCAGTGTAGCCCGACCATCTAAAAATCGCCAAAGCTTTTGCAGCCAAGGGATACATTGTAGAGAGCCAAGAATGAGAGTTAAAATGACCTTGTAGCCTCCTCAGATTGACTGCCAAGCTTTGTTCTTACCAGATCAACGGGTATACGTACCTAAGACCGTCATAGCACATTTAACCTCCATTTTCCCAAGTTCTCCCTATCAAGAGCCTTTTAAATTTTTTAAATTTTAAGGGCGATAGTAAACCCTGACCTCACACCCCCTGGGTAAATGTGAAGCCCTTATAGGTCTCACCACCATAATTTGGGGACTTGACTTGTGCCTTTGATAAACCTCCCAATGTATGTATATGTATGCACTTATTGTTTCTATGGCATGGAGGCAATACAAAAATATTTTCACGAGCATTGCGTCAACTCATACATTCATTGCATCATAGATACATCATGATATCATCGCATTCATGCATGCCTTTATCGCATAAAAGAAAAGATATTGCCATACATGCCATATAACAATTATTTTCCTACTATAACCCCAGTATATAAATATAAACCCGTGGGTAGCTGCAACCACTTTCCCATGCCCATGAAAGATTTCGGGTAGGATCAGTCGGCTTACAAAAACACCTTTTGGTAAAGACTGTCCTTGAGCCGGATACCGCCATGACATATTACCCAGTCGGGAACTCCGCCCTGTTTTTCATAGAACAAGGAACTACCAAACCAACTCATTTACCCATTTCGCAAAACCTCCTAGCCATGAATTTTCCAAACTTTAAGGGGGATAGCATAGCTTGTTAACCTCAAGCACTCGAGACAGAGCCACGGTTGCCATTACTCGCCTTCGCTATAAACTGCCCAAGCGGGGAGAGTTCTACTGGTATTTTTCATGTTAGCCTAACAAACCTTGTGGAAAAAGGTAAAAATAAATAGGGGCCCATTTATCCCCGACTCCATAACTTACATGGTTGCCATTCCAAAATTTTAAACCTCATAGATATAAGCTCAACCGAGCCACGGTTTGACCTTCAGATTTTCCATCATGATGCCCGAATGAAGATCCGATGCCACCAAACCTTTTGTGCCAATCTTACATCGCCCACCATAATACCGGACAGCAACCATGCTCATCAAGAACGCTCCCCTCCCCTCCTCAGTAAAGGTTTTTCCCAACCTTGATAAAATAAGTCTATTATATAACTTAGGAAAAATTTAACCCAACCATATTAAATCCTGTATGTTTGAAAAGCTTTCAAACAACAAGGGGCCGATAAAGGCCACTTTATCCGAGACACTGTGCCCGTTGCAATAGCATCCCTTTCAGTATATTCGAGTCATTTACCCATGCACCTTACCCAGTCCGGAATACCCAGCTCAACATCCTCGTCCCGCCATAACCATCAAAGAAGGACAAGTGAGTATGCTACCCAAGTCGGTAAGTACGAATAGCCGAACCAACATACTGCGTATTTACCCACACCCGTCACCAAGCGGCAACCCCTTTTGCCAGAATGTAGCCCCGTGACCAAAGTGCCTCGGCACCACTATTTTCCAAGTGTCGTCACCAACGACGAACCTACCCATTTCCCTGAACTAACGAGGAAACCTTCTTACCCTCCTAGATCCTGAGGCCGCAGACCCTATTCCTCAATGAAGTCCACATTATCCTAAGCAATGTATCCTACCCATCGGTATGATAGGATAAGGTTTTAGGTGCAACAAACCCAGGTCAACCAACGAACACCTGACCACACCCAACCCAAATCTCGGGAACGAAGTTTCCTTTAAGGGGGATAGAGCTGTCACGTACCCAAAATCTAGGATCAACAAAAATTTTGTCCAAATAGAATAAAATAGAGTTTTTTCAATTTTGTGAACCAAAAATTTTCAACTTCAAAACTTAGGTTAAAGGATTTTGACCTAGACTTTTGTATGAAGGAGATTTCTGAGAACGAATTAAAAACTTTTCAATTATAGCCTAGGACGAAATGCAATATCATGCGAAAGAGTGCATACCAACATTAAGTCCGCTTTGACCTAGGTCATGTGCATATATTCGAATTTTTGAAAATGCAGGCCATATACGCGTAGCCTAGCCAAGTTAAGCTTACCAATCGAATCTACAACCAATTTTGGGTGCAAGCAAGTAGACTTAAAAATTTAATCCAAAGATCATTTCCTCAGCCCAGGAGGAAAGTTAATATGAATCCGAAGAATAAAACAGTCGCGTGTACCTAGCGTAGGCGCATAAACCTAGGAAGGCTACCATAATTTTCCAGACTAAACCACATAAGGTAAAATCATGGAAACATTCATGTGGATGCCAATATTGTGTTCAGTATAACATAATTTTTGTGAAATTTAATACCTAGGTTTGATGCCCCAAAAAAATTAGACGAAACAGTCCCATAATGGGCCAAATAATAACTTTAATCGGCTAAAAAGCCAACTTACCCAAAAGGCCATTAAAATGCACAGGAATATATATGGGAAATAATTTATTTAAATATTAGGTTAATTTACATGAATAAACATAATTTTTATAGAATTTTTCCCCTCTATCTTGGCCCTCTAGAAATTCAAATAAATTCCAAAATACCCTATCTTCATTAAATTTCTGGGAGCAAACCACTTGATGTTTTTGAGTGAAACCAAGGAAAATGGAACCTAGGGATGATCATCTACCTTCAGTAAAAATCTCACGAATTTACCATGCTCACGGATTAAAATATAGAGCTGCAAAGTAAAGGATGAGAAAATAAACCAAAAATTGTCTTCAAAATTCGACTTCACATAGGAACCTACCCAACCCTCACTTCTCAGCCTAGCACACCATGTTCTGGACCCACTTGGCAGTCCCCATAGCTTGCTCCATCTCTGTGCAATGCGCCCCACCGCTTGAACCTAGCCAAAGCCGACCGGGGAACACAAAGACAGAGAGGGAGCGCTGGGGATCGAGCCGCCGACATGCTCGACGCGTGTCCGGGGATGTGGCTGCGCCGAGATCGCCCTTGACCTCCCAAGGACGCCTCACCCCTCCTCATTCTTCATCCCAGTGCTGAGGGAACCGAGAGAAGAGGCCCTCTGCCCCACCGTCGCCAAAGTTCTTACCGCCGGCCGTGGGAAAGACAACCACCGCCGTCGCCAAGGAGCCACAGTCAACTCTAACCTTTATGCGTTCCATATTCTCCTCGCCATGCCGAGCAAGATCCACTTACAAGCCATCTCATTTCATCCAATGCAGCACCGGGAACATGCCCTTCGCCATTAGAGCCGAGAGCACGCACCGGAGCGCCACCGCTTCGGGTTTGACGTCGTTCCGGCCAACTCCGACCAATCCTGGCCAGCACCGCGGGCCAACAACACCGCCTCAATGCCCTCTTCAAAAGGCCCCAAAGACCCCGGCCAATGGCGCACCAAAGGAGGAGGTCGGCTTTCACCTTCATCGACTCCGGTCGTAGAGCCCCAATGACGATTCCGATGCATCCGGTGAGTCACAGGTCGATTCCACGTGTATGAACCATCCCCTTGCAGTGAATAACCCCATGCATGCTTTGGTTTCGAAGCCCCTTAGCCGGAGCGGGCTGGCGCCGTCGACCCGACGATTTTCCACCATCGTCGGGCCCTTCCTCGCATCGCCGCCGACGTCCAACCTTCGCCAGCACGTATGCGACAACCAGTAAGTTTCCAGGACCCCTATAGACCCTCAAGCATGCTTTACTTTGCGCTAAACTAAGCTGCAACTCATTATGCACCAGCCACCCGAACCAAACCGTCGCTCGGACACGCCGCCAGCACTATTCCGACCGTTGCAGTTTGCAAGAAGACCATCGACGGGTACCGAACAAAACTAGAGTGTTTCACTCTATGTGAGCAATTCACATCATGTGGGTAAAGTGTACAAACTCTGCAGAGTCTAAACTAATCGATTAGTTGTGCTCACGGTCATGAGCGACGCGTGGATATGTATTGAGTATAGACTTGTATTTTTTTCTCCTAAATACTGAAATTTCCTTCAAATTATGTTGAATTTTGTGAATGAACTCCTTGCTGCCATGTAGGGCATTGAGGTATACATTTATACATGATTAATGACAACTTTGATGCCCTTATGCAAAGAATTAGCTTGCTGAAATTTCCTTTGAAGTGAAACTGATTTTGAAAATGTTTATGCAAATAAAACTTGATTTATGCAAAAATAAACCGTATTATGCCTACCTTGATTATGTGTCTTACATGTAAAGTGTTAGGCTTGTCTTGGTGTTTGCCAGTATATTAACTTGTTTAATGTACAGACTCTTACCACTGGAATATCCACTTTGATTGTAGTTGTAGACGTAGTCTTTTGAGTGATGCGGGTACTTGACTGTTTTCTTCTAGGATAAGAACTTAACAGGGTAAACCCTAGTCAGTGTGCTTGTGGAATGGGTAGTAAGTCACTGTTGTTCGCTGCTCTCTGATATATTTATTTGGCCGGTCGGCCTATGTAATTATCTAAGTGTTGTAATCATTAAATTTTGTTCAATTTAAGTGTATTCGCTATGTATAATCATGCTTGAGATGAAAGTGTGAGTCTAGCACACATCCTGGGAGCTAGATTCACACGAGTACTAGTTAGGAATATTTGAGACGTTGTAGATCTTTAGCCAATTTTGTCAAGTCTCCTAAACGTGTAACACATCTGGTCGTCGCTTTCGAGTGGTTTGACGGGCACGTCTTAGGCTGAAGTTGACTGGCAGGCTAAAGTCCTAGCAATGTCTCAGTTATCCCTCTCTCGGGACCTCGAATGTTTCGTTGTACTTGTCATATGAGCTGAAATGTTTCGACTCGTATTGCAAATACAACGAGAGGTCCATGCGTCTCCGACATAGACAGGTAGTGTTGTATATTCCACTGTCATTATGAATGTTGCTATTGCTACTATGTAGATCTCAGATAACTAATCATAGCTTTCAACTATGCATAGGGCATGAGCATGGTTTCGTACAATTGTAAGCGGGAGTTGGAAAGAAAAACATGAGATAAGGACCAAATTTCCAGTAAGTACATGCTCCAAAATTATATTGAATCGTTAATTTGTTCTTAAATAGAAATGTATATTAAATCTCTCATTTTTCTCCTTTAGTGTGCAAAATAGGAGCGGGGGACGAACTTGTGCGGCTACTACGTCTGCGAGTATACTCACTGCCTAGTTCACCAAATCAAATCTAACAACGATCTGGATGTACGTAAAAACCATTCATACATTATGTCTTCATTTCTTATTTATTTCATATATTTATTTCTCTTTTTTTAAATTATAGATTGTTCACATTAGGGACAAACTCTCCCATGACAAATTTATAAAAGTTGTTCAAGAATCAATGATGAGATTTATCAATGAGCAGATTATTAATTCCACGGGAGAGTTCAAATACAATGAAAATCCAATTATCCAACCCCATTTCACGGATTAGATTTTGTAATATACGATATAAAACATTAGAAATTAAGAAGGATATAAATATATGTATATATTTATATGTGTGTATATATTTTGGTAAAATATGTATATATTGACTTAAGTGCATATATATATGTGTAAAATATATATTTATACATATATATATATGCATATTGCCTATATATGTATAAATATATATATACATATTATATATATATTAAGAATATATATGCATAATATATAAACAAGTAGCAAGTAGCAGGAGCAAAATTAAAAAAAAGAAAAAAAATATCTTTGTCCCGATTGGTAACATCAATCGGAACTAAAGATGGCGGCGTCAGCCACGTGGCATTGCTATCTTTAGTTCTAGTTATTTCAGTCGGGACTAAAAATTGAAGTCCCAGTTTACGAACCCGAGACTAAATGGGTTATAAATTGGGACTATAAAGGGTTTCCCTGGCAGTGTGGGGGACCGGTTTTTACGCGAGCACTTATGGCTTTCCTACAACCTAAATTATGCCTCGTCCAAAAAATCAATTTTGTAGCAGTGACGTTCTTAATTGTTCATCAAGTATATTCGTGTGAAACTGAAAATGAGATAAATGATAAGTTAATGGTGGTTTGGAATTTACGGTGTTAGTGGGCTATTGATTCCCATATTAAATAAAGAGAACATTGAGAAGAGTGGAGTAGTTGTTTATGGCATCACTTTGATTGAGAGTGTCCTAATTAAAGTTGGACTCACATTAGTATCCAATATCCAATGCCTGCATTTAATCAAACGGTTCATAACTATGTTCCCTCATCCAATGGCTGATATAATCATCGTTGGAAAACCTTTTTTAGTCTCGGTTTATAATCCTCTTAGTCTCGGGTTTCAAATCAATCGAGACTAAAGATAACGACACCACATGACTGGTTCTGTCATCTTTTGTCTCGGTTGGTGTTACCAACCGGGACTAAAGGGTTTTTTAAATTTTGTTCCTGCTACTAACTTGCTGCTTTTTTCACATATATATATTTATACATATATACGTAATATGTATATATATGTAATAATACATAACACACATATATATTTATACATATATATGCAACAACATCAAAATTAATTTTTTCAACGCCACAGATCAAATACAACAACATTAAAATTAACACCACAGATCAAATGCAACAATAAAATCATCCAATAATTTATTAAAAATATCTAAAAAATTTACAATAAAATCATTCAAAAATTCATCCACAAATTCATTCAAAAAATCATCCGATGTGCTGACGCCCAGCGACGATGATGACGGCGATGAAGGGGCCAGCTGTGGTGAAGCGGCGGAGCTGGAGCGGTTGCTCCAATCGTCCTCGTCGTCTCTGCTTCGGTCCGCAGCGGCATCGGCAGTGGCGGCATATGACGGCGACGATGTCAACGATGATGGCAACGACGATGACGAGATCAGGGTGTATACGGCGTGAGACAACGAGGCGAGACGACGGTGGCAAAAGAAGAGGAAGAGATCTGAAAAAACATCTAAGTATTGGATTGATGGAGAAGATAATATGCGTTAGGATATATATATACCCCTGGATCTGTAGTCCCGGTTGGTGCCACCAACTTGGACTAAAGATATATTAGTCCCGGTTGGTGGCACGAACCGGGACTAAAGATAATTTCTTGCTATTTTCAATTCATCTTTAGTCCCAATCGTAGTCATCAATCGAAACTAAAGATAATTTTTGCTATTTTTAATTCATATTTAGTCCGGTTATAGCCACCAACCGGGACTAAAAATAATTTCCTCCTATTTTCAATTCATCTTTAGTCCCGGTTGTAGCCATCAATCGGGACTAAATATAATTTCCAGCTATTTTCAATTTATCTTTAGTCCAGTTATCGCCACCAACTAGGAGTAAAGATAATTTCCTGCTATTTCCAAATTTTTTTGTCCCGACTAGGGTTAACAACCGAGACTAAAAATTAAATAATCCATTAAATAGGGTCAAATTAATTTTATTAAATATATGTTTAAAATAATAATAAGTAATGCATTAAAATTTAATCAAATATAGGTAATCCTAGACATTGATCTCTCTATGTGGTCCTCTAGATATTATTCCTCTTTTGTCCCTCTCTTTTTTTTTTTGGTTGTTATCCTATTTATGAAAAATTCAAACTTTTCTTTTATTTTTATATTTTTAAGAGCACATGAGAGGTAACCATAGAAAGTTTGAGCTTAAACAAGTGAAAGAGCGGCCAGGTGGAAAATTCGGAAGACGCGCTCAGAATTGACAAAAAAGCTTCCGGGCTTGAAAAGGCAATCTACTGACCAGTTTTGGGGGAAAATAAAATTGCTAAACCTGACAAAGTGGGGGACGAACAGATTCAAAATTTTCTTCCGATCGATTATCATATATGGAATGTCTCAATTGGAGTCTGTATACGAAAGTTATGGCCGTTTTAAAAATCGACTCGAATTAGAGGACAAAGCGGGAACAATGCGTAAAAAACTTGTTACACGCGCACAAACTAGACGCGACGGCTAGGATTTGATGGAAACACTATCTAACCATCAACAAGACCTTGACCATGACACAAACTCGACACGACGAACTCTAAAATTGAAATATGCAAAGGCTATGGCACGAAAAGTTCTAGGACAGGAAAAACAAATGTGGCGGAGAATGACACCCGATCATGCTTCAGATCGAAAGATCCAACCCTGCAATCTTAGCACCACAACTTCTCTGGTTATCAATCGAGACACATACGCGGTTGACCTCGCCAAGAAGGCTAATCCTCCCTTCTTCCTGCAGACCTTCGCAATTCTTATTTTTCACGCACACGCTTCCCAAACTGATAAACGGTGTGTATTTTTGAAAAAAATTATATAGAACAGTTGCTTTGGAAAACATATTAATCATGTTATAAAATTTTTCAGCTACTACTTAATTAATCATGTGTTAATATATGCTTCATTTTACTTGATGAAGAGGAGGGGTTCCCACCCCTCCTTCCAAACACAGCCCTAAGTATCATAAGTATCACTTAGATTTTTCATTGTTTCCCCTCAATGATATGGCACTATCTAGCATAAAGTGAAACTTATTTCAATTCTCTTTCTGAACCCGATGTAAAGTGAATACAATTTATCGATGCAAAGTGAGTGAAGATATTTAGTCCCGGTTGATGTTACCAACCGGGACTAAAGATTTCTGGCATCCTGACATATTCTGACAAGAATCTAACCACAATAGTCCCGGTTCCAATTTTACCCGAGACTAAAAACGTTTTTAGTCCTGGTTAAAAAAGAGAACGGCTCTCTAGTACCTTTAGTCCCGGTTAATGTTACCAACCGGGACTAAAGATGATCTTTAGTCCCAGTTAGATTCTTGTCAGAATCCGTCGTGTTGAGTTTGTGTCCTAGTCGAGGTCTTGTTATTGGTTAGGTCAAGTTAGAGTCCAGTTCGTGTGTTTCTCCCTTTGTTTCCATCAAACCCTAGTCATCGCGTGTAGTTTATGCGCGTGTAACAAGTTTTTGCGCGCATTGTTTCCGTTTTATCCTCTAATTCGGAGTCGGTTTTTAAAACGGCCATAACTTTCGCATACAGACTCCGATTGAGACGTTTCATATATGAAAATCGATAAAAAAAATTTGGATGCGTTTGTCTGCAGCTTCGCCATGTTCAGCGATCTTATTTTCCCCAAAAACGGCTCAGAAAGCCTTTTCGAGCCCGAAAGCTTTTTTTCGATTCTGAGTGTGTCTTCTAAATTTTCCACCGGTCACGTCTTTTGCTTGTTTAGGCTCAAATTTTCTGTGGTTATCTCTCATGTGCTCCTAAGTCAAGAAAAAATATAAAAAAATAAAAAAGTAAAATTTTTCCTGTCTTGGTCAATAGCAGATGAAAAAGAAAAATAGATGGGCAAAAGAGAAACAATGTCTAGATTACCTCTATTTGATTAAATTTTAATGCATTGCTTATTATTGTTTTAAACCTATATTTATTTAATGAATTATTTATTTTTTGGTTATTAACCCTAGCAGGGACAAAAAATTTAGAAATAGCGGGAAATTATATTTAGTCTCGGTTGGTGGCTACAATCAAGACTAAAGATGAATTAAAAAAGCGAAAAATTATATTTAGTCTGGTTGGTCCCACCAACCAGGATTAAAGATAAATTAAAAATAGCGAAAAATTATCTTTAGTCCCGATTGGTACCACCAACCGGGACTAAAGATGAATTGGAAATATCGGGATATTTTCTTTAGTCCCGGTTGGTGCCACCAACCGGGACTAAAAATCTAGTGGTATATATATCCCTCGCGCGCATCGTCTTCTCCACCGATCCAACACTTAGCTATTTTTTCAGCTCTCTCTCCGTCTCCCTCTCCCTCTCTCCCCCTCCCCCTTAGATCTCCCTCCTCCTTCTCTCCCTCTCCCCTCACATCTCGCGACGATGTGGGGCTCACCGGCGCGGCGAGCGGGAGCGAGGAGCGAGCGGCGGCGAGAGCCGGGAGCTGGGAGCAAGAGCGCGAGGAGCGGGCGGTGCGGCGGCCGCGGGCGGCGGGCAGCGGCGGCGACCGTGGGCGAGCGTGGGACGGCGGTCGGCGGAGGACATGCAGAGGACATGCGTGAGAGCCGGCGGCCGGCGGCAGAGCACATACACAACGAGGACGAAGAGGAGATTTTTTTATTTTTTAGATGCTTTTGAATCGTGGATGATTGGATGATTTTGTTGGTGGATTTGATGTGTGATGTTAATTTTGATATTATTGTATTCGATTTGTGGCATTGAAAGAATAATCTTTTATGTTGTTGTATTTGTGTTGTCGCAAAAATATTTGCATTCGATCTGTCATATTTCACGTGAAAAAGTATTATTGCAAGACATAATCGAAAAACAATGAAAAAAAGAAAATAAAAAAGAGCAAAATTTAAAAAAATAAAAAAACATTTAGTCTTGGTTGGTAACGTCAGCCACGTGACGCCGTCATCTTTAGTTCCGTTAGTTCACCCGGGACTAAAGATGTCGATTTTTAGTATCGTTTTCGTAGTCTCGAATCAAGAACCAAAACTACAGAAGGTTACGAACTGAGACAATAGTAGAGTTCTTCAACAGTGTCTCCGTGTATTCGATGCCGATCGTCAGATTGTAGGGCAGCTCGCAAAGATGATAGGCTCCTGTGTGGTCGTCGGTAGGGCTGATTCTGACGAGGTCTTGCAATATCATCTGCTCTGCGTTCAACTAAGAGTGACAGACCCCAAAATCAAAACTAATACGGCACTACATTGTTGAGAATCTATTTGTTACTTCCTCCGTTCAAAATTATAGTTATTTTTAGGGTTTAAATGTGTTTTAAAATATAAATATCTCTTCACCTACTGTCTTGTCTCAATCAATTATAACATCTTTTATTTAGTTTTTACACTTATTTTTTTCTTTACCGACCACAACATTCTTCTATTCAATTTCACTTATTCTAATTCCTATGAAAAAGTACATCTCTATGTCAACTTACAAGGAGCAAGACCTCGACGTAGGTTTTGTACTCCTCCCACTAATCGAATAGAACTCATGTGTTTTATAACTCATCCATACTTAGTATTAGACAGTGTTTCCTAACATTCAACAAGGTGGTCACAGTAGCGGAGGAACCAACCCACAGGCAAGGCTCGAACCGGCATGTGCTAATTTTGTTCATAAATTAGGCAGTTTATGGTATATTTTTATTCCAAATAGTAAGAAATAAATCAGCACTATGATAACTATGGTGAGTGTTACATAGCATATACTCGCATTCATGTTTAAAATACATATAAACATAAACGAGAAAAGATATATACTAGAAAAGGTTTAAACGGTACCTAAGAGCAGGAATATCACGGTGGCAATAGGCAACATCACGGTGGCAATAGGCGTACCGTCCCTAGAGCTTGACGATACAGATATTATGTCTATTTAGTTGGTGTTATTGATGTTGTCGATCTGAGTTGATGCAGTGACGACTCGAACGCATTGCAGTCCGAGAAGTAGTCGCTCGGCCTCTAGGAAGTAGAAGGAAGAAGGCATTCTCAACGAGCATTCGTGCACCGGTGCGCTATCAAAAACCTGATCGCCTGCCTACTCGTGCAAGTACCGCAGCAAGACGAGGTTTTGGAGGCCTACTATCGCAAGATTTGTGCGCGCAGAGGCTTATGATGGGGATGACAAGACAGCAGCTAGCACGCAGTGAAAAGAGAGAAATGGATATGTCTGTATCTTCCACCAGAGGAAGGACCCTCCTTTTATATGCACAGGAAAAGATAGATTCAGTGAACCTGGACAAGGTGATTGATTGTCAGTCATCATACCATTATTTATTGGTCAGTTATTGGCATTTCAATTGCCCATTCAACATGGCCAATTACTGCTCAATGGTCGTAGGAATGAAATGTCATTCAACGTGGTCGGTTACTCTTTCAACAATCGTAGGAATTCTAACAGTTACAAAACCAAAATGGCAAAACTAGAATTCAAGGTCAATTACTTATCAACGGTCGCAGGAATGAAATGCCATTCAACATGGTCGGTTACTCTTTCAACAGTCGCCTATTCAATATGGCTAATTATTGCTCAACGGTCGTAGGAATGAAATGTCATTCAACATGGTCGGTTACTATTTAACGTGGTCGGTTACTCTGTGAACAGTCGTAGAAATTCTAACGGTCACAAAACCAAAACGACAAAACTAGAATTTAAAGACCACGACCACGTCCCGACGAGACAAGCATGCGTGTGGCTTCCTCTGTCTCATCCTTAACCTATCAATCGGTGCACACATAGTCCATATAGTTAAGTTGGTTAAAAACCTCTTTAAATTTTAATGTGATACTAATCATTATCCACCTCTCATTAAACGTGAGCCTCGGGATTTAACTTGGCCTAGCTCAACAAATTTTTCATCTCAACTCGGTGAAAAACAGTCCTGATCCATCGGCTTTTAACCTCATGCCCTAAGCCATGGGTCTAAGATGTTCAAGTTATAGGTCCGTCCCTAACCACATTGCAATATAATGGATGATCTTAGTATAATCCGAAGCGAATACGAAATGATCCCACCATACAATCTGAAGTAAAGATGGCAACGGGTAAAATTCACACGGATACTTGTTTTTATGCTTCGGATGCTTCGCCATGGAATAGAACGACTCAGTTCCCCTTCTTTTTCGGTGCACTCGCTTTGTATCTCCGACACACAAGGAAGGACGTGGTGGGAAGAAAGCTGCCCTAGCCTCTGTCCGGTCGATCATTCCGCTAGCATCTTGCATTCACTCCTCCGTTTGACTGCCGCTCGGGAATGTAGTTGTAGATACGTGAGTCTTAGTGGGTCGTTGGCCATACCCACGAGATTAATTTTGTGCCCGCGCCCGCGTCCGCTACCCACCACAGGTAGCAACATCCGCCTGCGCCCGTTACCCGTGGGCAAAACATGCCCGCGGGCATACCTGCATACCCGCCAGCAATGTAAATAGCAATTTAAAGGGTTTGATGAAAACAATTTAAACAACAATGTATTTTGATGAAAATAGGAAATAATATCATGAAACCAATTTAAACAACAATGTATAATGATATTTGTGAAACACGCATTCAAAATTTCCCCCAATCCTCCTATAGGTCGCTAGAACAACAACAATCATCCAGGCATCCAGCAAGGGGACATCAACAAATGGTACAAGATTTTAGAGAGGGATGGGGACATCAAGATTTGAGTTTTAGGGAGGGATGGGGAGCTGTCCGGGGCGTATAGACCTAGAGGGTCATGGAGTCGTGAACGAGCTTGTAGTCCTTGTAGAGGAAGAAGGAGGCCAGCCTCACCCGCAACATGAACCCCATCCTCCTCTCATACTCGCCGAGTCTCTCTCCTCGAGCCTTGCTTTGCTTGCTCCCTTCCCCTTCCTCTTGCCACCTTCTTCGTTAGGTGTTGTGTCGGCTACGAGGGGAGAGCGGCCTGCGAATTGAGGGGAGCTACACGCCGGCAAGGAGGCCCAAGGCGACTACAGCCGGCATCAAGCCCGGCGTGAGGCGAGCGACGTGCCGGCGGCCAGCGTCGAGCCCAGGGGAGGCCAACGGCGGGGGTGCCTACAGGAGGCCCGGGGCAGGCCGACTGCCGGGGAGAGCTGCGACCAGCGAGGGTTACTGCGCCGGCGGGGGAGCTATAGCTGCACCCTGGAGTGAGGAATCGTGAGGCGGCTACGCTCTGGAGTAAGGATCAGGAGGATAGGGGTGGGGAATGGCCGAATGGGGACCCTAGATTGAGCACTTATATACCTCTTTTTTCTAGGTCCCACATGTCAATGCGGGTATGCAGGTACAAGCATACTCAAATTACTCAAATTAGTTCACGCCCGTATCTGCATAGGTCAGATGTCCACGGGTACACGGGTTTTTTTTTTCCATTGCCATTTTTAATCTGAAGAGGCCACGGGAGCATGCACATTGAGGTGATTTTTTTTTAGAACCAGTTCGGTCTGACTATTAAAAAACCAGCCGCAACTGGAGATACAGTACAAATGAACCATACTAGCTTGTGTTAAGACGACTGACGAGAGGACCAAACAGTGGATTTTGTGTGTTAAGACGACTGACGAGAGGACCAAACAGTGGATTTTGATTTGCACTTGAAGAAACGAGCTCTTCTGAAGAGAAGACTTTTATTAGATGATTGGTAGAAGGATGATAAAAAAATTATCATTACTGACGTTTAAGCACACACTTTTATTAATCTTTTAATCCTTACTGACTGGGTTGAACCGTTTATGAATCTTCTAATCTTTACTGACAGAGTAATAATTTACCATTGAATCATAAATTCTTGAATTGTCCATGGACTTTTATATACTTAGGCATCTTCTAAAGACTGAATGTTTGTCGTTGGCTCGTTGCACCTGTTTACCAATCCAAAAGGCCATTAATTCATTCAGTTCGTTTTTTAATTCGAGATTGACATTAAAATGTCAAAAATACGAAACCACATGAAAAGTTATCGATTTGAAAAGGAAAAACAAAATAATGAAACAATAAAAAACTTTAACCTCGCATACTGCAAAAAAAACAGAAGACTGTTCTTGCAATAAATGAAAAATATCCGACTACAAAATCAAAACATTAGAGTGACACAAATAACAAAATATAGTTTAAAAATTCGAATGTAGCAGCTTGTTCGAGGCCGTCACAAAACAGAGTAAAATCTGAGCGGCACGGAGAACTGCAATCGCTGTCGCCAACCTTCAATGCAAAGATCGCCACTTAATCCGGCCCCTTTGCTCTGCAAATTGGCTTTTTTCTTCCTACACCCCATCTTGTTCTCTCCCCTCCAGATTCAAAACTTCAAAATCCAACCAATCCAAATCCAACCCCAATCAATCAAACAACACAAAACTCGCTCGTTTGGAATGAAATAAACGACACAAACAAGATGCAAAAAAAGAAAGAACAATAATGCAAAGATTCAACACGCATCCAAGATCCATACCACAGAAGAAACAGGATGCAAAAAAACGAAAGAAAGATGCTGGATTAACAAATCGCTGCTATCTGGATCGATCGCAAAGAAATGGAGGCGTAGGGAGGCGGCAGACGAGGAGAAAGACTTCGTATGGATTTGACGGCGGCTGGAGGGGCTATATTTATAGGGAGGAGAGTTTGGCGAGCGAAACCCTAACCCTCCCTCCATCGGATGCAGCTTCAGTTGGGCCGGATGGGCTTTTTTTCGGCCAGTGCGTAACCGATACTTACTGACCCGGCCTCAGCTCTGCAGGATGTAAAACATAGCTAGATCAAACCCCGTGTATTTGTTATGGGAATTTTTGGATATAACTAGTTAAATACCCATACTTTGCTACGCATAAAAATAAATAATACATGTGCAAACATTATTTTAGAACAAGTTAATTGTAAGGGTTTTTAAACAATTTTATCCTCGATTCCATGTAGATCTCTTTGCATAATAAACTTAAAAATTTAGAGATGAGATAATATATTGAAGTACTAAAAGAGTAGTTGGTAAAAAAAATTTGGTGGGCGACAGATTCACTATCTCCGTCTCAAGAGTATATAGATATCATATCGAATTGAATTTTTTTTATGATAAAGGAAAAGCAACCATACTTTAAGCTCTATCGTTTCGCTTATCTATATGACTTACTCGAAAGTATTAAAAAATAACAAACTTTTATATTGATGTTCTTAAATAATTTAAAAAGTAAATGTTATAAAATAAAATGAAATACGATCAAAATCACTACTGGAGAAAGCCACAGTAGTCCCGGTTCGTAACCCTCAGTAGTCCCGGTTATCAAACCGAGACTACGAATCCGGGACTACTAAGGGTCATCTCTTGTCCCGGTTGAAATAACCGGACTAAAGATGCATCTTTAGTTCCGATTGATGGCACCAACCGAGACTAAAGATACCAGAGCCACGTGGCCGGATGTATCATCTTTAGTCCCGGTTGGAGCCACCAACCGGAACTAAAAATTTTTTTATATTTTTTTAAATTTGCTACTTTCTCCAGCAGTGCTACTGCCTATATATTACACACATATATATATTTTACACACATATATTTATACATATATATTATATAATATATATATGTATAAATATATAAGTTACACACATATAAATAAACTTAAGAAAGGAAATATATGCATATAATATATTACCAAAATATGTACACATATGTACAATATCCACATATATTTCGTATGTTACAAAACATTGTCTATTTTGTGGATCCGGTGGTTAAGTTACTTAAATTAAAGTAGAACTCCCGTGGGATCAATGATCTGCTCGTTTATAAATCCCATCAATTCTTTCTGAGCAGCTTGTATGAAAGTCTCGTGGGGGAGGTTGTCTCTTACTCGCATAAACTGTCATTAATTCGATAAAACGAGAAATAAATATATGAAGTGAATAAGAAATCGAGACGTAATGTATGAATGACTGTTATACGTACATCTATATCGTCGATAGTTGTGACATCAGTCACAAAGCGGTGAATGTAGTCGCAGACGTAGTATCCACATAAGTTGGTGTCCTACGACTGTTTTGCACACTAAAGAAAAACGACGACAGATTTAATATACATTTCATACTTTAGAACAAAGTAATAATTCAAAACAACTTTGGAGCATGTTACTCACTGTAAAGTTCATCCTCACGGAGAGCTTATTTTTCCAATTTCCGCGAACATTAGCCCGAAGCCGTTCCTATGCCCTACGTGCAGTTGAAAGTTAGCTAGTAATTATCAGAGAACCGCATATATGCAATATCAGAGAACCTATTTAGCAATTCAAATATTTTTGCGTACGTGGACTCTGGTTTATCCATTGAGTCAAAGACATGGATCCGTGAGTTATCCATGTCACTTACTAACAGAACCCAGTGGAATCTGCAAATTGGTTTAGATGACACATATAAAAATTTATGTATGCACACGGGATTGAAATCGGTACGGAAGGAAGAAAATACTTACGCAGTGTTATAGGGCAGAAGGATAAACGACCGGAAGTGGTTTATCACCAGCGCATTATAAATGTTATCCACTGTTGGATCAGGAAATTGATCAACCAATACGCTGTTGATTTTGCGTAGATCCATAAATCCATGTTTGGTACAGTCGTGCTTGTTGCAGTATTGGATCGCCATTCTACAACGGTTAAAAAGAATTTTAGTCAGCTAAATACAAGGAGGTAAGAAACGAAATAACAGAACGATACTTACAGAATCCACGTGGCTAGAAGTGAGACGTCGAGGGCATCAAGCTGGTACAGGTCGAATATGTCTTCGAATCGGATATAGAAGTTGTCACCTCCATCGACGAAATAGTCCTATGAATATTTGTTCGTTACCATCTCTCCACCCTTGCTGGATTCTTGCATGTACCACTTATGGAAGCGGTACAGCTGTGTTGGTAGCTTTTTCACTTGATCCGGCTTTACAAGAGGCTTTCCAAGTTTGAACTTGTATTTCATGCGAGCCTTCGCCGAGGAGCACGACCGTGTAATTGATCCATTGAAATTCCAAGCAGATTTCATAAATTGTCTTAACTCGATCCGACATTTGGGCGTGCTGAACTCCGAGGTTTCGAGGCCGCATGCCGAGTGGGTACATCTTTACCCGTTCTCTTCGCCTTGCCAACAGCCTTTCGAATAGTCCTATCGTAGTCGGACTGCAGTTGAGGTTGCGGTTTAGGCTGTGGCGTTAGGTACGTCTTCTTGAAGAAGTCCTTGGTCTCCTGGGGGATTTCAGGAGGCTTCTCAGGAGACTTTTTTCTGAAGTGAGCCCTGACTTCAGGTTGGACGGCTTCTTCAAGCTCCTCTGGAGTCTTCTCGTATGAAAGCTTCTGTGCGGGTGGCGGTGTCTTCTCAATTCTTTGAATCTTTCTTCTTGGACGACCGCTTGATATTGACGGCGCACTCTTTGATGATGACCGTTTAGGAGTCGGTGCTCGTTGTGGCGACGGAGGAGGGTTGGAAGGCGGTGGAGTTGGAGATGACCGTTTAGGAGTCGGTGCTCGTGGAGGCGACGCAAGAGGCGGAGGAGGCAGAGGCGGTGAAGGAGGCGGAGGAGACGGCCACGTGGAGGCGGAGGAGATAGCCCACGTGGAGGCGGAGGAGACGACCCACGTCCGGGGAATATTATGAAGATCTTCCTCGAGAGAAATATTCCGTGAGCTGTTTCTCCTAGCGTCAGCTCCCCGTCTCCTCCGGGGATATCCAGCTCGAGATCTTCATAGCCGCGTTCCACCTGTTCAATTTCAACTTTCGAGTACGCAGGTGGGATGGGCCGGGAATGGTAGGTGCCGTCTCGGTCTACTGGAACGGCCATGCCCGACACGACCTGTTCGAGAAGATTGTTTATTAGTTAGTAATGAACATTGATTGGCAAGTTATTCAAGGAAATATACGTACAACATAAAAGTACGAGCATACCTTTATTGTTATGTTCTTTAGTGGAATGTGCAGCTCACATGGGGTCCGCTGTGCGATGTCATCAACGGGGCATGGCGAACCCGGTTCAGCTTGTGGGGCCAATCGCCTTCATTTCCAGTTGAAGCGTAGCTGCTGTGCTGCTGCTGTAGTTGAGCGACTGTTGCTGGATCCGGCTGTTGGCTAACCCAATAGCTCCGCTCCTCTGCCAACCTTAGGGCCAGCCATTCGTCCACAATCTGATCAATCTGCGAGAGCTTCATTTCCATCTCAGCGAACCTCGCATCCTGCTCTCGCTTTGACCTCATTCGGCTCTTGTATGTGTCGACGTTAGCTTGGAACCCGTATTTCCAGGGGACGACGCCTTTTCCTCGCGTACGCCCCGGGTGCTCTGGGTTTTGGAGGGTGAGCGTTAGCTCGTCCTTCTCTCTGTCGGGCCTGAACGAGCCCGAGGAAGTGGCCTGCAGCGCCTCCTCTAACCTCCGTCCGGCTTCTTTAATTTCATCACCAAAGATAACTGTGCCATCGACGGGATTAAGTGAGCCACCATGAGCATAAAACCTGTGCTTTGATCGTTCCGGCCAGTTGGCTGTGCCTGGAACAATACCTCGCGCTTCAAGGTCGGCTTCCATTTTCTCCCATTTCTCCATTGATTTCTTATAGCCGCTTGACCCAAGCCTGTGATGGTATTTCTTTTTAGCTGCATTGGCCTTGTTCTTTTCTATGATAGCTTATGCTTCTTCCCCAGTCTTGTGTTCAACAAAAGCATCCCAATGATCTCTGAGCTTTGGAAACTTGTCAAAGTCAGGGGTCTGGCCCTTCAGGATATATTTCTTGTGTAACTCTTTCTTGTAGTTCCTGAAGAGCTCTGCCATTTTCTTTAACGTCCATTCCTTGACCCTTGCTTGTTGTGAGTCTGGGATGGTGAACGTCTGCAACATTGTCGTCCAGAGCATTTCTTTCTGTGTCCGGTAAATAGCTCTGCTCATCTCCTCCTGTCCTTGATCGTCTCCAGTTGGCAACGCTTACGGGCACGTGATCCCTCACCACCCATCCGCTGTGCGCCACAAACTTCCTTGCGGCGTTCTCTGGGGCAATTGGGCGACCATCAGATTCTACCTCCGTTATGACATGATGACCCTCTATGCGCTTGCTGAGGCCGCGTTGCCCGCGTGCCCTCTTCTGTCCAGCGGATGCGGAGGCGGAGCCCTCATTTTCCTCATCGTTCCCCTGCTCGTCCCTCCCTCGTTCCCCTCCTCGTTGAGGTATTGATTTGTATCTTCATTCCCCTCCTCGTTGTAAAACTCTGTTCCTCATGCGATCTCATCAAGAAGAAACTATTCCTCGTCACGATCCGCCATTTGATTGTTGTGAGTTGAGGACTTAATCAAAGAATTCTGAAAAAAATATTTGGTTAATACATGTATCAATTATTCAGGAAAATCATGTATGTCTACGTAAAAAAAGACAAAAAGAAGAAGATGGATTCAGAATCACAGATTATCTCCATCCTAGAAAAGACTTGTGAAGAATATCACGTTCTATATTTTCCTTCTTCTCTTTTGTTTCTCTTTGCTAGAACACGACCGACCAACCGTTCGTTCTATCATTCACGTCCGTTCGTTTAGACCCTTAACCCTAACCCTAACCCTAAACTATCGTCCGTTCGTTCTATCGTTCGTTCACGTCCGTGAGTACGATCATCTAGAGGAGAGGAGAGAAAGAGAGGAGAATGATGTGAGGGAGATAAGGAGGAGAGGAGTGGAAGTGGAGAGGAAAGGAGAGATAGAGGAAAGGAGGAGACGACCGACCGAACGAATGAACAAGTGTCCGTTCGTCCACGTCCGTTCGTCCGTTCGTTCGTCCGTCCGTCCGTCCGTTCGTCCGTCCGTCCGTTCGTCCGTCTGTTCGTTCGTCCGTCCGTCCGTCCGTCCGTCCGTCCGTTCGTCCGTCCGTTCATTCGTTCGTCCGTTCATCCGTTCGTTCGTCCGTTCGTCCACGTTCGTTCGTCCGTTCGTCCACGTTCGTTTGTCCGTTCGTCCACGTTCGTCCACGTTCGTTCGTCCATGAACGAACGACCGAACGGACACTCGTTCGTTCGTCCGTCCGTCCGTTCGTTTACGTCCGTTTGTTGATTTTATCGTTCTCGTTCGTTCGAAAATACAAAATTCACAATTCACATAAACATTCAAATTTCAAATTTATATACATATTCAAAATTCAAAATTCACATACACTTTCAACAGTCCATTCAAAGTTCATTTACATATAACAGTCTATTTACATACAAAATTCATATATTCAAAATATACATACATACAAAATTCATATATTCAAAATACACATACATACAAAATTCATATATTCAAAATACACATATATTCAAAATTCATATATTAAACATTCATAGAGTGCGGCGGCGGTGGTGGCGATCGATGCAGGGTGGCGGCGGCGGCGTGGAGTGGAGGACGATGCGCGGCCGTTTAGGGTTTAGGGGTCGGCCGGCTCGGGGCCGTGGGGAGGCGCAAGGAGGGCGGCGTTGGGAGGGGCGGCGGCGACGGCGGCGGCGGCTGGCGGCGTCGACCGCGACGATGGCGATGGCGTCGACGGCGGCCAAACCCTAGTGCATAATGTGGGGAATTCTTTGGGGGCGACGACGCTAACCTGCGACGGCGACGAAGAAGGCGGCGCGGCGGTCCTCCGGCGACGACGACGGCGATGAAGATGACGGAGACGACGTGCTGCGGCAGCGTCTTGGGGCTCGGCGACGGCGATAAAGACGAAGACGATGCGTTGCGAAGTGCGAAACGGCTAAGTGTTGGATCCCAGTGAGGCCTTTGCTATATATAGTCACGGCATCTTTTGTCCGGTTGAAGCCAACAACGGGACAGAAGATACTTTAGTCCGGTTGGTGGCTCCAACGGGACAAAGATATGATCTTTAGTCCCGGTTTAGCGACCAACCGGGACTAAAGATGTCTGTCGTTGATGGCTTCAACCGGACTAAAGATCATATCTTTTGTCCCGGTTGGAGCCACCAACCGGGACTAAAGATTGCAAGGCAGCCACGTGGCGCGGGTAGGTGGACATCTTTAGTCCCGGTTGGATCCACCAACCGGGACTAAAGATGTTTTCCCGCCCACTGAAATTCACCTCTAGTCCCGGTTTGATTATTACATGCCCTATTATATTGTATTTTATATTCATATATAATTATAATGTTCATATGTTGATATATTTATATTCATATATAATTAACATATGTTCATATGTTCATATATGATTAACATATGTTCATATGTTCATATATGATTAACATATGTTCATATAATTAACAAAAAATATTATAAATTGAAATAATAACATATAATTAACATTTGTCATATTCCAACCTATTTAAAATTTAAATAATAATATACAATTAACATATGACCTGTTTGAAAAATATTTTAAATTGAAATAAAACATATAATTAACATTTGTAATATTTAAAACTATTTTAAATTTAAATAATTTGTTACCCGATCATTCCAGCAGAGAATTCATGCTTGCAGTTTTTCTTTTCATGTGTGTCTGTTTAAGAAACTTCAAGCTGTGTATACATGGTTTTCTCTGCCCCTTTGCCCCCTTAATATCATGGTTTTCTAAGTCTTGTTTTGTTATTGCAATTGTTAGATGTGGTTGACGATGAAGACAAACCTTCTGGTATCACCATATTTGGAGATGAGGACCCAAAAGAAGAATATGAGGAGGGAGAACTTCCAGATCAAGGTGAACCATCCTCACCTTGGAAAAAGAAGATGGTCTCTTCAACATGTCATGATCCATCGTAGTAGCCTTTTTGCTGTTTTTACTCTTCGCTCCCTGTAACATATACAAAGCCGTTCATGTTAAGCGGTTCATGTTCTACTGCTGGTTAGCAAACACATGGAGCGGATGGTGAAGCTGGCGATAGACGAAGCCGCTTCTTGAAGTACTCGTGTTCAAGTTCTCGTTGCTAATGCCTTCTGTCTTATTCTCGTGAATTGCCACATAAGCATTAGCTGTTAGAGCATTATTGTCCTGACCACAAGTTAGAATCTTCTGTGAGTATAGAGCATGTCGACGGCCGTCCTCCTCCTTTAAGATTGAGTGATTGAGTGACTACACCAACCTCTGTTTCCCATCTTTCTGAAGACTCTTAGGTGAGCAACATTGAGTGATTACACCAACTTTTGTTACACCAACATTGAGTGATTATACCAAAACTACTACTACATATGGATCATTGGATCCACTGAGACGACGATCGAGCATGGATATGCAGCTGCCGTTCGTCGATCAGAAGAAGAAATCTCTCCTATGGTAGCGCCGGCGGAGGTGGTGGCGGTGATTCAATAATAGATTCAATATATTCAATATATTTACAATAGTTCAATAATTTATAATAATTTACAATAAATTCAAATGATAGCAATAATATTCAATGATTCAGTTTAATTTCCATCGTCCATACATAAATTTAGCTATGTAACATTTGTCCTCACGTACTTTCTCCGCACAATTGTTCGTTCGTTATGATCGTTGCGTGAGTAAGGGGTGTCCTCATTTGATAGGAGGATACTCGGGTCAACCGTCACCACGAACGGAGGTTGCCCGTCAAACTGATCGTAATCTTCGTCAGTTTTATCCTCGACTCCCACGATTTTCCTTTTGCCTGGGAGAACAACGTGGCGCTTTGGCTCGTTGGACCCTTTCCCCTTCTTTGATTTGTTAGCCATGTCCTTGACATAGAAAATTTGCCGTACATCCTTGGCAAGAACGAAAGGTTCGTCTGAGTATCCAAACTTGCTCAGGTCGACTGTTGTCATCCCACTTGCATCAATGGTTACGCCTCCACCACTGAGCCTAACCCACTGGCACCGAACAGAGGGACCTTCAGAGGTCCATAGTCCAGCTCCCATATGTCATCGATGTTGTCGTAATATGTGCTAGCCGTACCGTCGTATCCCACGGCATCGATGCGGACAACGTTGTTCTGATTCGTGCTCTTTAAGTCTTGGGCCCGTGTGTAAAATGTGTACCCATTGATTTCATATGCCTGGAATGTGGTGATCAAGCAAGATGGTCCCCTCGCCAAGAAGGCTAGTTGTTGGTCAATGCTCGCGTTGCCCATGAGACGTTGTCGCAGCCAAGCAGGGAATGCATCGATGTGATGGCGTGTAATCCAGGCATCCGTCTTACCGATGTTTTTCGAGTGAACAATCGCCAAGTGCTCCTCGATGTAAGGAGACACCAAGGAAGATTGTTGCAACACGGTCCAATGTGCTTTCCTGTACAAGTCATTGTCTATGTTCATTATTGCCTTCCTTCCAAGAGTTCCCTTCCCCGTAGTCTACCTTCATGGCTTGATTCAGGCACCTCGATGGGACGGAGGTCTTCAATAAAGTCGACGCAAAACTCAATCACCTCCTCTGTTCCATATCCATTGGCGATGCGGCCTCCGGGACGCGAACGGTTACGAACGTACTTCTTTAGAACGCCCATATACCTCTCGAAGGGGAACATGTTGTGTTGGAATACCGGACCGAGGATACGGATCTCTTTGACAAGGTGGCATAGGAGATGCGTCATGATATTGAAGAAGGAAGGCGGAAAGATCATCTCAAAGCTGACAAGACATTGGACCACATCATTTTGAAAGTCTTCTAGTCTGTCTGGATCGATGATCTTCTATGAAATTGCGTTCAGGAAAGCACATAGCTTTGTTATTGTTGTCCGGACATTATAGGGAAGGATACCCCGAATTATAACAGGAAGCAGCTGTGTCATCAGCACGTGGCAGTCATGGGACTTTAGATTTGTGAACTTCTTATCCTTCGTGCTTATTATTCCCTTTATATTCGAGGAGTATCAAGACGGTACCTTGATGCTCTCCAAGCATTCAAACATTATTTCCTTCTCTGCGCTGCTCAGAGTGTAGCTGGCTGGACTTAGATATTGGGCTCCTTTTTTCTTTGGTTGCGGGTGAAGGCCGTCGCGTTGTGCCATATGTTTCAGATCGTTACGTGCCTCAAGTGTATCTTTTGATTTTTCGTATACACCTAGGAAGCCAAGCAGGTTTACGCAAAGGTTCTTGGTGAGGTGCATCACGTCGATTGCGTAGCGGACGTCCAAGACTTCTCAGTCAGGCAACTCCCAAAAAATTGACTTATTCTTCCACATCGCCGCGTGACCACCTTCACTTGTTATAGATTGGTTGCCGGGTCCCTTTCCGAATACTACTTTGAGGTCTTTCACCATGGCAAACACGGTCTTTCTGTGGCGATGCTTTGGTTTAGTACGATGGTCTGCCTTTTGATCAAAATGTTTTTCTCTTCTCCGAACAGGGTGGCTTACAGCAAGAAAGCGACGATGGCCCATGTATACTACCTTCTTACAGTGTTTCAGGTACGTACACTCAGTCTCATCCATACAGTGGTGAGAGTGTTGTACCCCTTGTTTGACTGTCCGGATAGGTTGCCAAGTACAGGCCAATCATTGATGGTAACAAACAGCAACCCTCGTAGGTTAAACTCCTCCTGTTTATCTTCATCTCATACGGGAACACCTTCTTTCTTCCACAGCAGTTTTAGATCTTCGATCTGCGGTCTCAGGTACACATCGATGTTGTTACCAGGTTGCTTCGGGCCTTGAATAATAACCGGCATCAGAATGTACTTTCGCTTCATGCATAGCCAAGGCGGGAGGTTGTAGATACACATCATCACAGGCCAAGTGCTATGCCCGCTGCTCATCTCTCCAAAAGGATTCATGCCGTCCGTGCTTAAGCCGAACCTTAGGTTTCTTGCATCCTCGCCGAAGTCTTTAAATGTTCTGTCGATGTTTCGCCATTGTGACCCATCGGCGGGATGTCTCAGCATGCCGTCTTGTAGGCGTTCTTTCGCGTGCCAACGCATTATTCTTGCATGCTCCTTGTTCCTGAACAGACGCTTCAGCCGTGGTATTATAGGAAAATACCACATCACCTTAGCAGGAATCCTTTTCTTCGAGGGCCGTTCGTTAACTTCGTCTGGATCATCTCGTCTGATCTTGTATCGAAGTGCTTTACAAACCGGACATGCTTATAGGTTCTCGTACTCCTCACCGCGGTAGAGGATACAATTGTTAGGACATGTGTGTATCTTATGTACCTCCAGTCCTAGAGGGCAGACTAACTTCTTAGCCTCGTACGTTGATTCCGACAATTCGTTTCCTCTGAAAGAATATTCTTCACGAGTTTTAGTAACTCGCCAAATGCCTTATCACTGACACCATTTTTGGCCTTCCATTGCAAGAATTCTAGCGTGGTACCCAACTTTTTGTGCCCCTGTTCACAGCTTGGGTACAAGGACATTTTGTGGTTCACTAAAATACGCTCCAATTTCTGCATCTCCTTTACACCTTCGCAGTCCCCCTGTACGTCGCGCAACATCTGACCAAGGTCATCGGCACCGTCGTTTTCTTCAGCATCCCTGCCCGCCTCGCCCACTGTATTCTCTTCAAACCCACCATATTGACCACAGTCTGGAATGTTGTCGTTGTCTTCTTCATCTTCTTCCATTGCAACCCCCACCTCTCCGTGCGATGTCCAGCAATTGTAGTGAGGCATGAATCCCGACTGAAACAAGTGGGCATGAATAATTCTTGATGTAGAATACTCCTTCTCGTTTTTGCACTTTTTACATGGACAACGTATGAAACCCTTCGCTTGTTGGCATCGGCCACACTCAAAAAATAATGCACGCCTTGAATAAACTCTCTCGACCGTCGATCCGTGTTATAAATCCATTGCCGATCCATCTACATGGAATGCACAAAAATCGTAAGAAAATTCCACAAAATTCAAATCATTTAAATATTATTACAATAATTATATATATGTAATCAGTCAATTATTATATACTAATCCAACATACGTAATGTGTTGTTCTAAAAAATTAGAATTATTTTTAAAAGGTCTTTTAAAGTGATAAACATAAAATTAATTAATTATTTTGCATCTATTTTAAAAGGTCCTTTGTCATCTATTTTATAACTTTTGTGTCCAAAAGATTCTCTCTCATCATTTTCCATAAATATTTTTTGAGATAAAATTGTATGGACTAAATTCCTATAAATGTTACGTGCTAAGCATATTTTTCTTCCTCTTTATTTTTTCCAACTTTTTTCTCAACACAATATAATGTGCTTAGCAAAATAATTAGTCCAAACAAATTTTCTCTCTCCTCATGTTTACAAAAAATCTGGAGATGAAAATGTATAGAAAACAACCGTAAAATACGAAGTGCTAAGCATAGATCATAAGAGGAAGAAGTTGCTAACCTTATAGATAGCAAAGATTTGTGTATTATCATCAAAACAAAATTACAAAAAATTTTGGCAGCACCTCCCTTCTAAAGAAAAATTTTGAAGACAAGAGTGTAGCTGGCTCAGGCTGGAGGAGGAAGAAGGAGTTTAAAAAGGAACCTCATCTTTAGTCCCGGTTGGTGTTACCAACCGGGACTAAAGATGGCGCCAGGGGCTGTCAGAACCTGTCAGAGCGCCGAGCATCTTTTGTCCCGGTTGGTAACACCTACCGGGACAAAAAATAGCATCTTTTAGTCCCGGTTGGTGTTACCAATCGGGACTAAAATGCCCGCACTCGACACGCTCGACAACATTTGAACCGGGATTAAAGATGATCTTTAGTCTCGGTTCGTGTCATAAACCGGGACTAATGTTCCTAGAGAGCCGTTGAATTTTTAAAACGGGACTAGAGATCATCTCTAGTGTCGGGTGCAACTCAAACCGGGACTACTGTGGTTTTTGCTACTTCAACCAATGATGGTTTCTCCAAGTAGTGAATACCACAAATTTAACTTTAATATTAAGTTTTAAAATTTAATTTTTGCATAAGAGAAAAGATAGATTTTTTGCTAAGGGTAAATTTTAGCTTTCATAAACGAAACGACGGTTCTTTCTTAAGAAGTTGTGATCAGTGTGCTGATGCATATGGTGCCATGAACCAAGCAGTGCACCACGTATCCCAATAAATGTAAGAACCAAGATGACCTTCAGCTCGATGAGAGCGTATACAACAGAGTTGTTATTTTTGACTCTCCAAATACATATCTAGCCCATTTGACAAAATTTAGAGAGTCAAATTTAACTTTTACTCCAACAAACTCTTCACATCAAACTCTCTATATACCTATGGACCCCATCTGTCATTATCCTCCCTCTCTTTCTTCTCCATCCCCTCTCTCTCCGATCCACTCGTGACAGGCGGCGACGGGGCGAGGCAAGGCCGGTGGCGGATGGAGTGGCGGGGCAAGGCGAGACCCTGGCGATGGAGGACGAGTAGCTGGAGTCGACGGCGCAGCCCTCGGCGCCGAGGAGGAGGGTCGGCAGAGAAGATGGTGTGCTCGCCGAAGATGTGGGTGGTGAAGACGCCGCTGTGGCGTGTTACATGCTCGTCGATGAAGGGCTCCAGGTTGGGCGCCTTGTAGGCGGAGATAAGCCGCAGCGTCTCGCCAACCAGAGGTAGGCCCGTGCTCCCCGACGGCATCCGCGCCCTCTTCCTAGACTCCCGATGCGGGATCCCCCAGGAGGAGCCATCTGAGCGCCGCGGCGACCACAACGGCGACGGCCATGGCCAGGAGGAGCAGCGAGGTCGCGTCCATGGTGGCGTAGCCGTGCACGTCTTTGTGCGTAGCTGTGCGCGTCTTTGAGCGAGTTTGGGTTGTGTCCCGTCGCCTCGGCGTGGCCGCTGCCGCCCGCTCTCCCCTCGCCCCGCGTGTGGCCGCCGTCGTCGGCACCTTTGCCATTCCTCAGGCTCGAGTCCGCCACGAATAGCTACCTTCTTCAAGAATCGATTGAGAGGAGAAATGTATGTGGGGCCCACTGTTGGCTAGTGACTTTGGCTCGCCAAGTTTAGCTAGTGGAGGGAGGGTTTTCGCTAGCAGGATGGGTTGGCCATCTGATTAGAGAGACTGTTGGAGGACTTTTTTTTTGCTAGAATAGCTAAAATTTGATTTGGAGAATCATTTGAAGAGATGTTGGAGATGCTCTGAGTATCGGTGACAAATGGTGAGATACACGTACAGCTTGGTGGAGAAGATTCCAAACGATGGGTATCAAGTTCACGAGTCACTCCATTTTCATTATCAGAAATGATGCAAGACTAAGAACTGTGCCAAGCGGCTTCTCCCAATCTGCCATCATTTTGGAAGAGATGACGTCTAATTTTGAGCGTTCTCTTAGACTGCGATCGTTTCCTCTCGTGGAATGAAGATTTCCAGCGCACCTAAAATAAAAAAAAGTCATCCACACATGATTAATTAAATATTAAATATTATAAATTTTAAAATAAATTTATTTAAGAATTTTTAAATAACTTTTATATAGGAAATTTTTTCAAAAACCACAATATTTAACATTTTAAAAACATGGTAACAAAAAATAAGTAAGTTGAAGTTTACAGTTAAAAAACATGACCTTAGTTTCTTTTTCTCAATTTTGATTTTAGGCCACGTTTAAAACGGGTGTTGAAAATGGATAATTAAACAAGATTAGCTTAGAATTAATTAAGTATTAATAATTGAAAGTTTAAAATTAAATTTATTAGATTTTAAAAGAAATCTGTAAAAAAATTGTATGAAATATATTGTTTAACAGTTTAAAGATATGCTAACGATAGCTAAACAGATCCTCACTTTAGAACTCAGCTCTTAGCCTTAACAAGTACTGCTAGTACCCAGTGCATATACTAGGACCTTTTACTATCGGAAACAAAGGTGTAGGAGCAGCCTGTTACTTCCATATCATGCGAGTTCATGGCCGAGCCACTGCACATATGGAAGGGTGCTTGTCTGCTCAACTGATCTAACCAATGTTAGAATCTGCTAAGTGATTATGAAGGATGGCGTTCTCAAATTTTTCAAGCTTCCTGATGCCACTAGACATGGAGATAACTGTCTTATTGACATGAAATCGTACTGTCATACCTTAAACATATTGTGTATAACTCACATCAACACCCAGAGACGTCATCGTAAGAAGTGATAGATGTCACCAAAATGAACATCCGAGAAAAACCCCGTCAGAATGAACGTGCTTTGATTTGTCCTATACTCGATGGCTAGCTAAAACATCCTCTAATGTCATGAAGACAAGAGACGATGAGTAATTGAGAGATTGAGAGGTAAATAGACTAAGGGATATGTAGCAAGAAGAAGAAAGATATAAAATATGAAGGGTATTGATAATAGATTGATTTTGACGATTGATTGGTTGTTGTTTCAATCGGCTTGACCCTCTATATTTATAGGAGGGGTGATCTTGTGTCTACAGGACTCGTTTCCACGTCCTAGTAGGTTTTGAAAAGCTTTACAATCAAGGAAACATGTGGATTTGGATTATATGTAGAAGGTCTGACTGCTCAAACACCTGATCGTAGTTTATTGTCCGGTTTAACCGGTCACATAACGGCCATCAGACTGTACTTCACAAGAAAGTTAAGTATTTTTCAAATTTAGTTTAAACTTACTAAAAGTTTAAATTAGTGTCAAATTTGAGTGTCAAAACATATCTAGCATCAACCATCATAGTGAAGGCACATCACAAGATGCAAGTCGAGGTGAAGGCTCGGCGGTTGCCACGGCTGACAACAGTGTTCTGTCAAAGAGAACAAGGTCACGGCTTGGCAACTAGGCTGTTGACGTTGTCGAGCACCTTGTTTACCACCGTATAGTGCTTGTCGTCTCTCTCAGTTCTTTGACGATGAATGATGTGTGAATTGAGGATACCACTAGTTGAGTTGTGTAAAGATAAAAGATGGAAATAGATTTACGTGGCTTGCTTGCTTTGGCCAGTCCACGGTGTGTGTTCACATACACGAAACAACCTCGTGTGTGGCGATTACAAGTTAGTTGAGATACAACTTATCGGAGAAGAAAGGAACTAGAAAAACATTACATTCCTTGTCTTATCTTATCACTAGATATATTCCTATCCAGGCTACTATTATGAGCATAATATTGTTTAACCCCCGACAATCTCATCATGGGAACAAGATTGAGATTGTGCCTGAATGCAACTAGTTTGTTGCATCGATAGAGACTTGGTGAAGCCGTCAGCAAGCTGATCAACGGAACCAATAAACCTGATTTCCAGCTTCTTCCGACTTGTTCCCTAACAAAATAGAAATCAATTTCAATGTGTTTCGTTCTAACATGAAAAACTGGATTTGAAGATAAATACTTTGCTCCCAAGTTGTCACACCATAGCGAAGCTGCCACTGGAAGCTTCAACCCTAACTCATCGAGAAGCTTTTGTACCCACTTTACCTTAGCCGTAGCATTTGCCAAGGCTTTATATTCTGTTTACGTACTTGACCTCGAAATTATAGGCTGCTTTCCAGCATTCCAAGATATCAAATTACTTCAAAGAAACACTGCAAATCCTCCTGTGGATTTTTTATCATCTGGACATCCAGCTCAATCTGCATCCGAGAAAGCACTCACAAGCATTGATGAATATCTATTAAACATTAGCCCAAAATTTATTGTCCCTTGTATATATCTCAAAATCCTTTTAACAGCAGCCTAGTGTTTGGCAAACTTTATTTACTGAGAAAGAAATATCTAGACGTGTCAAAGTTAGCTTTTTCACGCCTTGTCATCCTACGGTTTAAAAAAATATAACTATTAAATAGTGCATAAAACCCTAAGTAATGCTCCTTTTTAGGGTAAAAGAACGACTAATACATACCGAATTGATGCACAAAAAATTAAAAAGAAGGAGAGGATACCTCTTAAAGATCTACGGATCAAATTCAAGTTTCTACAGTCCAATATGCCGATTCGTGAGAAGGGCAAAGGGGGAAGAGAAAAAACACGGGAAAGAGGTGAAGAAAAAGAGGGAAGAAAAGGAGGGCTTAAAACTTGTGCTCGGCGCAATGGATCTTGGCGCTGAACTTGGCGCCAAGATCCATAACGCTGAGCTTGCCATGTCAGCGCACGACTGCCTCGGTGTCGACGTGGCGCAGCGAGCTCGACGCCAATTAAGGTGAGGCCGAGATATATAACCTTGGTACCAATAGCGACGTCGTCGATCTTGGAGTCTATTTTTTTAAATGATATTGTCAGGGACGTATTTGTAAGAAACTTTCAAAAAAAAGAACCAAAAATAAAAAAAAATGGTCTGGACGCAAGCAACCAGACATGCGCGTGCTGTTAGGCGAGGACGGATCACCCTGGGGTCCCGCGCCAACTCCTGATCCTGCCGATGTGCCCTGTAGACGCAAAAAATCATGGACAAGAAATTTGGTTTCTGTGGCAGATGGCTGCTCCGAAGCGCTGGATTCCCCTGAAGCTACATGAACAAGGTTAGGCACAGAAGAATTACTAGCAAATTGATCAACTATGTCCCCTGAATTACGTAGTGCGGAAGGAAGCAAAAAAATTTCCGCAGGAAGACCAGCACTAGCATTGGGATGTAGAAATTTAAAAGGAAAAACTAACTCATCAAAGATAATGTGTCCCGAGAGATATAAACTCGACCAGAAGTAACATCTAGGCACTTAAACCTATGCATGACATTATATCCAAGGGAAACACATTGCTTTGATGAGAACTAAAGTTTATGGGTGTTGTATGAGCGTAGATGGGGCCAACAGGCACACCCAAAATTGCGAAGAGAAGTGTAATCTGGTCATATGACTAGGGAGACGATTTATGAGATAAACAACCATAAGAAAAGCCTCATCCCAAAATTTGAGAGGCATAACGGTGTAGGCAAGAAGAGTGAGGCCAACTTCAACAATGCGCATGTGCTTTTGTTCGGCCCATCCATTCTGCTGATGTGCATGAGGACAGGAACACATGGTGGATGGTGCTAATGCGTTGGAAAAAGGAATTCAATTTATACTCGCCACCCCATTCAGTTTGCATAGCAACAATCTTCCTATTAGAAAGGCATTCAACAAGATGTTGAAAGTCATGAAAGCATTGAAAAACTTCAGATTTGTGTTTGAGAAGGTAGATCCACATAAACTTGCTAAAATCATCCACAAACCTTACATAATAAGAATGTCGACCAACTGAAGTTTGCGCTGGACCCCATACATATGAGAACACAAGATCTATCACTTAGCATAGGGAAGCTAATGACTCTTCCCTTGCTGGCACGTGTCACAGACGGTGTCTTTATTAACTCGTCAATAAAAGGAAGATTATTTTTGCTAAGAACTTGATGGACGACGATAGATGACGGATGGCCAAGACGACTGTGCCACTGGGTGGATGATAGCTTATTGACTCCAAAGGCATGCTTACGGAAGAGAGGCTTCAGGGGATACAATCCTCCTTTACGCCTGCCATGATGAAGGATTCTCCTTGTTTCCTTGTCCTTGATAAGAAAATGAAAAGGATGAAGTTCAACAAAGGCATGGTTGTCATATGCTAAACGGTGAGTAGAGACTAAGCTCTTTTTGGCCTCAGGAATGTAAAGGACATCTTTTAGAACAATATTACGATGAAAAGAAGGGACAATAGATTGACCAATATGTGTAATCTCCATACCTGCTCCATTGGCGGCGTGGACTTGGTCGTTGTCGTTGTACCTTTCTTGCATTGACAGCTTATCAAGTTCACCGATGATGTGGTCCGTCGCTCCCATGTCGACATACCAATTGGTGTTGATGTCGTATGAGGTGGTAGCAGTCGCAGCAGACTTCTCTTCACCAGTGTAGGAAGTCTCAAAACGCTTCCCGCCCTTGATCACCGTGTAACCAAGCTTCCCACACAGTTGGCACTTGGGACGATCTTCGTTGTTGAGGATGCCATCGTGACCTCCTCCACGTCTGCCCGGGATGCGGCCACCGCGACAGGTCCACCGCCTTCGCCTTGTCCCCATGAGGCCGAGTTAGTTGAAGATTACACCCCTACTTGGCGCAGTTCGAGGCGTTGCTCGAAGCTTGTGAGCTAGGTGATCAGTTCATTGACGGAGATGGGTTGACACGGGCTGCAACTGCTGAAACCACTGGATCATAGTCGAAGTCAAGCCCAACGATGATGTAGAACACAAGATCGTCATCATTGAGCTTTTTCCAGCCGAGGCCATCTCATCGGTCAGGCTGCACATCTTGGCGACATAGTTGGTCACCGACATGTTGCCCTTGAGCGTAGTCGCAAGAGCCATCTGCGTGTTGATGACACACACGCGAGATTGAGACGCAAACATAGCCTCAATTACTTCCCAGACGCCGAAGGTAGTGGAGATGAAGACAACCTGAGATAACACATCCCGTGAAAAGTGAAAACAACAAAAAAACTTAACACCTGTTGCTCTGACTCTACCCATGCAGGAAGATCAGGGTTGGGAACACGTTCATCGTTGTTGTCCTTCATCAACACGATCGTTGAGGGCGGCCGCTCCTTCGTGCCATCCAGAAAACCAGCCATCTACACTCCACGGAGGACCGTGAGCACCTGTGCCTTCTACGATGGATAGTTTTCGTGAGCGAGCTTCTCCGTTGCTGGTTGGCCGAGGGCCAACGCGATGGTGCTTGACGAGGATAAAGATGCATCTGGCTAGAGGAGCTGAGCTCTGATATCATGGAAAGATAAAAGATGGAAATAGATTAATGTGGCTTGCCTACCTTGGCCAATCAATCCACGATGCGTGTTTATATATACACGAAATAGCCTCGTGTGTGGCAACTACAAGTTAGTTGAGGTACAACTTATCTGAAAAGAAAGAAACCAGAAAAACAAACTCAGGATTACATTCCTTATCTTATCTTATCACTATATACATTCCTATCCAGGCTACTATCATGATATTGTTTAACAAGTTGGATTAGAGATGAGTTGATAACTTGGCCTAGACTGGAAAGATGGATTTAGCCACAAGAGAGCATTGATTGGATTGGTTTGGACTGAGGTGGGAAATGAATTTGTTTGGTTTGGATCTTAAGAGGTGGTGAATGGACTAGGGTGGATTTGGCTGTTGTAACTAGTTGCTTTGGGTTGGGTTGGGAACGGGGTGGATTTCAAACCACTAGTAGGCCAGTCGCAACAGAAGAACACTGCAACCCAAAGCAAGCGAGAAAGCTTGTGCAATGGAGAAAAAAATGAAATGGTGTAATAAGGAACAAAAATCAGTTCAACAACAAAGGGAAAGCAGGGGGCCTCCTTCATTAGGACTGATGGACGGCTCTGTTTGTTACCATCATCCTAAACCCTAGCCTTAGACAAACACTGAGGGCATGTTTGGTTCGCAGGACTAAAGTTGAGTCTCTGTCACATCGAATGTTTAAATGTTATTTTAGAGTATTAAATATAGACTATTTATAAAACTCATTCATAATTGGTGGCTAATGTACTAGACGAATCTAATGAGCCTAATTATGTCATGATTTGACGATGTGATGCTATAGTAACATTTGCTAATCATGGATTAATTAGGTTTAATGGATTCGTCTCGCGAATTAGTCATCGATTTTGTAATTATTTTTATAAGTAATTCGCGTTTAGTCCTTCAAATTGATGTCCAAACATCCGATGTAACACAGACTAAAGTTTAGTCCCTTGAACTCCAAACATCCGATGTGACACGGACTAAAGTTTAGTCCCTTGAACCAAACACCCCTTAAGCTTGTTGAGCTATTCGTCCATATTTCTGCAGGGGGAAGATTGGATGTCGAGAGGAAGCTTGAAGGAGTCAAGGAGGCACAGAATTGTGGGAATTTCTCATGAGTTCAAATTGGAAGGAGCGGATGAGCTGAGACCTGAGGTGGAGATTTTCATAGAATCGAAGAGCGGGGATAACTTAGTCCATAGGGAGGAGATAGATTTTCGTCCCTCGAAGAAATGTTCCCTCGTTTCTTACATGCATTCTAAATAGTCATATTTTTTTTAAAAAAAATTAACAATATAGATTAATGTAAAATATATCACCATACAAACATGCAAGACCAAATTGACTTCGCAAGTTGCAAAAAATAAAAAATTAAACTAAAAATAGATAAAGTACATTCATATTTATATTTGTTATTTTTGTTACAACTTGCAAAAGTTGAATTTGCACTTGCATGTTTGTCATGTTTGTGTAATGATATATTTTATATTGATCTATATTATCAATTTTTCAAAAATTTTTATGACTATTTAGATGATATGTAAGAAAAGAAGGGGATAGATGAAAACAATTTCTTCCAACGGGCAACTTTAGTAAAACATGTCACGAGATAACTTAGGCTGTGTTTGTTTGAGCTTGTGCTTTTCTTTTCGAAAAGCTAGCATTTGATGATCTTTTATTATTAGTTTTTGTAATAAATTTTTATCTTCTCAAGACATAAAAACCAATAAAAATTTATTTCAACCAGTTTTCTAGCTTTTCAAACTAGCTTTCTAGCTTTTCGAAAGCTAGCTTTTTTTAGAAACTAGCTTTCGAGCATTTTCCAAAAACCAACTCAAAAAGCTAGCTGTTTGTTTTTTTCAGCTTCTAAGCTGTTTGTTTTTTTCAGCTTCTAAGCATGACTGTTTGTTAGAACAAACAAAGCCTCTTAGTCCACGAAGGACAATTACAGTAAAACACATGCCAAACGGGGGTGATAAATGTAAAACGTACCATTGCAATGGATACGTTACGATCTCATCCCTTGGAATGAGATCTAACGATGGTTTGCAAATTTCCAACCCTTCGTTTTTACCCTAACTTCCAACATTTGCGTCGGTGTTGCGCAGAACTGTGCATCCGATTGAATCATAAATTATTGAAGATTTGTCTTAAGAAGGTTAGACATCAGCTAATCCTGACTGACAGGGTTACACTTTCGCATAATTTTACCTGACTAACTGATCAGCTCGTGTCGTTGCAACCTGTTTTGAAGTCGACAGGCCATTCGTTTCGTTCATTGGTTCAACAGGCCATTTCTTGTTGCAGTAGTATGACCATTCGTTTCGTTCATTGGTTCAATAGGCCATTTCTTGTTGCAGTAATATGACCAAACTGAGTTATCATCTCTTAAATCGAGAGATGAGCGTTTGATTATTCAGATTTCACTATTTATTTCTATACCGCCAGAGCCGGAGTTTTCAAAACATAAGAAGTTGGAACTAAAAAGAGTCAAAATATGAAACAGTATAAACTTTCACACAGTCATCGATTTGAAAATGCAAAAAAGGAAGAAAAATCGAACAGCTTGACTCACATAGCCGGTTCTTGCAAGTGACATCTGATCTGAAAGAGATGAAGTAGCTGAAATATTTGAGCCAAAAAATAAAGATAAGATTGCTCTTACCATAAATCCGAGTCCAAAATCAAAGCCCGACCAAACATCGAAGTGAAGAAAAAACAACAGATGCAATCAAGAAGGCGGATGTAGCAGCTTGTTCGAGGCCGTCACAAAACAGAGTAAGAAAAAAATCCGAGCGGCACGGAGAACTGCGTGTTCGCTGTGGCCAACCTTCAATGCAAAGATCGCCACTGCATCTAGCCCCTTTGCTCTGCAAATTGGCTTCTTCTTGATTCCTACAAATCCAAATCCAAATACAAAAATCCGAACACACGCACATCTACCCAGATGAGCAACTCGTTTCGGCTCGGCGGCAACGAAAGAAATCACACAAACATTTAGGCAGTCCGCAACAGAAAAGAAACGCATCATAGAAGGCAAAAACCGATGCAGGATTCACCATGGACGAAAGGAAAATCAAAGTAGATGCATAGCAATGAAGGCGGAGAAGGGCAGGGTTGCGGGGGTGAGACGAGAGGATGGATTGACGGCGGCTGTGGAGGAGGTGTTTTAATAGGAGACAGTAGTTGGGCCAGGTGGGTGAACCCTAATCCTCGGGTACGTTTTCAGTTGGGATGGATGGGCTTTCTTACGGCCCAGATAGGTAAAAAGGAATTATGGGCTTGGTTCTTGGTATGTCTGATTCATTATGGGGAAAGTCCAATCTAACTCCCTTCAAATCGAATGTAATTCATAACCCTCGACCGTAAAACCAGAATATTAACTTCTCTAAGTATTAAAACCATGTAAAATTATTCGTTTGACTGTTTTGAGAGTGATTTTTCACTGACGTGACATATTGACTTAATCAACATGTGTTGATGTGGCATCTACATAACAGTCATACTAGAAAAGACTAAAAAATATATTTGAGACCCACACGTAAACGACAAGAGAAAATATATAGAAACTAGGGGGCCCACATGTAACCTCCCAACCTTCTTAACTCCAATATTTTTTTCCAACTTGCCAATCACAACAAGCTCGTGCTAGTTTGGGGTGACCGACAAGTGACGAACCCCTTCGAGATGCCAGCTCAAGCTCGCCTATTTAGTGCGATGGACGCGGAAGCAGCCGGCCGCCCACTTTTCTCTTCTTCCCTCCTCCCCACTAGCTGTCCTCGGCTCGATGAATACTCATGCTCCACACAGGGACCAAGGTGCTTGAGTACTGCCTCGAGGACGTCTTTGGCATGCTCTTGGCGGTCGACGATAGTGGCGATCCAGGGCAAGATGAGGGTGTGCGTAGTTCCCCTCGTCCTCTCGCCACCACTGCGGCTGCTGTGGAGAAGGGGAACATATGGCCACCGTGGAGAAGCAGAACACAGGGGGATAGGGGAGAGAGAGATAGGGGGAGAGGGAGGAGGAAGAATAGAAGGAGAGAGAGCATGACATGTGCCCGTCACATGTTGTCTCACGATATCAGCAAAAGTCATTCTCAAAATCACTGAGTGAGTGAGTTATATTGAGTGAGTGAGTTATATTGTATCGATTTTAATAGTTAAATTTTAAAGATATATATTATTGTGATTGAGGAACCTAAGTTAGATTGGACGTATATTTGAAGGAGACCAGGTGGACTTATTCCTTCATTAGGAGCTGTTGAGCAGACAATTCTTGGGATGATTTTTAACTGTAGGGCTTCTTCGGAATACAAAAATTTTATATGATTTTTACAGAAAAGAGTTTAATTCTCTAAAATTTCTGTGAAATTCCTCCAAACTCCAAAATATAGGCTCGTAAATTTGAGGAATTTGTTGAAAGCTCACAGCAGCGGGTCACATGCGGAAAAGGCAAATGGACGATCGATTGCTTACGGCCTGATCCGCTCGATCCGGTCAGGCCTTTGTTAACGCCAAAATTTGGTAAGCCCCGAAGTCCTTATCGGCTAAGGGTTAGGATCGGCTCAGAGTCAGTATCGGCTTGGAGTTCTGCATCAGCCGATGGGGGTTTTCTGTTATCCATATCTCCAGCAGTCGGATTCTTGTTAGATTCGGTTTGAGAAGATCTTATCCAGAAAAAACCGAGTCCAGGGAGGATACGGCTTGTATCTATTAATTAGGAAGAGATTGTTAGTTTCCTATTTTATCTATAGAAAAGTCTGTTTAGTGTCCGATAAAGACTTTATCTATTTCCTTTTATCTTTAGGAAAGTTTGGATTGTAATCTGTTAGGATCTTTGTCACCCTATGGGTATAAATATGTAAGCCCGGGGTTCATGTAACATATCTCTCGATCAATACAACTCGGGGCATCGCCACCTTTCTTTTATCTGTTCTTCTTTGTCATCCGGCGGAACTTGGCACCTGACGCGGGGTTGCATCGGCTTCGATCTCCGACGAAGAGGTAAGTCCAAGGTCCCGTCGGCTCAGGCAATCGTATTGGCTATGTTGTCATCGTCCAAGGCTGCATCAGTACATTCGACCTCTTGGATTGCTTCGATTCGGTTGATATCTTTGCCTGATTATTTATCATGTGTCTCTGTCGAATCAAATTTTAGTATCTCGATTTGGCTCTATCGGCTGTCTCTCGTTTTAGGGTTTCCGCCGATACCGGCTAAATCGTTTTACTAGATTAGATTGGCTTAGGCATCTACCACCCTGAAAATCAGCCAAGGGCTTGATTGTCTAGATATTGCTTTTCTTTTCATACTTAGTGTTGCATCAGTTTGATCTACTAAGTCGTGATTAGAACCATAATCTCTAGCCTGCCTGTTGACTGCCAATAAGGGTTTTATCGGGGTTTCAGCCGGTGAGTTATCTGGGTATTGCATCGGCTTGCAAGGAATATACACAAGTCGGATATAGCCGATTGCAGCGGAGGCGTCATTGAATATTCGATCATTTGGATTTTATGATATCGGACTTCCAGTCGATATGTGCTTTAACCTTTAAATCAGTATTCATCTCATCATGTGGTTGGTTCATGCAATGTTATATATATCAAGTTATTGTCGTCGATCGCCTTTATATAAATATTTGTTCAGCGTACAACCGATGGATTCAAACACATTTTACACCATCGGCCGGCATCGACGTCGGCTAGAATTGCACCATCGGCTTATTAGCCGATCAGTTAGTTCTTAGGTATCGGTCTACTGGTCGATATGATTTTTGTTCTGTTGTTTTGCATAACTTGTCAGTGGCAGGATCAAACTGACTGACACGCCCGCGCTTCACCTATTCTAGGACCTGCACTGGAGCTAAGCAGATCTCTCAGGCCGGCGTGTTGATTTTCCTCGTCAACAGCCTTCTTTTTTTTCTCGGACCGATCTTTTTCCTTCTTTTTGTTCAAATGGTAGGCTGCTCACGTGGGCCTGGCTTTATGAGCTACGTGTGTGAAGGTTTTTTTCTAATGCTTAGGCCCCATTTGATAGAGATTCTCCTCCCTGATTCTCAACAGAATTAGTAGAATCTCTGCCAAACAAGTTATTTTGCAACTGATTCTGAGAAGGATCACTTCAAGTGATTCATCAGTTTTATATAGGGAGTGAGAATCACCTAAAAAGCAGTTTCTCCTCAAAATCACCTGAAACCAGTTTCTCCCATGAATCATCAGAAAATCATCTAAAATATTGTTCTAATTATTATTTTATTATACCAATTCTGATTCTTTTCAGAATCTAATTCAGAAGAATCAGAATCTAGAATCAGAGAATCATAGAATCAGGAGCCCTACCAAATGGGCCCTTAGTCTCGGTTTCTTTTTATGATGGAATAAGTTCACTTTATGTCTTTTTAATTTGTCACTCAGTCCTTAAATCAAAAAATCAGATATAACCCATCTTGTAACTTACAAAACTAGTGTAAATGAGGTCTCTCGATAGTATTGTCCCCGATTTTGACTGATGTGACGCCTACGTGGCTACTTTGAATAGATCTTCGTCTCACGTGGCATTGACGTGACAGTTTTATCCAAAAAAAATAAAAAGAGCAAAAATAAAAAATAAAAAATTAAAACAAAATATGTGGGTCCCATACGTCAATCAAACAAGAAGATAAAAATACAGTGAGACTCGGGTCTCACTTCCTTCACCTCACTTTCTCTACCTCTCTTTCCTCTCTTTCTGTCCACCGGCGAGCGTGCTGGGATGCCAGCGAGGGGCCCTTGGGGACGTGACCTTGCCGTGCTTGCCATGTCGCCTTCCCTTTCCTTCCTCCACCTCGCCGTCAACCCCACCATGCTCCACTCCTCACCCCTCCCCCGCGCCCACAACCCCCACCTCCTCTTCCGCCACCTCTTCCTCTCGCACCGACCAACCGTCCCGCACGTCGTCGCGCGTTGGCGCTATCGGTGAGGCGAGAACCCATCCACCGGCGAGCGCGAGTATAGAGAGACGAGGCGGGGAGGCCGGCGAGGGGGGCGGGGAGGGAGGAGACGGCGCGTGGCATCGTAGTACTTGTGGCGGGCAGGGTTGGAGCGGGTGGGAAGCAGCCGCCGCAAATGACGTAGGAGTAAGGGACACGCAAGGTGGCGACGCCGGAGCGCTCGACGCAGTCCATGGTGCGGTGCTCCCGGCGCTCGTCGGCGACTCAGGCGGGGACATGGGAGAAGGCGTGGCGATTGGCGAAGGCCGAGACGAACAAAACAGGGCCGAGGAGGGATATCGCATCGCAGAGCACGGAGGTGGCCATGAACGGTGGCCCGCGCGGGGGCTTGTTGTCGAGGTTCCACAGCATGACCACCGTCGGCAACCACGTCATCCACACGCCGTCCTTGCCATGAACCATCTCGGCATTGGCTATAGGCCCCCCCGGGATGGACGGGTTCTCGCCCGCTGCCGCCGCCGCGACCCCCTTCGTCGTCCCTCCTCTGCGCTCATCCTCCCCAGAGCCCTCCCCCTCCTTCGACTTTGACAACGAGGATGCGCGGGCTTGGAGTAGGAGGTGGAGAGGGCAAGGAGCTTGCTCGCCGCTGCTTCGCTACACCTGCTGCTGCTCCGCTCTGGCTGCTCTGGCCATCGTCGCTCCTCTTTGCTTCGCCCACCACCTTGTTGCTCCGCCTACTGTAGCTCTACCCTTCTCCTTCCACAGGGAGAGAGAGGATAGAGAGAATAGGGGAGGAGTGAGATGACATATGGGGTCACATGGGCCTCACCATTTTTTATTATTTTGTATGTGTAACTGACATGTGGGCCTCGTGGTTTTTTGGATCGAATTGCCATGTAAGCGTCACGTCAATGTCGCATGGGACAAAGACCTAGTCAAAGGAGCCACGTCAATCAAAACTAAGGACAATACAGTCGAGGGACCTTGTTTTCACTGGTTTTGTAAGTTGAGGGATGCGTTGTATCCGGTTTTACGGTTCAGGGATAAATTTCGAAATCGGCAACAATTTGAGGGACCAAAAGTGAACTTATTTCTTTTCTTACATGTGTCGGGTTCGAATTTGATTTGGGCTGAACATCCATGGCCCAATCAAGCGTCTGTGTATTTTCTTCTATTTTATTTAATTCAAATATTTAACATATAAACTATATTTTCATGTATAAAGCTTATGTACATACCGAATGTTACCACATATTATTAAAATGCTCCTACGATGTAACAGTGAATATAATTTTAAGGGATTTATAATTAACACTGCTAGGGAAACCCTTTTTAGTCCTGGTTTGTAACCCTTTAGTCTCGGGTTTCAGACCGAGACAACGAAAACGAGACTAAATGCCTATCTTTAGTCCCGGTTAAAATAACCGGGACTAAAAATACATCTTTAGTCCCGGTTGGTAACATCAACCGGGACTAAAGATGGCGGCGCCACAGGGCTGCCTTCGTCATCTTTAGTCCCGATTGATGTTACCAACCGGGACTAAAGATTTTTTCTTTTTTTTAATTTTACTCCTCCTAGCTTGTTGTTTGTTTATATATTATGCATACACACACATATATATACATATATATATGCAATATGCATATATATGTATAAATACATAACACACATATATGTTTATACATATATATGCAATAGAATGCTTCCACGGGATCAATATCTCACTTCCTCCTCATGCGCCTCTTATAGCTTTGGATGTCCTCTTAGAATCCGTATTTTCAGGGAACGACGCCTTTTACTTGCGTTCGTCCCGAATGCTCAGGGTTTTGCAGTGCAAGCGTAAGCTCATCCTTCTCTCTATCGAGATGGAATGAGCCCGAGGCAGAGGCCTCCACTGCGTATTCTAATCTTCTGGCGGCTTCTTGGATTGCATCGTCAAAGATTACGGAGCCATCGGTAGGATTGAGCAATCCGCCATGAGCATAGAACCAGTGCTTTGATCATTTCGGCCAGTTGGCTATGGCCGAAACAATATCTATGGCTAGGAGGTCGGCTTCCATCTGCTCCCATCTCAGCACTGCCTTCTGATAGCCGCCTTACCCTAGCTTGTGATGGTACTGTTTCTTAGCTGCATTGGCTTTGTTCTTCTCAATGAGCGTGTGCGCTTGTTCTCTTGTCTTGTATTGCACAAAGGCCCTCCAGTAATCTCGCAGCTTTAGGAATTTGTCAAAGTCTGGGTTCTGGCCCTTAAGGTTGTACTTCTTGTGTAGTTCCTTCTTGAAGTTCCTGAAAAGCTCAACCATCATTTTCAGCGTTCATTCCTTGACCCTTGCTTGTTATGTCTCTAGGATGGTGAACGTCTCCAGCATTGTCGACCACAACATCTTCTCTGTATCCGGGAGATAGTTTTGCTCATCCCCTCCCGTCCTTGATCGCCGCCAGTTCACTACGCTGATGGGCACGTGATCCCTCACTACTCATTCGTTGTGTGCCACAAACTTCCTTGCGGCTTCGGCTGGGGCTCATGGTCGACCATCCTATGCCACTTCGGTTATGACATGTCGACCCTCAATTCTCTTGCTGACACCGCGTTGCTCGCGTGTCCTCTTCTCTCCAACGGCTGGGGTGCCCTCATTGCCCTCCTCGTTGAGTACTAGTTGGGATCCTTGTTCCCCTACTCAACGAAGTATTGGCTGCTCCTCTCTACGATCTCGTCGAAGAGGATCTGTTCATCCGAGCGATCTGCCATTTGATTGTTTCACTTGGACGACTAGATCAAGTAATTTTGAAAAGGAAAATTTTATTCATTTAATGCATGTATGATGTTCCTAAGTCTGATATTCAGGTAATGCATATACTCCGCTCGTTCGGTCGTAAAAGTTGTTCTCTATAAGTTTTCACTAAGTCGTAAAAGTCGTTCGCTAAGTCATAAAAGTCGTTCGTTAAGTTGTAAAAGTCGTTCGCTAAGTCGTTGGCTAAGTCGTAAAAGTCATTCGTGAAAACCTGGATTGAGAATAAGTCGCTAAGTCGTCCGCTCGTTTTTTCTCTAAGTTTTTCTATATTGACTAAGTTTATATTTTAACTTGTAAAAGAAACTTATATTTTATATTTTATATTTTTCTCTAAGCTTTCGCCGAGAGGAGAATGACTTTTTCTTAGCTTTCGTCGAGAGAGAGAAAGAGAGGAGGATGAGATAAGGTAGAGAGGAGAGTAAGTGGATGAAAGGAGAGGTGAATCACTTAACCACTTAAACTTTTTTTTGCTCATTTTATGCCTAATTTTTTGGCTCATTTTTTCCGTATAAACTATCAAATGATTCACTTTTTTATTTAATATATAACATTTTTATTCTTGGTTTATCTTTCTAAAAGTCGCATTTTACATTCAAAATTCACATCCAAAATATTTACATTCAAAGTTCACATTCAAAATTAATTAACATTCAAAATTAAAAATTCACAGTCCATTCACAGTCATATATGATTCATAGTCCATTTAATTCAAAATTAATTAACATTCAAAATTCAAAATTCACAGTCCATTCATAGTCCATATATATGATTCATAGTCCAAATATTTACAGTCCATTAATTCAAAATTCACAGTCCACTCAAATATTCAAAATTCACTCAACATTCAAATATTCACAGTTCAATTCACAGTTCTAATACAGATAAGGGCGCAGCGGTGGCGGCGTGCGGCGACGGCGACGACAACGATGACGATAGCGACGACGTGTGGGGGTTAGGGTTCGGCGAGATCATGCGTACATGAAATCGAATCGGCGCCAACGAGGTTACCTCGAAATGCGGCGACGACGGCGGCTTGACGGCGGAAGACGATGGCGGTGGTGCAAGACGACGACGGCGGTGCGAGATGACGTCGGCGACGACGGTTTAGGGTTCAACGCAAGAAGATGATCGAAAATGGCTAAGTGTTTGAAGCTCAATGGAGAAGACGATGCGTGCTAGGATATATATATATATATATATATATATATATATATATATATATATATATATATATATATATATATATATATACCCCGTATCTTTAGTCCCGGTTGAAGCCAACAACCGGGACTAAAGATATTTTTCCACTATTTCCAAATATTTTTTTGTCCCGGTTGGTATTAAAAACCAAGAGTAAAAATTTAAACAGGGACAAATTAATTTTAATATGAAAACATTTAAATTCTAATAATCAATTAAAATTAACATATGCCCTATTAAAAAGTATTTTAAATTCTAATAATCATATAGAATTAACATATCCTCTATTGAAAAATATTTAAATTGTAACAATCATATATAATTAATATCTGCCGTATTGAAAAATATTTTGAATTCTAATAATCACATATGATTAACATATGCCCTATTGAAAAATATTTTAAATTATAACAATCATATATAATTAACACCTGTCCTATTGAAAAGTATTTTAAATTCTAATAATCATATGAAATTAACATATGCCCTATTGAAAATATTTTAAATTGTAACAATCATATATAATTAACACTTGTCCTATTGAAAAATATTTTAAATTTTAATAATTTTAAATATTTTAAATTCAACAATTTACAATAAATTCAAATGGTTACAATAAATACAATAAATTCAATAAACTTAGCTAAGTGATGGTTATCCTCACGTACTTTCTCCACACTATTATTCCATCGCTATGATCGTTGCATAAGTAAGGGGTATCCTCATTTGATAGGAGGATGCTCGGATCAATCGCCACCATGAACGGAGGTTGCCCGTGAAACTGATCATAATCTTCGTCAGTCCTATCCTCGACTCCCACAATTTTTCTTTTGCCTGGGAGAACCATGTGGCGCTTTGGCTCGTCGGACCCTTTCCCCTTCTTTACTTTGCTAGCCATGTCCTTCACATAGAAAACTTGTCTTACATCATTGTAATGATGAATGGTTCGTCTTAGTATCCAACCTTATTAAAGTCGACCGTTGTCATCCCACTTGCATTAATTGTTACGCCTTCACAACTAAGCCTAACCCACTGGCACCAAAACGAGGGACCTTCAGAGGTCCATAGTCAAGTTCCCATATGTCCTCGATGCTACCGTAATACATGCTAGTCTATCATCGTATCCCATAGCATCGATGCGGACAACACTGTTCTGATTCGTGCTCTTGCTGTCTTGGGCCCACGTGTAAAATGTGTACCCATTGATTTCATATGCCTGAAATATGGTGATTGAGCAAGATGGTCCCTCGCCAAGAAGGCTAGTTGTTGGTCAATGCTCACGTTGCCCATGAGACGTTGTCACAGCCAAGCAGGGAATGCATCGATGTGATTGTGTGTAATCCAGGCATCCGTCTTACTGATATTTTCCAAGCGAACAATCGCCAAGTGCTCCTCGATGTAAGGAGCCACCAAGGAAGATTGTTGCAACACGGTCCAATGTGCTTCCCTGAACAAGTCATTGTCTACGGTCATTATTGCCTTACTTCCAAGAGTCCCCTTTCCCCGTAGTCTACCTTCATGGCTTGATTCAGGTACCCCGATGGGACGAAGATCTTCAATAAAGTCGACGCATAACTCAATCACCTCCTCTGTTCCATATCCCTTGGCGATGCTGGCCTCCGGACAAGAACGGTTACGAACGTACTTCTTTAGAACGCCCATATACCTCTCGAAAGGGAACATGTTGTGTAGGAATACCGTACCGAGGATACGGATCTCTTTGACAAGGTGGCATAGGAGATGCGTCATGATATTGAAGAAGGAAGGCGAAAAGATCATCTTAAAGCTGACAAAAACATTGGACCACATCATTTTGAAAGTCTTCTAGTTTGTCTGGATCGATGATCTTCTGTGAAATTGCGTTCAGGAAAGCACATAGCTTTGTTATTGTTGCCCGGACATTATCGGGAAGGATACCCCGAATTATAGCTTCCGACCGCCGAGCATGCCGTCATTCCGCACTGAGCCAGTCCAACACAGAGGCGAAGTAGTTGCGCGTCAACTGAGGCGGTAGAACCTCCACAACCAGTCCTATCCACCATCGATCAAATAGGGGTAAAACTATCGGCCACAATGCGCAACAGTCTTAACAAATCCTTATAATATAGTATTCTAAAATTATGGATAAATCTATCGCATGAACCAACTAACTGCGTGCTAACAGTTAAGGTGATGCCGACCTTCACAGTTCCGATGGCCGAGGGACTTGCCTTTAAGCCGACCCCACATACAAGAGTGCATGGGGTGCAACTGATGGCTGACCAGGCAAAAGTGCAAGTAGACACGGTGAAGAATGAATGGGCCCATTTGCCACTGTAGCATCCACCGAATGACGAGATCCTAACCTTAGGAGCTGCACGTGGAAGTTTTATCCAATGGTAGAAGGACCTCATTGAAATCAGGTTTACTCCGAGGTCAGCCACTCCACCAAGCACTCGGCCGCCGCCCCAACCGGCACCTGCTCCTTCAGCCCCTACAGCCTCTCCAGCTCCCGCTGTTCGACAAGGTGACATGGAGGCCGACAACACGGACATTAATCCCTTACTGCTCAATAAATCAAGGAAGGCGCGTTCCTCTCCTCCGCAAGTAACCAACGAAAAACCTACGGCAAGGGTGAGAGGAAGAGCCCAAGGCAAGGCGTAGCCCTCGCGTCTAGCTCCGAAGAAACTAGACATGACCAAGAACGTTCCTCCAGCGTTGTTCCAACTAGGGATGCCTTTGGTTGGAGACGACGCCCTACGAACGATGGGCAAAGCTTGCAGGGAGCTTCACCTGTACTACATGGAGAGGACAGGCAAGAGGACGAACAAGGAGAATGACATCATAGACTATCACAATGGAAAACCATTTTGTGGGCCTGAAAACTACAGTGCCATAGATTTCAAGGATCTGTTCGACCTCTACAGACTACGAGCAGTGGACACAAGTCTACTCAAGTGCTACTCCTTGTAAGTATTCTTGTGTTTCTCAATTTTGGTAACAACAATCCTTATAACACGCTTATAAGTGACATTGTCTTGTGTGTAGGCTTAGTTGGAAGTGGTGCCAGATATATGCACCGGAAGTGGCCTTCCTGGATCCACAATTGGTCACGGTCGCCAATCTTCATCATGACAGGAAGGCCATGGTGAACTACATAGTTGAGGCCTTGTTGTTCAACCAAAATAAGGAGTACTTTCTATGTACCTATAATCAATAGTAAGTGTGTACCCTAAATATATGCAATTACATGAAACGTAATGCTTTAGAATTTAACTTTTACTATATTAATGCCGCAGTGCTCATTGGACCCTTCTGGTCATTACGCCAAAGTGGAGTACATGTCATTACATAAACTCCAAAATCACTAAGACGTATGACTGGACCCCAATCCAAGAAACAATCATGAAGCGTGGTGAACATATATGAAGAAAGGAAGCCGACATAACAAGTACCAAAAAAGCCTCATCCACAAAATGGACTTCCCCGTCAACCAACAAATAGGCGACCAGTGCGGATTCCATGTGTGCTACATCATGCAAAATTTGTACAACAACAAGTTCACGACTATGGCCGAATTTGAGGTTTATGATCTCAATTATGATATATTCTACCTACTTTGATGGTGGGAAGCAACATGTGTGCATACTTCTGATTTGAATTAGCCATGTGCAACACGGCGTTCTTAGAATTATCAGTACCACAGCTACTGTATATATATCGATAATATGATATAGATCGAGGCGCTAGCTACTACCACATGCCACACTGCTGTTCAAACTGTATGTCTAATTAACTACTGTGCCCTCGCCAATTTGTGGAACACATTGATCGAGATTTTCATCTATCAATTCTTTGTGTGCTTTGAGGAAATATGGGTGTTGTATATATAAAAGGGATATTTCTATGGCAAATAAACATAAGATGAACCCGTACAAGTACCATATTTAATTAGTTTTAGACACACCGAATTAGCCTGAAAAATTCCAAAATGGACATTGGTGTGTAGCTAGCTGAACACCCTTTAAAAAGTCAACATCAAAGCAAATCAACTCTTGAAGGAAGGACAATATGATCACCACAACGGTCATCCTCATCTCAATCGGACAATAGCCCTCATCTATGTCGGGTATGATGTCCGTCACGACATAAAAGTCATTGATGTGAGTAGTTATCTCTGTCGGGCAAACACCCGTCACCGATGATATAATCTCAAACGAACCATATTTTGTGCTCTTCACGGATGACTAACATCTCAATCGGGTTTTTACTTAAGCCCGTCATTGAAGACTAACATCTTCATTGGACTTAATTTAAAGCCCATCACCGATGAGTTTTTTCCCAAAAAATTATTATTATTTTTGGCTACCCTCAAGCCTTTGCTAGCCATGCTCCTACAGAAATGATAGAAACAGAGATATTTCACATACATTCTCATACATCTATTCACATCCATTATTCACATATTTCACATTACAAGTATAAAACATATTTGACAAAATTATAATTTAATAATATCAGAAGTGATACATATTTACATGTATTTGACATTAATTATAAAATGTTCAAAAAAGCTATTTCATATCTTTGACTTTAACCCTGTATTTGTACTGCACACACATTTCCTTGGAATTTAATATGTCATGGACTATAAAGCCCGCTATCTCTTCTCTAATCCCGTCAAAGCTAGTAGGCGTAGACTTAAATATATTTTCCTACATGTACATAGTTCGAAATTAGTCGATCGATATATATATATAATTCAAAGTAGTTAGTACATATCATAATTGAGATCACAAACCTCAAATTTGGTCATAGTCTTGAACTTGTTGTTATACAGGAATCGCATGTTGTGGCACACATGGAATCCGCACTAGTCGCCTACTTGCTGTTTGACGGGGATGTCCTTTTTGTGGATGAGGGTTTGTTGAAAATGCTATGCCGCCCTCCTTTCTCCACATATGTTCTCCACGGTTCGTCGATTGCTTGTTGGATCAGGGTCCAGTCATACGTCTTACTGATTTTGGAATTTACCTACTAGCATATGCTCCACTTTGGCGTAATGACCAGAAGGATCCAATGGGCACTGCGGCATTAATATAGTGGAAGTTAAATTCTAAAGCACTATGTGTCATGCAATTGCATATATTTACGGTATACACTTACTATTGATTATAGGCGCAGAGAAAATATTCATTGTCTTGTTGGGCCAACAAGGTCTCAAAAATGTAGTCCACCATGGCCTTTCTATCATGTTCTAGATTGGCGACCGTGACAATTTGTGGATCTAGGAAAGCCACTTCCGGTGCATTTCTCTGGCATCATTTCCAACTAAGCCTACACATAAGAAAAACACTCTTATAAGCGTGGTATAAGGATTGTTTTTACCAAAATTGAAGAACGCAAGAATACTTACAAGGAGTAGCACTTGAGTAGACTTGTGTCCACCGCTCGTAGTCTGTAGAGGTCAAACAAGTCCTTGAAGTCTATGACGACGTAGGCTTCAGGCCCAAAAAATGGTTCTTCTCCATGATAGCCTACGACGTCAGTGTCCTTTTTCGTCCTCTTGGCGCTTGTCCTCTCCATGTAGTAGTCGTGGAGATCCCTCCATGCGGTGCCCATCGTTCGTAGGGCATCGTGTCCAAACAAAGGCATGCCATTGGTGAACTCCGTTGATACGTTCTTGCCCATTTCTAGCTTCTTTGGTTTTAGACTCGAGGGCTTCGCCTTGCCTTGGGGTCTTCCTCTCCCCCTTGCCGCAAGTTTGTCGTTAGTTATTTACGGAGGAGAGGAACATGCCTTCCTTGATTTCTTGAGCGGTGGGAGATTAATCTCTTTAGCCGTGTTGTCGGCCTCCATTTCAACTTGTGGAGCAGCAGGAGCTGGAGGGGCTGGAGGGGGTGAAGGAGCAGGTGTCGGTCGGGGCGGCAGCCGAATGCTCGGTGGAGTGGCTAACTTCACAGTCAACCAATAAGCTCCTTTGGGCCATTGGATAAAACTTCCACATGCAGCTTCTAGGGTAAGGATCTCGTCGTTCGGTGGGTACTACAGTGGCAAATGAGCCCATTCGTTCTTGACCGCGTCAACTTGCACTTTTGCCGTGTCGGCCATCAGTTGCGCCCCATGCACTCTTGTATCTGGGGTCGGCTTAAAGGCAAGTCCCTTAGCCACCGCAACAGTGAAGGACGACATCACCTTAATTAATAGTGTGCAGTTTGCTGGTTCCTGCAATAGATTCATCCATATTTTTAGAATAATATGTTAGAAGGATTTTAAAGACTGTTACGCCTTGTGGCCGAGAGTTTTACCGTTATCTGATCGACGACGGCTAGGACTGATTGTTCAGGTTCTGTCGCCTTAGTTGATGCGCAACTGCTTCGTCGTTGTGTAGAACTATCTCGATGTAGAACAACGGCGCGCTTGGCGTTCTGCTGCTCTTGTCGTATCTCTTCCCTGATCTTTATAGCAATGTCATCCATCTGCGCCTTTACTTCAGAGCTTATCTCGGCTCTGACCTACTCCCGGATCTTCTCGACCAGCCGGGCATCTTTTTCGACCATTGATAGGGCCTGCTTCTTGTATTGGCCCGCGTATTCTGGAAATCCATATTTCCAAGGGACCAAAGCGCCAACTCCCGTAGTACGTCCACGGTGTTCGCTGTTGCCCAACGCTTGAGTGAGGATGTCATCCTCGCGTCTAGAAGAGAAGTCCTCCTCTTCGGAGGTCTGTCTCATGGCAACCAACTCTTTCTGCAATACAAGTGATCGTTCAGTATAAATCGATAGTATGATTTGTGTAAAGAAAATAAACTTATTAAGGTGAGACACTTACGATATTTTCGTATACTTGTTGGTCTTGAGCATTTGGCCATGTGATTATTCCATTGCTGTTCTTCATAGCCCTTGCCCTTGCCCAACTCCTTGCCCTTGCGTGTGGGATATCGGCAAAAAGAGTCAGCGTGTTGGATGCCTCTGCCGCCTCATCCTCTTTTTGCCATATCTCCATATTCTTGGCATATTCCCCCGTGCCAAGCTGGTGCGGGTGCACGCTTCGAGCCTGTAGTGCACTAAAAGCCTTGGCTTTCGCTCGGGCTTCTTCACTGTTTTTCTTCTTGACGAACTGCTCCCACACCTCTTGCATGATGAAGGAGCTTTCCCCGAAAGGCTCCCCGGTGCTGGGGTTGTTGATGTACTCGTTGACTAGCCTGGACTTGAAGTTCTTCCAAGCAGTTCCCATCGACCTGAAGGCCATTGTCTTTAGCCTTTCCTCGTCGGCTGTGGGATAGTCGAAGCTCTCCTTGAACTTCAGCCATGCTGATTCCTTCTCCACTTCCGCACGTCCTTCACGTTATCGCCCAAGATCGTGAAGGTCCGCCTCCCTATTATCCCGCAAATTGAGCTAATTTTTTTGCGCATGTTCTTCGGTGTGATTGGCTTTCCTAGGAGGTCCACCTCTATTATGGTGTACCTCTTCCTTGGGATTTTATTGTCTCTCCTAGGGGTCCGTGACCTTGTGGACCCACTAGTTGTCGTCGATGGTGTTCCATCGTTCTACGACATCCTCTAAATAGCTTGGAATATCATAAAATGAAAAAAAAATTAATCAAGAAGAAAAGGGATTGGAAATAAAGAGATGAGAAAGGAAGGAAAATAAATCTTTGAATTTATTTATAAATCTTTGAAAGTATTTTTGAAAGAGATGAGAAAGGGAGGAAAATAAATCTTTGAATTTATTTATAAATCTATGAAATTGTTTTTAAAGCTTTTCCAAACTAAGTATATAAACAAATTATAAATCCTATCCAAACATAGCTTTGCAACCATAGCTTTGCATAAATCCTATCAAAACATAGCTTTTCAACATTCCCACTATAGTAGTCCCATTATACAATATCCACTGAATAATACACACAGATTTTACAATGTACATTCACAAGATCACAGCATGCATTGACATCACAGCACCAACATCACTTCATATCTCACATTATACACACATGCATCAACAATTAACGTCTCATTATCTCAAATTCACCAATCTTTGGAACAACACCACTCCAACACAGATAAAAAAACATGATGGTCCATCAAACATCAAACCATACAGCATTTTCAAACCATTTTCAACATCAGGGCATGACATCTATCCGGCCCTCGAACAACATCAGGGCATGGCATCAACATCAGGGAAAATGAGGGGGATGGAGACTAACCTGGAGCTCGGTGGTGATGAGGGAAGAAGATGGCCGACGGCACTCGGTGGCGATGAGAAATTGCGGCGCTCGGTGGTGACGAGGGGTCGAATGGTGACCGACGACGAGGAAAGAAGGTGGCTAGTCTATGGCGACTGGCTCGGGGACAACAAAGACGACGAGCAACCTCATATTTCATTCATGCATGGCACACATCAAGAAGGGCTAGGGTTATATGCATGAAAACTAACCGGCTGTCGAACGGCGATGCTCGGTGGCAGCGATGGAAAGGGATGATGCTCGGTGTCGAGGACGTCGGCGACGGGCTAGGGGACAACGGCGATGTGCTCGGGGACGACAGCACTGGGCTTGGGAGGACGTGAGGGATGGCGGCTACGTGCTCTGCAGACGGTGATGATGCTGGGATTCTGAGTGAGAGTGAGGGACTTAGAAATTTTTCGCGCTAATGTATAGATCTGAACAGATTTGGAATCACATTGGTGATGGGCTTTACATTAAGCCCGATTGAGATGAGTCATCTCAATCAGGCTTAATATAAAGCCCATCATGGATGATGTCTTGTTCAGCGCCCAAACGGCCGATGGAAAAATATTATCGGTAACGGGCCTCATATAAGGCCCGTCACGGATGACTCATCGGTGATGGGCCTAAACTTGTAGTTAGATTAGTAAGTTAACCATCTCTATCGGAATGAAATTAAGGCCTATCACCGATGACTCATCGGTGACGGACATTAAGTTAAAACCTGATAAGTGAGTTAGTCATCTCTGTCGGCCTCAATGCTTAAGCCCGTTTGATCTGGACATCTTCCCTATTGGTCTATTATGGGCCTGTTTGGGACTGCTCTGCTCCACCTTTTCCAGCTCTGCTCCATCAACTCTACCACAGAGCAGCTCCACTGTAGAGTTTTTGGAGCAGGCGAACATGTTTGGCAGACAGGCCAGCTCCAGCTCTGGAAACATGAGGTTTGTCTAGGAAAGGTCATCTATGCCCCTGATCGATATTTGTTGCATAATCTTTGTATGGAGAGCATGGATAATTGAATATTTATTTATACAATGCAAATACAGTGTAAATAATGTAACATCATTTAATTTATTGGAGAAAAGTGAAAAACAAATATTTCATCCAAATAATTTCATACATTTGTCACGTTAAATTTCAAGTGCTTGTTGGATAATTGACGAAGTCCATATTTCGGATACAAATAATTGTCCATACATGACTAATGATAAATAAGATAAGAAAGTCCATCATTCTAAATATAAATAGTTGTCCATAGATAACTAGAGAATAGTGTCTAATACATAATTCTAGTTCCAAGCTAGAGAAAGAGCAGTGGCCAAGTCATCACGAAATTTGTCCATACTAGGAGCATTCGGTGCATCGGTAGAGACACTTGATCTAGCCACATATTGTAGGTACCTTTCCGAAATCTCTGGAACATAATTAGGATCACGGTCACAGCGAGCGAAGTCCAAGTCTTCACCTTCATGGTCACGAATGAAATTGTGAAGGACCATACAAGCCACAACAATCTTTTTTTGCTTGAACATCGGATAGGACGCCATTTTGTATAGAATCTGCCATTTCATTTTTAGCACTCCAAATGCTCGCTCAATAACATTACGGATGGATGAGTGAACCCGATTGAACCTTTCTTTAGGAGTCTTTGGTTCCATTCCTCTATGCCACTCCGGCATATGATACCTCTCACCTTTATAAGGACAAAGGTATCCCGGACGATTAGGATATCCGGCATCAACAACATAATATTTGCCTATAATTATTAAAACAAACATATCAGATTACAATTGTAAGAATTTGATCAAACAATAAAGTGCATGGTAATATTTTTAATACCTTTTGGAGGGTGTGGAAAAAAGCTCTCGTCCACTCTAATTGCATTGTACAAGACACTAGTATCATGCATAGAGCCTGGCTATCCCGTGGACACATAAGTGAACCTCATATCAAAGTCACAACATGCTAGAACATTTTGAGTAGGTATACCAGACTTTCCAATATATCTTACTTGATCGTCAGGTGGCAAAGAAACTCGGATATGAGTACCATCTAGAGCACCGATGCAATCTTTGAAATGTGGATATGCTCTACGGTCATCTCTTATCCTACTGTGAATGGTTCGGAAGTTGGGGTCCTTTGGTCTAATAAACTCTTTAGACATCTCCATGAAACAATTCAGTACCTCATCAAATTTCCTATGAATAGTTTCTCCTGAGTGCTTGAACCGGTTTTGTGTCTTTCTATTAGATTCATTTCCAGACAACACAAACAAGAACATTGCCAACATCTCCTCGGTGTGCACATGTAGGGATGATTTCAGACCATACCTTTCAACCAACAAGTCATGAAGGTCGTAGAACATCTGTGTGCTCATCCGAAGCTGCGAATGACACTCTCCTGGTGTGTTCAATGTCTCTAGCAACCAGCCCATACCACTAAGGATGGATGTCCTAGGTGGATTTTTGTTTAAATATAATTCAACATAAGTTGCAGCAAGTTTAGCACCACCCAATACAAGATTCCAGAAATCCATGCTCTCATTGTCAGAGTCGCTGCTAGTTTCATCATCACTCTGCACATAGGTAAAAAAATAGCCATGCGGGATGCCAATTAGAGACAGAACAACAACATAGTGGTTCAAATAGGAATACATAGATGCAGATTCACAAATATTGGTTCAAATACATAGTCAATTATTGGATCAAATAGGAATACATAGATGCAGAACACAAATAGTGGCATATAGGTTGCCAAAAAAACCAACGTCCATATTTATCATTGGGCCTCTTCCTAAGCCAGTTGAGTTTAATTTCTTTAGTAGGCAAGGTCATAAACATTTCCCTCTGTTCCTTCTTCACAAACAACTGGGTGGCAATGTCATACTCATCAGAATCATACGATGCACCACAATCCTTCACATGCTCCATTATTTCAGTGATGGTGATCCCTTCTTGCTTCTTTGCAACAAAGGAACTTGAAGCATCCGATATCTTGGAAATTGCTTCGACCATTAGAAGTGCTGTGCTTGACTTTGCCTTTTTCCTACCAACAGCTGCAACACGAGGTCTTTTATTTGGAACCGCACTTGGAGTGATTTCCTGAACCTCCTCATCCCCCTCGTCCTTGGCATCAAATGGGTCACTTTGGGTATTATTCTCTCCATCAACATACTCACAGTCTAAATCAAAAGATTGCTCCTGACTAGTAGGGATAATAGGATTGTCACTCAAAGGGTTCCAATGATCTGCTTCCTCATTTGTAATATTTCTAAACATTTCCCTAAGCAAATCTTCATTTTGGAGAGGCTTTTTCTTAAACTTGCCACACCCTGGAATATCCTGATCATGTGAAACATAAACATCAATACATAAAAATAGATATATATGAATGCATCAAATTATTGATCAGTTGATAGCACTCACTTTTTTTGCTTTCTTCCACCACTCGGCCTCCATCTCAATTGTTTTGGTCGTATTGTTCCAACCAGTACCTATTTGCCTCCTCTTCAACTTTAGCCAAATGACCCAATCGGTCTTTAATTTATCCCACTTGTTCTTAATTTGGGTCTTTGATAATAAGATACCATTCAATTGAAAAAACCTATTTGAGACCTCAGTATAACCTACAGAGTTTAGATGAGTATTTGGGCGATTGCCTCTAGTAACTTGTTCAGCCATCAACTCACAGGCTATTGTCAAATTTGCATCGTTCCAGTCCATTTGATCACCCTGACCATGATATTGCAATAGTATGTTCAAGATGAGTGGAGTACAGAAGATAAGCAGGGGCATAAGCTAAAACAAAATGAAGGGATGCCACTCGTTTGTTTTTACTGATATGAGTGTCTGAGTTTGAACTAAGAAGTACAAGAAATAGCACTTGTTTGTTTTACTGTACTTACGATCAAGTTTAGGTTGATACAAGTGTCTGAGTTTAAACTACAGAGGGCAAGAAATGGCACACGAGTAAAACAAATATTCTTTCTCCCGTAAAAGGAAAAGGTGTCAAAGTCCTTTAAAGATGGCCAATGCAGTAGCGTAAGTAAAGTGTATGCGATGTAATAACTACAACAACATTTGGCTCCCTTGCATCTTTGTGCAATGTGATTGATCAGAGTTTCAGACCAATCATTTTATGCAAAATATAGCTGAAGCCTGAAAGAACAATGCACAACAGAAATTGGATACAGGCAGGGAATCTGTTTCTACCAATGCACAGCAGAAGTTTTGTTGCAAAAAGGCCACCTTATACGACAGTTAAATAAAAGCTGGTTTATTTAGGTACTACCACTACTACTGAGATGGTGAGCTGAGCTGCTGTTAAATTCAGAGGAGAGGTAACAAGACTACAAGAGCAGGCATGCAGAGGCAATGCAACGATTCTGCAGGTGGCCTTTAAAATCGCAGCTACAGCTCAGCTAGAGCCGACGAGGTGTGGCGGTGGCAGTAGTGTGTGTTTGTTTATGCAGGAGCAGATGCACGGTACATTACATGCAGGAGATCGAGAGAAGAAAGAAAGTATATATAATCTGGTTTCTATCAAAATCCTTCAAACTCCCTACCGAAATCGCCATTACTTATGAACTTCCTGAGAAGAACAGCTCAGCATCCTTTACATTAAATCCTAGCATACATCAAACACATTTCCAAAGTCGTCTCTCATTGTCACACACAAATCGTAGCATACATCAAACAAAAACCAGGAAATACCTGTTGAGGGGCGGGCACCCTTGTTCGGCTAGCAGCCGCCGCCGGCCTTGTTCGACCCGTCCCGGCCTGGACGGAGTCCACCGGCGCCGTCGTCGGAGGAGGCCTCGGCAGCCCCACCCTTGGCGCCGCCCGCTGGCTCATGGACCCGGCGGCATCCGCTTCAGGAAAATTTGGTGGATGGAGAACGGAGGGGATTTGGGGGTAAGAAAAGAGAGGATCGAGTACAGGTTCAGCACATCTATCTTCTCCGGCCATCACCTCGCCGGATTGCTTGCCGTGGTGGCCGGAGACGTGGTGGTGGGGAGGAGGGCGACGAGAGGGCGCGGTTTGGTGGGAGGAGGGCGACGGCAGCGCGCCGTGGCAGCTAGGGAGACGTGGTGGCGCGCGCCGTGGCGACGGGAGACGTGGTGGCGCGTGCCGTGGCGGCGGCGGCTAGGGTTTGGGAGCGGCGGCTAGGGCGCGCGGGTTGGGTTGGATGAGGGCGACGCGCGCCGTGGTGGCGCCGGCTAGGGTTTTGGGGCCGACGGCGCGCGGGTTGGATTGGGTGAGGGCGACGCGCGGCTTGAACAGATTGAAACGTTTTCTGTGTAACCAGTGGCAATTGCGGGTAATTATCTACCAACTCCACAAGGACATACAACATGACTGTTTCTGGAGTACCCCCTGAGGAGCTTCGGAAAAAACATGGAGTTGGCCCTCAACTTCACCTTTTTTCAAGAGCAGAGTTCGTGGAGTTGGACCTGTTTGGCATAGAGGTTTGGAAGCAGAGCTGAAAAAGGTGGAGCAGAGCAGTCCCAAACAGGCCCTATATAAAGCCCGTCACCGATACAATTTTTCCCCACTTGCATTTATTTATTTCACTGAATAATTCACTAAATTATTCAATAATACAGTAAATGACTAAATAATTCAGTAAAGTTCACTAAATTACTATTTTCATATTGCTGATGAGAAAATTTCCACGCACTGGCCTGAGAGATTTGCTTTACTCTAGTACAGATCCAAATCTTGTTTCTAAGGTTCGTAGGCGTGCTAGTTGGTTTGATCCTGCAACCAACAAGAAACAAAGAAAGAAGACAGTGTTAGTCCGTAAACGATAGCCGATCGGCTAGTGGCCGATGACATATCGTTCATTGTTAAGCCAATGCGGTATGCACTGAATCGACCAAAGGAAATTAAATCTAATCGATCGGCTATAGATATTCATAACATATAATCTAAATCTCGAAATACATTTAACCCAAGTGATTAGGATAGATCGGTAGCATACCGAGACAGTATAAATCACTTATGTCTAAAAGTACTTTAAGATAAGGATTATACATATTTATAGCATAGCCGATGTCATAGATCTAATGTGTATCGGCTAGTACTCCGATACTACTTTATACTAAGATATCACTATGGATTAAATACGTTAAACAGGAACCAATCAAGTGTTAAGATAACCTAACAGATCGATAGCAAGCTTAACATATTTCATCGCAGTGAGATCTTAATATAAAGGACAGCTTTAGCATATCAAGTAAACAGAAAAGAAACAAGATAATTAAAATAGGTAAGATTGGTTGAAACCTCGATACTATCTCTAATAGCATTCATAAGACAGGATAAATATTATGATTCTAAGTATTACTTAATAGGTCAGACTCAACCGATGCAGCATTAAGTGTAAAAAGAAGCATAAGATCTAAACAAGTCAATGAAAGCCTTCCGAGATGATGGATACACTATATAATCTAAGTCGACAGTGATATCTAATCTTATAGGTTGTTATTTAGTAATAGAGACTAGCCGATTAGGGTTAGATCACAATATCGATTTATATTATATAGCATATATGATAACTCGACAATTTACGTAATCAGGATTAGAGTGTTATAATGATGGAAGTACTAATCCCGAGAGCGCAAGCCGTCATAACAAGTTTTACCTTTTGCTGGAGATCGATCCCGATGCAGCCCAACTCGGAGCAAGAACTCATCAAAATAATTGAAAGAAAAAAAGGTGGCGATGCGTCGAGATTGTATTGAACTTGATTGTTGATAAATTACATCGTCTTAGGTCATATTTATACCCAGACACAAGATATGTCCTTGACGGACACGATTCCTATCTCTATCACAATTCAAATTATAGATAATTACCTAAAACAAACTCTTACCGACATTATCTATAAGAAAACTATTTAAAATAACCTAATTAATAGATACAATTGCCTTCTTTGGACTCTATCCACGTATGCCAATCCTCGTGAAGAACTTTAAACCAAATTCGATGATAATTCCAATGTCTTTTTACCGAGATCGACTATATCAGCTATCCTTATCGAAATCGGCTGCATCGGCTATCCTTGTTCGATTCGGTCTCAGCCGATGAACACCCAGCCGATTCGACTCTTGACTTGGTGCGCACTGTTTCCAACGATCATGTCCTCTTCCAAATCCGCTTCGGCTTTAGTTCCAAATCGATAATTGGCTTACCAAATTTGGTTGTTCACACATATAAATTATTTTAGTGAATTAAATAAACTATATAAATTACAAAATAATTTATTTAAGTCACTAAATAATTCTCCAAATTAACTAAATTCACTATTTGAATTACTATTTTTAAATAATTCATTAGATAATTTAGTAAAGTTCAATAATTTATTTACACAAAAGGGTTGCTAATACAAAATAGTTCATTCATTACAAGAAATAGCAAAACAAAAAGTACAAAGGCATCAGTCACAAGGTTATGCCATCCGCATGATCTGACCGAGCATATGCTACATCCTTTTGGGGATCATCGTCAAGGTCGATGTGAGGTCTAACATGAAGATTCTGATTGTATTCTTCTTCGTCGACGACGTTATCAACCCCGACAATTCGGTGCTTGCCATCCCTGACGATGTGCATCTTCTTGTTTGCAGGGTCTTTTATGTAGAATATCTGCTCAACCTGTTCGCAAGCACGAATGGTTCATCGATGTATCCAACCTTCGATAGATCTATTAAAGTGAAACCTTCCTTGTCGACTTTGACACCGGTGCGTATATTCACCCAATGTCATCGAAACAGAGGGACTTTGAATCTCATGTAGTTCAGCTTCTAGACCTGTTCAATGTGGCCATAGTATGTGTTGGACCCAACTTGATCCTGGAATGCATCTATACGGACTCTGTTGTTTTTGCACTGTGCTTTTGTTATCTTGTTGTACGGTGTAAAACATGTAACCGTTGATATCTTATCCTTGCCATGTGTCTATCTCCCAACACGGTCCCATCGCCAACAACCATACTATCTCAGTTGAATCATCCGTCGACGTTGTAATACACTTCTTGAACCATTCGTTGAACCTAGAGTTATGTTCTCTATTAATCCACGTGTCCGATCGCCCCAAGTTCTCCTGTCGGATTTCCGCTAAATGCTACTCAAAGTATGGAGCAACTTCGGCCATATGTTGGAGCACAGCGAAATGAGCCTGCGAATAGGAGGCTCAATCAGGCACAACTCTTTTCCTGCCTATTGTGCCAGCACCTACCAACCTTCCTTCGTGACGAGACGCTGATACTCTGATAGGATCGATCTCGGCCATATAATCAACACAAAATTCAATAACCTCTTCAATCGTGTAACCTTCAATGATGCTCCCCTCTGGTTTTGCTCTGTTTCTCACGTAAGACTTTAGAACTCCCATGTACCTCTTGAATGGATACATTTCTCTTCGAAATGCAAGGCCACATAATTTAGTTGCTTCACGGGATGTACAGGGAGATGAGTCATGATATCAAAGAAAGACAGAGGAAAAAACATCTCCATGTGATAGAGGGTATTGACAATATCAGTCTGCAATCCATCTAGGTCTTCAGGATCTATAACCTTCTGACCGATTTCATTGAAGAAGGCGCACAAACGTTGGATAGTGTGGCGGACTATGGGTGGTAAAATGCCTCTAATAGCAATTGGCAAGATTTGCATGATGAGCAAGTGGTAATCGTGAGACTTCATTCCAACCAGCTTTAGCTCGTCCAATTTGACGTACTTACTTAACCTTGCCGAATAGCCTGATGGAACTTTGATATCTCTGAGGCATGAGAGCATTGCGATCTTCTCATCCTTGAACAATATGTGGCAAGCTGGAGGAAGGTACACTTTGTCTGTCTCTGTATCTGTTACAGGCAGGAGTTCACTGCGAATATTCATCTCCTGTGGATCAAGGTGCGCGTTCAACCCGTCCTTTGTCTTCCCGAGAATATTCAACATTAGCCCTACCAGACTCTCACACACATTCTTCTTGACGTGCATCAGATCAATGCAATGACAGACCTCGATATCTTTCCAGTAAGAAAGTCGCAAAAATATGGATTTTTTATTCCACATACCCTTATCCGTTGCCTTATTTCATTTTCTTTTCTTGCCAAACTCATTAGTTAGGTCCTTGACCATGTTGTGGACCTCATCTCCGGACAGATGCTTGGGTGCAGTCTAAAGTTTCCTCTTACTGTTGAAAAGTTTCTTTTTCCTTCTAAATGCATGTTAGAGAGGGAGCCATCTCCTATGACCCATGTAAACCATCTTTCTGGATTTCTTCAACCACCTGCTATGTGTATATTCCATACAGTTGGAGCAGGCCTTCTTTCCTTTCACGGTTTGTCCAGAAAGATTGCCCAGTGCAGGATAGTCATTAATAGCGTAGAACAATAGAACGCGTAGGTTGAATTTCTCCTGACCGTACTCATCCCAAGTTTTCACACCTTCTTTTCATAGAGTCTCAAGGTCATCGATAACAGGCTCAAAAACACATCAATGTCATTGTTGAGCTGTTTCGGTCCTTGGATTAATAGAAATAGCATAATGTATTTCCTTTTGAAGCACAACCATGGCGGTAGGTTACAGTTTGCAATCAAAACTGGCCACGTGCTATGAGAACTGCTCATGTCTCCAAAAGGATTCATGCCATCCGTACACAAACATACTCTCATGTTTCTAGGGTCGGCTGCAAAATCTGGGTATTTTTGATCAATATTTCTCCATTGAATGAAATCTGTGGGGTGTCTTAGCATACCATCGTTCCTTTTCTCCGTGACATGCCAACGTACTAACTTTGCTTCATTGGGATAGGCAAATATTCTCTTGAAACGATTGATGATAGGTAGGTACCACACGGCCTTCGCAGGACCACCCCGCTTGGACTGCTTTCCTTCATTAGCACTGTTCTCTTGTATTGAGAAGCCTTACAGACAGGACAAGCATCTAGGTCCGCATATTGCTTGTGATACAGTATAGTTGTTTGGACAAGAGTGAATTCTATGGACCTCTAACTCCAGGGGACACAAAATCTGCTTTGTTTCATATGTCCTCTCGGGCAATGTGTTCTCATCTAGAAGCATGGTCTTCAGAATTTCCAAAAGTTGTGTGAAACTCTTGTCTGTCCATCCACTGCTTGCCTTCAGCTTCATTAGCTCCAAGGTAGCTAACAATTTTGTGTGTTTTTTCTTGCATGGCATATAGAGGCTTCTCCGAATCACTAACCAACCTGCTAAACTTCAGGGAATCTCTCTCGTTGTAGTTCTTGTCCTCAACGTCACGTAACATGTCTTGCAGCATATCGTGATCCACATCAACCCTTTCACTGCCCAGTGGAGAAGGTACAAACATGTCATGTTCATCTTCATCTTCTTGATTTTGTGCATCACTTCTGTCTGCAGCTGCACCACTGCCTGATTCTTGCTCTCCATGTTTCACCCAACATGTGTACCCCCTCCATGAATCCTCGTTGTATCAAATAAGCGTGTACGTCCACTCTACTACGAAACATAATCTTATTTTTGTAATCTACACATGGACAAAACATGTAATCACTTTTTTTTTCATTTCCTATCCTCCTCCGTGGCATTTATAAAATTTAACACGCCATTTCGATACTCTTCGCTATAACACCACACATTTTTCCTATACATCCAACTTTGATCCATCGCTGAGCTGCAAAAAAGTGGAAAAAATATTAAATTAACATTTGTAAATAAGTATCTACTAGATTTATAAGAAATGACTACTATTTTTTAATTACTTTTGCACTTTCTGATTTCCTAGAAAAATGAAAAAAAATCGCCCTCTTCCTCCTCCCACCAAGACAGTGAACAGTGGGATAATCACTCCACTAGGTGGTTGGGGTATTTATAGAGCACAATAAATATCTGTAACACCCAACAAACTAGCAACTGTGACAGGTATTACAATTATCTTTGTTAGGCCTAACTTCAAGTCCGTCACGGAAGACACTCATCGGTGACGGGCCTAGTTGTTGTGTCAATCGAGCCATGAGCTAGAGCCCGTCACCGATGACAAACATCGGTGACGGGGTTATATTGGGGCCCGACAAAGATAATATTTGTTATCTTTGTCGGGCCGTTAGTTTGGCCCGTCACGGATGTGTGTCATCTGTGACGGACTCTAGATTTATGCACATATGGCATGTCTGTGCGACTATATCTTTGTCGGTCCCTTTTTAGGCCCGTTTGAGATGACTTAGTTGTGACGGCCTGCAAATCTCAGACATGTTATGGGCCGTCATAAATAAAAGGATCTTTAGTAGTGGATCTGTCATTTCTTTAGTGCATATAGTATAACCTAGCTTATAGTTTCTCCATGTTTGACCAATCAAATTAATTACCATTCGTCCTCTTAATTTAGTTCGCAAGGTGCATGCAGTCGTGATGCACGGGGCTGAATATCTAGCACATCGACACTTAGGTGCGTATATATGCACGAAACTGCCCTAAGAATCTCCTATAAATACCCCGTCTCACCATGAGAATTTCTCCAAGCAGAAGATCTTGAGCTAGATCAATTCATCACTCTCCCGACCACATCACATCCAAAGCTCTCCACCTCTCTCACCACCATGGCTGGCATCAACTGCTCCATTGTCCCCTGCAGCGCGCTCATGGAGGGGAAGGAGTTCAACTTTTGTAACCTCTACCTTCACCACACCTATGGCGGCTGAAAGCCCAGTCGACGATCATAAACAAGAATGGTTCTACCGGGCTAGGCACGATAGCCGTCAACAATTGGGCGGTGTACGATGGACTTGGTAGTGATGCTAAGGTTGTTGCCCATGCACAGGGCCTACATATCTATGCTGGCAACTGGCATAATTCCTTCAACTTGGTATTCGAGAATGAAAGGTATATATACTTGTACATATATAACTTCACAATGTACCAATGAGATAATCTTTATAAATAAGTTATCTCTTATGACCCGCTAATGACGTGAATATTGGAATAGGTTTAAGGGATCCACCCTTCAGGTGATGGGAATACCTGTTGAGGGTGATGAGTGGGCTATTGTTGGGGAACAGGAGAGTTCATTATGGCATCCGGTGTCATCTACAAAAGGTGCATGACCGAAGATCCGAGGGTAACATCTTTGAACTTAGAATCCACGGGTTTTGTCCCAATCTAAAAGGCACAACGGTGATTCCTATGTTCTTAATATATTTGGAGCTTGCTCTCTAGTCTTATACCATACAAATTGCATGAAATACAATATTTTGTTCGAAAAATCATATGCAATTTTCTAGGAAAAGAGTGCTCAATCACTTGTGTGGATGGAGTGCCTTCCCAGCAAGGTTGGACTTAGCAGTGGGCATAAATCCCGAGCCCGAAGCCTAAACCCAAAAAAACCAAATCCAAACCCGAAAAACCCGAAGCCCAAAATTTTTTTTGGTAGTAAACCTGAAAACCCGACTTTAATTCGGGTACAATCAGGTTGCAACACCCAATACTCAAAAAATCCAAAATACCCGAACAGGTCAAATTCTCTCCTGCCGCCGCCACTGGTTTCCCCTCTCCTCCTTTGGCTACCAGTACCCAGTTAGTGCATTCCATTTCCAAGACACATATAATAGGGTTAGTTCCCACTGAGAGAGACATATATAATAGGAACACATGTAGATTTGTTTGATTGTTTGATTGTTCAATGATTTGATCTGCTTCCGGCATGATGATCATCTCAAATCACTTGCATGATGAAATAGAACTTTCATGAATTAGGAAATTAACTTTAAGGAATGGTATAACCATGATAATACTGTAATATTGTTCAGTCTTATTCTGGAAAATAATTTTACAATTTACAATTCAATAGCAGAATATGTAGAAGTTTGTAGCCATTTGTAATTCGGGTAATTCAGGTTACCCAAAACCGAACCCGAAATAATGGGTACCCAAAATTTTGGGTAATAAGATGTTCGGGTAATATTTTGGATAACATTTTTGAAAATCCGAAATTTTAAAAAACCGAACTACCCGACTCGAAATTTTGGATAAACCCGAATGCTCACTCCTAGTTGGACCATGGGGTGGAAATGGAGGGACACCTGATCAAGATATCACAGACTCCAAAACGTCTAGCATCCATCACAATACGCAGTGGCGAGGTTGTTGATTCAATCTCATTTAGTTACTTTGATCAAGCTGGTCAGAAGCGGGTGGCTGGCCCATGGGGCGGTCCTGGTGGGAATCCTAACACGGTTAATGATTATATTATCCATATATTCAATGCTATTCTTGTTAATCAATGTCAGTAGTAAATTACTAGACACACAAATATGTCCATGTACGTCTTCCATGTAATTAAAAAATCGCTTAATAATTATCTTCTTTTACGTAGATCGAATTCGCTAGCTCGGAGTTTTTAGTGGAGGTTTCCGGAACATTTGGCATACTACGGGTCCAATGTCATAACATCTATTAAATTTGTCACTAATCTGAAAACATACGGGCCATTTGGAAAGCAGAACGGAACCCCTTTCAGTAGCCCTGTGCAGTTAACAGCAGTGTTGTGGGCTTCTTCGGGCACGGCGGGAAGTACCTCGATGCAGTTGGCGTTTACGTGCATCCGCTCTAACAACTTGGCACACAGATTAATTAGCTTCCTTTGTTTGAGCTCGCAGTGTGTTTGCTGCAACAATTAGTTTATAATAAAGTTAGGGAAAAAAATCCTCGTTTTCATGTAGTGCGACGATGGATCCCTTTTGTAACTGGAGTGCTTGATCTATATATTTGCACTCTGTCAGTGTCTCTCATTATGTTGCACTCAGCAATAATAAAGATCTGTATTACTTAAAGATTGATTTTATTAATGAATTAGTTTGCTATTCAATCGATCACAATACAACACAAACCTTTATCTATGTCGAACGACAACCGAGTACACGTTCGTCACGGCGCTGTGGTCAGTAATGTGAGAAGTCATCTATATCGGGCATAAGCCCGTCATCGTCGATGCATTTATCTTTGTCCGGCCTAAACTTAAGTCCGTCACAGATGACACATCGGTGACGGAGCTAAACTTAAGCCCGTCACAGATGACACTCATTTGTGACGGGCTTAAGTTTAGGTCCGTCACCGATGAGTGTCATCCGTGACGGCTTAAGTTTACGCCATTACCGATAAGTGTTTTCCAAAAAATAATTTAAATTTATCTCGAGATCTATAAATGTCCCATTATACAACCAAAACAAAAGTGGCATTATCTCAGATCTATACATTGCACCTCTCTATGTGCTCATCTAGATATTGTTCCTCTTTTGTCCCTCTATTTTTCCTTTTATCTGCCGTTAACCTTTTTTTTTGGAAAATTTGACTTTTTTATTTTTTATATTTTTCTTGACTTAGAAGCACACAAGAGGTAATCACAGAAAATTTGAGCAAGTGAAAGACGTGGCCGTAAAAATTCGAAGACGTGCTTAGAATCGACAAAAGCTTCCGGCTCGAAATGACAATCTTCCGAGCAGTTTTTGGAAAAAATAAAATCACCGAACTGGCAAAGCTAGGAGAACACATCCAAAATTTTTTTCTGATCGATTTTCATATATGGAACGTTTCAATCGGAGACCGTATCCGAAAGTTATGACCGTTTTAAAATCCGACTTCGAATTAGAGGACAGAACGGGAACAATGCACAAAAACTTGTTACACACGCACAAACTAGACACGACATGTAGGGTTTAATGAAAATACATGGCATGACATTCATCTCAGATTCAAATACATGGCATGGCATTCATCTCAGATATATACATGAGGGAGCACGGCATCACATGAGGGAGATGGACTTACGGAGCACGGGGTGCTCGGTGGCGGGCAGGGACGCGGCACTCGGGCTCGGGGATGGCGGCGCACGGTGGTGGTGAGGGAGAACGACGGTGCTGGGCTCGGGAGGGCGCGAGGGGCGACGGCGACGGGCTCCGAGAGACGGTGGCGACGCTAGGGTTCGCAATGTGAGGACTTAGAAAATTTTCGCGCTCATGTGATCTGAATCGACGCTCAGGATAGGTTAAATAATTTTAAAGTATATCCATGACGGGTCTAATTTTTATCTCAATCGGGTCTCAGGTTGGAGCCCGTCGCCAATGACACTCATCGTGACGAGCCTAATTATTATCTCAATCGGTCTCGGGTTGGTGCCGTCACCGATGAGTGTCATCGGTGACGGGCTTCGTGGGGCCCGATAAAGATATCGTAGGTTATTTTTGTTGGGCCATGATTTGAGCATATCACGGTATCATCCGTGACGGTTGGGGCCTGATAAAAATATCGGTGGTTATTTTTGTTGGGCCATGATTTGAGCACATCATGGTCTCATTCGTGATGGGTTTGAGTTTTTTACACATATAACATGTCTGTGCGAGTATTTCTTTGTCGGTCTCTTTTTAAACTCATTTAAGATGATTTTGTTATGACGGCCCGTAAAACTCATGTATACAAGTGACCATTATAGATGAGAGAATCTATACGTCAGTAGCTGAAATGTTTGCAACGTATGATCTTTCTACACTTTGTCAAAGTTCAGAAACGACTAGCTGCCTGCTTTACTTGGAAGATATTCAGCTTGTTTAGATTGGAGCCAATTTTTACCCTACCAAATTAAATTTGATTTGATGGTACAGACTTCATGCTAGTATGAGCACATATTGCTATCAAAGCAAATATTCGTGCTACTGAAGTTATCAAAATTTGGTAGAGCAGTCCAAACAATCCCCGTCATGCAAAATTATTTCACTTTTATTTTCGGAAGAGCTGTAAACATGTCGTAATTAGGTTGGCGTGGAAAACTTAGCTTGCGTTTGCTTTTCCATATACAGTAGAAACATGAGATAATTATCTAGGAGCGAGCAACTTAATTGAGAAAAAAACCAATCACGTACAACTTGTTTTTAGAAGAAATTTTAGCTTTCCAAAGAGTTTTCATATGGACATGTATGCACCTGCAGGTAGAGAAAAAAAAAGTTCGATAAACATTAAAGGGATTAAAGGGATAAGTCCATTTCACCCCTCTCAATTGGGTTCGTCTAAAACAAACCATCCAACTTTAGAATCGAGTATTTGACATTCTCTAAATTTCAAACTGAGCACAAGACACCCCTCGATGGATTTTACCTAGTTCAATTTTGACACTCGGATGCCACATTGGTTGCCACCTGTACAATTTAGTGGACCCCACATGCTTGCACTGTTCTTCCTCCTCACCAACTCTCTCTTGCCGGCAAGCAGCGTGCCATCAACCATCTCCCAGACTCCCCACTATGTCGGGTCAGGTCACTTATGATGGGCCCAAACCGTCACCTCTGATGGGTTCGGTCCTCATTAGAAATTAGTAGTAAGTGATGACTCTACTCATCTCTGATGGACGGGTGGAGGTCTATGAGTGGTGACCAACCCCTATGACGGGCTGCATATAGAACCCATCACAAGTGAATATATCTCAAACGGTCCATAAGTTTGTGACTCATCAGTATATAACCCAGAAAAAGAATTAAGAAAAATAGCTTGCAATCCGTCATAGGTGTGAAAAAGCTAGAAAAAATGGTGCACGCTGCCATTGTGGTGCTCGCTGTCACTGTTGCTTTGCTCATCTCAGTCACGTTCATCACCATCACAAAAAACATTCAAACTGATGGAATTTTAGATCCCATATAACACACATTCACAGAAGAGGATGATAAGAATTTATCAATCCACAAACAACAATATCATATCAACGCAATAGGAGAGGGGGCAAGAGGGGCACACTGGACGGCACCTAGAGTTGCCGGCTGACGAGGCACCTTGTCTTCATCGCCATGCCATGCTTGTCACTGAGGAGGCGTCTGATGCTCGGTTGGTGCTTGGGGTCAGAGGAGATAGCACCGGCGGTAAGGGACGAAGGTGACGGCGGTTGGGATGCATGCCATAACCCCCAGGGATGGAGGAAGATGTGTTCGACAGTTAGATCTGCATCCCCTGACCTTGTGGACGATGGATCTGGCGACCGGCGATCGAGGGACAAAGACCGAGGCGGCCAGCACATGGGGATGGAGGAGGTGGTATCTGGAATTCAGATCTGCATCCCCCGACCTCGTGGAGACCGGATCCAATGGCCGACGGTCGGGAAAGGCAGCCTAATGGTCGAAGGCGTGTCCGGCCAAGGTGGAGGGTAAGGAGAGCTCGAGGGAGGCGATGCCCATTGGTCGGAAGCGCGTCCGTCCGAGGTAGAGGGGAAGGATTCGGGGAAAGCGGCACCAGGCGATTGGAAGCGGTGCTTGTCGGTCGGAAGCGCATCCAGCCGGTGCAGAGGGGAACAAGTGCTCGGGGAAGGCGACTCTCGGCAGCCATTGCAGCATCCAGGCAGGGAAGAAGGGGTGGGGGAAGCGCGTCCGATAGGAAGAAGGGAGAGAGAGGAGGGGAGGGAGAAAGATGTCGACAAGGACGAGTAGGGAGGGTAGGGGTAGGACAGCGGTTTTTTTTCTCAGGTCATCATTGACAGTAACACAAATTTAACACATGTCCACACGTAAGATGTCTTATTTGTGACGGTGCCAACTTTACATCCGTCAAAGGTAAGAGGTTATGTGACGGGTATATATGTGAGCCTGTCAGAGGTGTTTTGTATTGGGTTTATATATAGACTCGTCACAGATGAGTCCTTACCAGTGATGGGCCATGCCCTCGAGTCTCATCTGAAACGGGCTTCGGATTAACTCGTCAGAGATGAGGTTATCTGGACGAGGCATTTCAGCCGTCACAGATGTTTACATCTAGCTTAGTGTCCTCTTCTCATCCTCCCTCTTTCTCATCCTTCGGCCGTCGCCCGAGCTAGACGTGGAGGAGAAGACATGGCCCATGACGGGCTCGCCCTCCTTGATCGAGCTCAGAGAATATGGATCTTTATGGGGTGGCTTCGAATCTCTCCTCCACCGAGGCCTTTCCCTTCCAGCTCTGTCGCTGTTGTTGCTCTCCCTACCACAGGATCCATGTGGGTACGGCTTCGGCAAAGCCCTGTCAAGATCTACTTCCACCACCTATGCTGATCGAGCTACCCATTGTTGGCCTTCATCGAGCTCCACCTTCATGAGCACCTCAATCTTGGGGAGGAGATCACGACAAGGAACCTTGGGGAGGAGCAGAAGGACCATTCCTCCGCTCCAATAGTGAGCGGCGTATCGTCGATTCACGCCATGCGAGTTCATCGAGTCGATGCGCCTCTATCTGCCTATGAGAGAGTGGGGAAGAAGAGAAAAGGTTGGCCCTACCATGTGGGGCCCACTGCTTCTTTTTACATGCGACATCCTACGTAGCGTCCTACTGTACAAAAATCATCCTACAAACCGTCTAGCACGTAACGTATCTGGTATTGATAGTTGGAGGGTATTGACGTATCTGGTATTGATAGTTGGAGGGTATGTTGAATACCTGATTTTGAAGTTAGATGTATTTCAAACAAAGTGGAGAATTGAGGGCCGTAAATGAACTTATCCCAACATTAAACAAACTTCACTACGAAGATGCCCAACTTGTTCGAGTAGTATTGAGCACTACAATCATTAGCTTATCAAACCTATTGAAACAGGTTGGTTATTACATATTTCAAATATTTCAGGATAAGCATCACACAGAGGTAGATACCCAAAACATGCATGTATCCTTCCAGAAATCAATGTCTTCTCTATCAACAAAATGTGCTAGAGAATTTACATAATGTTCAACAGACACAGCATCGTAATAGGTAATTAAAGGACAAAAACGACTAATTCACGAGACAATAATCACAAAACAAACAGAAGTTACAATTAGCATGCATACATCAGTCTTCGTTCTTCTAGCTACGAAACAACATTGCCATGAACACTGAAAAAAATGACAACATAATTAACCCAACCAACAAAACGAAATCAACACAAGTTAATTATAAAATCATCCATGAATAACCAAACCCTATTAACTGCTAATCACGTTAATTATCTACAAACTGACCCGGGCATAAATACCACCAGGTTACCAGCCACGCGTGCAAGTGCAACAAGATTAGGCTAGGCCAGGCCAGGCTAGCCGCCGAGCGCGGCGAACCCGCCGCGGCGCATCATCTGCTTGAACTCCTTGAAGTCGACGCGGCCGTCGCCGTCGGCGTCGACCTTGCTGATCATCCGGCGGCAGTCGTCGGCGGTGCGGCCCTGCTTGAGCCCGAGGCTGGACAGCACGGACCGAAGCTCGTCGACGGTGATGAAGCCGTCGCCGTTCTGGTCAAACACGTTGAACGCCTCCCTCATGCCCTCGTCGTCGTCGTCGTCGGCGCCCTCGCCGCGGGCGATGGCCGTCGTCCTGGGGGCTGAGCCACCGTCCTCGCCGAGGATGGAGCGGTAGAGGAGGCCGAACTCCTCGACGTCGACGCAGCCATCGCCGTTGGCGTCGATCTTGTCCATGGTGGCGTCGAGCTCGTCGTCGGGTATGTAGATGCCAAAGTTCTTGAACGACTCGCCGAGCTCCTTCTTGGTGATCCTCCCGTCGCCGTTCTTATCGAACATCTTGAACACCTTCCTCAGCTCCGACGAATCCATGCTGCCACTCATATATTATCTATTACCTAGATTTTTAATTACATGCAAAGTAACACAGATATCTCATATCTATCTCCCTTAATTTACAGATGCATGCTCTATGTATCAATCGATGATATCTTTAGCTCATGGTAATGTGTAAATGAAATGTGGTGTATCGTTGTAAGTAGTGGAAATGGTAAGACGAGAAATGGTTGGTGATGGGTTTTGCCGTTGGGAGAGATTGGGGTGTGTGTGGTGAGGAGGGAATGGTGGTGCCTTTTGCTGTTGTGGGGGAAGAGTGGGAGAGGCTTGTGTTTTTCCAAACTCCTGAATTTTCTTTTAGAGCCTAGACAAAACTAACTATAGTAATATAGGAGTGAATTCTTTTATATAAAAACAATATTGTCAATCCCTACAACGATGGAACAATAGGAAATTCTACAAAAATATTCTCAATCTCATAGTATAAACATGTTAGAAAATGTGTTCAAGGGCATCGAACAGTCCTACAATGACCGCGCGCAAGATTTAAATTTGTCTTCAAATCTATTCAAGCTATGTCTTCTCCAGAGCCTAAAAATAGGTCATCTCAATCTAAGTAATGATCAACACATACCAAACATGTCCAATCCCGTACATAACAATAGGAGATCTCAACATGATATGGGATATTATATTGACATAGTGCACTGATCCAACTTACAAAAACTCACCATAGCGTCCTTTGGCCAATGAGGGGTGGAAGTATGAACTCAACCATTTCCCTTTCCTGGATCAAGACATAACACTGCTCCATACCCACTAAGATGATACGACATTCTTCAATCAATCATGACACTCACAAGTCACAAATCATCGTTGTCCCGTCTCCAACATAGATGCCACCAGACTGATTGATGCAGATGATGCTGGCGACACAGCAATATCCCCAGGCCGAAATAGACCAGGGAGTAATACCTAGCAACCAAACTGATCCGACAATTGCTTCCATCTCGATCCAGCACATCAACCCATTCCCATCAGGAAGGCATGCCACAAGCCATAGTGTGAGCCATACGGCCACAGAACCAGCAAGCGGACGCTTCATTATCAAGTCCCGCTTTAGATAGTGACGCACGTTACACGATTATCAATATAACAGGTCTTGCTTATGGGTCGTCATCATATGGAGCACAGGCACCTGGCTGTGAAGGAACAATCAGGATTTGCTTTCCGTGCTTCCTGAATTCAAGTGCTGCAGGAAAGGCAGCATCTGACAAATGCATGTTACCCATCAGATCCAACCGCTCCAGGTTACCTAAAACAAGATTTCCATGGGTTATCAACTTATATTCCTAATTAGTCCATTTCGATCTAAACCAGTAAACCCAAAGTAGTGTTTCTAATTCTTACATGTTATTTTCTGCTTCAAGACATCGCAGATGACTTCCATAGATTCAGGAGGCAAGAGGTTAGACCCTGCATTGACTGACACTAGGCCTGGCGCTTCTTTTATTAATTGGGAAACAAAACGTGCAGCTCTAATCCCACCACGGTTCTTACTGCAAAATAGACATGAAGTATGTAAGGCAAAATAGACATGAAGTACCACTTTCACACCCACTATGGTTCTCATACCTGACATTTATATGGGAAAGGGCTACGTCCGCTGGTAATGCTTCCTCGAGTATTTGGAAGCCTAGTGGCCCAAGGCCAATATCTTCAATATTTAGCTCCCTTACACCAGAACCCAAAAATTTCGCCAATGCAACTGCAACAGAACTGCTAATACATTATAATTGAATAGGGACCACTATGAAAATGAGAAAAAAGTGACTACCTGCCCAGATGATTATCCGCTATAGACAACAGATTAAGTGGCTCACTCACAGATGAAAGGCATTCAAGAAGTTCAGTCACACCAATATTGGTCAAATCACAGTTCTCTGCTCTTAACCTCGAAAGTGAATTTTCCTTGCGAAGGGTCCGTGAAATAAAACAAATAAGCAATCTGCAATTTTTTTAACATGCTTAGTCAACGTGCAAGACTCTACAAAAGTTCTATCATTGATCTAAAATATATAGTATGCACTCACGATATATGCATCTCTAAAAGATATAGACAGAAAATAGTAAGCATAATTCTGCTTTCTACGATCTACATTGCTTAGCTTATGGTGACACCTTCTGGGTTCAGAGTTATGATACCTGATTCCTTCGTCCATGATAGGATTGTCACTTATATCTAAATCTCTCAAATTAGGCATCTTAACTAGGATTTTGCATAGATCTTCAATATCACTCTTGTTCAAATTGTTACCCCTGGTATGGTAAAGATTAATGATCAAATACTCAATCAGACCAGTAAGTAGCAATAATTTCCAAAATAACAACAGAGAAATACCTCAGGTTAAGAAAGGTCAAGGAGTTCAACGAAATATTTGACTCCAGTGCTGATGAAAAGCATGCAAATCTTTTATCCACTGTCTTTAACCAGCCTGCAATCTATAAGAGATTAATTATTTCCATAGTACAATCTAAACAAAGGACAAATGAAAAAAAGATTGTTATCCTGTGAACCCACATTATTTTCTGATATCTCAAGAATTCGTATGCCACTTGAAGATCCAAGGAGAGTATGGACAATTATTTTAGCAAATAATGGCTGCATCTTAGTATCATTAAGTGACAGAAAATGTAATGACCTGAACAATCACAAGGATAGAACAGTGTTTCAATAATCGTATATCAATGAACTACATTATTCAAGTCATGTACGAAATCCATATATTCAGCAAGATCAAGTTATGTTTTCTTTTATCTGTTGAATCAGGATATAAATAAGACCTACTGATAGTGCTACCAACTATAGTAGACCATGTGGCTTACTTTCCCATTGACAGAAAATCTAATAAGCCGGGAGAGATGTTTAGAGGATTGCTTTCACAAATACGTGATGATTTAATACTGAAGTTCTGGATCCCATGGTTTACTGATCCCTTCTGCAATACACTGTTACAAATTTTATCCATGACAGCAGGAGAAAGCTGGCAATGGATAAATTCAAGAGAAAGCAATGTCTCTGCATGGCAGCTCAGAAGCATGCATACGCCATTAACCTGTCAGTACAAATTGAGAAGAAATTCAACATTTATGAGCTAATCACTAGCAATCAGGTAATATAAGAACAGAACAGGACCATGCAGAAAGTGGTAGTACTTCCCAGGTTACTCATTTAGAATGCTTGGGCATTTACCCCTTAATAGTACATCAAACAGGGAAAAATATCTTATGATTTTCTTGTGTTTAAATAAATAAATAAATATATATATATATATATATATATTAACGCGTGAAAAATGACTAGTGCACTTTTTTTGGATCTAAGTTTACATAAGATTATTGTTCAGAAAAGATTCAGACAGAATCATCAGAGTCAACACTATTATTCCCTGAAGCTACAGTTACAATGACAGATGCAGTTTCACCAGTATAAGATTACCTCCAGCTCTGATATAATTCTTACAAACATCAACTTTTCCAGCTTGCTACCTTGCAACAAACCCTGAAAGACAAATGATTTTCAGCAGTCAAACTAAAAAGATTTGAATTTCGCTAAAAAGGATTATTTTGGTCAGCACGCAAAGACTAGCTTTCGTATTAAGAATGGAAAGACCCACCATTTGAAAAAAAAGGAACCGAAAAAGGCATTTGCGAAATTAAAAGAGCACTCAAAGAACAAAATAGTACATCAGATGCAACTTGATCTATAGATTTCAAAACATAGGGGAGTATAAAAGAAATATGGGGTATGGTATCAACACTTACAGAAATTTCTGCTGTGCAAAGAACACTTTGCAATCGCAAACACCTGAAAATAAGTGAAAATGGAATTATAACAAGAGTTAAGAAAATTGAAGTTAGAAAGGGTCAAATCATGAACCAATCTGGTCCAAAAAGATTACAAGATCACTAGTTACACAATGGCAAACCTAAAAGTGCATAGCTAGGTCACCATAAATCTCACCAAGTCTTCAGCGGCGCCAGCTTATTTAATCAAGTATGTATAATAGAGAAATGTTTCTTCTCAGTGTTAAAAACAACTGAGTTAAATTACTTGAGTGTCCTCCCGAAAAAAGAATTGCATGTGAGCATGTGACAAAAGTGATATTATCAGTTTATCATGGTACCTCGCGTAACAGCCAAATCTGCTGCAATGATACGACAATCTTGAATAATGGTGAGGTATGTCCTTGCCGTGGAGAATGCAACTCATGATTTTAGCTGCCCAGAACATGAACGAAAGAAAATCATGATTACAGTTGCAACAAATGGGTAATGCACTGAAACATAATAAATTACAAACAATTTCTTTTCATATCTGATAAAGTTAAACCATGTTGAAACAAGTGGAACTGTTGTCCATATGGAATTACGAGAGTTAACCCAAGTGATCAAACATGTCCAGCACAGCAAATAGCAATATTATAGACATGCTGGGAAACACTTTCAATACTGACCTGGTATAGTCAGCTCATCAATACTCCCACAAAAAGAAGGAAGCAAGGCACTCTCAGCAGCTTCGTCAAGGCACCTGTGGAAGGGTCAAAGAAATGGGAAGACACAAATGTTACAAATGCAATATAGAGTAAAAGCATTTCATCAAGACCAATTGCAAGTTTTATATTACGCACTCCTGCAGATGCTTTTCCCAATACTGTTGCTGCCAATCCACAGTAATCAAGCCATCATGTCCAGCATTATCACAACGGGGCCAACGAAGTCTGAACAATGCTTGCCATTCAGGGTCGAAATCATCACACCTAAAAGCATCACCGCATATGTAAGATACTTCAACAAAACCTGCTTATTGTGGACGTGACCAAGGTTCTAAAAATCGGTAACCGGGTACTCTTGGTCTTCTGCAATGTAGAGATCATTCTGAACCTGTTTTAGAACATGAAATCAACTCGAATCTGAAACAAAACTACTACTTACCTTGATCGTTTTATCCCGCGTCTATCGCTGTCAGATCCCACAAACCCAACAGCAGCAGTGGCAGCTGAAAAGCAGCACCTGACATGGGCAATTAGATAAGTAAGATGCTTGAGAAATTTTACTGTCCTTTAGAAAGTATCTCGAGGTACGAAAAATTTACACTAAGAGTTATCTAAATTTTATACTGAAAATTTTGGTCCCTCGAGATATCCGATACATCCGAAGGTACCAATTTTAATGTGAGATATTCCATTGCCTTCTTAAGGATGGTAAAACCACCCAAGATGATTAGGCGGTTTCATATCGTAAAAAAATTAGCACGACACGCATCGAAACAAGTAGATAGATCAACACATGGTGATGGTGCAGAAGAGTCGTCACGGAGAACAGAACATCCATGGCGGAATACAAGAGGGGGGCGGCAGGGGTGGGTACCGATCTTGGGCGGCGTGGTGGAGAGCCTCGAGCGCGGCGGGCGGGAGGAGGGACGCCAGCCGGTGGAGGAGCTCCCACGGCAGCGCCTCCGCCACCTCCTCCGGCGTAATCATCATCAGGTCGCTGCCCTCCCCGCCGTCCAAATGGTCACGGCCCCACCGCCCCCGGCTCGACCGGCGCACGCCGCGCCGCCGCTGAGGTGGGAGGCCACCGCCTCCAAGCATAGCGACAGCAAGCTTGGCGCAGGCGAGGGCACAGCCGCATCCGCCGCCATCGCCGTCGCGGAGGGAGCTCTGCACTGCGGTGGCTAGTGGGCCCGCCCAATCACAGAAGCATTTGGTTAGGATTTGGGCTGGGCCCAATTACTACCCAGCTCGTTTTGGGAGGCCCATTACACCGGCCCATACATATGGATGGGTTCAAAAATCTTAAAATTGTTTGGATTTTTTATTTTTTTATTAAAAGATTTGTAAAAATAATTTTTGATTTTGAACTTTTGCAAAATTAGTCGCCCCCGCTCTTCGGGAGGGCGTTTTTAAAAAATCGCCCTTCCAAAAGACGATTTTAATGACGTGGTAGACAGCCGTTGATCACCGTCTGTCGTGTGCGGGCAAATTTACAATGTGCCTCTTATCATCCTTTGTAAGGACATTTTTGTTCTCCATGCCCGAAGGCGCACTATCCCATTGCATGATAGTATTATGAGGACGGTCACCAAGTCCTCCATACCTGAAGGCGCACTATCCCATTGCATGATAGTATTATGAGGACACTACACCCCAATGCTGCTAAGACATGAGCTACTTTATTACATTCTCGTGGAGCAAAAACAAAGAAACAAGAGATATAAGTAGTTCTGATCAGTTTCTTTAATTCGTGGATCAGTCCTGTTTTTGCAAGCCTATGATCATCAGTCTTCATTGCTTACTTTAGTACCATGGATCAGGTTAAAACACTCGACTCATGCCCCATCGTATCTTTACCGCTGGCCAAACACGTCATGACTTCAGCCTGAAAAGCATCTAATAGATGAGGTAGTTTGCCTACAGCTGAGTGAATAACGTCTCCCTCTAAATTAGGATGGCACCCACCGGGTTCGGGTGCGAATATAACAAAAAACCATCCACGGCTAAACCCATCAACCCAAGCAAAACCTACCCATAAAAAACCCACGGGTGCAAATTTAAACCCAAACCCAAACCTACGGGTATCCATCGGGTTTCGGGTATCCACGGGTATAGCCTAAATTCCTAAAAGCAACACTCTCTGCACGACATATAATTAATTTACAGGTAGCAGCAGCAATATATATTTCGGTAGAATCACTAGCAGCCATATAATCCCATTTATTCCTCGATGTAAAGAAACCTCGGTAAAACTGCAGCCTAGCAAAGAAGTAACAAAGAGTGAAACAATGTACATATTTTATGCGTGTCCGTCCAAAGGCAGCAAAGCAACTGTGCAACAAAACAATGTCCATACATATTGTGTCCTAGCATCACAGCAGTCTGGCAGCCATTTTTTAACTTGAGTGACATCGAGTGCAGCTAGGCAATAAGTATACATTTCAAGTACAACCTAACCATAAATTTCACAAATCAGTACAGTACAATAGCCGAGGGGGCCAAGGAGGCCGAGGGGGCACCGGCGACAGGGAAGGGAGAGCCGAGGGGACGCCGGCACGGGAGGGAGTCTGCGTGAGCCGCCGCCTTGTGGATTGGGAGGGAGACTGGAGAGAAAATTTGGGTGACTGTCGGTGTCACTTGGATCGGTGCAGTTAGGCGGGCTAGGGTATTTTGGGATTTTTGGGCGGGTTCGGGTTTGCCCGTGGGTTCGGTAAATCCACGGGTAAAAAATAAAACCCGTCCCCACACCCGTGAACTTCGGGTTCGGGTTCGGACACACCCACGAGTGGATTTTACTATCCATACCCATGCGCGTCGGGTACGAAACTCACGGGTACCCGCATCCGGGGTAGGATTGCCACCCCTACTCTAAATCCTCTAAAACCACGCCCACCTTCTCCCGTAAACTATTTATGTCCTATTAGATTTTATTTTTAGCTGATCTTCACCCAGCCTCCAGTGTTGTTTTCCTCTTACTCCCCTATTCACATCAGTACTCCATAGGTTGATTAATTTTACCGGATTTTTCTCTGCAATATATGCTCCCCTTCTCGCCTTCTCTCACACGGTTTCTCTTCGGCCACCATTGCCACATAAGGGATGGAAATATAAGCACGTGTAAATTTAATCTATCTCATAAAAAATCATGATATTGAACATGTAAACTAGCTGGACCACATCATACGATCTAAACATGTAAACTAGACAGTATATCATGAATAAATCAAATAGACGGAACATGATAAACATTTATCGAGGGTTCTGGTTCTGCTATTGATCGGGTTGATAAGGAGCAGCATGCACTTAAAAAACAACGCGTGGTGCTGGATGTTGTCGTCGGCACGCAACCCTTAAGCGTAGAGGAAGACGAGCCATTGTGGAAGACTAGTGAGTAGCCATGCGAAGCGCTTCCCAAAAACCTTATTACCGTCTTCTCCCGGTGCAAGACGTCGAAGGCGAAGGTTTCGGAGACCTGCTCTCCCGATCGCCAGTGCACGCTAGCAAACGAGATGGAGTAGACTACGAGCGATGGCACAGTACAGAGGAGATAGCAAACCCTAAATTGATTTCGAATGTGTTGCGAGGAGGCAGTGGCTCGGTTTCATAAAGATAACATGACGCGTGATCAGGACGTATGTATGATCTCCACTCCGCATAAACGAACCGAATATGTCACGCGTAACTTATTTGGACTCCAAGATGCAACATGCACCGGATTATTCGGTGTGTTTTCAAAAGCTAAACCAAATTTTGCAGCAAAACAAAACTGCAAAAGGAAGTCACGTCTACGCAAGCATGAGGAGCCCATTTTGATGAACTATTCATGCACATGTCACCTATGCGCAACGCCTGTCCCCATACCCTGCCAGGCAAGCGAGACGAGCACACACGTGTGTTTCTCTAGTTTTCTCCACCACACATGCGTCAAGTGGCTAGAAGAGCACTCTTTCTTTTAAGGAGGTCTCACTCTTCTACAATAGGCAAGGTGGTACTAAAGGTTCTGTTGACTGTAAATTTTTAACGCATTGGCCTGAGAGATTTGCTTTACTCTAGTACAGGTCCAAATCTTGCTTTTGAGGTTCGTAGGGCGTGCCAGTTGGTTTGATCCTGCAACCAACAAGAAACAAATAAAGAAAACAAAGTTAGTCTGTAAACGGTAGCCGATCGGCTAGTGGCCGATGACGTATCGTTCGATATTGAGCCGATGCAATGTGCATTGAATCGGCCAAGAGGAAATTAAAATCTAATCGATCAGCTACAAACATTAATAGTATATAATCTAAATCTCGAAATACATTTAAACCAAGTGATTGGGATATATTGATAGCGTTCCGAGACAGTATAAATCACTTATGTCTAAAAGTACCTTAAGACACAGATTATACATATTTATAGCATTGTTGATGTCATAGATCTAATATGTATTGGCTAGTACTCCGATACCACTTTATACTAAGATATCAATATAGATTAAATACATTAAACAAGAACCGATCAAGTGTTAAGATAGCCTAACAGATTGATAACAAGCTTAACATATTTACTTACAGTGAGATCTCAATATAAAGGGCAGTTTTATCATATCAAGTAAACATATAATAAAAAGATAGCTAAAACAGGTAAGATCAGCTGAAACGCCGATACTATCTCTAATAGTAATCATGAAACAAGATAGATATTATGATTCTAAATATTACTTAGTAGGTCAGACTCAACCGATGCAGCACTAAGCATAAGAAGAAGTATAAGATCTAAACAAATCTATGAAAACATATCGAGATGATGGATACACTATATAATCTAAGTCAACAATGATATCTAACCCTATCGGTTGTTATCTAGTAACAGAGGCTAGCCGATTAGGGTTAGATCGCACTATCGATCTAGATTATATAGTATATATGATAACTTGATGATTTACGTAAATAGGATTAGAGTATCATAATGATGAAAACACTAATCCCGAGAGCGCAAGCCGTCATAACAAGCTTTACCTTTTGTCGGAGATCGATCTCGATGCAGCCCAACTCAAAGAAAGAACTCATCGAAGTAATTGAAAGGAAAAGAGGTGGCGATACGCCGAAGGTTGTATTGAACTAATTGTTATTAAATTACATGGTCTTGGGTCGTATTTATACCCAGATACAAGATATGTCCTTGTCGAACACGACTCCTATCTCTATTACAATTCAAATTACAGATAAGTCCCTTAGGCGGACTCTTACTGACATAATCTATAAGGAAACTATTTAAAATAAACTAATTAATAGATACAATTGCCTTCTTTGGACTCTATCCATGTATGGCAATCCTCATGAAGCACTTCAAACGAATCCGAAGATGATTCCAATGTTACCTTACCAGAATCGGCTACATCGGCTTATCTTTTCCGATTCGGTATCGGCCAACGATCACCTTAGCCGATTCGGTCATCAGCCGACAAAACCCTTAGCCGATTCGGTCTGCAATTGGCGTGCACTCTGTTTTGGAAAAACTCGATTTCCTTCAAATCGTCTTCGGCCTTAACTCCAAATCCGATGCATGCAATACCAAATTTGATCGTTAACACATGCCCCCCAAGTCTGCTATATTGATAATGTTGCGGATTTGCCGAATCTTATCTTCCAAGAAAATCTAGGGCTTTCCACCGGTCGGTTACCGCGCCTCTTTAAATAATAACCACCTCCTCAAAGTTTTTCACGCTGCCACTTGCGCTCTTACAGCTTCAGCCACAAAACACTCCCAAACTCCACCGGCGACCTCCTCGGAGCCCTCGGCGATCCCACAAGCAACCCCCACGTGGCGTCAACTCCATCCCCGGCTATGTCAACCTCAACTACTCCCTCCGCGGCGCCGTCGACCGAGTTCCCTGAGGTAAGCCCCATCAGTTGTAACTCCCTTTCTTTCTGCGAATTCATTTCCACTCTTCGTGATTCACCTTTCTCATTCTTTTCCATTGTAGCACCTCTCGAACCAAATTGCGATTCCCAATCTTGCCCATCCCAACCAATTTTTCTTAGGGCCAATCGGTAACCCAGACCCCACAGAGTTCATCAATGCTGAGACAAATAGGGTGTCTTTTAGATTATCAAACCCTAGTCTGGCGCACTGGACCGGTACCTTCAAATCTTGGCCATCAACCGACAAAACCTAGCCAGCTTGGTATAGTAGAGTATCGGCTAGCAAACAAAGTCATTGGGAAGAGCTTGGGATAGCACAGTGTCTGACCTTAACAATAGCCGATATGACTAAGGGCGAACCAATGCTATCGGCTGCTAACTATTTCTGGTCTAACACCTTGAATGCCTTTCTGTTCAACCAAGGGTCAATAACACCTACTCTTTTAGATGTGGTTATGATCATGGGCCTGGACATCACAGCATCAGCTAACCCAGTCAGTTTGAACACTAAGAGGCAATTTTCCTTCAAGACCCGGGCCATCGGCGGCTGGAACGGATTTATCTCACAAAATATGGGAACTGGCCCAGTAGACCCCAGGGAACATGCAGCCTTCCTCCTGATGTGGCTAGAGAAATTTCTGTTTTGTGGTTCCAAGCTGCGGCCCTACAACCAACTGGCAGCACATAGTCGAAGCCCTGGTAGAGAAAAAGCAAATTTCTTTGGGCAAATACTTGCTAGGATACCTCTACCAGACCCTGAACAACGCATCGGCTAAGATTGCCACAAATTCGGCTATCAGTATTGGTGGCCCATGGTGGTTGTTGCAAATCTGGCTTAACTTGTATACTCATAAGGTTGCTCAGAGGCCAGAACTAATAGAAGCCGATTTCCCAAGGGCACAACCGATGACAGATGAGGATGGAGATGAGATCACAACACGCCGATGCATGTCTTTCGGCGAGCCAGCATCTTCATACACCAGATCCAAGCTCTTAGCCGATCTCTTCAAAGACTGGTTTGGCAATTTCTATGATGGATTTCCAAGGGCCTCAAGGTTCTGGTTTGCATATGAGAATTTTGAGGATTTCGAGCTCCCTAGTGACTTTAGATTTAACGAGATAAACTCTGAAAAGTTTGACAAGTCTAGGGAAGTCTTTACATCAGCCATCTCTCCTTGCATCCTCCCAGTCGGCATTCACCAAGGAAGAAATGTACAAGTCTCATATGAGTTCTATCACCCCATGAGTGCTGCCAGACAGCTAGGTATGGGACAGCTGTCAATCGACTTATACTTTGCCGACAAGATCCAAACCACGGAAGAGATCACTTCAGGCCTAATGATGGACAGATTGCTCAATATCCCAGGGCCTCCCCTCGGCAGCATTGACAACATTGAACTGGCCGTGACAAGGAGTGCAACCTTCAACCGATGGTGGATTGAATGGAAGAAACACTTATTTCACCAATCGGCTTCAATATACCTGACCACCATGTATCCGGAATTGATCCTAGAACTAAGCACTTCTTCTTTTGTCAAACTCTTTATTATCGGCCATCCTTCTTCAATATTTTAATTGTATCTTTCTCTTTGTGTGCAGACTACCAATTCCTCTCCTTCTCATGTCAGCAATCCGGGACACCTATCAGTTATGCCATCGGCATCCTCCCTAACGGTTGTGGATTGGCCCCATCAAAGATTGGCTATGATGCCCCGAAGACGACATCTTTACTTCATGGACAAACAAGCCAGCCGATCCACTTCAAGGTTGGGAAAAGGAAAAGGACTAAGCCATTGGATGTCGATCCATCGGATGCAAAAAAACACCCAAGAAGCAAAAGAAAGCCATAGTCGATGATCTGCCATCCTTAGATCAGGATGTAGAGGAGTTCTTGAAACAAGAGGAGATAGAGGAAGCCATCGACGATGCTGCGGCCGAAACAAGTGAACCAAGAAGAACTATGCCGATGCCGCCAGCCGATGATCAGGCTCCTCAGAAAACTCCAAGTCCCCCAAAATGGCAACCTCGTCCTACTCCGGTATGCATTTTCTTGGAATTATTCTTCCTTTAAATAATCACATTTCAATTCTGACCAAAGTCCTTCGTTATTTAGAAAAAGAAATTGGCCACCAAAAAGAAATCGGCTCTAGCTCCATCGATAACTTTAAACTCAAACCTTTTCAATTTTTAATTAGCCGATTCTGAATCTAACTTGTCTTTCTTTTCTTTGAACAACCTCCTCGCTCTCTAGCACATGCCCCACATAAGTCAAGTGAGCGAACTCCATCGGCTAGGGGTAGCCATCACGTCGAAGCAGAAGGAGAAGTTGCTCCTGTCATCCCTGTAAGTATTTAAAATACACCACATCGGTTGTTCTGAGCTTCTTTCAATACTTAACAATTTCATCATTCCCATTTCAGGTCTTGGCCGATATGTTCTCATTTGACATAAGACAATTTTTGGATGAAGAAGAAGAGACTACAAGCAAGGCTTTGGCTCCCATTGCCGATGATTTGAAGGCCAAGCTAATGGACATTGACCGTCTGGTGGAGAGCTCCTTAGATTACCTAGTCGCCAACTGCGAGCCGATCAGGGCTAGGTTTGAGAACAAGATCAAATCCCTGATAACATTGTCGACATCATCTCCCAGGCCGTATACCTCGAACAACACAGATACAAGCTGGAGAGGGCACGACAGAGGATTGCCGATTGGCGAGAGAGAAAAGCTCTCGAAGCCACTGTCACAACCTGATTTTCGTTCGAGATTAAAAATCATTTAATAAATCATTTTCTAGAAATTGAATAAAATGAAAAGCAAAGTAAATCAAATGAAACTATTAAGGAAATTAAAACTTTCCTTTAAAAATCATGGCTGGAAATATTTTTGTAATATTCTTCATGCCCTAAAATACTCTCTGAAATTTTCCGTGAAATCTTGAAGATCTAGAAATAATTTTAATAAAACAAAGAACACTTCAAAAATTATTTAAATAAATAAATTAATCTTTAAATGAGCTGGAGATATTTTTATTAAATACTTTGGGTGCTCATCTATTTTTAGAAATTTTCCTGAAATTATTTGAGCACTGAAAGTATTTATAGAAAACCAAAGATCATTTATGGATTGATTTAAAATGAAAAACAAATTAAAAACCCTCCTTTTGTTCTGGGCCGGAAACGGCCCAAAAAGTTCGCCTTTGCCCCTTGTGGCCCAGCCCGGCCGACGTCGCCTCCTTTCCTCTCTCCTTCCGGCCCAGCTCGAGTCGGCCCATTTCCCCTCGCGCGCGCGCCAAAGTCCGCTTAGCCTCCCTCCCTCTTTGAGCCGCTGACGTGTGGACCCCGCCCATCAGTCTCTCCCCTCTCTCTCTGAGCCGTCGATAGGTGGGCCCCACCTATCGGGGTCGCTCGTTCCGTGCCCGGCAGCCCGAGCCGTCGTCGCCATGTGCGTCGCCCGCGCCCGCCCCTTTCCGCGAGCGCCGCGCCACGCCGAGCCCACGCCGGGCCCAAGCGGCTTCTCCCGCACTCGCGCCACCTTTTCCGCGCGGCGCAACGGCCGCCGCCGCACCTAAACAGCCGCCGTCTTTTCTCTCTCCCTCTCCGGGTCTCGAACTCAACGGCGAGGAATTCGATAGTATCCCGTGCTCCGGAGCCCTTATAAATTCCCTCGCAGCTGCCGCTGTCGTTTTCCGTTTGCGTCGCTTGAATCCGAGCCCGTTTTAGCCTAGCGCCGCCGCTTGCCGTCATCGGCCGTCGTCGTCGTTCTCCGGTGAGCCGCACTACTCCCTCTCTTTTTCTTCCCGTGCGCAAGCCGTCCCGCGCGCGATCTTGTTGCCACGCTGCCATCCCAAGCCGCATCGCTCCCGCACTTTTCCGTGCGCCGCACCGCCGCCCGCCGCCAGCTTCCCGTGTCGCGGTGAGCCGGCGGGGCCGTCACGCTGCCATGGCCGACGAATCGAGCCCGGGCGCCGCCGCCGCCCAAAACCCTAACCCTAGCCTCGGCACCGCCGTCCGATCCACCGTGTGAGTGGATCGGGCCTTTCATTTCGCCAAAGACGCCGCAGCCATTCGATCGCGCCGCTATACCATGGATGGACACCACATGTCGTCGCTGCCGCCGCCACAAACCCTAGCCCTACCGCCGCTTGACCGTCCGATCGCGTGCCGTCCCGATCGCTTGGATGCTGCCACGTGGTGCGCCCGTGGACCGAGTCCACCGTGGACCTCTCCCATGCGCCGCCGCCCGGCTAACGCTTCGCCCTTGGGTCCGCCGACGCGCCCTTGCTTACGCGCGCATCCGTTTTGTTGACGTTATCTCTTGTCCGATCCCGCTCACGTCAGCATTCTCCTTTTTCAGTTCAAAATTAATTAAAAATTGTGCAATAAATCATTTTGATTTCTAGAATTCATTTAAATGGTCCAAAACTTCTAAAATTCATATCTAATTCATACGAACTCCAAATTGGGCCATTCAAATTGCAAAATTCATCTAAAATTGAGCTCTACATGTTTGTTTACTTTTCATGTACTGTTATTTGGTTTTTATTAGGGTTTTTCCCTCGTTTTGTGTGCCTCGGTTTTACGGGTTGATCGGCTACCGGATTCACCGTGGCACGCAGGGGGGCTGCCCATTACCCTTAGGGTAGTGGGGGAGAAACCTTGGTGTGGTATCGCTTGGTTAGGGGGAGTTATGCGAAAGGTCTTGTCACGATTGTCCCATTTGCAGTATCATGGTGGTACTTCGAGGCATGGTAACATGTGTGGAATCGTGTCTTGTGGGTAAAGTTGTGAACCTCTGATCAGAGTAAAACTATTCAAATAGTCGTGCCCACGGTTATGGGCGATTGACACAATTTACTATGAATAGTCCCACTACTTAATATTTTGATTTAATGGAACTGGTTTAGTTCAGGTGGAATGGTTGGGCCTGTTCAACGTGGGGATAACGTTGTTCAGTGGAAGATTAATATTGCCTTAATTACTCAACTGTTTTACTGTTTTTAAATAATTAAATGTTTGTAAACTGCATTTATGCAAAATAGCCGCAAGACACTCTTGTCTCCCTTTGCGCATCTGCATTTCTCGGTGTGGCTTGTTGAGTACGGTGGTTGTACTCAGCCTTGCGATTTTTCCCCCTTTCAGAAGTGTAGTGCTTCTAAGTTGAAAATGAGTTAGAAGACCAAGGCTCAGACCCCAGGTGAGTTTGCCTGTGGAGTGGAGCTGAAGCCCCGCTAGTGTCGTCTTTCTTTTCCGCTGCAGTTTTTGGGTGTGAGGACTAAGTGCCTTTTCAATAAGTATTTTTATTTTTATGCTTTGTTTTTACGTTTGGATCTGTGTATTAATTTTTCATTTTATGTACCCTGGTTGATTCCTGGATAGGGATTTAATACATAAAATAGTCAGGAAATTTGGCTAAATTTCCGGGCGTGACAAGTTGGTATCACAGTCATCTTGACTGTAGGTTGAGCCACATGGTCAAACCCTAAGGACAAATTTGCGAAAAACCTTATTTGCGAGAATATCTCTTCTATCCCTTTGGAGTCTCTGCAAAGTGATTTTGTAAAATTTCTCTCCTTTCCCCTCCACCTGTCTTAGCTGTTAAACCTGGAAGACAAACTCAGTTGCTCATCAACAGGTGGAAGTCAAGCCGAGCCCCAAGCTTCTAGCAAGAAGATCAAGCCAAGCAGCCCGAGTCAGCGCTTCTCGAGAATCATGCGAAGTTTCCCGAAGCTCCCCTAGAACCCAATCTTTTCCGAAAGAGTAGCATTGATAGTTCCTAGGCCGTGTGCTGTTTGCTATGTGCAGGTGTATGGCTCACATCAGTGGTGGGGATGTGACCATACTAGGTTGCTTGCTTAATCAACTTGAACAATAAAAGTTCACCCACATCAGATCAGTTGTAAGCGGAATAAGGTCTCGTCTTTAGTTTAACTTCTCACTGTTTCCCTCCTTTCTCCTTCTGCAGCAGGTGGGTAAAGCCAGAGGCAATGTCAGTGGATCAGAACCCCAACCGTCTCATGGGTCAGCCCAGAACAACGCTACGAGTATTCCATCTCCTAGGGATCCAACTCTAGCCCAGGTAGTGGTCAATCAGACGCAGTTAATGGCCATGATGATGCAACAAATGCAACGGCAGTATCAGCAACAGCAGATGCAAGTTCAGATGCAAGCTCAGGGTCAGTAACGAGAGCAACGACAGTATGTTCCGATGCAAGTCCTGACGACTCCCGCCAGTTTACCATCAAGTTCTCAAGGGATGTTGGCACCAACTCCGCCATTAGGTTGGAGGGAAACACTTGACACCTGCTATGGTTTCATTGAGCAAGGTCATGATGTAAGAAACAGTTCATGGGACAAGTGTGCTAGGACCCCTACCGAAGATGAGATGCAATGCATAAGAAAGAATAAAGATTCAAATGAAATAATCAGCCAAGATTTTGGTTTGCCTCCATCCAACTCTAAGAAGAGAAAGTCACTAGAATGGAATACATGTTATGCTAGCAAGATGATCGTCACAGGCACAGTGTTTACTCCCGAAGATGCTGAGAAGATTCCTCGACACCTGAGAAAGAATACCTTCCGTGGTACACGTCAGTTAACTCGACATCTTCGGCTTTATGGTCCGTCCAAGCCAGAAGACGATGAATCAGAAGAGATGTCCTCAGATGATGATGAAGCAAACTTGGAAGATGTTAGTGAAGAAGAAATGGAGATCAAAGCATGTACTCGTTGTGGAGAAATTGGACACACTGCAAGCATGTGCATCCATACCTGCCACTGTGGGGAGGACATCCATATGCCAGATAAATGTCCCATGAGGGTCGTCACATGTTTCTTGTGTGAGGGAACAGATCATGTGCCAAAGGACTATCAACTAATTTTGGTCCTAGATAAGGAAAAGGAAAACCAAAGGATATCCCGACGGGCCGTCAGTCAACTAGTGGTTGGTACCACCAACAGTGAAGATGTTTCTGATCATCGACCAGCCTCAACCTTAGAGGGGACCACCAGTGGTATCAGAAGCGTGGAAAACAAGCCTCACGAGTCAGTGCACATTTCAGTTCCAGCTGCTAGCCGGCAGACGCAGAAGAGAGCACAGTGTGAACAACCAGGTCCAATTTGCTGCAATTGTCTCAAGTCAGGACACCGTCTCAATAAATGTCCACTTCCAAGACTAGCAAAAGAAGCCCGTCATTGCTTCAACTGTGGGGAACCAGGTCATTTAATGGAAGGTTGCCCAGTGCCCAAGCGCCAACAACCTCAAGGTTCCAACAGTGTCTGCAACACCAATGTTTCGCAAGCTGCCCTAGCTCCCGCACAATGTGGTCAAACCTAGCAAAAAGGCGCCAGTAAGGCAAAAGATACCAGTCATCACTCGTACGTGCAACCTCCACCACGGCGTATTATTGTTAAGGGCACTAGCAAAAGTTCTAAGGTTCACCCGCCAACTTATCCTCAAGCAATAGGACTAGCAACAGCAAGGCAAGCAATGACAAAGAAACATTGATCCACTCCAACCACAAGGTCACCATGAAAACCAGTAAGGCATCTCGTGTTGCCTCAGCGCAGATGCTGGGCAATTAATCAGGTCTACACGCAAGGCAGTGTCCCTGTTGAAGCACCAGTTTGTAAGCAAGGTCAGATCAAGTCAATCGGGCCAGAATCACAGGACTAAAAGTCGCCACAGTCAAGACGTCTGCTGGTCAAGTCTACGGCAGTTTACAATTGTTTAATCTTCAAGTACTTTTGTTGTACAAAGAAGTTTCATGGCAGTTATGTAACAAGAAGGGAATATTGAATAAAGTTTGAGCTACACAGTTTCTCTTCTTTTGTGATTCATCTTGAGAATTTGGAAACATGTTAACTTGTGTAACTGTCGGTGTCATAAGAAACCTAAAGTTTCATTTTCCTTGTTCATTCTAGCTTTTGATAGACACTAAGGCATGGGTTGCTAACTACGAAAAGTGAATGGACACCTCAAGATTATGAGAATATGCGCAGACTATCGGGGAATGTGATAGTACATAAGGATTAACCGAACCCACTAACCTTGAAAGTCATAAGGACGTGGTAATTGGCAATAGCACCCTAGTGGTGTGAACGCGAATCAAGGAAATGCGAATGTTCAGACCATCGTAACATTCGGCATGATACGATCTTCTTGAAGGTCAGAATTAGTGGCACCTTAAAGAAATGAGAAGAATGACGAAAAATTGGTAACAACGTCATGAGAGAAATGTCCGCACTCTTAATCTTGGAAGTTCTCTGGAAAATAATAAGTGCAACTGCACCTTAGCGGTGAACATGGATCGAGAATGGTTATCCTTAGTTCAAGGCGACCGCTAAAGTCACCGGAAAATCACCTCGGTGTTCCTAGGAAGAAGATAATAGAATTGCTTCATCACCCCTGCCAGGAGTGAATGGATGCAGAGGTCAGGTCACAAAATACAGTCCACAGAACATGCGATAAGAGAATCATTCCTTGTGAATCAATTCTACCCAAGGTATGAAAGTGAGCTTGTTTTGGTCAGAGAACAGAAACTCTAGGCAGCATCAAGGGCAGTTTTTAGCAGACGTACAGATTTTGGTATTGTGTGGAGAAAGCAACTGCAGAACTTATGGTCTATCAACCCAGAGGAGTCAGTAAAAGATAAGTAAAGAAGTGGAATGCTATATCGTGGGGTTAACCTTTTGAGCTTGATACGTTAAGTGATCAGTGTTTGTTTCAAGAAAGGAATATCAACTACACGTTATGTTCAGACAGATGATACCAAAGTCATGTCAGAAGCGAAACAGGTAGGTCAGCAATTACACCCAATAGAAAAGTCAATCAAAAGTTAGTATGTTCAAGAGTTGCATGAGAGTCATTCTTATGTGTAACCTCCCGTCATCATTTGAGTGTCGAGTTCTAGGAGTCTCTAGAATGGAAGGGCATAGTCTTTGCTTCATTTCAATCGATCGATGGAGTATCCAATGTTCAGAGTCAAGGTTCTTGGCAAATCACAGAAATGTTGGTCAACCTCAAAGATGGCAGTACAATTGATTCACGGTCAGGCAAAAGCTTAACCACTGGTTTGAAAGGCGAGATCGAAGATGAGTTTAATTATATATTGTAACCGTTCATTTGGAGGTTCGACCACGCGAAGCAGATTGAGTTGTAACCAAAAGAGTCAGTTGCGAGCCGTTATCGGGGCTATAACGATCACAAGTTAGCAGGTTCGAGTCTAAGGCACACCAAGGCTGTCATGTCAACAGTGCAGTCTAAAGAAGCATCATTTGAGAACAGTCGCAATCCAGATGAAAGATTGATCGAGCAGCTTCTTCAAATACTTGATGATGGATCAAGAGCAGTTCACAGAAAAAAAGAATTTCAGGGTCTATGTGTTCACGAAAGTCAGTTACAAGGTCTCTAAAACGTACCACCAAATACTAGTCAGCAGGAGTGAGTTCTAAGAATACCAAAGGTGCCAGTGTTAAGTGTGCAGCCTAAGGAGCTTTCAATCTCTGCAGCTTGATAAGGGTCAGAGCGTTCGTAACTAGCCTGTGCAGTTTCGGGGAAGCAAAAGAATGCCAAGCTTAAAGCCGTCAGGTTCTACTGTTCAGGTTTGGTCAGAATCCATTAGTGTGAGCTAAAAGAAACCGTAGAGGTTAGCAAGCAAACCCAATCTCACCATGCCTTCTTTTCTTTCTAGCCTCGAATCTCAGGACGAGATTCCTGTAAGGGGGGTAGATTTGACACAGCCCGATTTTCGTTCGGGATTAAAAATCATTTTATAAATCATTTTCTAGAAATTTAATAAAATGAAAAGCAAAGTAAATCAAATGAAACTATTAAGGAAATTTAAATTTTCCTTTAAAAATCATGGCTGGAAATATTTTTGTAATATTCTCCATGCCCTAAAAAACTCTCTGAAATTTTTCGTGAAATCTTGGAGCTCCAGAAATAATTTTAATAAAACAAAGAACACTTCAATAATTATTTAAATAAACAAATTAATGTTTAAATTAGATAAATATATTTTTATTAAATACTTTGGGTGCTCATCTATTTTGAGGAATTTTTTTGGAATTATTTGAGCACCGAAAGTATTTATAGAAAACCAAAGATCATTTATGTATTGATTTAAAATGAAAAACAAATTAAAAACCCTCCTTTTGTTCGGGCCGGAAACGGCCCAAAAAGTCCACCTTTACCCCTTATGGCCCGGCCCGACCGACGCCGCCTCCTTTCCTCTCTCCCGCCGCCCGCTCGAGTCGGCCCATTTCCCTCCGCGCGCGCCAAAGTCCGCTTAGCCTCCTCCCTCTTCGAGCCGGCGACGTGTGGGCCCCGCCCATCGTCTCTCCCCCTCTCGAGCCGCGATAGGTGGGCCCCACCTGTCGGGGTCGCCCTATCCACGCCCGGCAGCCTGAGCCGCCGTCGCCATGTGCGCCGCCCACGCCCCGCCCATTTCCGCGAGCGCCGCACCACGTCGAGCCCACGCCGGGCCCGAGAGGCTTCTCCCGCACGGCGCGCCGCCTTTTCCGCGCACCGCCTTTTCCGTGTGCCGCAACGGCCGCCGCCGCACCTAAACGGCCATCGTCTTTTCCTCTCTCCCTCTCCGGGTCCGAACTCCATGGCGAGGAATTCGGCCGTATCTCATGCTCCCGAGCCCTTATAAATTCCCCCGCAGCCGTCGCCATCGTTTTCCGTTTGCGCCACTTGAATCCGAGCCCGTTTTTGCCTAGCGCCGCCGCTCGCCGCCGTTGGCCGCCGTCGTCGTTCTCGTCTCTGGTGAGCCGCACTACTCCCTCTCTTTTCCTTCCCATGCGCAAGCCGTCCCGCGCGCGATCTCGCCGACGCGCCGCCATCCTAAGCTGCCGCACCACTCTCGTGCTTTTCCCGTGCGTCGCACCGCCACCCGCCGCCGTTTCTCGTGTCGCCGGTGAGCCGGTCGGCCGCCATGCGGCCAAGGCCGGAGAGCCAGCGTGCGTCGTCGCCGCCCGAAACCCTAACCCTATCCTCGGCACCGCCGTCCGATCCACCGTGTGAGTGGATCGGGGCCGTCCATTTCCGCCAACACGCCGCAGTCGTCCGATCACGCCGCTGTGCCATGGATGGACGCCACGTGTCGTCGCCACCGCCGCCGCCACAAACCCTAGCCCTAGCGCCGCTCGGCCGTCCGATCGCGTGCTGCCCCAACCGCTCGGATGCTGCCACGTTGTGCGCCCATGGACCGGTCCCCGTGGACCGAGTCCACCGTGGACCCCCTCCCATGCGCCGTCGCTGCCTCGGCTGACATCAGCCCTTGGGTCCGCTGATGTCAGCCCTTGCTTACGTCAGCATCCGTTTTGCTGACGTTACCCCTTGTCCGAGCCCGCTGACGTCAGCATACGACCTTTTCTGTTCAAAAATTAATTAAAAATTACGCAATAAATCATTTTAATTTCTAGAATTCATTTAAATGGTCCAAAACTTCTAAAATTCATATCTAATTTATACGAACTCCAAATTGGGCCATTCAAATTGCAAAATTCATCTAAAATTGAGCTCTACATGTTTGTTTGCTTTTCATGTACTGTTATTGTGTTTTTATTATGGTTATTCTCTTGTTTTGCGTGCCAGCGTGTAGATTCTGTCGTTTTTGGAGTTTGCGCTCGCGAGGAAAAGAGTCCAGAGGTTTGTTTGAAGACGCAAGGCAAGTCACACTTCCCTTCAAGCATATTGATCATATTTTTATAAATGTTTTATGTTTGCAAATAAAATTACGTTGCTTTGCTAATTACATGGAATGATGGAATACATATCTACTTAATTGTGCCTTATTTACTTGTTATCCGTCCTTTGTTAACCTTGGATGATAATTTAACTAGCTTTAGTAACTAATGTTGATTTGAGCTAGAATTATATGCTTAGTCATGCTTAATTACCACTAGCTCACTATATGGGATAATTACACTATTTATTCTAGTCTCTGATGAGTTGCAAGCTCGATACACCTGACCATGTCTTATTGATCATTATTATCTCAACTAAAATGTGACTTAAGGGTGGGCTGTGGGTGCATGGTTTTCGATTGTCGCACCCATGGCAATTAAGGACCGGTTAATGGGAAACCATAGAAGAATTACAGCGCTTACCACAAGCATGAATGAGCAACTGCTTGACTCGTAGTATAGCTTTCTTTTGGCCAACGTACCCTAGTGAGGGTGGGCGTGATGGAGTTGGGTCGGCCCCGGTTTTACGGGTTGATCGGCTACCGGATTCACCGTGGCACACGGGGGGGCTGCCCATTACCCTTAGGGGAGTGGAGCGAAACCTTGATGTGGTATCGCTTGGTTAGGGGGAGTTATGCGAAAGGTCTTGTCACGATTTCCCCCTTTGCACCATCATGGTGGTACTTCGGGGCATGGTAACATGTGTGGAATCGTGTCTTGTGGGTAAAGTTGTGCACCTCTAATCAGAGTAAAACTATTCAAATAGTTGTGCCCGCGGTTATGGGCGATTGACACGATTCACTATGAATAGTCCCATTACTTAATATTTTGATTTAATGGAACTGGTTTAGTTCAGGTGGAATGGTTGGGCCTGTTCAACGTGGGGATAACGTTGTTCAGTTTAAGATTAATATTGCCTTAATTACTCAACTGTTATAATGTTTTTAAATAATTAAATGTTTGTAAACTGCATTTATGCAAAATAGCCGCAAGACACTCTTGTCTCCCTTTGCACGTCTGCATTTCTCGGTGTGGCTTGTTGAGTACGGTGGTTGTACTTAGCCTTGCGATTTTTTCCCCTTTCAGAAGTGTAGTGCTTTTGAGTTGAAGATGAAGTTAGAAGACCAAGGCTCAGACCCAAGGTGAGTTTGCCTGTGGAGTGGAGCGAAGCCCCGCTAATGTCGTCTTTCTTTTTCGCTGCAGTTTTTGGGTGTAAGGACTAAGTGCCTTTTCAATAAGTATTTTTATTTTTACGCTTTGTTTTTACGTTTGGATCTGTGTATTAATTTGTCATTTTATGTACCCTGGTTGATTCCTGGACAGGGATTTAATACATAAAATAGTCAGGAAATTTGGCTAAATTTCTGGGCGTGACAGCCACTATTGAAGCCAATCGGCAATTAATCACAACAGGAAAGGCTAAGCTTGATGAGATGACCTCAGGACCTAGCTCCATTCAAACCAGAATCTATCGGCTACGGAAACGCGAGGAAGAATTGCTAGCTGAACTTGAGAAGTGCAATGCTGATCTTGCATCAAAAAAGCAGAAACTTGTCGATCTCCCCAGAGCAATTGAAGAACAAAAGTCCAAATTGAAGTCCTCAGTCAAACATCTGTCAGAGCTCACGAAATCTTTGAAGATAATCCCGGGGACTAACGCAACCGATGCCCAAGCCATAGAGGAGGTAGAACAAATCAGGCAAAGGGCAATATCAGCTATCAACAAGCTGGTGTTTGGCTGAGCCAATTGTAATAGGACTTAGAGACTGCTGCAAACACTTGTAAAATTGAACTTTCATGCCGATTCTTGTAATCCTTGTGAACTTGTGTGAATTGCTGTAACATAACTTGCTTGCGTTGAAATTTTTTGAAGTCCACATATTTTTGTATGCTTGTATGTATGCCCCCCTAATTTTACAATGTCTAACACTGATAAAATTATGGCTCGACTAAGGACATCACAAAATATCGACAATCACACATCGGCATAACACAACCGATTATAATGAGTTAAAAAGACTAAGGACGATATAATCTTATATCGGCCATCACATATCAGCAGAGCACAACCGATTATGATAAATTAAAAGAACTAAGGGCGATATAACTTATATCGGCCATCTAAAGGCGATGTCAACACATCGGCTACCATGTATCGGCATAACACGGCCGAATCATGAATTGATCCAAACACTTGGATAATATTTTTTCAAATATTTTCCATTGAAAGCCCTTCCAAAAAACTTCTCCATCAAGCCTTGCAACATGTATGCCCCTTTAGAAACGGACTTGTAGATTCGAAAAGGCTCTTCCCAATTCGGTGACCACTTGCCAAATTTATTATCACGAGTCCCAATCGGCAAGATCAACTTCCAAACCAACTCACCTTCTGAAAAAGATTTTGGCACAACCTTCTTGTTGTAATGATGAGCGATTCTTTCCTTATCCGTTGTCACATTTTCCAAAGCACGCATCCTGGATTGAACTAATTCTTTCGATTCATCTACCATGGTTATGATAATCATCGGCTGTCAACTCATCTTGTAAATCAATCCTTCTTGAGCCGATGACATTTTCCTATGGCAACAAAGCTTCATGCCCATAAACTAGCTTGTAGGGGGGAACTTGGATCGATCCATGGTAAGCCATCCGATAGGACCACAATGCTTTGGCCAATCGGCTATGCCATTGCTTCGGAAATTCAGAGATCTTTCTTTTGATTAACTTGATCAGACTTTTGTTGGATGCTTCTGCTTGTCCATTGGCTTGTGCATAGTACGGTGAAGAATTCAACAATTCAATCCTCATGTTTTCTGCAAATTGGACAAACTCATCAGATACACAGATAGATCCCTGATCGGTTATAATGGTTTGAGGAACACCAAATCGGTATATGATGTGCTCTTTGACTAACTGAATTGCATCCCCGAATCAACCTTCTTCAATGGAATTGCCTCCACCACTTTGTGAAATAATCGGTTGTCACCAATATCAACTTATGTCCTTTGCTCGAGGGTGGATTAATCTGGCCGATCATGTCAATTCCCCAACCTCTGAACGACCAAGGCTTGATGATAGGGTTCATAGCCGACGCTGGTGCTCTTGACAATCTTGACAACCTTTATAATATCTGAAACAATCTTCCAACATCGTCGGCCAAAAATACCCAACTCGTTGAAGCAACCATTTCATTTTATGAGCCGATTGATGAGTACCGCATATGCCTTTATGTACTTCGCCCATCACAACCTTAGCCTGATCGGCACTCACACATTTCAGCAATACCCCATCAATCGTCCGATAATATAGCTCGTCGTCCAGCAAAACATATCTTAAGGCTTTGTAACACAATTTTTTCGAAGCCGATTGAGAAGGGTTCGTCAGATAATTAAATATATCATACTTCCAATCATCGGCTGCGATTGTAGCAATTTCTACCTCGATTTCTTTCATCATCGGCTTGTATCCCGATGCTCGCTAAGCCAAATCATTAGCTTCAATATTTTGCTCACGAGGAATATGGGTCAAAGTCACTAGCCGAAAACTTTCCATTAATTCTTGGCACTTTTCGTAGTAGATCATCAATGTCTCATTCTTGCATTCTGTTAACGTCAAAATTTGGTAAGCTCCGAAGTCCTTATCGGCTAAGGGTTAGGATCGGCTCAGAGTCAGTATTGGCTTGGAGTTCTGCATCAGCCGATGGGGGTTTCCTGTTATCCATATCTCCAGCAGTCAGATTCTTGTTAGATTCGGTTTGAGAATATCTTATCTAGAAGAAACCGAGTCCAGGAAGGATACGGCTTGTATCTATTAATTATGAAGAGATTGTTAGTTTCCTATTTTATCTTTAGGAAAGTCTGTTTAGTGTCCGATAAGGACTTTATCTATTTTCTTTTGTCTTTAGGAAAGTTTGGATTGTAATCTGTTAGGATCTTTGTCACCCCATGGGTATAAATATGTAAGCCCGGGGTTCATGTAAATATCTCTCGATCAATACAATTCGGCGCATCGCCACTCTTTTATTCTTCATCTTTGTTCAACATCCGGCGGAACTTGGCATCCAGCGTTGGGTTGCATCGGTTACGTTCGACCTGCAGCAAAGGAATAAGTCCAACGTTCTGTCGGATCAGGCGATCATATTGACTACGTCGACGTTGTCCAAGGCTGCATCAGTACGTTCGATCTCTTGGATTGCTCCGGTTTAGTTAGCATGCTTGCCTGACTATTTATCATATATCTCTATTAATCCAATCTTAGTATTTCAGTTTAGCCCTATCGGCTGTCTCTCGTTTTAGGGTCTCTGTTGTTATTGGCTAAACTGTTTACTAGATTAGATTGGTTTAGGAATCTACCACCTTGAAAATCAGTCAAAGGCTTGATTGTCTAGATATTATGTTTCTTTTCATACTTAGTGCTGCATCAGTTTGATCTACTAAGTCATGATTAGAACCGTAATATCTAGCCTGCCTGTTGACTGCCACTAAGGGTTTCATCGGGGTTTCAGCCAGTGAGTTATCTGGGTATTGCATCGGCTTGCAAGGATTGTATAAAAGTTGGATCTAGCCGATTGCAGCGGAGGCGTCATTGAATATTCGATCATTTGGATTTTATGATATCGGACTTCCAGCCGATATATGCTTTAATCCTTAAATCAATATCTATTCATCATGTGATTGGTTCATCCAATGTTATATATCATCATGTTATTGTCAGCCAATCACCTTTATATAGATGTCTGTTAAGTACATAGCCGATGGATCAAGACTCTTAACTACACTGCTAGGTATCAGCATCGGCTGTCGACCAATCGGCTATTCTATATATTAGCCGATTGGTTGATACATTTTATAATCGGTTGCTTTACATATATTGTCAGTGGCAGGATCAAACTGACTGGCACGCCCGCGCTTCATCGATTCTAGGACATGCACTGGAGCTAAGCAGATCTCCCAGGTCGGCGTGTTGATTTTTCTCGTCAACACATTCATATTCTCCAGCTAATTAATTGATGACCAACAAAGAATCACCCATGATTTCCACGGCATCGGGTTCAACTTCCTTCAAGAGTTGCAATCCTTTGAGAACTGCCTCATACTCAACTTTATTATTGGTAGCATACGGCTTAATAGTATAGGCAAAGTCAAAACTTGCCCCTAGATGATATGATGACCAAGCCGATACCACAGCCATGGGTACAAACTGATCCATCAAAGAACAAAGTCTAGGGCACTATATCAACCGAGCCGATTGAGTCGTCACGATGCTCAACAATAAAATCGGCTATGGCTTGTCCTTTGACTACCTTTGATGCTTGATACCTGAGATCAAACTATGTTAAGGCATAAATCCATTTTCCAACTCACCCTTTCAGCACTAGAGCCGATAGCATATACTTGACAACATCGGCTTTGCAAACTATGGTGTATTCATTGGATAATAAATAATGCCTCAACTTTGTGCAAGAGAAATACAGACATAAGCACAACTTTTTCCACTAGGGAATACCTTGTCTCTGCATCCAGGAGCCTTCTGCTCAAATAAAATATTGCTCTTTTCTTGTCCTCGAATTCCTGGATCAGGACTGAGCCGATTGACTTCTCATCGGCTGACAAGTATAATTTGAAAGGTACTCCTTTTTGTGGAGGAATCAGAATTGGAGGGGAACTCAAATATTCCTTGATGTTGTCCAAGGCCTTCTGTTGCTCTGCCCCCCAAGTAAACTACTGATCGGCTTTCAATTTGAGCAAAGGCGTAAAGGGTTCCATCTTCCCAGACAGATTAGAGATAAATCTCCTGATAAAATTCACCTTGCCGACCAGAGATTGCAACTACTTCTTGTCCTGTGGAGGTTGAATATTCTTGATCGCATTGATACTCCTTTGTGTTACTTCAATCCCCCTTTCAAGAACAAGAAAGCCCAAAAATTGTCCTGCCGATACGCCAAAATTGTCACAACCCACTCATATAAGCCAATTGCACCAGCACATCTAAAAGAAGTCTTATGGATGTCTTCTTCTGCCATGAAAATTTGATTGTATCCAGCGTTGCCATCCATAAAACTGATAATCTTGTGCCCCGAAGAAGCATCAACCAATAAATAGATAATCGGCATTGGGTATTCATCTTTAGGGGTAGCTTTGTTCAAATCTCAAAAATCAATACACATCCTAAGTTTGTCGTTTTTCTTGATCACTGGAACTATATTGGAAACCCATTCAGCATATCGGCATAATCGAATGAAACCAACATCATATAATCGAGTGATTTTGACCTTAATGGCATCATACATATCGACTTTGAATCTCCTAGGTGATTGCTTAAACGACCGATATGCTGGTTTGATAGGAAGCCGATGTTCGACAATCGATCGACTAAGTCCTGGCATATCAAAATACTCCCACGCAAAACAATCTTTATATTCTTTCAAAAGTTCTATTAGTTTGGTTCTAAATTGAGAAGATAAATTTTTACTAATAAATGTCGGCCTAGGCCTATCTCCTGGACCTATATCAACTTCTTCTAAGTCATCGGCCGACATGAAGCCTTGTCCTAATTTGCCATCGAGATCATCCACAGTGTCCTTGGTGTAGAAACTTGAGCCCTCCACGATGCCCTCAAAGCAATAATCGGGGCTCTTCGTCTCCAATCAGCTATCGGCTGGCACGATCTCCACCTTGTCACCTTGCCATTGGATTAAGCTCTGATGCATGGTCAAAGGAATACAACAATTCGCGTGAATCCAATCCCTTCCAAGCAACATGCTATATGATCCCTTCCTATCGATGACAAAAAATATGGTAGGAACAGTCTTGCTGCCGATTGTTAGCTCCACGTTCAAAACTCCTTTGGTTTCCGATGGATTGCCACCAACGTCTTTGAGAACCATGTTGGTCTTCATGAGATCGTCCGAACTCCTGCCCAACTTCTTGAAAGTAGAATATGGCATTAAATTCATGGCAGCTCTTCCAACAACCAACATCTTAGATATCGGCTTGCAATACTTCCTCTTTCTCAACTCCTTAGCTGATGGGATGACATGGCCAGCAAAAAGTTGGATTTGCTTCTCCCGAAGTAGCAGATCAAAAATTTTGTCGGCCTTGGTGACGTCAAAATCATATTTTTCCTCCTTGGCCGAATTTTTGACCCATTGGCATGTAATAACCTTCTTGTTTCTCGCCCATTCGGCTGCTACTACATCGGAGTCCTCCTCATCTTCTTCAGATTCAGAGGCATATGCAACATGGCTAACCTTTTTAAAGGCTTTCTTGGCTTCTAAAATCTTTGTTCATGTGTTGTTATCTTCTGACCCAAGTGAGCCAGGCTTTCAAAATCTTGAGCCAAAAATCTTTCCCTGATTGGTGTCAACAAGCCTTGGAAAGCAAGATCAGCTAGCTGAGAATCGGACAGAATCAGGCTATAGCATTTGTTCCTCGTGTCTCTGAACCTTTGAACGTAGTCTTGAATAGATTCGTCGTGCTTCTGCCTGATAGCTGTGAGATCAGATAGTTTTATTTCATGGATTCCACTGTAAAAGTACCTATGAAACTGTTTCTTTAGATCGACCCAACTTTGAACCGAATTGTATGGCAAGGAAGAAAACCATGTGAAGGCCGATCCGGACAAAGACACATGGAATAATTTAACCCTCAGGGCGTCGGTAGCCGATGCTTCCTCACACTAGGACAAAAATCAACTGACATGCTCATAAGTTGACACATTGTACTGCCCTGAGAATTTTGAAAAATTCTGGCACTTTGTATCGGCTCGGCAATGGCACCCTCTCAAAATACTTTGGATACGGATACTGATACATATTGCCAGTATCCTTAGGCTTGAGGCCAAATTGCTCCCTCGTTACATCGGCAATCATGTCAGCCCACGGCTTTTACTAACGTTCCCCTTGGTGCTGCTGTATCGGCTAAAACTAATTGGCTTGAGGCAAGTACTGGGTTTGAGGTGGTGTCCCCTGTCGATACTGCATCTGAGGTGAATGAGGCTGATATTGGAAATTGCCCCCCATGTGATGTTGAGGCGATTGATGCACTTCACGGGCAGGCTGATCATGAACAAACTGAGAGCCGATCGGCTGGCACTGCTGTAGGATCAGCGTCTGCTGCCCTATCGACGTTTGATGTAGGCCAGGCGAGGGAGAGGAGGTCCGGGGTGGCGTGGTCTTGGTCGGAGTTAGTTAGAGAGGAGGTCGAGGAGGAGGTCGGTGATGCCATGGGCTAGCTTCCACCGTCTACACCATGGGTGTCGTGATGTTTGTCGTCGCCTAGGCGCTCATGGCGGCAATCCCATGCCAGGACCATAGCCTACAGATTCATGCACCTAATGACAGTGCCCAGGACCTCCTCCCCCCACCCACCCACACACTCCCGTCGTGTCATGACACTCTTTGATCGCATCCTTGATGAGTACAAGAAGACAAATGCTGAAGAATACGATCTGGCTATGGTGATTATTGGCAAGCAGCAGCTTGATGACGATGAGCAACATAGGGACGATGGCGATGATCAAGCTCGTTACGATCGGGTGGCCGGCCAGCTGCAAACTTGTTAACACCAGAATTTGGTAAGCCCCGGAGTCCCCATCGGCCCAAGGTTCATATCGGCTCAAAGCTAGTATCGACTTAGAGTTCTGCATCGGTCGATGGGGGTTTTTTTATCAACATCTCCGGCAGTCGGATTCTTATTAGATTCGGTTTAGGAAGGTCTTATCCAGAAGAAACCGAGTTCAGAGAGGATACGGCTTGTATCTATTAATTGGGAAGAGTTTGTTAGCTTTCTATTCTATCTTTAGGAAAGTGTGTTAGTGTCCAATAAGGACTCGGTTTGTTTTCTTTTATCTTTAGAAAAGTTTGGATTGTAATCTGTTAGGATCTTTGTTAGTCTATGGGTATAAATATGTAAGCTCGAGGTTCATGTAATTATCATCTCATGATCAATACAATTCGGTGCATCGCCACCTTTTACCTTTTACTTTTATTTGTTTCGACGAGTTCTTGCTTTCGAGTCGGGCTGCATCGGATTCGATCTCCGACAAGAGGTAAAGCTTGTTATGGCAGCTTGCGCTCTCAGGATTAGTGCTTACATCTTTATGACACTCTAATCTCGTTTACGTAAATCGTCGAGTTATCATATATGCTATATAATCTAGATCAATATTGCTATCTAACCCCAATCGGCTAGAATCTGTTACTAGACAACAGCCGATAGGGTTAGCTAACGATGTTGACCTAGGTTATATAGTATATCCATCTTCTCGAAAGGCTTTCATTGACTTGTCTAGACCTTATGCTTCTCTTTATACTCAGTGTTGCATCGGTTAAGTCCGACCTACTAAGTATTTTCTAGAATCATAAGATCTATCTTGTTCTACGATTGCTCTTAGAGATAGTATCAGGGTTTTAGCCGATCTTACTTGGTTTAGCTATCTTATTTGCTACATGTTTACTTGATATGCTAAATCTGCCCTTTATATTAAGATCCCACTGTGATAAAATACATTAGCTTGTTATCGATCTGTTAGGTCATCTTAACACTTGATTTGATTCTTGTTTAATCTATTTAATCTATATTAATATCTTAGTATAAAGTGGTATCGGAGTACTAGCCGATACATGTTAGATTTATTACATCGGCTATGCTATAAATACAAATAATCTATGTCCTAAAGTACTTTTAGACATAAGTGATTTATACTGTCTCGGCACGCTGTCGATCTATCCCAGTCACTTGGTTTAAACGTATTTTGAGATCTAGATTATATACTATTGATATCTACAACCGATCAAGTAAATCTAATTTTCCCTTTGTCGATCCCATGCATATTGCATCGGCTCATTATTGAACGATACGTCATCGACCACTACCCGATCGGCTACCGTTAAGGGTTGCATTGGAGTTTCAGCCAATGAGTTCTCTGGATGTTGCATCGACTTGTAAGGATTGCATGTGAGTTGATTTTTAGCCGATGACAATAGAGTATTCATCGTTCATTGCTTATCTTTCGGACTTTATATCATCAGACCTCCAGTCGATGTGTGTTTTAATCTTCATATCAATGTCTATTTTATCATGTGATTGGTTTGTGTTATATTACATTACTATATCATCGTGTTATCGTCGACTGATCGCCTTTACATAGATGTTTGCTCAACACACGGCCGATGGATTAAAACCCTAATTGCATCGGCTAGCATCGACATCGGTTGGAATCGTGCCATCGGCTTATCGGCCGATCGACTGTGTTGGCTATTGGCCTATCGGCCGATATGTTTTATGTTTTGCTGCTTTGTATATCTTGTCAGTGACAGGATCAAACTAACTGGCACGCCCGCACTTCATCGATTTTAGGACCTGCACCAGAGCTAAGCAGATCTTCCAGGCCGCATGTGTGGCACACAAGATCCACATCGGCAGTACGGATTTGGCGTCAACAAGACTACAGTTTGTTTGAAATGCACTACCTCATCCATCTAGCACGACATATGGGCCCCACATCAGTTTTAATTTTATTTGATGACTGACATGACTTGTGTGGATGTCTAGGATTACGGTAGATTGCACCCACATTAAAGGGAATCAAAGTGGATTTACTCCTCTAGTTTATGAAAATATTTGAGCTACAATTTTCTCAGCCCTACCCGTGAAGGAATAAGTTCATTTGAGGTCCCTTAACACTGAATCCGATTTTTGTCCTTAAACCAAAAAAACAGATACAGCGGGTCCTCCAATTTACAAAACCAGTGTAAACGAGGTCCCTCGATAGTATTGTTTTTGGTTTTGGCCGACGTGGCACCTACATGGCTTCTTTGACTAGGTCTTTATTCCACATGACATCGAGGTGGTGCTTACATGGCATATTGATCCAAATAAAAATAAAAAGAGCTAAATAAGAAACTAAACATTAAAATAAAATATATAGGGCCCACATGTTAGTCAAACAAAAAGATAAAAGATGGTGGCAAGAGGTGGCCGACGAGGAGGGAGCCATGGCGTTCTACGGCGATAGAGGAGAGGACGGAGGTGAGGGAGCCGACGAGCTTGAGCTCGCCATCCCATCGGCAGTAAGGCGGCTATGGCAGGAGGCGGTTGGCGAGGAGGGGGTCGTGGCAGGCGGGAGCCGATGAGGAGAGGACAGATGCGAGGGAGAAGGGAGGGGATCCGGTGAGCTCAAGCTCATCATCCCACCTGCCATCTTCCTATCCTGATGCTGCTTGCTTGCTCAGTTGCTCCCTACCATCGGCTGCCTCATCCTTTCCTACGCATCAATGAGGGAAGAAGGCGATTCATGGTGGCATCACTGGAGCGACGTCTTCCCCAGGAGCGAGGACTGCTGAGGGCACCAGGCAGCGGGCTTCCTCGGCTCCCGACGGTGGTGGGTGGCCAACCTCCAAATCTGGGCACCAAGCATGAGGAGCAGCAACACCCGTCGCACAACAACCCCTGTCGTCCCCTCCGCCGACGAGGACGAGGCGTAGGCATAGGAGAACGAGTGCCCAGCTCCTCGTCTCCTTCGGCAACAAGGCCTTCGCCTGGTGCGACGCCGCCCAGCTCAGGCCCTATGAGCCCTACTCCCCTGTCGCCGAGCTCTACGATGGCGAGACCGACAACTTTGTCGCCACCCTCCACACCTTCCTTCTCGAGTTCGAATGCCGCGTCGAGGTTGCCTTCACCATTCCCGACACCCACACCCGCATGGCCCATCACTTCTCTCCAAGGCGGCGTGCTGCGGACGGCAAGAGAGGAGCGGCACATGATGGCCGACGGGAGTGGAGCAGCCACTCTTTTTTCCCTTCTAGATTTTCGCTCCCTCAACTCTAGCTCCACCAAGCTCGCCACCCAGCGGGGAGGCCGACCGACGAAGGGGCCAGAGAGGGAGGAGGCTCGTCAGCCTCTCCGTCCCCCTCTACCTCCCCGTCTCCTCCACCCCTCGGTGCATCAAGGTCGACAGCGGCAGCGCAATTCGGTGAAGAGCTCAAGGAGATCGAGGTAGAGAGGGGTGAGGTGTACGAAGTAGGACCCACTGACATGTGGATCCCACTATTTTTTTATCTTCTTGTTTGACTAACATGTGAGTCCCGCATATTTTGTTTTATTTTTTAGTTTTTAGTTATGCTCTTTTTATTTTTTTTATCAAACTGTCACGTAAGCATCACCTCAATTCCACGTGGGACGAAGACCTAGTCAAAGAAGCCACGTAGGCGCTACGTCAACCAAAACCATAAACAATATTATAGAAGGATCTTGTTTGCACTGGTTTTATAAATTGAACCTCTCGTTTGCACTGATTTTGTAAATTAGGTGACCCATTTTATCTGTTTTTTAGTTAAGGACAAATCAGATTCCAAGTTAAAAGGACCTCAAATGAACTTATTCCACTCGTGAACGGACAAGGGAGAGGCCCACAGGAGGGAGATGGACCGGAAGGATGGGTTTGGCCCATTACGAATAGCAGAATTCGTTAATTTTGGATTTCAGGGGAGCTTTTAAATCAATGCAGTTACAAGGGTCCGAAAATTCAATTTACTCGCAAGATCGAGACAAAATTAATTAATTACATTAACCACGATATACATGTGCTGTCTCGTCCAAATGTTGGAGAATTATGGTGTGCTAATTTGAACTTGAATCAGAGTACATATATGCACGAAAGATGTAATCTACTTACAAATTTATAGCATTAGCTAATCTAGTCTTAGATCTCTACCATTATGAAATTATTGTTAAAAATAATAGCATTCCAAAAATGAGAATCCAGGAACCGGCTGGTGTTTCTTCCCCCTTTGATTTGTATATACTATATATACAGTTATGCTAAGTTGCTAACTATGGAGAAATGTATCTGAATAAAAAATACTGCATCTCTTAACACTCTGCAGTATATGTGAACTACTACACAGAGACAGCCGGAGTTGAAAGCTCAGGCAACCCACTTTGGCCATTCAGTACGATCACCTTCCCCTCCGAATCCACATCGACAATGGCAGAATCGCCCTCCTTCACCTCCCCAGCCAGCATCTTCTCCGCGAGGCTGTCCTCCAGGAGCCTCATGATGGCCCTCCTTAGCGGCCTCGCACCATAGCTTGGGTTGAAGCCTTCGTCGACGACACGCTCCTTGAACTTTTCAGTGACCTGGAGGTCAATGTCCTTGGCCTTGAGCCTGTCAAAGACCTCCTTGAGCATGATCTCGGCGATCTCCTTGACCTCCAGCTTGGTGAGTTGCCTAAAGACGATCATCTCGTCGAGACGGTTGAGGAATTCAGGCCGGAAGTATTGCTTCATCTCCTCGACGACAAGGCTCTTGATCCTGCTGTAGCTGCTGTCCTTCTCATCGTAGTCAAGATCGAAACCTATCTTCCGACCACCCTTCTCGATGACGCTGCTTCCGACATTTGATGTCATTATGAGAAGAGTGTTCTTGAAGTCCACTGTTCTTCCCTTGCTGTCAGTGAGCCTTCCATCTTCCAAGATCTGGAGCATCATGTTGAATACATCTGGATGTGCCTTTTCAATCTCGTCGAAAAGCACAACTGTGTATGGCCGGCGTCGAACTGCCTCGGTCAGCTGTCCACCCTCGGTGTACCCAACATACCCGGGGGGTGAACCGATCAACTTGGATACAGTGTGCCTCTCCATGAATTCACTCATATCAAGCCGGATCATGGCCTCCTCAGAGCCAAAGTAATAGGCTGCAAGTGCTTTCGCGAGCTCGGATTTACCAACACCGGTTGGACCTGCGAAAATGAAGCTTGCAATCGGCCTGTTTGGGTTCTTAAGGCCCACACGAGCACGGCGGATGGAGCGACTTATGGCCTTCACAGCCTCATCTTGGCCAATGACACGCTGATGCAAAGTCTCTTCCATCTTAAGAAGCTTATCGGACTCGTCACTTGATACTTTCTCTACCGGGATACCAGTCCACGAAGATACAATGTGCTGGATATCTGCTTCATTGACCAGTGGCCCTGTCTCACCTGATTCAGTCTCTGCTTTGCTCATCTCTTTGCTCTTGTCAATGAGAGCTGTTATCTGGGCCTTCAGTTCCATTTCACGGTCACGCAACTCTCCAGCCTAATGTCAACAAATCCAAATATATCCCATCAATAATAAGTTGTCATTTCTATCAAACAGAAGGCAAATTGACAAGCATTGACTTATGTATATCGTGAATGCAGATGAATGAACATCGTACTAGTATGGACGAAGTAACGAGGGAAGGCAATATGCACAAACACTACCACTTGGATAAATATTTCAAGCTAGTGTGATACTAGACAGTCATCAACTTAAATAGAAACTTTGTTCTGATGGAATGTACAAGGAATTCCTAGATGGCCTTAACTATGCCATGCATGAATAATAATGGTCAATTTCTCCTAAGAGCAGATAGCAATTCAATAAGCATTTGAACAGTAAAGTTGCTTTACGAACTTGAAGAGAGAGAAAAATCTAGTAGCACATCCACAGGCACTTACCTTTTCGAAGTCCTGGCTGCGGACAGCTTCATTCTTATCTTTTGTGATTTGCTTGAGCTCCTTGTCAAGCTCTCTAGCTTCTTCAGGAACCTGCAGAAATGGTTGGATTCAGATATTGTGTAGAGCATGCAAGAAATTGAAAGAATGTATGGACCATCCAAACAATGGTAGTATTCGACCAAATTCAATACCTGGGCATGTCGAAGCCTTACACGTGAACCTGCTTCATCAATCAAGTCAATTGCTTTATCTGGGAGGAAACGATCACTGCGAACAAAACAATGTGTCAGGTAAATAAAATTAGAATGATATAGTAGTCAAGCTATATTACTAATTAACAGACTCGGACAAGATGTGCCTTAGTTTTCTGCGATATGTTTTTGAAGTCTCGGAATATATCCAATTTAAACTTCTTAAATCACAGGACCTGTTTTAGTACTAGCAAGAGGATACATGACAGCACATTTTGTCCTTATATTATCCAATAGTTAGTTGAATTGTGTACTCTGATAGTATCATATTTACTGTTCAATAAATGTAATCTTTCAACTGGAAAACTCCTCACAAACATTTTATGGAAATGCTACAGGAGGTCCACGAAAACAATTTGCATGCTCATCGAGGCAATATTTTCTAGCTTATAACTCAGTACTTCACACACCTGATGTATTGATAAGATAGCTTCGCAGCTGAAATCAAAGCATCATCAGTGTAACGAAGTTTATGATGGATCTCATATCGTTCCCGAAGCCCTCTGAGAATTTCTATGGTTTCATCAACTGTTGGCTCTGGCACTCTTACAGGCTGGAAACGTCTTTCTAATGCTGGGTCCTTCTCAATATGCTTCCTGTATTCATCAAGTGTGGTGGCTCCAATACACTGAAATGAAACATAGAGAGTATTGTGAGAAATTATAGTAAATAAGAAGGCATCAAGAGGTACAGCATGCCGTAGTGATAGCCGATAGTGCATATATTTTACAACGAAATGAACAGATTACCATCCACATACCTGTAGTTCTCCTCTTGCTAATGCTGGCTTTAAAATGTTAGCAGCATCAATAGCACCCTCAGCTGCTCCTGCTCCTATGAGAGTGTGGACTTCATCAATAAATAGTATTATCTCATCACTCTGCTTGATTTCTTCCATCAACTTCTTTAATCTTTCTTCAAATTCTCCACGGTATTTTGTACCAGCAACAAGAAGTCCCATATCAAGGGTAATGACCTGCAGTAAATAAGTTCAAATAAATATTGAGGAGATAATTTCAGCGTTAATATACAGCCCAAGCAAAACAGCACAGGAAGACCCAACACATAAAGGGGCAGCAGTCATGCCTATGCTAAAGATGTTTACAACTCAGAGGAAATATGAGGATTAATGCATATAGCATTGGATGTATCAAGAACAATTAAAGCAACAAAGTATACCTTCTTTCCTTCTATTGTTTCAGGCACATCACCAGTAGAAATGCGTTGAGCAAGGCCTTCTGCAATTGCCGTCTTTCCAACACCAGGCTCTCCAATTAAGCATGGGTTGTTCTTTGTTCGTCTGCCCAGAATTTGAACGACACGCTCAATCTGGGGTTGCCTTCCAACAACAGGGTCTAGCTTTCCCTACAGAGATTAACAGAGTTAACAATTATGCATGCAAGTGCTACTGAATAGGACAAAAATATTACCTCCTCTGCTAATTTTGTTAAATTAGTTCCGTACTCCTCGAGTGTTGGCATTTTATTACCACTGCTCCCTCCCCCAACTCCTGCACCAACAGCTTCTGTTGTCTCACCAATCATTCGGATAACCTAGAGGGCATGTAATGTTTGTTATAAAATGCTAGTAAGGAAAAACAATCGCTACGTGCTTTACAGAGAGGAGAAAAAAATCAGATATATGCACATCATTTACCTGTGTGCGAATATTGCTAGGGTCAGCTCCAAGGCTTTCGAGCACACGGGCTGCTACACCTTCACCCTCACGGAGCAGTCCAAGAAGCAAGTGCTCAGATCCAATATAGTTGTGTCCTGGAAACATAAGGGCATCAGGTCTGGAAAACCACTGATCTTCTATGTCAAATCTTGAAATATAATGAGAAAATCAGATGCATCACATCATGGCATAAGAAGCCATGTAATACAAAAGTTTCTTTTGTTAACATGTGAAAAATCAGCATCTTAGCAACCATGTATTCAATATGAGCAACACCAACAAACCAATGAATACACCAATGCAAAGGGAATAGTTCGCATAATTAATAACAGAATTCCAAAGTCCAAACCATACAAGAACAGCAGATGTGGAAAACCAAATTAACAAGGTACCTAATCACAGTCCTCCATTGTAATTCATATTTTACTTTCACTTGATCAATAGAGAAGAAGAGAGCACTTCTAGTAGTACACATTTAAAAAGAATATGATGTCTTGAAGTATATGTTCGTGGCTTCCAATTCAGTCCATTTAGAAAGCAACATGGTGGCCATGGACAAAAGTGTGACAGCAACAATAACCAACTACTATTTATGAAAGTCACTGCCCTTCTGAGTATACTTGGTTTGGATCACCAAGCCAGAGAACAAATCTATGGTTGTTGAATACTTGTAATTAGTAAGTGAAAATGATTGGATAGCTAAGCAATTCGCATTGAGACTTTTGGATACATAGATATCACTATTCTTCGATTAGATTTCAATTTTTTAAATTATAATTGCATATAATAGAACCAGAAATTAGTGACAAAATCAAATCAATCAAAATGCAAACAGAGACCTCTTGAGTGACGTACCTAGCTGACGAGCTTCCTCCAATGAAAGCTCCAAAACACGTTTTGCACGTGGTGTGAATGGTATTTCGACAGCTACGAAACCATTGCCCCTCCCAATGATCTTCTCCACTTCCACACGTGCATCCTTGAGATTTATACCCATTGACTTGAGCACCTTTGCTGCAATACCGGTGCCTTCTCCAATCAGACCCAAGAGAATTTGCTCGGTACCAACAAAGTTGTGGCCCAGCCGCCTTGCCTCTTCTTGCGCAAGCATTATAACCTTGATAGCTTTCTCGGTGAACCTCTCAAACATTGATCTGGTCACAAAACGAGTACGCCTTCCCCGTCTTGATCTGTAAGATGCAACCGTCGATCTGAAGTTGGTGACAGGAGTGACTGAGAAGCTATGTACCGATCTCAGACCAACAAATGCAGCCATCTTAACAGGGCGGCTCAATGGCATCGCCAACATTGAGGGAGGCCTCCTTGTGCCATGAGACTTCCAGCGCTGACCACTTATACGGCCCGCAAAAGTTGTTCCAAGGGCAACCGGCTGGAGCAGTGTTCCTGCCATGGTCAGAAGTAGCTTCCGCAAGCCTGTACAGGACCAACAGTTCTGAAATAGTTAGAAACCAATACAGATACTTGATCCTCAAAGGGAAGTAAGCTAAGTGCTCAGAGATAAACACAATGGAGAGTATGGAATCTACAATAGCACCAACAAAACATCATTATTCAACATCCTCTGCCTATTATTCTTTTGTTTCTAAACCAAAGATATCATGCTTCATCTTCTTCACTGAATTTGCACATTATGGCCCTGTCTCAGGGGCGGATCCAACTTGGGACATGGGGGTTCAGTTGAACCCCCAAACTTTTGGGGGAATAAACAAACTGTTACTTGTATTAAGGTTAAGGCTCTGAAATTAAGAGAAGAGCTTCTTCTAGATCTAGAAGAGAAGCTAGGGTTAACGCAAGCAAATTCCAGACAAAAGCACTCCCGGTGGGAGAGAGAGATGAATCAGAAAGAGGATGTGGATGCTCACCAGGATCCCCTCCCTTCCCCTGCTCTGCTCGCCAGATGGAGATCGGCGTCCCTACCCTGTTCAGCGGCGACTCGTCTTGGCGCAAGGAGCGGAGGAGACGACGAGACGGTAGATTTATCTTTCTTTTACGCCAAGGGAAGGAAGGGGAAGATACTCTACTACTACACCTTTTATCTCAAAATTTTCGGAATTCCTTTGCGTCAGTCGACCGACGATTCCAAATAAAAACAATAACGGGGCGCTCCCCCAGCCATTCGTTCCCGACTCCTCGTATATCTCTCCCTCTACGTCCTTATCCATTTGCCTCCTCTCTCTTGTGCCCTCTTTTTTTCCCTCTCTCTTCCTCTCTCCTCTCTTTCTACTCGACTCGTCTGTAAACAGCGGAGACATAAAGAGAAACAGACAGTCAAAGACCCTAAAGACGAGGTTAGCGTTGTGAAAGAAGATCATCATCACCAGGCCACCTGTAGCCTAGCCGTCGTCGGCACGGCAACATTGCATGGGCAAAAATCAGCAGCAAGATGTTCTAGATCGCTAATAACTAAATGGGTAGCGCACGAGTAGCAAAGTGGAAGATGTAAAGATTTAGATAGGTTCAGGTCCTTTTGACGAGATAATACCTTACTCTTGTTTGAGAATCGAAATCCATCGGATGTATTCTGATCTGACGATTTAGTTGTAACTATAAGTTGTTATATCCCCCGAAGACTCCCTATCCACCTCGGGGACAAGGTTATAAAGAGATAAACCTAACCAGATATGACATTTGTTTCATTAATTTACTTTGTAATATTGCTGAACTAAGTCTATAGGTCATTTGTAATACAAAAGGAAATGTAATATATAAGTAAAAGCCTGTTACATATTTTATAGACATAATCTACCTCATATATCCAATTAGATAAGCAAGCCGAATGGGTATATGGTACAATCTTCATAATAGCCCCAAGACCTTCACAGTCGAGAAAAAATCTTTTCCCAACCTTATTAAAATAAAAGTCGAGTGCTTCAACCTCCTCATGATGGAACCTCGAGTGCTTTTCCTCTTCAATCTTGTCTGAAGAACATCTTATAAGAGGCTGTGGAGGGCTCATCTAAAAAAATTCAGCAATAAAAAATAATAGGTGCATCAACAAGATACACCTAATAGGTGTAGCCCTGATTACGTGATTAGTTAAAAATCAACTAAACATATAGTGAAGAATAAGAAAATCAACCAACAGAGTGATTTAAAACAAATTATGACATATGTGGTGTGGGGGTATCACCCCGGGGTAGTCCACGCAAGAGAAAGAAGACCAACTGGGTCGGACTAAGGGGCCTCGAGCTGGGGTCGGTGGCCCGACCTTATTCGGGGTCAGCTATCCTGACCTCCGTCCCCTAGTTCGACTTTAGCTCCTTAAATCGACCTCCGCGGCTGGGGTCGGAGTCCCAACCTCATTTAGGATCGGGCATCCCGACCCCTGCCCCCTAGACCGACCTCAATCCCTTAACCCAACCTCTGTGAACGGTTTTGACCTGGAAAGGACAAGCTTTTCTCATCGGAAAGGAGGCGTACTTAGCAAGGTTTGCTGAGGGGACATGGGGGACAGCTCGACAGAAGATGACATCACCCGACAGAACTGCACATGGTACCTACAAAGGATGGATCCCGAGGCAAGACTGCGCACAAGATGCCCATGGTGACTAGAGTCCAAGGGTTTCTGTGTACTTTTCAGACTATGTTGTACTTGTTTTTTACTTTATGACCAAGCTTCCTTGCGCCCCAAGCCTCTTTGTAACTGCCCTCTTAAGCTATAAAAGGGAGGGCAGGTCGCGCGGGCGAGGGGAGGCCAGATCCAATCCAAAACTCTCACTTGTACACAAATCTTGTTCACACACCACTCCAACAAAGAACACAGGAAGTAGGCTTGTTATCCTCCACGAGGGCCGAACCTATCGAAAACCTTGGCTCGCATTGTTCCCGAGTCGATCATCAGATCCATCGGTAGGACGCCCCGATCACACTTTTCACCTCCTCGGGCAGCCTCCTTGGAGGACTGATCGACCACCCGTTGACATGTGGTATTCAATCCCGAGAAAAACTCAAATGATCAACCAACCGTCTTATCGACCACCCGTTGACATGTGGTATTCAATCCCGAGATTAGCAGTTGGAAGGCAGCGGCATGTCGATTGCCACAGGCAACGACCGGGGACTAAGACCTAGTAGACGCCTTCTCCTCCATCGCCCACCTGGCAGTAAGCATAGGGGTCCTCCGGTTCTTCGTTTCCTCCATCGAAGGTTTGTGCGTATAGCAAGGGTGAGTACCCAATGTACTCAGCAAGCCGACACGGAATGATGCACATGATAGGGTCATTCAAAGGATGGCTATGGTTCATTTGCACAAAGCCAATTTTCACAAATCATTTCACAAACCTAATATCTAGCCAAGTCAAGTTTTAGTTTCAGAGTATATTAAAACGGCGACGGTTCTGTCTACCATCCATCGTGATTTCTAAGGATGGCTTCCCGCCTCCGGTTTGTCATGGTTTTCTGCGGAGTCCACCCCTTCTCGCCGTTCGAGAAGTTGAGTCCACCAGCACACAAAATCATTATGCATTCCCATCCCATCATTTTAAAATTTATGAGTCTAGCCACAGGAGAAACTTGTCACGTCGCTCATTAACCGCGAGCATGGCTATTCGAATAGATTGATTTACTCACACTGCAGTGAATGTACACTTTACCTGTACTCCACAACTACTCATTGAATGAGCTTTCATCCCTTCATAGGGGATGGTCACGGCAAAGCCTTTCGATAACTTCGCTTTGGTAGTACCCGCTCCATGAACTTAAATCCTCTTGCACTCTAGCCGTCCTTTCCTAGCAGTGAGAGGAGTTCTGGCACTCCCGGGGTAAGGGAAAAACTTCACAACATTCTCATTCATTATTCAACACTTAGGCCGCAGCCTTATCTCAATAACCAGAACCACCTCTTCACTCAAGAACCACTATGCAGGGATACTGCCTCCGCTCGGCTATCTACTCCGCTAGGTCTATACCCATTCGAGAAGTACGGTTGTACTGGCTCGTTCCAGGTCATAAGTCTCATGGCTCGGTCCTTAATTGACCAGGGACGGTTCTTGCCTTTACTGGAATCCACCCAAATCCATCCATCCGCCCCAGTCCAAAACATTGGTTTTGTACTTTTTATTTTTCATCAAAACTATTTTCATCATGATCAAGGCAATGTGACGCTCATGTCTCCACATGCCGTAATCCAACTACCTTCCCAAAGATACTTGCCCAAGCACGAAGCTTCTTTGTAAAATCATGAGTATGCACGAATCTAATATCAGCAGGGCTAAGCATTTTACCAAAGTTATCCTCCGGTTATATCACATCGAAGGTTACAAAGAATAATTCTAATGGTAATCAACATCAAAGCAGGGTATATCAAGCATAGGTATTCATTTGTGTATAGCATGCAAATTTATAATTTAAATCAACATCATTTCGCAAAGTAGGATCAATATGTTCAAAGGGAAGGTTGACTTGCCTTGCTCGCACACTTGTTGCCCGGGGTCTTCAACGTAGTCAGTGCTTGCTTCCTCGGTTGCTATCCGTACGTGCTAAAAATCAATTGAATTTGATCAGAATTCAATAAAATACCAAGAGATCGAAAAGAACCATAAAAACGACTCCGAATACTTAGCCTAACGTTCTACTCGAGTTCGGACGAGAGTTTTTGGGATAAAATCCGATTAAAAAGCGAGTTTTGGACTTTAGGGTTTTCGCAAAATGTTGATCCAATTTAATTAAGTCGATAAATTTAAAAAGCGCTTGATCAAAAGAATTAGTGCTCGAGGTTTTGGAGGTCCGAGCACCAAAAGATTATATTTTTAATGGTGGAAAGAAAATAGATAAACTCCGGATTAAAACGACGCAAAAACGAAATCTTCGAAAATCCGATTTTGATTTCCGAATTTGCACAGAGAAAATACATGAGAAAACAATATATTTTTGCCCAAATATTTTCTAAATATTTTTCCAAATTTTCCTGAATTTTTCCATATTTTTCTATTTTTTCTTTTTCCTTTTTCTTTTTTTCTTTCTTTCTTTTCCTTTTTCCTATTCCTTTCCTTCCTCTCTATTCGACCGCGCGCTCCCTCCCTTCCTCTTTGTTTCGCGGCGGCGCTCGCCGCAGAGGCGGCGGCCGGGACTTACCGGCGGCGGCGGCGACGATGCGGGCGCGGTGGAGCACCGCGCACGGCAGCGACGACTTGTGGCGGCTTGCGGCGCACGGCGGTGAACCGGCGAGGAGTGGAGGAAGGTGACGCGAGGGGGAAACGGGAGGCTTGGCCCTTTTATAGCCGCGGCGAGAGGGGAGAAAGAGGGGAAGGGGCCGCGCGCCGGCGCAGACGGGAACGCCACGCGGAGGTGTCCGGAGCGGGGCATGCGCGGCGGGCAGGACGCTGCGCGGCGCGCGGCGGCACGGGGCTGGCGACGCCGCGCGGCTGCGGCGAGGCGCAAGCGGGCGGCTCGTGTACGGCGCGGCGACGCATGACAGGAGTGGTGCACGGCGCTGGCGGGGTCCGGGCGCGGCGGGGGTCACGTCACGCTCGCTACTGCACTCATCATCACGCGGGCGGGGCGCGGTACAGCGTCGAGCACGTGGCGCATGATGAACAGTGCGCTTTCATAACATGGTTTTTTGGGGCAAAAGACAGGAGCTCTGCCATTAATATATTGACTCTAACATATCAAGGAGGACATAAAAAAACAGGGTACACTGAGCCATGGCCCAAGGAAGAAAACCAGGCTCTACAACTACAAAAACTATTACGCTGATTGATATCTTCTACTGTGAACTGAGCTACTTTGCTCTCTAAAACGAAACGCACAAGATAGCGTATGTTTCGTTGATATAGCAAAAAAAAATACAAGACTACAGTCCTAAAAGACCATAGACAGAAAAAAAAGAAGATGAAAGGAAAAAATTCACCTGGTTGGATTGGGACATCAACACGGACAAACGCTCAAAAGCGAGCCTTCACAAACAGCCCTAACAAAACCAAACTCGCACCACACGGCCGACAAAACGAAGCCTATACGACGACATCCACCAAAGCTACACACAACCAAAACGTCAAAACCTTGCAACATGGCCCAAAGTCAACTGGACATTTATGGGGAGACAGACTGCACTGCACCGAAAGGGTCCCCGCCACGCAGTATCCATCGCCATTGTGCTGCTGCAAACGCTAAATTCCACCCGACGGGGTGAAAACCACCAATCCAGATCTCTCATAGGACTCAACGCAGGGTCTCGCCACATCCGTTGTTGGACATCATCTCGCCGCTCGCGGGTTGGCGCCACGCCCCGCGCCGCACTCCTCTTCACGGGGGCCACGCCACGCCTGCTACTGCACTCCTCTTCGCGGGGGTCACGTCACGCTCGCTACTGCACTCATCATCATGCGGGCGGGGCGCGGTACGGCGTCGAGCACGTGGCGCATGATGAACATGCGCTTTCCTAATTTCCCGATTTTCACTTTATTTTCCTAAATCCTTTTTCCCTTCACTCTAAAAATTCAAAATAAAATCTAATATTTCCAAATTAGTTTAAAAATATATTTTCAAACTTTCCCCCACTTTTATTATTTTAAAAATATATTTCACACATTTAATTTAATCTTTTTCCCTAAATTCTAGAAAATATAATTTTGATTCCGAATAATTTCTAGACTTCATATATATCTTTTTAAAATATTTTATCACTCATTTTATTCACCAATTAATATTACACAACCACCAAAATCATGTTTTGTTCCCAAATATATATTTTTATAAATCCGTAACCCTTTTCCTATTTTATATTAAATTTGCAACTCTAAACTCGAAATTTTTCTCCCGTGGAAATTCAAATCGTTTGGTTTTTCTCAAACATCGAGATGAATCGCTCACATATAAATTTATGCAACCAAGCTGGCAAATAAAAAGCAATAAACACGATCAAGAAGCAACAAGCAAAAAGTTTTTGTAAGTTCCGTTTTTTAATTCCCGGTTTTAAATTCTCCGATTTTCAGGGCGTTAGAGCAGCCACGGCTAAAAAAGCTGAAGAATCCATTGCCAAGTTAAAGGAGGAAAAATCCAAAGTCAAAATTGAACTGGAAGGTAATTCCTATAATTCTTTTCATTGTAGTTTATCATACTGCAAAATCCATATTGTTTACTATTGTGAACCCCAACTCGCAAGGTGAAGACCCAAGCTTAATTTGAAGTTTTGGCCGAGTGATTAAAAAGGGTTGAAACTGTCAGGGACGATATCGCTAATGTTGCTCCCCCTATAAGAAACACTATCTTCCAAAATGGCCTTGGATCAAGCTCGAAAGATGACTCTGAGATATTTGAGAAGCTGCAAAGGGACCCAGAAAAATATATTGAGGTTGCAACCATGGGAGCTAGCCAAGCCTTGGCCATGACGATGTCACTCTACCCTCGAGTGGATGAAATGCAATCATCGATGGCTTCGCAGATGGCATCTCAGAAGAGCAGGCCTTAGAGCTGATCAATGATGCCCAAGATGCTGCCAAGAAGATAGCTAAGGACACAGCATAATATTTCTATAATTAAACTCTTGTGTAGAATCTGACTTTTGAGATGTAATCCTCCTGCTTGTTTTATGATGTAGCTTTGACTTATTTATGACTTTGATCTAACTGCAATGATTATACTAAGCAAAAAAGAAAACCTTACCCAATTGAACCAAGCCTAAAACGTGATCAAGTAGATAAAAGATCTTATGCCTAATAGTGTCATACAGCCAAAAAGCAAGCCAATGATCAGCAAAATTGAAGAAAATAAATTTGAAGAACAACATTGTGCTCCATGATTATTATTGATAGCCCGGACTTGCTACTCAAGAGAGCAAAGATCTTGAAGTAGGCAGTCAAAAGAGAAGTACATATAAAGATTGATACAAAATCTTAAGAATAAAAAGGACGTAGCTACTCGATGTTCCAAGAATTATCCACAACTGAACCGTCTTCTCTCTTCAATCGGTATGCTCCTGGACGGGTTACCTCAGAGATGATATAAGGCCCTTCCCAAAGGGAGATAATTTGTGCATGTCCTTGGTTGTCTGTATTTTCTTTAAGACCATGTTACCGACCAAAAAGGCCATGGATTGAACATTACAACTATGATAGCGACGAAGTCCTTGTAGATATTTGGCCAACTGGATGGTAGTGATATCGCGAGCCTCTTCCAGTTGGTTAAACTCTTCTTCTCAATCTTGATCATTGCGCTCCTCACCAAAGCTACGCACTCAAAGGGACCCATACTCCATCTCACTCGATAACATGGCTTCTGCTCCCGTAAACGAGGAAAAATGGGGTTTGGACAGTGGCCCGACTGGGGGTTGTGCGCAAGGACCATAGAACCAGAGGTAACTCCTCGACCCATTAGCTGGCGTAGGGACATAATCTATCGAAGAAGTGTTGTCATCCTTGTTCTACTTCGAGGTACCTTCACCGACCACGAGCTTTAGTTGCTTGACGTGTTCTTCCGCAAACCTCTTGAAGATGAAACAGTCCTTGGCGGCATGCTTGGAGTTTGGATGATGCTGGTAGGGCCTGTTCATGATCTTGTCGTAGTTACTACTAGTGGAGCGTGGTTGTTGGAAGTTCGACGTTGTGGCCACCAGGTTTTCAGGTTTCCGCTTGTGATCCATCTGGCAATTATCATCGTTTTCCTTCTTGGGCTGCCAGCCGTCCGACTTCTTTTCCTCGCGCGATGCCTTAAAGCCTTGAGTCAATTTGGCTTAGGAGTTGGCCACCTCGAATAGCTTCATGACGGTGCAGGGAGGTTTGCGAGAGAACTTGTGTATGAGGAGCTCGTCACATATGCCTTTTTGAAAAGCAGCCATGATGGTGTCGTCCATGACCTATGGTATCTTGTTGTGGGCTTCGGAGAAACATCGGATGTAGTCGGTGAGCGACTCGTTCTTGCACTGTATAACATGATATAGGTCGAAGTGAGTTCCTGGCCTCTCATATGTGCCCTGGAAGTTGACAACGAACTGCCTTTGAAGCTTGCTCCAGGAATTGGTTGACCCCTAGGTGTGACCTGAAAGCCAGCTCCGTGCTGAATCAGCGAGTGCCATGGGTAAATAGTTTGCCATGACTCGGAGTCGGTCTTACCGTCGTACTTCTCGATTCCAGTAGGCTTGAAACAGGTTGGCCAATCCACTCGGCTCAGGTCTTTGGTGAAAGCTGGGACGCCGTCGTCGCTGTCGTCGGGTGACCGAGGGTGGTCAGGAGAGTGATGAGCTATAAGGCGGTCGTTGTTTTCCTGTTCCTGGTGACGGCGGTTTAGCTCATATAATAGGTCTTTCGGTCGTTCATGTCCTTCATCATGATCTGGCTCATGGCGTCCGTCGTGGTGTTGGTGGTCCCGACAACGTCTGTCATCTTTGCTATGATGATCGCGGTTGCCAACAGAGGGTTCTAGTTGCTGGTCGCGGTGTCACTAGTTGGATGTCGTGTGGCCCCTGGATGGGCGATGCGACGAAATATGACTTGGACGGTTGGCTGCGGATGTCTTTGATTTAGATTTGGGAGTTTCGACAATTGATTCCTCCAGCTGGCTAGGTCGCGGACTGGGTCTTGCTCCTAGTTCTTGTTGGACGGCACCGGTCATGAGCATGACCTTGACCTTTGTGAGGGTTGGTGTCATGACATTGGCCTACGGCGCACCTTCGAGGATTGTGTTGAGCAGCATGATAGCAGTGATCGTGTTCTGCTGGGATGTGGCGAAGACGTTGGTGTCGTCGATACGGGTTTGAAGAATATTATTGTGTGCCAATGCCCTATTCTAGCCAGATCATGTTGCCGATGCATGTGTTCTTCTTCCTCTTTACACACACGCTCCTCCTTCTTGGGTGAGACGGGCTTGATCGTCCTCAGACAGTGCACCAGCGACCATAAAGACTTCAAAGATTGGAGTGTAGTCATCGGTGAACTCGGAGCTAAAGGACTCAGTCTTGTATGTAGCTGTCATAAGGATCCGATAAGTCATCGGTATTAATGATATCCATGGTGCTGCATTAGCCATTGATGGGTGCGGTCAGGATGCACACCTCCTTGAGCCCTGGCCCTGACATGGTTGAAGCATGCCCAGACCGAACCCTAGGGGATGGGGCAGATCCAGATCCAAAAGTTGTCGCGAGAAGAGGAGGAAGCCTCATGGAGATCGGAGGATAGATTGGCGCAATGTTGGGGATGCCGAGTGGCGTAGATGAGCTTTGCGGCTCCACCATGTATGTTGGATCTACATTAGGGGAGATTGTCTTGGAGTAGGTCTCAGTCACGTTCGAAAGACCAAACGGGACCGAAACAATGTGGCCCCTCTCCAACTGGTTCGGATCCGAGTCAGAGAGAGAAAGCTTGCCAAATGTGTCGATGAGGAGATCTATGCAACTCCTCTCAAACTGATTCGAATCCGAGTCAAAGAGAAGGAGCTTGCAAATTTTGTCGGCGTGAAAGTCGAAGCTGCTGAAGCAGATGGCCTGTCCTAGGGGGAAGGAAAGTTGACGACTCCCGAAGTTGATTCCATCGCAATTGTCGATGAAGAACTCGATGCAACCCTACTTGACGCACCAACTGTCAATGTTCTAGATAAATGGGGGTAGCACATGAGTAGTAAAGTGGATGGGTATAGAAGACAAGGGTTTAAATATATTCAGACCCTCTCAATGAGAGGTAATACCCTACTTCTGTTTGGGGATTGAAATCCACCGGATGTATTATGATCTGACGATCTACTTGTGGCTATAAGTTCCTATATGCCCTCAGGGGCTCGCTACCCACCTTACATAGGTTGGGAGACAAGGTTACAAAGAGAGGAACCTAACCAGATATGACATTGGTTTCATTATTCTACTTTACAATATTACCGAACTAAGATTATAGACTATTCTGTAATACACAAGGAAACCTAATACCCAAGTCATAGCTCGTTACATATTCTATAGACATAATCTACCTCCTATATCCAGTCGGATAAGCAGGCCAAGTGGGTGTATGATACCCATAATCTCCACTTGCCCTCCTCGCTCAATCCCCTTCCCTGCTGCCTACTGCTGGATGGGGAAGCTCGCGGCGCAGCGGAGAAGAAAGAAATTTGGTTGGATTTGTCTTGTGCTTTTTGTGTGGATTTTCAAGGATCGAATACCCAAACTAAGCCAACCAGAGGGGGTGAATGGTTGGTACACCCAAAAATCAAATTTAAGCGGAAATAAAACTTAATCTCTGATTTTGATGTTGCACGGTCTGACCGAGAGTATTGCGCCGGTCTGACCGCCTGATCACCTCCGGTATGACCGCCCATGCAGCTCCGGTCTGACCGCCCGTGTAGCCGATCACCAGAACTTAGCCCATTCGCCTGATATAGCCGATGCGCCAAGTGTAGCCGATGAAAGCCGGTCTGACCGCAATGATCCTCGCGGTCTGACCGGTCGAAGGCCGTCGGTCTAACCGCCGATTAGACCGCCGTACCTGAGTAAATACAAATCAAATATCTCTCAAAGTAGATTGAAACTTTATTGAATCTCTCCGTGTTTACAAAGTGCAATCCACAACACTTCTCACAAAATTTCGACTAAACTCAAAACCCTAAACTTTTCTCAACTCAACTTTCTCTAAAACTTCATACCGAGAAGCCACGCTTCTCCTCTCTATTTATACACAAGATGCGCTGCCCAAAGCCATGAATCCTACTCATACAAGAAGTCCTAACCCACTAGGAAACCTTCCCGTACAAGAAACGAACTTTACATATTCCACACGTCGCAATCTTGGACTTCCCAAATTTGAAACTCCGTATTCCATACGCACACAATATCTCCATCGTATGCCATATAGAAACTCCACCAATCATGTGCATCAATCTCTACCCTTCAGCATCCCGGATGATCTCCATCTTGGACGTCACCTTATCTCCAAGTTGACTCCAACTCGATCACCGGCGACACTTTCCCGAGGTGTAAAGATTACCTACATATAATTAAACGAAGAAACCATATCCGAGCACAAGCTATCTCCAACTTGACTCATTGTCAGCATAAAATAATATTCATACGTATAGAAACACGAAACTTCCATGTATATGCAAGGAAACAACACGAAACCAAAACCGAAACAAAATCGGCATGCAGTCGTACTGTGTCGATCGGTCTGACCGGCTGTGCCCACCCGGTTTGACAGCACAAGGTCCTCCGGTCAGACCGGCATAGCAAGCCCAGTCAGACCGGACAATACAGTTGATGATCGTTCACCGTCCGAAAAACAAATATCTCCAAATCCATTTTGCCAATAATCTCCAAATAACAAAACCAATAATCTCACATGCCAATTGTTTATCACCATAAAAGAATCAAACACACTTTGATTTTACAATCTCCCCCTTGATGAACACATTGGCAAACCAAATAAAAATGTTTTGTTTTGGTGGTTTGAAAATTAAAAACAAAAATTAAAAAGAAGAAAATCTCTTGAAATTGACAAAACATGCACTTTTTAAACTTGTTGTTATCCCATTTGTTCTCCCCCTTTTGACAATGATTTCATCAAGCATAAAGACTTATGTTCATGATTATTGAAGAGCTTAGTACCATATAGAGAGCAAGTCATGTCATGTATTGCAATAAGAAGAAGATGAACTCATCAATTATATAGCAAATATGCACTAGAGTATAGTCATGAATCAAAGATTTTATAATTAAGATCAATAATGCAATCAAAATTCATGGATTCAAACGATTTATAATGCAACATCTTTACAAGCACATAGGTTGAAAGATAAATCCAAATATATATACCTATTGCAACTATTATTCTTTCTCAAATTTACCTTTTTGCACATGATAACCAAGAGAATTTTTATATTTATTTGAGCCAAATTTTTCTTTGCTCATATTTTTTTCTCTCAATTATTCCGGGTACGTCCTTGTCGTCAAGACTGTTTCCAAGGATTTGGTACCCATTATTTTTGCTCACTTCGAATACGTCCTTGTCGTCAAGACTGTTTCCAAGGATTCGGTATTTATTTTTTTCTCTCATAGATAATATTTTATTCTATTTACACAATAAGCAATTTTAAAACAATTTGAGGAATAATAATTCAACAGAGTGCATATATAAGCATTTAAAAATCAACACATGCACTAGTATTGACATTGAATATTTTATTAATTTAAGTATGATATTAAATGTCATGCATCATTTCACTTAAGAATAAAATCTAGATCACATAAAGATACTAGAACACATACAAGCTATGCTAGTGACAAATAAATCTTCACAGTAGTGCTAGCATGCACATGAAAATATAATATATATGGATAAAGCTCTCTTTTTCTCAATTTATATTATTCAAGAATTGCTTGATAAAAACAAGAACACAAATCTCCCCCTCAAAACATGCCAAAAGGATGAATTCCTAACTCTCCTCAAAAAAACAAAGCGAGAAGAATCCAATGGTTTAGTGAAAATGTCAGCAAGTTGCAACTTTGTGTTCAAAAACTTCAATTCAACATCTTCCTTCTCAACATGATCCCTCAAAAAGTGAAAGCGAATATCAATGTGTTTATGTGAGTGTTGAACAAGATTTTTAGCAATGTTAATGACACTTGTATTATCACAATAAAGAGGTACTTTTTCAAAAGCAAGTCCATAATCTTTCAAAATAGACTTAAGCCAAAGAATCTGTGAACAACAACTAGCAGCAGCAACATATTCAGATTCAGCAGTTGATTGAGCTACACTAGATTGTTTCCTAGAAGACCATGCAATTAGTGATGTACCAAGAAAATGACATGTTCCACTAGTACTTTTTCTATCAATTCTACAACCAGCAAAATCAGCATCGAAATATCCACTTAAGCAAATAGAAGAAGAAGTAGAATACCAAATTCCAAACTCAAGTGTATGATTCAAATATCTCATTATTCGCTTGACCGCTTGACGATGTGAAGCACGAGGAGAAGCTTGAAAGCGTGCACACAAACACACAACAAACTGTATGTCTGGCCTAGAAGCAGTTAGATACAACAAAGATCCAATCATGCTTCTATACTCCTTTTGATCCACGGCTTCACCATCTTCATCGGGATCAAGAACAGCAGTAGAACCAATAGGTGTAGAGATTGGCTTGCAGCTCTCTATCTTGAACCTTCGAAAGATCTTTGGTGTACTTTGTTGGATGGATAAACGTACCTTGAGGTGTTTGCTTAATTTGCAATCCCAGAAAGTATGACAATTCACCCATCATGCTCACCTCAAATTCCCTGCGCATAGTCTCAGCAAATTCTACAACCAAAGCATGAGTTGAACAACCAAAGATGATATCATCCACATAAATCTGAACGAAAAGTTGATTTTCACCATGCTTAAGGACAAAAAGCGTTTTGTCAATCTTTCCCATTTGAAAACCTTTTTCAAGCAAAAAGTTCTTAAGTCTATCATACCATGCTCTAGGTGTCTGTTTCAAACCATACAAAGCTTTTGACAATTTAAAAACATGGTTGGGAAAATCAGAATTTTCAAAACCCAGTGGTTGTTTAACATAAACTTTCTCCTGTATAAAGCCATTTAGAAAAGCACTTTTAATATCCATTTGATACAATTTAAAACCTTTTGAAGCGACAAAAGCTAACAAAAGTCTAATTGCTTCAATCCTAGCAACAGGAGCAAAAGTTTCATCAAAATCCAAACCCTCCACCTGAGTAAAACCTTGAGCAACAAGTCTAGCTTTATTTCTAACAATTAAACCATCCTCATTTTGTTTATTTTTGAAAACCCACTTGGTTCCAATAACATTATGTCCTGAAGGTGGTTCAACTAAAGTCCAAACTTTATTTCTTTCAAAATTTTCAAGTTCTTCATGCATGACGTTAATCCACGATTCATCAGTTAATGCATGAACAATATCTTTGGGTTCAAAAGAAGCAACAAAAGCAGAATTTGCAAAGTCATGCGCAGTTACCTTAGATCTTGTAGGCCGCTCATGTAAATTACCTATTATTTGTTCCGGCAGATGTTGTCGTTGAATGTGCAATGGAGCAGTGATTTCAGAAGTTGATGCACATTCTGTACCTACACTGGTCGTAGTCGCCGACGAATCCCCTTGATTGGAGTCAACAGAATCCGAGGTGATCGGCCTCTACCGGTCTGACCGGGTCTCTGGCCGGTCTGACCGTGCAGCCTGCTCCGGTCTGACCGAAGGCACTCGGCCGGTCTGACCGGTCAGGTCGACCTCGTCGTCTTCGTTGTAGCTTTTGTCTTCGAAGATACGACCATCCTCCCCCTGAACCTGTGGCAAAGTACCTGAAAGTTCTGGTCTAGTACTGGGACTAGCCTCATCAAAAGTGATTTCGCAAGTCTCGACAATTTTGTTAGTCTCCAAAACAAGTACACGATAACCACGAGTGTGTGCGGGGTAACCAAGAAATAAACCATCAGTTGAACGTGATTCAAATTTATCCAAATTTCCTGATTTCAAGACAAAGCACTTGCAACAAAAAACACGCAAATGTGAAACTTTGGGCTGACGACCAAATCGAAGCTCATAAGGTGTGTTTCCAAGTTTAGATCTTAAGAAAATACGATTGAAAACATAGCAAGCAGTGTTAATAGCTTTGGTCCAAAATTTCCTAGGAGTGTGATACTCATCAAGCATGGTTCTAGCCATCTCAACCAAAGAGTGGTTTTTTCTTTTAACAACACCATTTTGTTGAGGAACACGAGGTGAAGAAAATTGATGTTCAATGCCTTCTCGTTGCAAAACTGTTCAAAAGAAGCATTTTTAAATTCACCACTATTATCACTTCTAATCGTTTTCAGAGAACCGAGAATTTCACAATTCAAGCAAAGAACCAAACTCCGAAAGTGTCCAAAGGCCTCATCCTTAGTTGCCATGAAGAAAACCTAAGAATATCGAGAAAAATCGTCAACAACAACCAACACATACCATTTTCCTCCAACGGATTGCACTCTAGCTGGACCAACAGTGTCCATATGTAAAAGCTGTCCCGATGCATCCGTCATAACAGAAAGAATTGGAGTATGTGAAGAAGCAACCATTTTACCATGACGACAAGGTGCGCAAACCAAATCAAGATCTTTCTTAAGTTTAGGCAACCCACGAACAAGATCCAAACCAGTTAGTCTAGTTAAATGATCGAAACCAACATGGCCAAGTCTACGATGCCAAAACATTAAATCTTTGTTGAATTTCGCAACCAAATATGTAACAACAGGAGAAACGGGATTTTCAAAATTAGCTTCAAATACTCTACCATAGCGAGAAATATTCAAAACAAAATCACCACAAGAATCAAATATTTTACTTCCAGTTTTCTTAAAGTGAACTTCAAAATTCTCATCAACAATTTGTGAAACTGAAAGTAAATTATACTTTAAGTCCTCGACTAAAGCTACCTCTTTCAATTCAAATTTGTCACTTACCTTGACTGATCCGGTAGCGAGAACGACACTTGTAGAAGCATCTCCAAAGATTATCGATTTAGTCTTGGATGCCATCTTGAGGGAGGAGAACCAATTTTTATCACCGGTCATGTGCCGCGAACAACCGGAGTCCATGATCCATACGTTCTCCTTCCTCGCCACCAATGCCTACGCAAAAGAAGTTGTCGAAGCCTCAGTACTAGGGTTAGTCAAAAGAAATTTAGGAATCCAGTACTGAGACACACGACCAATAGATCCAATAGGCATATATCCACGTGCAAAATCAGTTTTAGAATTTTCAGAAAAATTCCTTCGGAGCTGGTCTGACCGCATGCCACCGACGGTCTGACCGAGGCAGTGCCGTCGGTCTGACCGGTGCCACGGCCGGTCTGACCGATTGACCCCCTGCGGTCTGACCGGCCTTCCCGAGGGAAAGCCAGATTTTTGCCACTTTGATTTTGCAAAATTAACCTCTCTTTCCTTTTTCTGTTGTCGTCCTAATCTGAAACAAAAACCAACAAGATGACCATCTTTACCACAAAAAGAGCAAGAAAACTTTTCCTTAGTGGTTGATGGTTTTGAAATATTAGTTTTAGTTTCTTTTAAATAAACAGAAAGAGATGACATATTTCCAACAGATTTAAAAATTGTTTTCACATCATTAGGTTTTGTCAAAATCTCACCATTTTCAGTCATTCTCAAAACATTTGGGGGATTTTTGGTGATATAGTCACGAGCATCAAAACCTATTCCTCTATTGTCGCAACACACTTTAGATTGATCAAAAATCATGTTAAGTTGTTCCATCAGAAAATTTTTGCAAAGAACTTCTCAAATAAGAAACTTCTTTTTCAAGATTTGCACAATTTTCACAACCAATCATGACATCTTTATTTTTGCGACATTTAGAGCAAGAAGCTACCTCATCTTATTTAAGAATATCTTCCATGTGCTTAACACGAGCTAAAGCATCTTTTAGTTTTAATTCATTAGCATCACATGTTAAACAAGGTTGAGTAGCCAAAACTTGAGAATCATTGACATCTCTAATTTTTGAAATTTCAAGCATTAAAACCTCACAACTTTTGCATTCATCATCATTCGGAATAAGAGATTTTAATCTAGAAATTTCAGCATTCAAAGACTCAATCACAAATTCTTGTTTTTTAAACATTTTTTCACATTTTTTTGCACTTAAAACAAGAATAGCTTCCTCAAGAGAGCTTACCTCATCTTCCTCATTTTCAGAAACTTCATCTTCGCGAGTCATGAGGTAAATGCCAGAGATGTTCTTGTCCTTCTCTTCCTCGCTATCAGAATCTATGTCGCTTAATGGTTCAAAGGCGGCATAGACTTTGCTTAGCACTTTCTTCGTCATCTCCTTCGAGCGCTTCCCTTTGGGCTTGTCATCCTTGGCCTTCTCCTCGCTTTTGTCTCCCTTTTTGCCTCTTCCATGCTTGGGGCAGTTGGAGCGGATGTGATCCAACGCGCCACATTCAAAACAGCGAGCCGGTCCACCTCTTTCCTGAACCTGACTTTATTCATAGCTCTAGAAAGTTTCTTAGCAGCCAAAGCCAAATCCTCCTCCTTGAATTGCTCGAGTTGCTCATCGGACATGGCATTAATTAAAGCAAGAGCACTGGGAGTTGAAGAAGAAGCAACATCAGAAGAAGTTGAAGAAGAAGAAACCAAAGCACTAGACTTAGAATCCATTTTTCGAGAAAGAATGTTCATCTCATGAGTTTTGAGTTTTGTATAAAGTGAATCCAAAGTCAAAGTAGCCATATTAACAAATTCTTGAATTGAAGTAACTTTTATCTCCCAAATAGACATGTCAAGACCATTCAAAAAGTGGCGAGAAATCTCAGATTGAGGATATTTTGTATCATAGGCACAATCAACAGATCTAAGATTGCTCAAAATTTTGTTAAACCTACCAAGATAATCATCCAAAGCTTCAGCAAGTTTCTTCTCAAATTTTATATATTCCTTTTTGAAAAGATCTCGACGAAGTTCTTTTATGTTGTTAGTTCCTTGATGAAAATTTCTTAAAGCAATCCAAATTTCATTTGCAATTTGAAGATGCGAAACATGATCAAAATCCGAACGAGAAATCCCATTCAATAAAATATTACGAGCTTTGCAATTGTTATTAAATTCAGTTTTCAAAGCCTCAGAATTAATAACCTCAGGGATCTCATAAGGAATTGCTACCTTTTGCCAAACATCATAGTCTTAAGCCATGATATAAGATTGCATCTTACTACACCAATAAGCAAAATCCGTACCATCGGAAACATGTGGCTTAGTGGAAAACTTATTAGACATAGCGAAAAAACCTTTAGATCGATAAAAATCCAAAGAAGAAAACAAGGCTCTGATACCACTTATAGGATCGAATACCCAAACTAAGCCAACCAGAGGGGGGTGAATGGTTGGTACACCCAAAAACCAAATTTTAGTGGAAATAAAACTTAACCTCTAATTCCAATGTTGCGCGGTCTGACCGAGAGTATTGCGCCAGTCTGACCGACAGTATTGCGCCGGTCTGACGGCCTGATCACCTCCGGTCTGACCGCCCGTGCAGCTCCGGTCTGACCGCTCGTGTAGCCGATCACCAGAACTTAGCCGATTCGTCTGATGTAGCCAATGCGCTAAGTGTAGCCGATGAAAGCCGGTCTGACCGCAATGATCCTCGTGGTCTGACCGGTCGAAGGCCGCTGGTCTAACCGTCGATTAGACCGCCATACCCGAGAAAACACAAATCAAAGATCTCTCAAAGTAGATTGAAACTTTATTTAATCTCTCTGTGTTTACAAAGTGCAATCCACAACACTCCTCACATATTTCGACTAAACTCAAAACTCTAAACTTTTCTCAACTCAACTTTCTCTAAAACTTCATACCGAGAAGCCACACCTCTCCTCTCTATTTATACACAAGATGCGCAGCCCAAAGCCACAAATCCTACTCATACAAGAAGTCCTAACCCACTAGGAAACCTTCCCGTACAAGAAACGAACTTTACATATTTCACACGTCGCAATCTTGGACATCCCAAATTTGACATTCCGTATTCCATACGCACACAATACCTCCATCGTATGCCATATAGAAACTCCACCAATCACGTGCATCAATCTCTACCCTTCAGCATCCCGCATGATCTCCATCTTGGAAGTCACCTTATCTCCAAGTTGACTCCAACTCGATCACCGGCGATACTTTCCCGAGGCATAAAGATTACCTACACATAATTAAACAAAGAAACCATATCCGAGCACAAGCTATCTCCAACTTGACTCATTGTCAGCATGCAACAATATTCATACGTATAGAAACACGAAACTTCCATGTATATGCAAGGAAACAACGCGAAACCGAAACAAAATTGGCCTGCAGTCGGACTGTGTCGACCGGTCTGACCGGCTGTGCCCACCCGGTCTGACCGCACAAGGTCCTCCGGTCAGACTGGCATAGCAAGCCGAGTCAGACCGGACAATACAGTTGAGAGTACTGTTCACCATCCGAAAAACAAATATCTCCAAATCCATTTTGCCAATAATCTCCAAATAACAAAACCAATAATCTCAGATGTTAATTGTTTATCACCATAAAAGAATCAAACACACTTTGATTTTACAGACTTGTGGTGCTAAAATTTTTGAGAAGGGAACCAAGGAAGGAGGAGGAAACAAGATGAGCCAATCGAAGAGGAGTAAAAAAATCAGATTTAGACCGATACATTCTATGAGTTTTTTATGTTTTAGCCAATGTATTTGGATGTTTCTTGGGGTTGGGTTGAAATGTTGCACTTGATACTTCAATGTTATTTAATATTTTTGTTTACAACTCTTGTAATTTGTTGATGTTTCAGCTGTTGAAGCTTGATGTTTCATCTGTGAGAATAATATGTTTCAATCATGATAAAATTGTGTTTCACGATTTAGTACTCTGAAACTTTTAGTGGTGAAACATTTTTCGACTAGCGATGAAACATTGCCCGATTTTTGAGCAAAATTTTCACACTAAAACTAGCTATGTTATCCAATCTTTATGATGATTGGTGGCCCACATGTTAGCATTACCCAAAGAAAAAATGCAACAAACTCGGTTGGGGATTGTGTCGACACCAAACTCCTCAAACCACCGGCAACCACTTGCTGCCGCTCCACGCACCACCACCGTTGTTCTTCTCCATGAGCCACCATTGTTCCTCCTCTTTGCCTTCGCATGCGCAGCCGTACCCTCTAGCCATCAACATATCTCTTCTCCTCTACGGTCGTCATGCACGCTATTGTCATGGTCGTTGTTGAGGCCAAGGGTGTCGGCCTTGCAGGGACTCGGGGAGGCAGGTGCCTACCCGATGGAGAGCAGAGACGCTAGATCTGGGCTCCTCCTTGTTGCATTTGGTGATTCCCCAACTGTCGGAGGGAAAAAAGAGAGAAAGAATTAGTGTGCGAAGTGGTTGCAGAGTCACTGGACTTGGAGGTGGAGCGGCAGTGGAGTCATTGAACTTGGAGATGGATAGATAGAATGGGGTGGTTCAAACTGAAACAAAAATGTAAAGTTAGCTGTTGTTGAATGAAAAGAATGGTTAAAGGATAATATAATATGAAAACTTTTAAAAATACATAGTAATTTATTTTTCTTATAGCACAATTAAAGATGAGTTGTCCATTAGTCGATAGTCTCGTGCTATGCTAAGCCCACTACAGTTTTATCATCTCTGTGCAGTATGATTGGGCCAGTCTACTTAGCTACTACTAATAATCTCATGATATGTTGATGCACGACGATACAAACTTCTACTAACACGGGCTGATTAATTATGGTTAGATAGATTCGGCTAAAATAAGATAAAAAATAATAACATCAATTTTACTCGATAATAAAGCATTCGATTGTGGTCACCTTTTCTCACTGCATGATATATGATGACTCTCTTATAAGCATGTATATAACTATATTGGTATTTCCCCTAATTATTTCATATTGTTTTTTATTTTCTTACATATATGTTTAATTTGGACTAATATTTTTCTCATAATTAAATACATACTAGAGTGTTTTTCCATATTTCTCCTATAAAATGTGAATAATGCATTGTATAATTTAAAAGTTATATTATAAGCATATGTAATTTAATGTGTAAGATATGGACTTATAGTATAGGATGACTTTTCTAAAAATGCCGCACCATAGGTAGTTAAGTGAACAACCATAAAAATAGAGAGAACCCATAATGGAGAGAATCCATTGTGTGCCACTGACCCGTTCTACAATATGCCACTGAGTTTGTCAAGTTTTATAATATGCCATTGCTTAACTTCTGCAATATACCATCGCTTAACTTCTGCAATATACCATCGCCATCCAATTAGCCTTTGTTAGTACTATACAATTTTGTCCTAATGACCAAAATACCCTTGGGACAAAAACTTCCAAATTTTGGTATAAAATCCAAAATACCATCTTGTAAAACTTCCAAAGTTTGAGATGGGCACCATCTTGTAAAACTTCCAAAGTTTGAGATGGGAAACTTCTATGCTAGTTTACAATATGATATTTCGGAATGTTCGGCCTAATTTTGGAAATTTTCGTCTCAGGGGTATTCCGGTCATTAGGACAGAATTATACAGTACTAACGGACGCTAACTGGATGGTGATGAAGTTAAGCAAAATTACGATGGCTAACTTGACAAACTTAGTAGCATATTATAGAACGGGGACAAAGTCTATGGCACACCATGGATTTTTTCTAAAAAATAATCTAGTCAAATCGTTTCTTCATTTCATTTAAAATAAAACATTTCTTGCTAAACATGTAGGAGAACTTCGAGACAAGGTAATAAAAAAAGGAGGTTAGTCACTAGCCCACACACATGAAGGAAAAAATTGCTCACATCCATGGTATGGTATATACTACCATTAATCGATAATATACTAATATATTAATTTTTTTTCTTTGTCGTAATACGGTGTGAAACTAAAACTTTAACCATATATTCTTCCTTTGTTCCATCTTCTTCTTGTTTTCTCGTTCTTCTTTATTTTTGATAATAATATTGCTAGAGCGAGCACTATTACTTGCACATGAATACTAGGAGTATATTATCTATGTTTTTACATGAGTAAATAATTATTATTATCTTTGTTAATGATATTGTATTTATATAAGATACTTGTCAAGTTTTTTAAGAACTGAAAAGATATTTTTGCTAAACATAATCTAGAATGCTATAAAGATTAATAATATTGAACGATATATAGTCATATATATATATATATATATATATTATGGATAAATTAGATACCGACACTTGTTGTGAATCCAATGATCATAGTGCACTATATATATTGTTCAAGTGAGTTGTGACTTTCGCTCTTTACTACTTACATGCCTATGCATTACAATGAGATCTAGAGATAAAGATATGATTTAGTTTATTTCTAGTTCGGTTTTTATGATATGTTGCGTTTTTACATTTGTTTAGAGATGTTTTTAGGTATAGTTTTTCTAAGAGGGAGGAATAAGTTTTTTAAGAGGGAGAAGGAGAATTAATGAGATGATTTGTTGTTTTATAAATAGATTAGTTTATCGAACCCTCATTTATAAAATGCTATGTCTGCCAATGCGCTGTCTAAAAAGATCTTCACTAAATTGCAAATCATAAATTGTTATCTCTCCAGTATTTTTTTGTTTCCTCTTCTTCTCCATGACTAATTCAGAACAAAATTGCACTAGTGCAAAACTCCCCAGCAAAAAGAATAATGACACCCATCTATTCGCCCGTTCTATTATTATCCAATCACTGAACCACACAGCCTAAGACAGGGTATTGGATAAAGATAACCATGCCTATCCACAAACATCCTCACAACACCAACACCAAAAAAGTAATCTTTATTTTCATACCAGAAAGAAAAAACCTCTAGGGATCACAAGTCTGGCGCGTGTCATGTCCTCGCGTGCCTCAAGCTTACTCACCCCGAGATCAATCTGGAGGAGATGATGACCAAGGACGGAGTCGACAAACGCTGCGACGACACCATGTTAGAGGTGGAGAATCTCGGGGACTCCATGATCCCCTTTTTTGAAGAGTAAATATTCTATTTTGCCCTTTATTGTACTAAGTAACAATAAGTATTGGGTTTGATGTTCAAGAACACTTCCTTTTCATTGTATCCTAGTCGTGGCTTTCATTTCTTCAAAATCCTTGTATTGTAGATTTCTGAAGTCGAGAATGAGGATGTCCAGCAAGGCGGGCGTCCCTCGGACTTAATCGTCGGACCTAGAACGCCCCAGGCTTCATCTACCCCAAGTAGGGATGAACGTGCTCTGGTCATCGTTACTCCCGATGACGTGTTGACCTCTTAGGAGAACCAGATTGCCCTTCTTCATAAGCAATGCCGAAGTAAGGAACCTGTGAAACTATAGCTTATCACCCTTGCACTTAGATCAAGGGGTGCCAATAATGCTGCTGTCCTTTTCAGGCCTTGCAGGTTCTCTTGAAGAGGCAGGACAGCAGGCCAAGTACTGAAAGATGATGTAAGAGAAAGAACTGGAATGGGCCTCTGACAACGTCAGTAGGGAATAGAGCATAGATCATCTCAAGGGCATGGAGATATGGATCTCGTCCTACCTAGAGAACAACTGTTTTGCCCTACATCGGTTGTATCATGAGCTGCGTGTGGTCCGTCCCCTCCCCTCGCTACGAGAAGTCGATATCAAGCTATCTAGGGTGGTTGCAGAGTACATGTGAAGGACTCATCGGTATAGTTGAGAGGATCGACAACAACTTGAAGAGTGAATGTCGTCGAGCCAGTCGGTACACGGGCGAGCACATCCTTGCTTGTATCCGTGAGTCATGTCCCTATATTAATCTTAGCTTCTTGCGGGAGGGATTTTCTTGTTCTGGGAAGATCTCTTCCGAGATTGGTCAACTGGCGCAGTCTCTTGCTCCACTTGCTGAGGATGTGTTCGCCTCCATGCAGTGGCAGTGGCCCTCCTGGTAGGTTCAGCTGTCATAATGTCCTGTAAAGCGATAGACTAGACAAGATATTAGTAGACACTGAAACTTAAAATTTTGTTGTAAACTATTGAAATAGTGATATAACAGTAGGAAAGTACTTATTTGCTTGAGCCGATCTCAACATGATGAAGTCGAGTACCCTCCCTAGCCCTCAACTAGTTTTATGTAAAGGAGTTGAATTTTCATACCAGACCGATGTTGAAGTAACGACCTAGCCCCAGCCGGAGAAATTCTCGAGTATATGGCTAGTCTACGTTACTGTGGGTGCTCTGACATGACCAAATCTAACATGGTCGTTTGACCCTTAGCATCCGACACACACAATTGTGCCAGGTGTCCCCGGCCCAGGTGCTGAGACCTGATAACTAGTCAGACCTAACATGACAGGTTGATAAGAAACAACTTCAATTTGTGGCATTATGAAGAAAAGAGGGTTCTTGGACAAAATACTGCAATATATAAGACAAAAAAATCTGTGATATACATATATATACATATATATATATATATATGAACTTGTATAGAACAACTTACAAACTAGACATTGGTTTTATACATAGAATTTCCGTAGCTGGTCAATGTTCCAAGAATTGGATAACTCGTGGCCTTAATCGTCAACGATTTTGTACGTACCTGGCCGTAACACTTGTACCACCATGTATGGTCCTTCCCACTTAGGTGAAAGCTTGTTGCGCCCTGCCTGGTTTTGTACTCGTCGAAGGACGTAATCACCGATGTCAAGTGTTCGGGCTCGAATGCGCTTCTCATGGTAGTGACATAAGGCTTGCAGGGCGTGCCAGTTGGTTTGATCTGTTAACCAACAAGAAAAACAAGAAATATGCGTTAAGTGTTAGGTTAGATCCTCACTGTATCAGCTGAGGGAATCCATGAGCATATATCTGCTATCCTAAAATATATTTAAGCCAAACGATTAGAATGGATCGGCGATACCGAGACATCATTAGCCGTTTAACCTAAATACAGTAAAGGATAATAAATATATGTATTGATAATCTAGCCGATACTGGAAAGCTAACTTATGGATCGGCTAGTACTCCGATGATTCTTATGAAAAGATATTGTTCTTGAACCAGATACGCTTAGCCTGGAAATCGGTCGTCGGCTGTCGATGGCAAGCCGATTTCAGCTCATGGTGTCCGACAAGAACAGGATCTTAACATAAGAGGCAGTCCTAACATAAATCTAATAATAAATATACTAAAAGAAATATATTAGGGCAGATAAGGCCAGCTGAAACCCCGACACTGTCTCTTAAACATATAAATCTAACGAAACAGATCATTAGGAGTTCTAAAAACGACTTAATAGTTCAACGCTGATGCAACATTAAGTATAAAAAGAACAACCTGATCTGTTTGTAGCTGATTTATACCTCTCGAGACGGTGGATACCACATATAAACCTTTAGATCTAGCCTTATTGGCTGCGAGTTCTTAATAGAACTGACCAATGTCAGGATAGATCTAAACATTGATCTAATTTATATGCGCTATATGATAAATAGCGCAGTATAAACCCCTGAATCTAATGTGTCATTACGATGGAAGCACTAGAACCAGCAGATCATACCACTAATGACAAGCATTTACCTAGATTTGAGGATCGAAACGATGCAGCCCGTAGCCAAATCAATTGCTCGTCTGAAGAAAAAGGTTGGCGATGCGCCGAAGGTTTGATTGATTGTGATCCTTTTTTTTACAGGGGGTCTCGGGTCCTATTTATACTCAAGATAAAATTATCTGTACAAACCCTGGACTCTATCTGAACTACTATTTAAAATACGATGATATCCTGTAAAGGACCCACGCCGCATTACAATGAACAGTTTAAACAAACTCCTAAATTACAGATACAAATGCCGTTACAGGACTCTATCCATAAATGGCAATATCTTTTAGCGCGCAAACTAATAACCGAATCTTCTATTTATATTCAAACATCTGCACCAAAAACGGTTTTATCTTCTCTGAACCTAGAATCGGCTATCGGCCGCTCTTGTCCGATTCAACCTCAGTCGACTGGCCTCACAGCCGATCGCTTCTCAGCCGATGCGGCCTCTGTTTCTCCGTCACACCAGTCGATCCGATTCTGCTTTACCTTTGCCAGGACTTAGGGATTCAATTCCCAAATTTAGGCGTTAACAATGCATTGGCGAGGTATCCCTAGAGTGCACAGAATGCCTCTTTGGCCTCTGGTGTCCACTCGAATTTGTCCTGATTCTTCAGAAGGTTGAAGAAGGATAGTCCTCGTTCTCCCATCTTGGCCACAAATCGATTGAGGGCCACCATACATCCTGTAAGTTTCTAGACTTCCTTAAGCCTTGTCGACGACTTCATGTTCTCGCGTCTTTGTTTTGACTACGACATCGTCGACGTAGGCCTCAATGTTGTTGCCGAGTTGAGATTGGAAAGCCCCTTAATCTCGCGCTGGTATGTGGACTCAGTGCTGACAGGCCGAAGGGCATCTTGACATAGCAGAATACACCAAAAGCATGATGAAGGCCGTCTTTTCCTCGTCTTCCTTGGCATGTTGATTTGATGGTACCTGGAATACGCATCGAAAAAACTCAACAAGTTACATCTGGCGGTAGAATATATCAGTTGGTCGATGCATGGAATGGGAAAGTAGTCTTTCGGGCACACCTTGTTGAGATCGGTGAAGTCTACGCACATCCTCCGCTTGCCATTGGCTTTGTGTACCATGGCTGGATTTGTGAGCCACTCTGAGTGAAGGACTTCTCTGATGAAATCAGCTTTGAGAAGTTTGTTGAGTTCTTCTCGTATAGCGTCTTTGCGGTTTGGAAAGAAACGACACAATTTCTCCTTGACAGGTTTTGTGTCGGGCCGAACCATTAGTTTGTGCCCAATCACCTCCCTAGGTAACCCGGACATGTCGAACGGTTGCCAAGCAAACACGTCTGCATTGTCGCTGAGGAAGGTGATGAGCTCGAGTTGCTATTTGCTGTCGAGCTCGGCCCCTATCTTGACCGTCTTATCGGGGTGCTACTGGTTAGCAGGATTATCTTTATAGCCCCGTCTGGTTTGGGTGCCACATTGGGTTTGGTCACTTTTCGAGGAGGCTCACTTGTGGTGGGCGTTGTGGGAGTTTTCTCTATCGAGGTTCCTCTTGTCACACTGCACGACTATTTTTGTGTTCCCCGATATCGTGATTATCCCTTTAGGTCCTGGTATCTTGATCAGTTGATAAGCGTATGTGAAGCCGTGTCACACCTGGAAATTCATCCTAAATTTCCATACTATTTTGCATATTAAATACCTGTCCAGGAATCAACCAGGGTACACAGAATAACAAATTAATACACAGATCGACACGTAAAAATAAAGCGTAAAACAAAAATACTTACAGCAGAGGCATTTAGTCGGCACTTAGTCCTCACACTCAAAAGAACCTCTAACACCTTCTTCAACTCAGAAGCACTATGAAAAGGAGAAAAATCACAAGACTGAGTACAACCATCGTACTCAACAAGCCATACCAAGGAATGCAAGCGTGCAATGGGAAGACAAAGGGAGGCTTGCGGCTATTTTGCATAAAAGCAATTATAAACCTTTATAGTTTAAAAATCAGTAAAACAGTTGAGTATTTAAGTTAATATTGAATCTTCACTGAACAACGTTGTCCCGTGTTGAACAGACCCAACCATTCCACCTGAACTAACTAGTTCCATTAAGTCCATTTATTAAAGATGAGACTAATCACGATGAATCTAGTTGATCGCCCATAACTACGGGCACGACTATTTGAATAGTTTTACTCTGATCAGAGGTGCACAACTTTACCCACAAGACACGATTCCACCATATTACCATGCCCCAAAGTATCACCACGATACTGCAAAGAGGAAAATCGTGACAAGACATTTCGCATAACTCCCCCTAACCAATTGTACCACACCAAGGTTTCGCCCCCACCCCTCGAAAGGCAATGGGCAGCCCCCCTCCCCCCGTGTGCCACGGTGAATCCGACAGCCGATCAACCAAGCACCCCGACCGACCAAACTCCACGCCCACCCTCACTAGGGTACATCGGCCAGAGGAAAGCTATACTACGAGTCCAACAGTTTCCTATTATTACTTGTGGTAAGCGTTGTTTATCTTTCAGGGTTTCCCATGAACCGGTCCTTAATTGCCATGGTGCGACAATCAAAACCATGCATCCACAGCCCACCATTAAGTCATATTTTAGTTGATATAATTATGACCAATAAGACCTGGTAAGGTGGTTCGAGCTTACAGCTCATCAGAAACTAGAGCAAATAGCAAAACATGCAATTAGCAAAACATGATAGGTAATCATCGTAATTCCATGTAATTAACAAAACATGCAATGTTATTTGCAAACATAAAACATTTATAAAAATATGATCAATATGCTTCAAGGGAAGTGTGACTTGCCTTACTTCTTCAAACAACCTTCTCGACTATTTTCCTCGCGAGCACGAACTCTGAAAATGGCAGAATCTACACGCTGGCACACAAAACAAGAAAAAACCCTAATAAAAACCAAATAAACAGTAAATAAAAAATGAACAAACATGTAGATCTTAATTTTAGATGAATTTTCCAATTTGAATAGCCCAATTTGGAGTTCATATGGATTAGATATAAATTTTAGAAGTTTTGGACCATTTAAATGAATTCTGAAAATTAAAATAATTTATTGCATAGTTTTTAATTATTTTTCAAAGGAAAAAAGGTTGATGCTGACATCAGCAGCTGAGGGCTGACATCAGCGGCAAGCGCACGGGATGACATCGCAAACCAAGGGTTGACGTCGAGGCGGCCGACGCTTCGGCACGAGGCCGACGCCGCGGCGAGGGCCGACGCGACGCGGCGGTGGTGGTGCACGGGTTCACGGTGAATCCGGTCCATGGGTCCACCATGTGGATGGTCTGGATCAGCCTAAAGGGGATCAAGCGGCCACGGGGACCGACGGCCCGGATCGGTTCTGGACCGATCCGACGGCCAAGAGGCGAGGTCGGGCCATCGGCACTGCTGGGTGGCGCAAGGGGCCCTAAGGCCTTCGGCGAGGCGGCGGAGGACGCGCATGTGCAAGCACGCGCGAGCGCAGGCGGGCGGCGAGGCGCGACGCGGCGGAAGGGCGACGCGGTTCGGGAATGACGGTTGGGAGAGAAAAAAGAGAGGGGGAAGGTGGTGCTCACCGAGGCCGCCGATGACGAAGAAGATGACAGCGGGCGAGAGGATTTGGCGGGCTAAATATTGGGGAAAACGACGGCCGGGGGTATATGTGGGGTGGTGAACCCAGCGGTGGCATTGGTGTAGCACGGCGAGCAGCGGAGGCAGCAAATTGGGTGGCCGGAGGACGGCGGTTGCGGTGACGACTCGGGAAGCACGGCGATGGGGCGGTTCAGCACCGATCCGAGCGCGGGAGTGGCGCCGGGTTCGGCGTAACGCGGCGGCGGCGTGGGCTCGACGCGCGACGGCGAGGCTTGGGGCGGCGGTGGCGCATGGCCGGAGTGGCGGTAGCAAGCGGTGGAGCAAGGAGGGGCACGGGGAAAACGATAGGGGGCACAGGGAGCATGGGCGATTTGGGTAAAATGGAGAGGGAAGCATGGGGAGGATTTTTATAGCTTCGGGGGGCTGGGATTCGGCCGGTTGCGAGCGGAAAATACGGCCGAGGTGGTTAGGCCGGCAACGAAAAAAGCGAGCGGCGGAGTTTGCAGAATCCGGCCGTTTTGCAAGCGTGGGATGTGCGCGGAGTGGCGGGCGGGTGTGGGCGGAGTGGGCGCACGCGGGAAGGGCGCGGAACGACACGGAATATGCGGCGACGCGGGCGTGGCCATGGCGGCGGTGGCCAGGAAGTGCACGGCGAGAGGTTGGGGATATGCCCGATAGGTGGGGTCCACCTATCGTTGGCTCAAGAGGGAGGAGAGAGAGAGGCTAACCGATGGGGCCCATTGGACAGTGGCTCGAGAGAGCGGGGAGGGGAAATAGACTTTTGCGCGGGCGCGGGAGGAAGACGGGCCATGAACTGGGCCGACGCAAGGGAGGAGAGAGAGATGGCGGCGTCGACCGGGCTGGGCTGCAAGGGACGCGAAGCAGACTTTTGGCCATTTCCGGCCTAGGACAAAAAGGAGGGTTTTAATTTGTTTTTCGTTTAAATTAATCACATAAATGATCTTTGAATTTCTATAAATGCTTTCAGTGCTTAAATAATTCCAAGAAAATTTCTGAAAATATATGGACACTCAAAGTATTTAATAAAAATATCACCAGCTCATTTATTGATTAATTTATTTATTTAAATAATTCCTTTAATACTTTTTGTATTATTAAAATTATTTCTGAGCTCCAAAATTTCACGAAAAATTTTTAGAGAATACTTTAGGGCATGGAGAATATTTCAAAAATATTTCCAGCCATGATTTTTAAAGGAAAATTTAATTTCCTCACTTAATTCACTTGATTAATTTGCTTTTCATTTTATTTAATTTCTATTAAATGATTTATTTAATGATTTTTAATCCCGTACGAAAATTGGGGTGTGACAAGCCACCATGAACTTGGCGAGTGCTGTTCTTCCGAGAATAGCGTTGTAGACGGTGTTGAACTCCGCTATGTCGAACATGATCAGCTATGTTCGGAAGTTGTCGGCTCTGCCAAAGGTTACCAGCAACATGATCTTTCCTAGAGGCCTTGACAATGATTCTGGGGTAACGTTGTGGAAGGGCTATTCTGAAGGGATGAGATCGCTTCTCAGGATCCCCATTGCATCAAGCTTGCTGGTGGAGGTTGATGGAGCTGCCTGAAGGGTTACGCGGAGGCTACGAAAGCATAAAACAAAACTTTTCTACCGCGCAAACCAGGAACACTTGCAAGTAAAGGTCGATAGATCGTTACTGATTGGAGTAGGGTGCAGCCGAAATAGCCAATCAGGAGCTATCCGATCCATAATAGTACTAGCCGATCACAGCCGATTCCCAAGTACAGCCGATTCCACAGCCGATCCGCCGCAGCCGATTTGCCGATTCGCCGAACCGCACTCATGCTGCCGATCCCCCGATGCCGATTAGTAGCCGCCGAATAGCACCGCAATATAGCAGTGCCTCTACTGGTATCCACACGTCCAGGGCTAGAATGCCTAACACCCGTGTGCAAGCACAAGATACAAGGCTAGGGTTTGGCTCGGAGTGGGGAGGGTTTCCGTGGAGATCTCAAACTCGCCGACTTCTGAAGCTGCGCGTGTTCTAATCTGCTGCTCACGATTAGATTGATTCGGTTCAATATTATATTGCCGCAGCTCTCCACCCCCGCCCCTTTATATAGAGTTGCCGACTGGGCCTATAGGCCCATCGAGATTGTATCTGATTGGATCCCTATCCGATCGAGCCGTATACGAGTCCAACTCGAATACTTGTTCTTATCCCCTTAAGTGTGCGACCCTGTAGGTTGAGGTATACTCGGTTTTGACCCGAGTCCAACTCGACCGACCGTCAATAGCGGCGCCTAGCAGCACATATTGACACCATAGTATACAAGAATATAATATCGGCTCTGAACCTGTAATGTGTACACAAATCCCTTTGCCTCGCGATACCAATTAAGCTATAGGCAAGATGTGTGTCATCCCTTCAATAGCTTAACCATTCACTCGAACCGTATTGGATTATCTGTCTGTTGATTGACTCCTCAATCAACTCAGCATGGCCATGCACTTTCATAATTCATTACCTCGAGGGGCCCATAGATATCTCTCCAAAGGAGGGGCAAATTCCATCTTGATCACTCACATCCCACTCCATGTTTCATAGCAAACCCGAAGACTACTTTTATAACTACCCAGTTACGAAATAGCGTTTGATAGTCCCAAAGTAGGCTACTACACATGTTGGAATCCATGATGATCTTAGGTCTAAGGACTTTGCACCAACACTACTTGAGACCAACTAATGGCACATTAATTCTTGTAGTGTCTCATGGTGGGTCTATCCAACAATGTGTTCTCTAACACATGTCCACATATATTGATTTGGTATCTCCATACCCATGATCTATGAGACATGATCATCAATCAATAAACATGTCGATGTTAGAATCATATTTGTTCCAACAATGACATGTGATCAGGGATCGTTTAGAAATAGATTCATACATAAAGAGTCTCATAAATAAGTCACATACTTATTAATCAATACAAGTTGTCTATTTCATGGAACTGAATAACACTTTATTCATTTATACATAAACATTGACCATGATATCCAACATCTCCATGTTGCCTCTAGGGCATATCACTAACACTACCGCCGTCAACGATAACTCGGGCAACTTTAACGTTTCGAATAGTAGGTTCGACTACTATCGGATATCTCCCATGGGTTGTCGTCAGAGTTGGGTGGTCAGTGTCAGAGAACTCGATCCTTTGTTCTGACCATTTCATTTTAGACATCGCCCCTCAGGTTGTGGAGCACACCTCACGTTTTACCTTCTTGTATTCTCTCTTCAGGAATAAGAGGTTGATATGTCGAAGATGTGGGCCACATGCCCGTCAAAGTCGGAGAAATCTAGTTTGTCATTGGATGGAAGGTCGTGCTTGCCCTTCTCTGCCATGTGAATCCTCTTTCCTTTGTCTTGGGATATTTTCCTAGCCATGCCCTTCTGAATACATTGCACTCCTCGAACATTTGAGCGCTGGTTTTGTGCACTAGACACCATTGTTGTATTGGCCGTCGTCTTGGGAAGGAGGTCGTTGGGGAGCATTTTTATCTTGTTCTACGACAAGAACCTCCAATTGTGCCTTTCTTTTTCCTCCTTTCTTGTGATTGGATTTCTGATTTGGTTTCGGGTTGTCCTTTTTGGTTGGTTGTTTCTCTTCCACCGCTTTCACTTTTCCATCGTTCCTTCGGATGGCATCATCTGCATGGGCGTACCTGTCATTGATCTCGAACAGCTTCATGGTGAAGGTTACCCGCCTTGTCGCTAGCTCTTGAATCGTATAGCGATCTCGGACGTCAGACTTGAAGGCCTATATTACAGATGCGTCGGTGATCTTGGGGGTTGTGTTTCAACATTCGTTGAAACACCCAATAAAATCTCGGAGAGGTTCATCGGGCTAATGCCTAAGGGCGTGTAGATCGTCCTCGACTGCATGTCTCTTATAAGTGCCCTGAAAATTCACAACAAATTGCTTTCAAAGGCCCACCCAAGAAGATATTGAATTTTGGAGAAGGTGAACAAGCCATGACCAAGTAGATCCATTCAATGCTGCTGGCAAAAAATTTTCAAGTGTGTTGTTATCTACGCCACCGGCATATAGACGTGTAGGAACTCCTCTGGATATGTGCTCCTGTCATACTTCTCAATTGCTGTGCGAAGGAATTTTGGGGGCCAATTTACTTCTCAAAGGGAAGGCTTAAAGTCTCTGCATCCACCTCTGGGTAGGAAGGATGGTTGGCGACCACAGCGGCCACGCGAACTGCCCATAGAAGATGACGAAGGATCACTGTATTCGGGTGTGCGACCACGAACTTGACGATTGTGACTTCGGCCACATCTTGGGGGAGAAGATCGAGAGTCCTCCTCTTCGTCACAGTAGTGACGTTGAGCTTTCTCATTATCACCTTGGGATATTGGGGTATTCTGGTGACCACGAGCTTGGTCACAATCACGGTCATCGTCTTGACAATTGCCCCTATGCTGATGATCTTGGGGTTGTCGGCGTTTGTTGTCGTGTTGATCTTGTTGTTGTTGCCTTTGGTCGTTTAGTTGCTCACAGAGGTCGCGAGCATCTTGTCGAGGAGGCACTCGTTGAGCTCACCATTGTGGCGAGGCATTATTGAGAATCCGAGGTTCACCTCTTTGAGGGCCATTAGCAACGTCAATGTTCTCGCAAGCCTCATCAACCTGAGGAGGGATGTTTTGAGGTGGTGGACCTGCCGCCACAATAAAGGCAAAGTTGAGGTTTGTGATAGTAGACTCCATTCACTTTAACCACGTATCTGCTTCTGAGTGGGTTACTGGATTGAAAGAAGGCTGTAGAAGTAGACTATTGACGATGATGAAATGCTCGGTAGGAGTGTAGACAGGTTCTACCTGGGAAGGGGTTGCATCTCAGGATAGGACGAACTCGTCCTTCTCCTTGGAACCCCATGGTGTACGATCATCTGCACCCCTGTCTTCGATCTTGACATCAACTATGTTCACGTCGCATGGAGAACTTGAGCTAGAGGATTCCACGATGTCCAGGCTGTGGAGAACATATGGTTCATCGGGGTCAATCCCGATGAAACCCACCATACGGTCTGAAGGGTTGTTGTCTACAAACGTCGTACGAGATTGATCTCTATGAGAGTGGATCAGGCAATATGGAACTTGAGTAATTGGTTTTGCAAGCTTCAGGACTATTCACAGCTGGTTAGGAGCTGGTTAGAAGCTGAATCCCCAGCTTCTTGCAAGCATTGAGTTCGACCTTTGCTTGAATTATGACGCGGCATCCAGCCAACGGATGACTAGAAGTCTTGTGGATTAGATACCATGCACTATCTTTGTTGGCAGAATTCCTTGTCAGTGTACACTTGTCGGCTAGAGCCGAAGGTTGGGCTACTTTAGGTTTTATATCGACAGATTGAGATCTCGATGCCTCGTTCTCGGTATGAACCAGAGAGGCGGCCGTTTGACAAGCTGTATTCGCTCATGTCGTGTAATGGCCTCGTCCTCAGCACATGCTAAGGAGGGTGAGATCGAAACGACAGCTAAGACAGGAAGAATGATGGAACCAACTTGGACCATGGTGAAGGTTAGCCGGGTTGGAACTCTCAGGCCAGATCGGTCGTAGAAGCCCTCGTCACAAAATCCTGCTCTTCATGTCATCTCGTTGAAACCTTTTAGCGCCAAGTCCCCTACCTGACATGCCACTATCGACGGACTATACGTCGACCACAGTATTTGTATAATATGGGGATCGTTGGAACCAGGGTATACGCGATATTAGATCAAGCAAGAGGAGGATAAGGATTTATACTGGTTCGGGCCCTCGAAAAGATAACAACCCTACTCCAGTTTATATGTATTATGGGCAAGAGTACAATGGAAATAGAACAACTAGATGAATCCACAGGCTAGAAGTTGTCGAAAACAACCCAATGATATATATTCGACGAGTAGGATGATAACTTCCTTTGGATTGTTGCTGGGTGTATCTTTGGCTATGGCTTGTAACTCGATGCCCTCCCTGAACACAGGGGCCTTCTATATATAGTAGAGATTGTCTCCTCTCTAAGTAAAACTCGAAGAGACAGAGCAAAATACAGGCCTAAGAAAACCTTATCTTACACAACTAGGACTTTGACATCTTCTATTCTGAAAAAAATTTCCTCCTTTTTTAGTCATATTTTCTTAATTAGAGAACACCTTCTCATATACTATGAGAATACCTTTTAGTATAGAGAATACCTTTTAGTATACTATCAGTATACTGTCAGTTATATGGTATTATCGTATTTCATTAATCCATGTATAAAAGATACTAGCAACTGTACCCGTGCGTTGCAACGGGTGAAGTCGGGGTGCGACGCGGATGGGGACAGGATGGAGGGGCGCAGGCGCAGCGCGGGAGCTCCGAGCAATGACGGGAGAGAGGGGCGCAGGCGTGGCGCGCATGGGGACGGGCGGGAGGAGCACAGGAGGTCTTTGTTTCGTCCAAGCCCTCCCTTTCTTTTCAGCATTAGGACTACGGGTTAATTTTATAAACACTCAAGGGATTTTCTGTAAAATAGTCAGGTGGACAAAAATTTTGGGTAGTGTCGAAACTTGGTTTCGGCAATATAATTTCTGGAGTCGCAGTTGAGATCGCCAAGCACAATGGGTTAGGAGGAAAAGAAGGTTTAGACAAGTTCAGGCCCTCTCGAGAGGTAATACCCTACTCCTGTTTTGATGGATTCGATCCGCCGAGTGTCTTTATTGATCTCGTGATCTAAAGCTGAAAGCTAAAAACTGATCTAAAATCTGATATCGTATATCCCTCAAGGGACGCCTCTTACCCCCCTTATATAGTCTTGGGAGGTGGGCTTACAGATCGGAAACCCTATCTTACTCTAAGTCGGTTTCCTCAACCTTACCAAACCATGACTATGAGCCGTTGCCTTATCTAATCGCAATGTAATACCCTAGTCGTAGTTGGTTTACATATTTGGTAAGCATAACATATCCCTATCTCCAGTCGGATAAGCTTGCAGTGTAGATACCCGATTGCCATAATCTCCACAGTAGCCCCCGAGTCCTTTTCAGTCGACGAGACAACTCAGCTTCAAACCAAAATAGTACGCAGCCAAAAACCTCTTTGGCCGAGTGCTCCTGGCGCTGAGTGATTCCATCATCTCGCCGAATCTTCCCGAGTGGCTCCAAAGACTCGTGAAGGCCTGGAAAATATCTCAAAAATTCTCAAAAATAAATATCTAGGTGCATCTCCCGATGCACCTAATTAGGTGTAGCCCCCGACTATATGGTTAGTCAAAAATAGACTAAACATATAGTCAAGAACTATAAAAAATTATTCTTATGTAGATGCTTAGCTCAAGCTAAAGCAACCTCATCACTCGTCAAGCTCGTGCTCGTCCGAGTGAATTTGCTCGAGTCATCTCAGAACAAATAACTCAATCAACCCTCGTGGGTGAAAAGCACTCGGTAAGCTCATGCTTATCCAAGTGGATCTGCCCAAGTCATCTCGGAACAAATATTTCAATCATCCCTCATGGGTAAGAAATCAATTCGCTCGGTAAGCTCATGCTTATCCGAGCTGATCCTCCCGAGTCATCCCGGAAATTTGCCCGAGTCATCTTGGAACAAATAATTCTCTTATAAATGCTTAGCTCAAGCTAAAGCAGTTATAGAAAATCACATCACTCGGCAAGCTCATGCTTATCCGAGTAAGTTCGCCCGAGTCGTCTCAGAACAAACAATTTAATCAACCCTTATAGGTAAGAAATTAATTCACTCGGCAAACTCGTGCTTATCCGAGTTGATTTGCCCGAGTCATCTCGGAACAAATAGCTCAATCGACCCTCGTGGGCAAAAAACACTCGGCAAGCTCATGCTTATCCGAGTTAACTTGTCCGAGTCATCTCGGGACAAATAATCTAATCAACCCTCGTGGGTAAAAAACACTCGGCAAGCTCATGCTCATCCGAGTTAACTTGTCCGAGTCATCTCGGGACAAATAATTTTAGTCAACCCTCATGGGTAAAAACACTCGGCAAGCTCATGCTCATCCGAGTTAACTTGCCGAGTCATCTCGGGACAAATAATCTCATCAACCCTCATGGGTAAAAAACACTCGCAAGCTCATGCTCATCCGAGTTAACTTGCCCGAGTCATCTCGGACAAATAATTTAGTCAACCCTCATGGGTAAACAAATTTTTAGTCATCGAAAAATACGATCAAAATATTAAATAGCTCCCGCCATAATATTGGTCTTAAGCTAAAAAAGATCTTCAACAAGGTGGGAAAAAATAGCATTGATATAATCATTTAATCAAATGCTTTAAAACCAAATAGTCCCCGTCATCGGGACAGCCATGAAAAGCTTAACTATTTGTCACCTTTCAAATTGCATCGTGCCAACTTCTCATGAAGTTATGCAAACCGCGGTATGAAAGGATTTTAAAGGTATTGGGCTATATGACACGTGCATATTGCCAGGGCAAATCTGCTTAAGTTCATCCACTTAAGTCCTTAAGGACACGTGTCAAGCCACACCTTAGCTGGGCCGCAAGTCTCTCATGGGCTCGGCCCAATCGCGAGATAACTTGGCAAAAACCCTCAAGTCTTTTTACGAAGCCTCAAGGTCATCCTCGACACTTCATCTAATCATCTTGGTCTCTTTATGCCTCCGATATAAATTTGTAGGTATCTAGCTTATTTATGTTAATGCCTTGACCCGAGTCTTCATAGAAAATTTCTTAAGTAATTTTCGTCCGATTGTCACCAAGCCTAAAACTTGATTAGATCATCAAAAAATTTTCAGTCCTTATCTATTGAACTCGAATCAAAATAATAAACAATGATAAACTAAATATAAACAAGTTATCAAAGAAAACCATGCTTTATTGACACGTATGCAACCCCCGACTGTCAACTCAAGAAGTCATCTTGCTTGAGATTGACAGTCAAGAATAACATTAAACTTACGGCAATTTAAGCATAGTATCGTCAAAGATATTTAATATTCCAGGAGTTCTTCACCATAGATCCATCTTCGCGTTTTAGTTGAAGTGCTCTTGGCCGAGTCACCTCAGCGATTATGTATGGTCCTTCCCATAGGGGAGATAACTTGTGTCGATCTTTGGTGGTCTGGATCTTGCGTAGGACCAGGTCGCCAACAATGAAAGCTCGTGCTCGCACGTTGCGACTGTGGTATCTTCTGAGCCCTTGAAGGTATTTGGCCGACTGGATAAGGGCTGCCTCACGGGCCTCTTCCAATCGGGTAAGGTCATCAACTCGGTCAGGGTCGTAGCGTTCGTCGTTGAAGCTGCGGACCGGAGGGACTCATATTCCATCTCGTTTGGTAACATGGCTTCGCGCCATAAACCAAAAAGAAAGGAGTTTGGCCGGTAGCCGACGGGTGTGGTTCGCAACGACCATAAAACCGAGGGCAGTTCTTGGACCCACTTGCCGGCGTAAGGGTTTATGCGGTCGAAAGCGGGCCTTGATGCCTTGGAGGACCATGCCATTGGCTCGCTCGACTTGTCCGTTGCTTTTGGGGTGAGCCACCGATGCGTAGCGATCTTGATTCCGAAGTCTTCGCAGAATTCCTTGAAGATGCCTCCCGTGAATTGGGTCCCGTTTCGTTATGATTCTGTTTGGGACGCAAGCGGTGCACGATGTTGAGGAAAAAGTCTCGTGCCTTGTCGCAGTAATTGTCGCGACCGCTTGGCTTCAATCCACTTGGAGAACTTGTCGATTGCGACGAAGAGGTGTGTGAATCCTCCTGGAGCTTTTTGAAAGGGCCAACCATGTCTAGCCCCCATACCGCGAACGGCCAGGAAAGTGAGATTGTTTGAAGCTCCTGGGCCGGGACATGGCTTTGTCGGGCGAAAAACTGGCAGCCTTCGCAGGTTCGTACAACTTTATCCGCGTCGGAGACCACGGTAAGCCGAAGAAACCTTGCCTGTAAGCTTTGCCGACTAGAGTGCGTGCGCCGCGTGGCTTCCGCATATGCCCGAGTGGATGTCTTGGAGTAGTTGTTTCCTTCTTCGGGTGTGATGCACCTCATTAGAATTCGGAGAGGCTTCTCTTGTATAGATCGGAGTCAACCATGACATATGCTTGGCAACGAGCCGGACGCGTTCGCATCATCCCGGTCATCCAGCAGCTCTTCTTGGGTTAAGAATTTGATGAGCGGCGTCCTCCAGTCGGTATCGGTCATGGCGACTTCGTTCGTGGTTTGCTCGTTGGGAGTTGTCTTTGCTGTGATGGTTGGTTCGTAGAGATGTTCGACAAAGACGTCTGTTGGGGCAGCTTCGCGCTTGGATCCGACGTGCCGGCTCATCGGCGGCTTCGTTGTTATGTCTCGGGACATGTGAGAGTTCGAGTCCGTCAAACTTGTCCTCAAGCTTGCGGACCTCTTGCCGTGTAGGCCTCCATAGTGTCGTTTAGGCAGGACCCGTCTTTCATCACTTGATTGACGACCACCGAGAGTCGCCTTTCACAATAAGCCGACGTATCCCGAGTGAAACCGTGAGGCACAGTCCATGTAGAAGAGCTTCGTACTCGGCAACGTTGTGTGAGGCGGAGAAGTGGAGGTGAAGGACATATCTTAGCCTTTCCCCAGTCGGGGAGATCAGCACAACTCCTGCTCCCAAGCCGGTGATCCTCTTGGATCCGTCGAAGTGCATGGTCCAGTGTTGGAGGTCTTCCCGAGGCACGTTTTCTTGCTGTTCAGTCCACTCGGCCAGGAAGTCCGCTAAGGCTTGTGACTTTATGGACGTCCTTGCCTTAAAAGTCAAGTCCGCGGCATCGGTTCTAGGGCCCACTTGGCGATGCGTCGGTTGCCTCGCGGTTGTGGATGACGTCGCCGAGTGGGAAAGAGGTGACGACGGTGACCAAGTGACCCTGAAAATAGTGTGCCAATTTCCTCGCGGTTATTAGAACACCATAGAGCAATTTTTGTACCTGAGGGTAGCGAATTTTGGCTCCTGCCAATACTTCGCTAAAAGTGTAGATTGGCCCTTGAATCTTCTGAGCCCGTCCTTCTTCGCGTTCGACCACAAGGACCGTACTAACCACTTGGTGAGTGGCTAAAACGTACAGCAACAGAGGTTCCTGGGGTTGAGGCGAGGCCAGGACGGGCGGCGTTGTAAGGAACTCTTTGAAATCTTCGAAGGCCTTGTTGGCTTCTGTGGTCCACTGGAAATCGTCTGTTTTCTTTAGCAGTCTGAAGAATGGCATGCCTCGTTCGCCGAGTCGGGATATGAAACGGCTTAGTGCCGCCATGCAGCCAGTGAGCTTCGGACGTCCTTTTGGTTACTCGGGGCTTCATGCTTAAGATGGCGTTGATCTTCTCTCGGATTTGTTTCGATGCCGCGATGTGACACCATGAAGCCGAGCGGTTTGCCCGATGGAACGCCGAAAGTGCACTTCTCCGGGTTTAACTTCATTCGAAGGCCGGATGTTCGCAAAGGTTTCTTCTAAGTCGGCGATCAGGTCTTCTTTCGCTTGGTCTTGATGACAACATCGTCGACGTAAGCTTCAACGTTCTTGCCGATCGCTGCTCGGAAACATCTTTGGATCATGCGTTGGTATGTGGCTCCGGCGTTCTTCAGCCGAAAGGCATGGTGATGTAGCAAGAGGCCCCAAACGGCGTGATGAACAACGTCTTCAGCGGTCGGATTCTTTTAAGCCGATCGGTGATAGCCCGAGTAATGATCCAGAAACTCGGGAGTTGGCGCTGCAGAGTCGACGACTTGGTCGATGCGAGGCAGCCCGAACGGATCTTTGGGGCAGGCTTTGTTGAGGTCGGTATAGTCAACGCACATGCGCCATTGTCCCGTCTTCTTGCGGACCAGGCGGGTTGGCTAACCGGTCGGGATGGAGGACTTCTTTAATGAAGCCTGAGCCAAGAGCTTTGCGAGTTCTTCTTTGATAGCGTCTTTTCGATCCCGTGCGAATCGCGTAATCGTTGTTTTATCGGTTTGGCGTCATCTTTGACGTTCAAAGAGTGCTCGATCACCTCCCTAGGAATTCCGGGCATATCGGATGGTTTCCAAGCAAAAACATCTTTATTATTTTGGAGGAAGGTGACAAGCGCGCTTCCTATTTGGGATCTAGGTCGGCGCCGATTACAGCAGTTTTCAAGGGATCCGACGGATCAAGGGAGATCTTCTTGGTCTTGGCGTCGCCGGATCCCGATTTGGCTATCTTCTTTGCGGGGACTTCGCCCTCTGCCGAGTTGATGCAGCCAATCGGACTTCTTGTTGGCCACGTAATCTCTCGCGAGATTGGGCCATGTCGGAGCTCTCCTTATCGCAGTGAAGGCTTGCTTCACGTCGCTGCGAAGAGTGATGACGCCGTTGGGACCCGGCATCTTCATGCAGAGGTAGGTGTAGTGAGGGATCGCCATGAACTTGGCAAGCGCAGCCTTCCGATGATGGCGTGATATTGTTCAAGTCGGCCACCTCAAAGGTGACGTTCTCCGTTCGAAGTTCTCTCGGGCTCCAAAGGTGACTGGGAGGGAGATATGCCCGAGTGGTGTAGAAGATAGCCCTGGGATGACTCCGTGGAAGGGGGCTGAGCTTGCCTTTAGTTCGGCCCTTGGGATCTGCATCTCATCCATGGTCTTGGCGAACATGATGTTGAGGACGCTGCCCCCATCGATGAGGACGCGCTTAAGCTCGATGTTGCGGACCACGGGGTCGGGACGAGTGGATAGCGCCCGGGTGAACCACTCGGTCGGGATGATCCGAGCGGTCAAAGGTGATGGCCACTTCCGACCATCGCAGATACGAGGACTTTGGGTTGAGCCGCATTGACCTTCCGGTCAGTTAGCTTCTGTTTCCTTTTGGACTCATAGGCTAGCGGCCCTCCGAAGATGTGGTTGAGCTCCCCCACTGGGTCTTGGAAAGGTTCGGCATTTTCAACCGCGTTGTTCTTTTTGGCGCCGATGGGCCGCCTCGTCGATTGGCTTCTTGTTAAGCCGCGCGCGCATCTGTTCGGCGAACCGCTTGTAGATAAAGCATCCTTCACCGCGTGCTTATGATTCGGATGGTGGGTGCACTGGGCGTTCATGATGGCGTCGTAGGCGGCGACTCGGGGACGGCGTTGAGTGTTAGAGGTTGCGGCCACTAGGTCTTCAGATCGGCGCTTGCGATCTTTCTGGCCTTGGTTGCCGTTGTTGCCGCCATCCTTCTTAGGATTATGGCTTCCTCCCGCTTGCTTGTCCTCCCTTCTATCGGGCCGGTCTTGACAGGCGGCCTTGATGGCGTCGTTGGATTTGGCGTATGAGTTCGCTGTCTCGAACATTTGCTTCACCGTCTTCGGTGGTTTGCGCCCGAACTTGCCGATCAGCAGCTCATCACGGACTCCCTTCTGGAAGGCGGCGATGATAATGTCATCGGTGATGTTCGGGATCTTGTTACGCTTCTCGGAGAAACGACGAATATAATCCTTCAGAGGCTCGTCCGGCTTCTGGATGACGTTGTAAAGGTCGAAGTGTGTGCCGGGCCTCTCGAAGGTACCTTGGAAGTTGGCGATGAAGTGGTCCCTCAGCTCGCTCCACGAGCCGATTGAGCCTCTTGGCAGGCTTGTGAGCCAATTTCTGGCTGAGTTTGCGAGGGCCACGGGCAGGTAATTGGCCATAGCTTTGTTGTCGCCACCTGCAGCTTGTATGGCAATGGTGTATACGGTTAGCCAAGATTCAGGGTCGGTCTTGCCATCGTACCTTTCAATCCCTGTAGGCTTAAAGCCACTCGGCCAGTGCACTCGGCGGAGCTCCCGAGTGAAGGCTGGTACTCCGTCGTCGCCGCTATCGGGTGATCCCCTCCGATCTTCCCGAGTGCGTCGGTCGCGCTCCTGGTAGCGGCGATCGAGGACCTCCCGCAGATCACTCGGCGGGGTCTTCGGTTGGCTGGTTGGGTAGCTGGAACTGTTGCGGCGGACTCGGTGATGGACGGGTGGACGTCCATGTCGCTTGTCACGGGAGTCGGCCGTCTGCTCCTGATACTTCAGTGTGGACTCGCGGGGTGGGCCTCTTGGCCTGGTCGTCGACCGATCCGGCTCGGGCCTCTTATAGTCTCCTGACCTTAGAGGCGGAGGCCGGCTCTTGTCTGGCGTTTCCGCCACAGATTCAGTCGGCCTTCGTGCCGAGGTAGTGGGATGGCCGTTAGCCGTGGCAGCGATGATGGTCTTGATCTTATCGAGTATCGGAGTCACGTTGGCGGGCGCCGTCTCCATGACGGTGTCTAGGAGGGTAAGTGCGGCGACGCGTTCGCGTGGCGTTTGGAAGATGTTGGTGTTGCGAACCCGCGTTTGGAGTATGGCCTCCGGGCGGATCGTCCGCTGCACGTAGATCCTGCTTCCTCTTGTCAGCCTCATCCTTGCGTTGTTTTTCATCTTCGGCTGTCTTGCGCTCGAGCTCCACCCTGGCTCGCTCTTCTTCGGCAAGCCTTCTGGCCATGGCTGAGTCGGACTCGTCCGGCTCGGCCATGAGGACGTCAAAGCACTTCGGCTCACAGTCCATGCGGCAGTCGGAGTTGTCGGCTTCGTCAGAAGGGATGCCGTAGAGGTTGTCGAAGCCGGCGGAGCTAAGGTATCCATTGAGCTCCGAAGATGAGCAGGAGCCGAATGATGGGAGGATGACACGACCTCCCTTGATCTCGGGTAACCCGGATCCGGATCGTTCCACCCGAGCCGAGCTTGGGGGTGCGGGCTCCTCCGAGTGGGTCGCCGCCGACTGGGAGAGAAGTTTGCTGAAAATCTCGGCGACATTTGGTAACCCAAACGGCACTGAGAGGTCTTCATCTGAATAGATCGCTTCCGTCGGGGAGGCGAGAAGATTGGCGTAGATTTCGACGGTATTCGGTAATCCGAATGGTGCCAAGTGAAGTCCGTTGTCGGAGAGAGTAGATCACATCTTGGTCTCAATATGCCGTTGTAGATCGAGGCGCTGTTCGGAAGTCCGAACGGTGTCGAGTGGATTTCGCCTGCCGACTGGTCCGGATCCGAGTCGAAGGAGGAATCGTCGACGAAGTTGGTGGCGAAGTCGTCGAGTCTTGAAGGAGATCACATCACGCTTGTCGGCGAGGTTGTTGAAGAAGTCTGGACGCGTGCCCCTACCTGGCGCGCCAACTGTCGAAACTTGGTTTCGGCAATATAATTTCTGGAGTCGCAGTCGAGATCGCCAAGCACAATGGGTTAGGAGGAAAAGAAGGTTTAGACAGGTTCAGGCCCTCTCGAGAGGTAATACCCTACTCCTGTTTCGGTGGATTCGATCCGTCGAGTGTCTTTATTGATCTCGTGATCTAAAGCTGAAAGCTAAAAATTGATCTAAAATCTGATATCGTATATCCCTCAAGGGACGCCTCTTACCCCCTTATATAGTCTTGGGAGGTGGGCTTACAGATCGGAAACCCTATCTTACTCTAAGTCGGTTTCCTCAACCTTACCAAACCATGACTATGAGCCGTTGCCTTATCTAATCGGCAACGTAATACCCTAGTCGTAGTTGGTTTACATATTTGGTAAGCACAACCTATCCCTATCTCCAGTCGGATAAGCGTTGCAACGGGTGAAGTCGGGGTGCGACGCGGATGGGGACAGGATGGAGGGGCGCAGGCGCAGCGCGGGAGCTCCGAGCAATGACGGGAGAGAGGGGCGCAGGCGTGGCGCGCATGGGGACGGGCGGGAGGAGCACAGGAGGTCTTTGTTTCGTCCAAGCCTTCCCTTTCTTTTCAGCATTAGGACTGCGGGTTAATTTTATAAACACTCAAGGGATTTTCTGTAAAATAGTCAGGTGGACGAAAATTTTGGGTAGAAACACTACTTGCTTTATAGATAGTTATAGATATAGATATAAATATATATAGATATAAATATATATATTTTGTATGTGTACGTACCTATACAAAGTGTATACACTTAGATTGAATAGTAGGTCTGCTAAAAAGCTTGATTTGGTGTGTGTGAATAAATTGGGCCGGCCTGCTAAATAATGAAGCCCATAAAAAAATTACAAAAGAGAAAGTCTAAAAACGTACAACCAAATTTGGTAACGGGTCGAATTGATCGCACAAGCTGGACCAAAAAAGAAAATTTCCAAACAACCAATGAGCCAAAAACGAAAGTGGTTGCATGCATAGTGGGCCGTGCGTTTGGTCGTCCATTAGGAATTTTGGGCCAGGTTCGTGTTGGGCGCGAGATGGCCTCGAAATTGGATCAAATCCAAGGTGGATCGTTGCTTAGGCCGCGTCCCTCCATTTCAAACTTACAAAATAACCCGACAGAACAATTTATGTAAATACTATTTATTTTTATTTTATTTTATAGATAGTTATAGATATAAAAAAGACAAAGATATATTTTTTGTTATTTTTTTTTGAAGATAACGGAGAGAAGAGAAGAGAGAAGACGGGCCTCCAGCTTTGGCTGGGAGTCCAACAAGCAAAGCCGAGAGGAGAGGAGATTGCTGCGATCTCTCTCCTCTCCTGCCTTATTTTGGCCACTATGTGGCCGATTTTTCTCTGTCCTTGTTTGTTTTCTTCAGAAAAAAATATGGTTTTTATCTCTGAATTCTGGGGGTAGAGAATTGGTCGCATAAGTAATCGATTTTTTTTCTTGCCATGGTAGATATTTTTTTGGTGATAGATTTTTTTCCCTAACCATGAGAACAGAATCTCCAGGAAGGCTGGAGAGTTTTTTTGTCTAACTGAACATAGGTAAATCTATAGTTTTTTACTTCCTCCCTTCTACAATATAATATTCTAAATTATTATATTTTTGACAGTTTTTACTAGAAGAGAAAATATTACTCCCTCCATTCTAGTGAATAAGACACGGTTAAATTTGGCAAGACCTTCAAGACTAATCTTTGATTTTAAATTTCTAGTAATCATATGAGTAAATTTAAATGTTAATCCTGTCATATTATTTTTATCAAATAAAATTTAATTTATAATAAAATAATTATTGATAAGGGTTGAATTTTAGAATATATATGTGTTATATTTATTGCGACGGAGGGAGTACATTTCAGCAAATTTATAGAGGCACGAATGTGCCGCAAAATTGGTTGTCTGCGGAGATGGATTTTGCTTCATAGCGAGGATTTATGTGGAATTTTTTGCATTTTTAATTTTTTTTAAAGATTTAAAAAATAACTTGCGAGTTTGAAAAATTTCAAAACTAATCTCCTCCCGCCTCGGGAGCGTGAAGGAAAAACACTCCCCCAGAGAGCGAAAATCCGACGTGGCGACGGCCCCGCATGGCCGTCGCTGCGCGCGTGACATTTTTGCGGGTGGCCCTTCCGCCCTTGGGAAAGGCGTTTTTCACGTGCACGGGGCCGCCGCAAAAATGCCGAGGCCGGCCTTTTTGCGGCGGCCCCTTCCCGCCCCAGTAGGACGTTTTTCACGTGCACGGGCCGCCCGCAAAAGGCCGGCCGCGGGCATTTTTGCAGCGGCCCCTTCCCGCCCTTACCAATAATAAGTTGTGAGCACAAGTGAAAAACGCCCTTGGTAAGAGCGGGAAGGGCCGCCGCAAAATGCCCGCTGGCCGGCCTTGCGGTGGCCCCCGTGCACATGAAAAACGCCTTACCAAGGGCGGGAAGGGGCCGCCCAAAAGGCCGGCCTCCGGCATTTTTGCAGCGGCCCCGTGCACGTGAAAAACGCCCTTCCCAGGGCGGAAGGGCCGCCCGCAGAAATGCCACCGCGCGCGACGGCCGTGCGGGCCGTCACACGTCGGATTTTTCGCCCTCGGAGGGCGTTTTTCCTCACGCCTCCCTGAGGCGGAGGAGATTAGTTTTGAAATTTTTCAAACTCGCAAGTTATTTTTGTAAATCTTTAAAAAATTAAAAATGTAAAAATTCGATTTATGTGTGGCCTACGGCCTACAGTCTCGGGCCTTTTGTGTAGCCCAAAAAGGATACATGGTGCCTTAAAAGAGGCAGTTTCTCACAAATGAGCTAATTCCATTTTCTTTGTTACATATTTATATTTTATTTAGATAATAAAATATTCCATTAATCAATGAAAACATCTGACCTCTAAACGGAAACATATCCGATAAAAACCATCAAATAAATAAAAACTTATGCAAACCGAATCTAAAAGTTTTGTAAATTTATAAAAAAATTACTATGAAAAAAATAGTAAAGACATATTCTTTTTAAATATTAATTTCAAACATAATTTTATTATGAAGTAAAAAATAAATTTCGAATGAATAGTAACACTATTCATTTGAAATTTGTCTTTTTCTCTCAAATGAAGTTGAGTTTGCATTTAATCTTACTTAATATGAATAATATGAATGTATGTTATGCATATATCTATTTTTAAGTATTTTTTATGAATTTATAAAATTTTTAGATATAATTTTTATGGATTTTTATTTATTCGATGGTTTCATAGACAACATAAACATATTTGCCTTCGATAAATGGCTCCTCTACTTGCAAGAAGAACAGGTCTTATATTTGACATCCTCCAGCACAAATAATTTTAGAAAGGAATCGACGTATGTTTGACAATGCCGTACGAACCTGACTTAAAAAGCCGGTTATAATCTTTTTTATACAGACACCTTCAACAAGAAGTCAACGAACAAACATCGACGCTGGATACGTTGCTAATCCAGATAACCAGATCAGGGTTTTCTCTGCAAGGACATCGCCACAGGAATCCACTTCGTTACTCCACAACTATAAGAGATCTCATCAAAAACAACATTTATCTTGGTAACCATTGACATAGCCGCCTCCGGATGATCGCCACCGTCTTGGTAACCATTGACATATTTTAGTTGTCTACTATATTCATCTTGATAGATTGTATCCACGTGATATATATCTAAGAATATTAAAAGTATAAGATTATAATTACAGTGTCATGAAAGTAACAAAAAAGGTGATATATTGGTTTAAACCTAACACATCAGCCACTATTCTGACTTTTTTTACCATTCTTTTTTTCCTTGTATATTCAGATCACAATAATCCAGTCACCTTGCAAAAACGAAGAAAAAAATCGATATGCAGACGATGAAGAAGAAAAAAAACAGAGGCTCACAAGCCATCAGTTATCTGTATCCAACCAAAAGATCTTCCTGTGACTTGAGGCAGCCGGTATGGCAGCGACAAAATTCTAACCTGTTTTTTGTTTGTTTCTTTTGCCATCAAAAAATCAAGTAGACCTGGAAAATTTCGAGTGGCCTCTGAGCAGTTCTCAACCAGCCAAGCTAACATACCAGACGACAAAAAGAAACACTGAAGAATACAAGTGCCAATTGTACTGTTCTTATTCTAGCAGCCTCTCCCATGTAGTTAAGTTAGTATCTTGGAGTTTCTCTGAAAGCTCAGGTAAGCTAACAAACTGAAGCTTACATGTATGTTTACATCAGAGATAGCCGCAGGAGTTCATAAGGTTCATCCAGCATTCGCAAAGACAGAACAAAAGTAAAATTTAGCTGGCAAGTGACAAAGATCAATTGGAAAACAATTATCAGACAACCAGTGGTGAAGTTTTGATACTGAAATTTAATCAGCCTGTGCACAAAAAACCTCCAAGCAATGTCACTCTGTAGGTGCCAGTATAATGTACAATAGGCTATCTGCTGTTTATCGCTTCAGATCGATAGTAGTAGATGCTAATGGTAATGGTACATGAAGATATGCACATGATTTACTGTAGATGCTTTGCATGTGTATAATGCGCTGGTTGTAGATCCTGACCGACTATCTTGGAGAACATAGGAAGAGGCTAAGTTGGTTGTCAGATGAATCTGAACTGATACCTTCATGGCCATCAAACTCATCCAACCCAATGAACTGCTCGATCAAAATCTTCTCAACAGCTAGCTTTTGGTGATCGCTTGCTTCAAGCTCTTGAACAGTGTAACCTGACTGCAACTGTGGATACCTATCCTTTCTTGGAGGAGAAATTTTCAGGTGCGACGGCTTTCTTTTCTCACAATTGCTTGGTAGCTGGTTCTTGGAGGATGTTTTTGTTGTTCTGCTCAACCAGGAGGGAACTGCAGCAGCCTTTTGAACCTTATCTTGGGAGGGGTTGATTCCTTTTGCACCCAAACTAACACTTCCATGATGCGGTTCGACGGTTTTCCTTGCTGACGATAATTTGTTCTTATGTTTATGTAGCCTCTGCACAATTGGATTTAACCGGCGAAATTCAGCACACCCAACATCCATTGTTGTTCTACGTGGCGATACAAGCAGAAATTTATCAAATTCAGGACTGTAATATGAAGCGCGTTCAAATGGCCAAAATATAGGCTCGTCAGAGTCATTGGCTTGTTTCCCATGTGACGTCGCTGGACTCGAACTGGAAGGACCAAATTGGAGGCTTCTTCTCACTGCACTGAAAGAAGGGCTGGGGAAGTCACAACTTAAAAATCCCAGATCTTGTTCCTTCTCTTGAAGCAAGTCTGAGTCTTCTTCATCAAGGTCTAAAGATGAGACCCAAATATCTACTCCATCAAGATCCTCAGACCGAGTATCTGAATGAGCCGTGAATGATGTACATGGGCTGCTCGTCACAGATGACCGTTCACTGACAGAACTGTCACAATAAGAATCACCACGCTCTGATAGCACCAAGGGGAAATTGCCCATTCCAAGCCTCCATTCTATTACCAACTCCGTGTTAACATCCTTGTTAACACTCTTCAATGGACAATTAAGAATGGCTGATGGAACCTCCCTGTCAGCAGAAGTAGTAACCTCCTTCATGTTCAAGCTACATAATGATAAGTGTGCCATTAAATGGTTATGAAGTGAAGTCATGTTGTGCTCAAATTCAGAATGGCCACATTCAGGAGGTGAAGCAGGGTTAGCCATTGGAGACAGCTTTGAGAAATCACTAACAGCATATGGATACTCAGTTTCACTAGTTAGCTCCTCAGAAACCTTTTCTTCAACCATTAACAGTGTTGCTATTTCCTTGCTGCGAACATTTCTTTTCCTGCTTGGAGATTTCCATAGCAATATATCTTGTGCAATCTTCACCTCAATTTTACCTGGAACTTGGAGAAATAAGAAAATTGTTTCAGGCAACACCCAAGACAATAACAAACTGAGTTTTCTAAAAATAGATGGAAAAAATTGAAGGATTATGTGTAGAGAAACTAGATAGAATATTTATGACAACTACATATGATTTCTCAATCATATCTAAAATATATGGAAGAAGCAGCAATCAGTCCATCACCATTGAAACGTCACTGTTACACAAGCAAGTGATAGTGGCAAATGAAGTGGATGGGATATAAACACATAAGTATATTTGATGTGATAAATAAGTGATTCAAATTGAACAATCAAATATTTTTCTTCATTATGTACAATATACTTCCACATATTTAATACCCGAATATTCCATAAGACCATCCTAGATGAAGTCCAATTGCTTAATTGTTCTTCAAAAGAGACATGCTGTAAATTTAAAAGGATCTATCACCTACTTTGTTACCTAGAATATCACCTTCTTCATGTCACCCACTTCGCCAACAAGTTTTGACTTGGTTTATCTACACATTCGCTTTATGGAGATAAGTACCTTACGTACTACCTTATCCATGCTTATGAGCTAAAAATGTGTATGGATGTTGTTTTCATACATTTCCATAGACATGTACAAATATGACGATATTGCAACAAGACAATCCTAACGAACTTTTTATTAGTTAGCTTCAGCTGTGGAAACGAATTCTAGTGGTACACTTGATTCAACCTGAGGCCCTGGTCAATGAAATAGTCATATGATTGTGTCATCACTTGACAAAATACTTTAAGCAAACTAGCCCATTCACATGATAATAATCTCTCGATTTGTATTCAGAACAGGTCAAAGTACTCAAGGTGAGATAGTGACATGCACAGAAATTTTCTTTGCTTGTTATAAAGGTAATTGTTGACTCCATGCTCTCTGCATAGCAAATTTTCTGACAAAAAGCACAATTCATGCAGATATATGACTATATTAGTAACTGCTAACCAGTACAGACATTGTTCGCAAAATAAGGTGCAGTCATTAAACACTGTTTATTCAGCGGATTCATAAGACTTCCAAACTAGCGATTTCACATTCACTTTTACCTGAGAAAGCAATTTTAAGAGTAAACGGCACTGAAGCAAATCTTTTGCCATCCCCCAAAATAACGCCTAAAATTTCAGGTAAAGCACAAATTACTGCATTGCAGCTAAACTCTCCAGCATAAATAAATCAGATATGCTTCTCTCAGTCTTCGCAACTACTAACCTATAGCCGTATCTTCCATTAGTACCAATCAAATAAAAAAAGAGAGACTTTTAGAAACTAATGAAAGAAAGGGGGCAATCTATGACCAGGAGCTGCAAATGTTCAGACCTAAGGGAGAATTCGATTCAAGAACTCAGACATGCATCTACTCTACCTGAAGAACAAAACACTATCTGATCTCACCCTGAATCAAGAAATGGAAAGGGGAAGAACCAAAATCCCCAAGTGAAACGCTCCAAGGAACCAGCTCCCCCCCCCCCCAAGGAGATCTCTAAACAAATGCAAAGAAAGAAAGTGATAAGCCAAAAGATAGGGAAAGGATCATCACCTGAATATGGGGCTTGTCCTTGGAGAAGCGACCACCTGCTTCCCGGCGGCTGCTCTCCTGCTTCCCTCTCTTCCCTCATTTTGCCATCTCCTGGAGGAAGCAGCCTGCTTAAACCCAGGATTTATTTAGCGACTCTTTACAGTATGGTCCTTGGGTTCCTTCAAAATTGGGATATGAACCCTCAGTTAAATAGGAAACTTCTGTTTATTCAGTTTTCTTGTGTATTCTCCATGCCAGCTAGGCAGGTTTTCTGTTTTCTTTTATATTAGGAGATTTGTCGCGCTTTGCTGTGAAAATTAATAATTTTCAATATTTTTTCTACAATCAAGCTAGGAGTAAAAAAAAACATTAGGGTTTATCAGTAGTTACCATGAAACAAACCAATAATACCCGTGCTTTAATGTGGGAGATATTAATAAGTATGTGTTAAATATTATAAAAAGATAAATAAATTTGTTAAAATATTATGGAAATGATATGAGGGGTGATGATTGGATATGTTTGCACGTTGATTTGTAGAATTAAATAGATTGTAGATGGTGTTGCATGATTGCATGAGGTTAAATATATAATTATTGCTAGTAGGTGATGATGTGATATGGTTGCATGTTGAGGTTCAGAGCTAGTGAGTTATAATTTTATAGAAAGTATATATTCTTTTTCATTGGTGTGAAATTGTGAAGCCTGCAATCATACACCATTGGGGCCACCTTGTCTACCTCATTCACTTGGAGAGATGATCTTTGGTTCCTGGTCAAAATTCACAATAGTCTCGGTTTAAATATGAATCAAGACTAGAAAATATTTTTAGTTTCGGTTAAAAAAGACAATGGTTCTCTATGATTTTTAGTTCCGGTTGGTGTTACCAACCGGGACCAAAGATCATCTTTAGTCCCGGTTAGATTCTTGTCAAAATCTGTCAGGCTGGCGACCATCTTTAGTCCTAGTTTGTAACATTAACCAGGACTAAAGATCATATCTTTTGTCCTGATTGGTGTTACAAACCAGGACTAAAGATCTAAATGATCTTTAGTCTCGGTTGGTAACACCAACCGGGACTAAAGTGAAGGAAGGTGATTTTTAACTGCGCTAGTTAAAAATATGGTTTGTTGTAAAGAAATGAAATTAATTTGTTGCATGATTCAAATGGTCTTAAATTAATTTGAGAGGATCTGTAATTAAAAAGGAGTGGTGTTGTGTGGGGATGGGTGATTGAAGATAGAAGGAAGCTTTTACAAAATAACCATATTGTTATTAACTAGTGATTCTCAATATATAAATTTTTTTGTAAAATTATTTTGGTGATAATATACAAATTGGAGGGATCTACAATATTAATAAGAACATCACTTCTTTGGATACACACAACATTCTTTACACAACATTCTTTCGCTGGACATGCAAGGTTCAATCACTCTTTCAATCACTCTTGCTTGTATTCTTCGTTGCGCAGGTAGGGATTAGCCTTTTTGGAAAGGTCAACCAGGTCTGTGTCTTGGTTGATAACGAGAGAAGTTATGGTGTTAAGATTACAGGGTTGGATCTTTCGATCTGAAGTCGGATCGATGTGTCACTAGAACCTTCCATGCCATAGCCTTTGCGCATTTTAGTTTCAGAGTTCGTCATGTCAAGTTTGTATCCTGGTCGAGGTCTTGTTACTGGTTAGATCATGTTAGAGTCTAGTTCGTATGCTTTCCCCCTTTGTTTCCATCAAACCCTAGCTGTCGCATCTAGTTTGTGCGCGTGTAACAAGTTTTTGCACGCATTGTTCCCGTTTTGTCCTCTAACTCGAAGTCGGTACAGACTCTGATTGAGATGTTCTATATATGAAAATCGATTAAAAAATTTTTGGATCCATTTGTTCGTCGCTTTGCCATGTTCGGCAATTTTATTTTCCCCAAAAACGGCTTAGAAGATTACCTTTTTGAGCCCGGAAGCTATTTTTCGATTCTGAGCATGTCTTCTGAACTTTCTACCAGTCACGTCTTTCACTTGTTTAGGCTCAAATTTTCTGTGGTTACCTCTCATATGCTCCTAAGTCAAGAAAAATACTAAAAAAATAAAAATAAAAAATTGAATTTTTCCAAAAAAAGTCAACAAAGCAGATGAAAAGAAAAATAGAGAGGGGCAAAAGAGGAACAATATCTAGATGAGCACATTATTAGTGATATGTCCTAGAAGCAACATGAAGATGTTGGATATCGTGGTCAATGTTTATGTATAAATGAATAAAGTGTTATTCAGTTCCATGAAATAGACAACTTGTATTGATCAATAAGTACGTGACTTATTTATGAGACTCTTTATGTATGAATCTATTTCTAAACAATCCCTGATCATATGTCATATTGTTGGAACAAATATGGTTCTAAGATCGGCATGTTTATTGATTGATGATCATGTCTCATAGATCATGGTATAGAGATACCAAATCAATATACGTGGACATGTGTTAGAGAACACATTGTTGGATAGACTCACCATGAGACACTACAGGAATTGATGTGCCATTAGTTGGTCTCAAGTAGTGTTGGTGCAAAGTCCTTAGACCTGAGATCATCATGAATTCTGACATGTGTAGTAGCCTACTTTGGAACTACCAAACGCTACCCCGTAACTGGGTAGTTATAAAAGTAGTTTTCGGGTTTGCTATGAAACATGGAGTGGGATGTGAGTGGTCAAGATGGAATTTGCCCCTCCTTTAGAGATATTTCTGGGCCCTCGAGGTAATGGATTATGGAAGTGCATGGCCATGCCGAGTTGATTGAGGAGTCAATCAACAGACAAATAATCCAATACGGTTCGAGTGAATGGTTAAGCTATTGAAGGGATGGCACTCATCTTGCCTATAGCTTAATTAGTATCGTGAGGCAAAGGGATTTGTACACATTACAGGTTCAGAGTCAATATTATATTCTTGTATACTATAGTGCCAATATGTGCTGCTAGACGCTGCTATTGATGGTGGGCCAAGTTGGACTCGGGTCGAAACCGAGTATACCTGAACCTACAGGGTCGCACGCTTAAGGGGATAAGAACAATCATTCGAGTTGGACTCGGATACGGCTCGATCGGATAGGGATCCGATCGGATAGAGTCCCGATGGGCCTATGGCCCAGCTGGCAACTCTATATAAAGGGGTGAGGGGTGGAGAGTTGTGGTATCGACTTGAACCAAATCAATCTAATCGCGCGACTTCAGAAGTCGGCGAGTTTAAGATCTCCACGAAAACCTTCCCACTCCCAAGCCAAACCCTAGCCTTGCATCGCGTGCTAGCACACGGGTGTTAGGCGTTCTATCCCTGGACGTGTGGATACCGGTAGAGGCAGTGTTGTTCGGTGGCTGCGAATCGGCTGCGGCGCATCGGAGCGAGGCGGTTGCGGCGGATCGGCAGCATGAGCGCTATTCGGCGAATCAGCTGTATTCGGTTGGCACTGTTCCAGATCGGATAACTCCTAATTGGCTGTATCCGCTGTACTCTACTCCAATCGATAACGATCTATTGACCCTTACTTGCAAGGTTCCTGGTTTGCGCGGTAGATTTTTTTGTTATTAGCTATCATAGCTTCCGTGTAACCCTTCACACATAGAGAGGTGCAATGTCTAGGATTACCTCTATTTGATTAAATTTCAATGCATTACTTATTATTGATTTAAACCTATATTTATTTAACGAAATATTTAATTTTTAGTCTCAGTTTTTAATCCTAGCCAGGACCAAAAAAATTTGAAAATAGCGGGAAATTATATTTAGTCCCGGTTGGTGGATACAACCGGAACTAAAGATGAATTGGAAATAGCAGGAAATTATCTTTAGTCTCGGTTGGTGCCACCAACCGGGACTAAAGATCTAGGGGTATATATATCCCTGACGCGCATCGTCTTCTCCACCGATCCAACACTTAGCTATTTTTTTCATATCTCTCTCCCTCTCCCCTCAGCTCTCGCGACAGCGGGGGGAGATGGAGGTGACGGGGCGCCATTTCCTCACCGACGGCGGCGGGGCGCCATCTCCTCACCGACGGCAGCGAGCGGGAGCCGGTGAAAAGAAGGAATTCGGTGGCGAGCGGGAGCAGGAGCGACGGGTGGAGCCGGTGGTGTGCGAGGAGGAATTCGGCGATGGTAGTGAGGCGGCCGCCAGCCACAGCGGACCGCACAACCGTAGCAGAATCGGCTTTTTGTATGAATTTGTGAATGATTTTGTTGTAGATCTTTTAGATATTTTTTTGAATTTATGGACGATTTTGTTGTATTTGATCTATGGCGTTGAAAAAAATAATTTTGATGTTGTTGCATACATATATATGTGTATAAATATATATATGTGTTATGTATTTACACATATATATGCATAATATATATATATGTGTGTAAACAAATAGCAAGCTAGTAATAGAAGCGAAATTTTAAAAAAAATTAGTCCCTGTTGGTAATACCAACCGGGACTAAAGATGGCGAAGCCAGCCACGTGGCGTCACTCGATTTGTGTTACTAACCGAGACTAAAGATATATCTTTAGTCTCGATTATTTTAATCAGGACTAAAGATTCTGATCTTTAGTCCCGCTTTGATTGTTCTGGTTTGATACCCAAGACAAAAGAAGATTACAAACCGGGACAAATGTGAGTTTCTCCAGCAGTGATTATACCTCATTATGTAAACACATGGTACTGATTAATTACTATCACGATTTTCATTTAATTAAAATATGTCATTATTAACTTGGTACTATATTACAGCGTTAACCATTTAATAATTTTAAGTTTTCATATTATGCTGAACGAAAATCGTAGGCTTATATTTAACATGCAACATGCTTTGATAGTATATTTTGCAAAAGCTTTAGTCGAAAATGATATGAGACCCACAATCATAGAGACCGATTATAGGAAACTATATGTATATATTTTTGGTGAAAATTGATATTTTTCCTTGAAGACACTGAGTAATCCAGGTTGTCTTTTACCCAGAATCGCATTAAATTTTATCATTTTCCCGATTAAATCTTCTGCCTTGCTTACAAAGTGCCAAATTTCACCAGCAAACGTGCAAAGCTCTTACTAGCGGAGGATGAGGATTGCAATCACCATGTTTGTGTCTTGCACCTACATGACGGGAGTCGGGAGAATGCTAATTAGCGAAGCAGGAACTGAGATGGGCGATTGGTGGTTGAAATTAGCTCGGCTTGCTTTTCGGAGAAGCTACAATTGAGCCTTCGATACACTCGTCCTGCTTGTTTTGCTTCATGGTTTGGAAGGAGAAAAACGCATGCGTGTTCCAGAATCAAGCGCGAACAGCAAACAACCTTTTTCGGGGCTATTAAAGAAGTCATGATCTGAAAGGAGCAATAGTTTTTAAGGATTTAGGAAAATAGCAACAGAGGTTTAATCTTTCTTTTGTTTTTGGGATGGTGCTACATAACATCTTTGATTCAGTTTCGACAGCTTCTTGCCGAAATTTATATCGTCTATACATCCTATCAATCTTACCAATTAATCTCAAGAAAATTTGGTCGCTCTAATCTATGGGTCAGCCCGACAACAAATTTATGGTAGTATGATCTACTCTCTTCATTATATTTTATGTTATTGGTTTCTCTAATTCTGATCAAAGCATATTGATATCTACAATACCAAATAAATAAAGAAACTAGTTCTGTTACATATGTTTACATATATTGGTGTATTTTTCTATAGGTTTAGTTAGAGAGGTTTGGCTTGTAACAATACTAGATATGTTCGGAAAAGAAGGTTTGAAAACTTCTCTAAAATACACGTAAAACGAAATGACTAGTTGGTACATGATTAATTAACTATTAACTATATAAAAACTTAAAAAAATAATTAATATAAAAATTTTTAAACAACTTTTCTACAAATTTATTTTAAAAAATACATCGTTGTTAAACAATTTGATAAACATGTACTTAAAAATGATAGAAAATGATAGATTAGAAGTTAAAAACATGTAGTTCCAAACACACCCTCAAGAACAGCAAGAAGTACTTTAGCGCAATCCTAACTCGAGAAATAGTTTTCATATTTATCATAATATAAATACTAAGTATATAAATAAGTATAGAAATTACATGTTTAATGGATTTTTCAAAATAAATTCTCATTTAATCATCTCTTTTCTTTATCCTTTCTTTCATATATCCTCTTCTTTTCATTATTGGATTTTGAGTAACTAGTTTCTTGCGTAAAAATAATTTTTTATCTTTCTCTCTCTTCTCATTAATTATAGTCTGGCTGTAAGCCCGTGAGGTTTGGCTACGGCGGGGGCGTGTAAATTCCGTGGTGTGCAGGGAGCAGATAGCAAACAAGTCTATCGCCGCACCTGCATGTGGTCGTGGTGCAGGTGTCCTGCTGCACACGCTGCGCGGTGCACCTGCTGCATTCACCAGCGCACCGACCGGGCAGGTGCATAGGTTGAGCCTTTCCCTTTTGACACACTCACGCCGTCACGACAACGATAAAAAAGATGATTGACAAGATAAATAAAATGAATTAATACATTGAGTCTTTTCCTGCCTTCTGACACACTCACGCCGTATGATAGCGAAGAAAAAAAATTAAAAAGATAAACAAAATGAATTAAGCTAGTATACGATTAATTCAGCAAATAAGCAGATTTTTTTTTGAACCAACGACAATTAGAACTAATGCATGTCGTGGCTTTCTATCTATTATGGGCTAATAGGATGAAATTTTTGTTTTGGTGGACCCATAAGCAGTCCTATAAGACATCGAATGAATAAGATATGTCTAGTTGACTTGGGTTGGATCTCGGAATCCAACCTGGAGTTTATTCTTGTGTGCTTCCTTTCAACATAACCTACAAGCAGGATAATAACCTTTATAAGCATTCTGTATGAATTCTTATTAGCATATTTTATACTCATTAATACTTACAACGAGTAATACTTAAGAAGACTCATATATCATCGAAGACTACTACAATAAAGCCAGATGACCCAAGAAATGGCTCTGGGCCATGAAAACTCCATCTCTCTATTTTTTCTCCTTGAGTTCGAGCTCTCCATATAGTACCCGTGCAACTCTCAACAAGCAGGACCCATCTTGGCTAGCTCGTGGTCTCCAATCAATGGCATGCCTAATTGAAAGTTGGTCGGAGCTAGGCTCTTATGAGCAATTGATACCTCCTTGCATAGATCTAGCCTCTTGGGAGTCAAGAGCGAGGTGTGCACCTTTCCTTTTCTTTTCCCCATTCTATCAGAGCCGTTTCTCGCGGTTTTCACGGGCGCGTGCGAGTAAGTTGTGCGGACATGGTGTACATGGCGCATGGGTCCTGTGGGGACACGACATGACACATGCGTCGGCATTGGACGCATGGACGTGGCCAAGAGGAAACTTTCCTGGCCTGGGGTTGACCGACGAGGACGTCAAGTCTCTTGAGGGGGTGTATGTGACATCCTGACCCAGGGCTTAATAGGATTGATAGACATATTCATGCCAACAAGTTGCAACTTCTTTTCTAGAAGCTCATCTCCAAATAACTTCGAGGTTAAGCATGCTTGGTTCGGAGCAATTTAGGGATGAGTGATCGATCGGGAAGTTCTTCCCGGGTGCGCATGAGTGAGCACAAAGTGCACAGAAAAGACTGGTGTTGGTATGTGAGGGCAGTCTAAGGTCCTAGAGAGCTGCCAGGTTGGTGGGACATTACACATTCCATGAGCTTTTTTGCTAGATACCGCCAATGGAGAAGAATGTGTCTTGCTCTTTTTCGAAGGAGGAGGAATATTAGCCATATCACCGACTTCCACAAAATCAAACCCAAAATCCCAATCTCTTCTAATGGGATATCCTCGTGTGGTCGGCCTTCAATGACTGGAGGGGCTGAAGGAGCTAGAGCAAGGATAGGCGGCGAACGAATTGGTGCATTTGACCTAGGAATCATTCTTATGACAATTTGGTCCTTGGCCATTGGATAAAGGTCCCACATGCAGCTCCCAGTGTCATAATTTTGTCGTTTGGTGGGAACTCTAGAGGCAAGTTGACCCAATTATCCTTGACCATGTCAACATGGACTTTAGCATGCCCAAACACCAAATCCGCCTCGTGCACTTTGGTTTCGGGATAGGCTTGAAAGCGACTCCCTCAGCGGCGTCGGACGAAAATGTTGGTGTCACCCTAACTTCTACGGTGCTTAATGTGGGTCTCTGTGATAAATTCATCCACATTCTTAGAATAGGATATAATAGATGGATTAGTTAAGACAACATATGCATGATATCTTGGTCTTACGGTTATATGGTCGATCGCGGCAGGAACTAGTTCCTGTACTTGCGCCGCCTCAGTTGATGTGCAACTGCTTCGCCGTTGCGTGGGGCTCGCTTGTACTCTAGGAGCGGGTTTCGGGTCGCTGTTCTGCTACCAGAGCTCTCCCCTGATGCGTGCCTCCACCTCAGATAGTTTTTGATCAAATTTTGAGCTAAATTTGGCTCTAATATTTTCTTTTAGGTGCTCCTCTTTCTACGCCTTAGTCAACTTCCGCCCCTATATTGTCGTGAGTGCTGGGACAACCCAATCTTTCATGGAACATTAGAGCCAATGCCTTTTGTCCGTCCAGGATGTTCAAGGTTGCCTAGAGCTTTTTTGAGGATGTCATCCTCGCGTCTTTGGGTGGTTGGGGTTGAGCACGTATTCGTTAACGAGCTTTGTCTTAAAATTTTTCCAAGCCAAACCCATCTTTTGGAATGCACGATGCTTCATAATGTCCTCGTCATCTTGAGGGTACTTGAAGCACTCCTTGAACTTCTCCCAAGCAGGGACCTTCTCATTATCTGGCACTTCCTTCACATCGTCAAATAGGATGCTGAAGTGTCGTCTCCCTAAGACTCCGCATGTACTTGCGAACCTCTTCACTACTGATGCTGGAGCCACCGGGAATCCTTCGTCGTCAACATCCATTATCGTTAACCGGACAAAAGGTAGCCTATTTGTAGTTCTAGGGTTTTGTCTAAGTTACTATACATGCATAAAAATTCACCAAGTCACTATCACATCCATTCACCAAGTCACTAAGTAGTTCTACACTAATTCACCAAGTAATATACAGTAATTCACCAAATTCACTAAGTCACTAAGTAAATCTACACTAATTCACCAAAATCCACTAAGTCACTACACCAATTCACCAAAATTCACTAAGTCACTACACTAATTCACCAAAATTCACTAACTTACTATACACTAATTCACTAGTTGAGAGGATGAGAAGGAGGAAGGCATACTGGAGGGTCACGGCGTCGAGGGTGGTGCCAGGCTTGGGGATGTCGAGGACGGCGACATCGAGGACGACGGCGTCGAGGACGGCACTGGGCTTGGGAATGTCGAGGGTGGCGTCGGGCTCAGGAGAGAACGAGGCGGTGGCAGCTGGGCTCGGCAAGGGCGAGCACGGCGGTGAGGACGGCAGCGTCAAGGGCATCGCCGAGCTTGGGGATGTTGAGGACGACGACATCGAGGGCGGCGCCGGGCTTAGGGGAGAACGAGGGCGGCATCAATCTCGAGAGAGGTCGAGGACAGCGATGCGGGCTCGGTGAGGCCGAGGACAACGTCGGTCTTGGGAGAGGTCGAGGGCGACGATGCCGGGCACGGTGGTGGTCGACGTCAGCGGTGATGGAGTAGATCTGAATAGTGAAGTGAAGAGTGAACTAGCCCTAGTCGACTATGGTCTTAATTTGGTCAAAGCACATCCATGACGGACGTCTATTTACCTCTGTTACATATGGTAGCCATCAATGACGGTCTTCTGTGAAGGGCCGTTAGTGACATCATCCGTGATGAGCTTTAAGTAATACCCGATTTAGATAACATTATCCGTGACGAGCTTTAATTAATACTTGATTGAGATAACATATTAATCGGGTATTACTTAAAGCCCATCACTGATAGCTTTTTTACTTTTTTTATAATAGACATATTAGTATTTTGTTTTTTTGCTTCTATTGAGGGTTGACCATTTTTTTTGTAAGGAAGACATGCCACATATTAAGTAAGGGTAACACCAAAGACGGGACAACCAAGATAACCTAAAATTTTATTAAAACTTGACATTACATGACAATGATACAAAATAATTCTTTCATCTCAATAATAGGAAGATTTGCTAGTACTACTACAATTGAGCCCTTGCCAATGGAGAATTGGAAGTTATATGGAGATCATCAGTTCCAGAGTTACTGCTTTCATGAAGAGGAGAACCTCTTTCAAGATTGGAGGTTAGCAGTCAAAATCTCATGCAAGGTTTTTGTTTCATTGCAATAGTAACAAATCAAAATATAAAGGCTCCAATTACAAGGATAGGTCTTCCATGTGATCTGAACGAGCATATGCCAACATCTTCTTCAGGATCATCATCAAGGTCTATGTGTAAACTTACATGAAGGTTTTGGTTGTAATCGTCTTCATCAACAATGTTGTCAACCCCAACAATTCTTCTCTTGCCGTCCCTAGCGATGTGCAACTCTTTGTTTGCCAAGTCTTTTATGTAGAAAATCTACATGACCTGTTTTGCAAGTACGAATGGTTCATCCACGTATCCAACCTTGCTTAGATCTATAGTTGTGAAACATTTCTTATCGACTTTGACACTAGTGCGTAAATTGACCCAGCGACAATGAAACTCCCAGACTTTGAACCTTATGTAGTTCAACTCCCAGATTTGCTCTATGCGGCCATAGTACGTGCTGGACCCAAGTTTATCCTTAAATTCCTCTATACAGACCCCACTGTTTTGTACTATGCTCTTTGTCACGCTCTAAAAATCACTTAATTTTATAAATTGTTGTTTAAAGCATTTTTATAAAAAGAATTAAAATGCTATAAGAGAATAATTAAAAGTTCTATAACAAATCTCAATATAAAAATATGCGAGATAAAATTTTGTTAAATACTTTGCTTTCTCAAGTATTTTCTGGATTTTTCTAGGAATTATTTAAGTTAGGGAAGTATTTTTAATAATTTAAACATCATTTCACTATCTCTTTAAAAAGAAAAGGTTTTAAAAAGTCTGTTTTTCCTCCTTCGGTCGAAACCCACCAAGCCGCCCGTTCCTATGCGCCGGCCGAGCACGCCTCCTCTCTTGTGCGGTCGCTGACAGGTGGGACCCACTTGTCAAGGTCGTCATCTACCTCCAGCCGCCCCTCTTTCCCTTCACCGGCGCAATCCCCTTTCCAATCCTGGCCAATCTTTCCTTCCCCAGCCGAATCAATAGAGGGGAATTACTCCCGTGATCTCCCTCTGCCTTTTCTCTTTTGGAAGTTCTTCGGTTTTCATTTGGAAAGAGGAAGAACACGAGTTCGAATCGAACTTCAAACCCTAGGACTTTCCTTTCACCGGTGAGATCGATTTGGGCCTGATCTTGACCCCGCAGCCCCTATAAATAGTGTTCCCAGCCGTGTTCTAGCTATCCCGAGCCAAACCCTAGTTCACCGAAGCTCGTCAGCCCCTAGCCGCGCATAGATTTGAGCTCCGCCGCGCGACGTCTCCGGCCGCATCGCCGCCGTCGCCATCGCCGGAGGTCACAGTTGCTGCCGTTAGGTTCGTGCAAAGGAGGAGAAGCCCGTTCGCTGTTTGGTTTCTACCGAAGAGCGCCGGAACCCCACCGTCGTCGACAACCCGAGCATGTCCGTCGCTTTGAGCTCGCTGTTGTCGCCGTCAGTCTTCATTCATCGTCGCAAAGCCATAAGGTGAGATCCCAATGCTTCCCTGAATCTATTGGTGCCCTTAGATGCCGCCGCTGAGTCATAGAACGACGACAACCATCGGTTCTGAGCCGTTCACCATCGGTGAGCCCACGTTAGCCCCATGTCGGAGCCGCGTCAGCACCAGGTCGTCCTGTTGGTGCTTTCGTGTCGTCCACGTGTCTGTCGCGTAATCGATCCGATTGGATTCAATTTGATCGATCCGAGCCGTCCATTTAGGTTAGATTTGATCTTAACCGTTCGTTTCCGTGGACCCATAGACCATCTCTATGGACTTGGTTTACCGTGGACCAGATCAGGGCTGACGCAATAATCCTGAGTTTCCTTTTCAAAAATAATTCCTTATTGCGTCATAAATACTAAAATCCAGAAAAATAATTCTTCTAAAATTCATAACTAATTCATCTTAGCTCTGTTTTAGGTGGTTCAAATTTTTGAATTTGTCTAACATCAAAATCTACACATTAAAAATATCCACATGTACTTGTTTATGTGTGTTTTTGTGTTGTTTTGTTGATTTTTGCCTTTTTGCCTTAGTATCCGAAGAGGCCGTCTTTTCTACAGGAGTTTCTGAAGGTTTTGAAGATCAGCAAGGCAAGTCACATAGATCCTAGACAATCCCCTTTGATCATGTTGATCCAAGTTTTAAATTCTCTATTTACTTCAAAGAATGCATTTATTTTTGAATGGCATTGGGTGGCATAAATTTATTCCTTTGTTATGGCCAATTTGTATTGATTACCCTATTCTTTGATACCTTGGGTTCAAATTTGCCTAGTCAAACTTTATATAATGGTTTAACTAGAGATTAGGAATAATTGCTTAGTCATGCTTAGAAACTTTAGTGTCATTTCATGTGGGAAAATTAATAATTCACTTATATTCCCTTAATGGATAATTAATGGTAGCTCATGATGATGATCATGACTGATTAATTAATGAATTAATGGTCAACTAAAATTTTATTAATGGTGGGTTGTGAGCACATGGTTTGGTTTTCTGATGAGAGTGCTCATGGCAATTAAGGACCGGTTCACGAGCTATTGTTGTGAAACATTAACCATACTAACCACAAGTTAGAATGGACAACGACTGGATCTGTAGTGTAACATGTTCAAGAGGAGACACCATGGTGGTTTGTTTTTACTTATTAATTGTGGCAGACAATCAAGTCCACAGGTGGCAGACAATTAAGTCCACATATATGTTTTTAGGCACTAAGTGGTCTCTCGTTGGGTCATTGGCCATTTCCTGCTAGAGATTGGGTGCTTAGTGGGTGTCATTCGTTGGATGTGTTATGCGAAGGGTCCTCTCACAATTTCTTTCCAAGGTACTATTGATCCACATATCCGATCGACCCATGTTCTCTTGTTGGACCTTCGCTAAATGCTCCTCAAAATATAGGGCAACTTCTACCATATGTTGGAGCACAAAGAAATGGGTCTGGCCATAGGCGTCTTGATCTGGGACAATTCTTTTTCTGCCTATTGTGCCAACACCTGACAACCTTCCTTCGTGACAAGATGTTGGAACTCCGATAGGATTGGTCTCGGACTTGTAATCGAGCAAAACTCAATAACCTCCTCAATTGTGTACCCTTCAGTGATGCTCCCCCTCCGGTTTTGCTCTATTTTGGACGTATGACTTCAGAATTCCCATGTACCTCTCAAACAGGTACATTTCTCTTAGAAAAGCTAGGCCACATAATTTTTTTTGCTTCACAAGATGAATAGAGAGATGAACCGTGATATCGAAGAAAGATAGTGAAAAATACATCTTTAAGTGACAGAGAGTTTTGACAATATCTGACTGCAAGCCATCAAAAGCAACTGGGTCTATAACCTTCTAGCCGATTGAATTGAAGAAGACGCACAGATGCATGATCGTGTGATGGACTTTGGGTGGAAGAATATTTCTTATAGCAACTGGTAAGAGTTGTGCGATTAGTACGTGACAATTGTGAGACTTCATTCCAACAAATTTGAGATCATCCAACGAAACATACTTACTTATCCTTGCTGAATAGCCCGATGGAACTTTTATATCTTTCAAGTAGGATAACATTGGATCTTCTCATCCTTCGACAAGGTGTGGCAAGCTAGGGGAAGGTACACTCTTCCTGTGTCCGGATTAGTTACTGGCATGATTTCACTTTGAATATTCATGTCCTATAAATCTAGACGTGTCTTTAATCCGTCCTTTATGTTTTTAGGAATATTCAGCAGTAGCCCGACCAAACTCTCGCACACATTCTTTTCTATGTGCATGAGATCAATGCAATGACAGACCTCAATATCTTTCTAGTAAGGCAGTGTTAGTGATATGCCCTAGAGGCAACATGGAGATGTTGGATATCACGTCAATGTTTATGTATTTATGAATAAAGTGTTATTCAGTTCCATGAAATAGACATCTTGTATTGATCAATAAGTACGTGACTTATTTATGAGACTCTTTATGTATGAATCTATTTCTAAACGATCCTCGATCATATGTCATATTGCTGGAACAAATATGATTCTAAGATCGGCATGTTTATTGATTGATGATCATGTCTCATAGATCATGGGTATGGAGATACCAAATCAATAAACATGGACATATGTGTTGGAGAACACATTGTTGGATAGACCCACCATGAGACACTACAGGAATTAATGTGCCATTAGTTGGTCTCAGGTAGTGTTGGTACAAAGTCCTTAGACCTGAGATCACCATGGATTCCAACATGTGTAGTAGCCTACTTTGGGACTACCAAACGCTATTCCGTAACTGGGTAGTTATAAAGGTAGTTTTCGGGTTTGCTATGAAACATGGAGTGGGATGTGAGTGATCAAGATGGAATTTGCCCCTCCTTTGGAGAGATATCTCTGGGCCCCTCGAGGTAATGGATTATGGAAATGCATGGCCATGCTAAGTTGATTGAGGAGTCAATCAACAGACAGATAATCCAATACGGTTCGAGTGAATGGTTAAGCTATTGACGGGATGGCACACATCTTGCCTATAGCTTAAGCGGTATCGTGAGGTAAAGGGATTTGTGTACACATTACAGGTTCGAGCCGATATTATATTCTTGTATACTATGGTGTCAATATGTACCGCTAGGCGCCGTGTTGTGTCGGCTGAGTTGGACTTGAGCCGACGGTCCGCTAAGTTAGACTATAGCCGAAACCGAGTATACCTGAACCTACGGGTCGCACGCTTAAGGGGATAAGAACAGGCATTCGAGTTGGACTCGGATACGGCTCGATCGGATAGGCTCGATCGGATAGGGATCCGATCGGATAGAGTCCTATGGGCTTACGACGTATGGGCAGCCAACTCGTGAGATTCGGATAGGATCCGATTCAAAATAGATTCCTGATCGGCCACTAGTCCCGGTCGGCCAACTCTATATAAAGGACGGAGGGGTGAGAGCTGCGGCACGTCAATTGCATCGCGTGCAACGAAGTCGCCGAGATCAATCTCCACGGAAACCCTCCCCACTTTCGAGCCAAACCCTAGCCTTGCATCGCGTGCTAGCACACGGGTGTTCGGCGTTCGTCCCCGGACGTGTGGATACGGTAGAGGCGCCGCTACGTTGCGCGTTGTTGATCGGCTTCGGATCGGCTGCAATCGGAGCGATCGGCGTGGTGGAATCGGCGCGGTCGGGCGCATCGAGCGAGGCGTGAGAACGCGGCCGGACGACTCGAATCGGCGATTGGCGAATCGGCTGTCTAGAATCGGCTACAGTTCCGATCAGATTGCCCGATTGGCTATTCCGCCGCACTCTACTCCAATCGGTAACAATCTATCGGCCCTTACTTGCAAGTGTTCTGGTTTGCGCGGTAAAAGTTTTTGTTTTTGGCTAGCGTAGCCTCCGCGTAACCCTTCGTGGTATCGAGCTAATCTTGCTTAGTTCGGGTTTTAGATTGGATCGGAACAAGTTTTGCGCACGGGTTGATTAGATCAATCGGTTTTACGGGATTCGTTGAGGAGAGTTAATGGTAATTACGTTCCTTGATAGTGTATCGGAACAGCGTAATGTGATTACGTCGAAGCAATTTCCATATAACTCGGTTTGAGTTGGGTTCGAGATAGCGTTCCTTGATAGTGTATCGGAACGGTATAATGTGATTATGCCGAAGCTATCTCGTAGTCCGATCTTGTTAGTCGCCTCGCGCCTACGCAAACCATCTCCCTTGATAGTGTATCGGGACGGCATAATATGATTATGCCGACATGGTTTCCGTAAGCGAATTCATAGATTTGATCTATGAATTTCGTGTGGTGTTCCGGGCGCTGCCCGGAAGCCCGCGAGGGGGCGGCTTCCCTTATAGGTGCGTGTGGTGTGCGTACCCCCTTATAGGTCGTCTCGATGTCGTTTCTCTGCGATAGGTAGAAAACGTTTCTACGCCTAACTTGTTTTTGCAGAGAATGCTTTGAGATGGTATGGCCCTATTGTATGTATGAGATGTATGAGATGCATGTGATGCATGTAATATTCTTTCATATGTGCAATCCTGTAATATTCTTTCATACGTGCAATGCTTGTAATATTCTTTCACGACCTGCGAGTCGATGTAATCTTCAATTAGAGCTTCTATAGTAGTAGCTTAGTTTGAAGAAATCAAGCATTCGGCACTCGGAAGAACGGTGATGAAGATGGAGATCCTCCACACCGGCATGGAGATGGAGATCACCATGTGAAGGGGGCCATACTATTTCATGCTATTCTACCTGCTTTCATATATGTGATATGTTTGTTTGATAGGATAGCATCCCTCACAAAATTAAGTAGTAATGATGCCCTTCCAAATGTTGCACCCGTCACCGTTATGCTCGTCAATGGTGGGTCCGCCAAGCAGAGTGCCATTCTCTATCATAACACGAGGGGTATATGTCGGACATATATAGCGGGAGCATTTGGTTTACTTAACAAGGCTATCAAAACAGTTTTGGGCCTTGGGGCATAGGTTGGGGCCGGGGCATGGAGATGCCACACCAACAACAAGAGTCACATAGAGATGTGATTAGCAAGGTGTTGCTTACCGATGTTACTAATTTTCTAGCAGTGATGCCAAAACTCACTAGAAAATTAATTAACATGTGGATCTTGACCCAATACGTAACCTAGAGGGAAGGTGGAAAATACGTAATGGGAGTCTAATGTTAAATTGTTTAACAATAGACATAGCATAAACATTGTGCTAAACTTTGCTTTTTCGTTGTAGAATAAATGGCGGCTAATACTACACCCAAGTACCTTTAATTTGCGATCTATTCTCGAAAAGGAAAAATTAAATGGAACAAACTTTATGGATTGATATCGCAACTTGAGAATTGTTCTCAAACAAGAGCGTAAGGAGTACGTTCTTGAAGTATCCTATCCCGAGGATTTGCCAACTAATGCCACCTGCAACGCACGGAGGGCTTATGAGAAGCACACTAATGATGCCCTAGATATAAGCTGTCTCATGCTTGCTACAATGTCCCCCGAGCTTGAAGCAATATGAGAGCACGATGCTCACACTATTATTCGGGGACTGCGTGGCATGTTTGAGAATCAAGCTCGGGCCGAGAGGTTCAACACCTCAAAGTCCTTGTTTGCGTGCGAGCTTATTGAGGGGAATCCGTCATCCGCATGTGATAAAGATGATTGGCCATATCGAGAGTCCGGAAAACTAGGTTTTCCCCTTAGCCAAGAGTTGGCTACGATGTGATTCTCCGTCGCTTCCTCCGAGCTTCGAGCCATTCATATTGAATTATCACATGAACAATATGGATAGAACCTTGGCTGAATTGCATGGGATGCTAAAGACAGTGAGGAGAGTATCCAGAAGAATGGTCATCATGTGATGATGATGCGAAGGCAAAGCGCAAACCACTGTCAAGAAACTTTGCACCAAGAGGAAGTTAACTCCCGATGAGATCGCAAGTGCCTCCAATGCAAAGAAGGGCAAGAAGGGGTCGGCGGCATCGGATGCCGTTTGCTTCTATTGCAAGGAGACATGCTATTGGAAGAGGAACTGCAAGAAGTACATGGAGGATCTCAAAAAGAAGCAAAGTACGACTTCGGTTCAGGTATTAATGTTATAGACATTAATCTTGCCACTTCACCTACTCGACTCTTGGGTATTTGATACCGGATCGTAGCTCATATTTGCAAATCATTGCGGGAATGAGAAGAAGTAGAGGATTGAGAAGGGGCGAGGTGAACTGCGCGTCGGCAATGGAGCAAGAGTTGCTACGAGCTTCGGCACAGTACCACTTCATCTACCTTCAGGATTAGTTTTGGAATTAAATAATTGTTATTGTGTTCCAACACTATGTCAAAACGTTATTTCCGCTTCATGTTTGCAAGCGGAAGGATATGATTTTAGATCAATGAACAATGGTTGTTCAATATATCTCGAGATATGTTCTATTTTCATGCTCCATTGGTGAATGGATTATACGTTTTGAATCTTGAAGCGTCTCCCATCTATAACATTAATACGAAAGGCAACTCTCTAATGATATAAACCCCACGTTTATCCGGCATTGTCGCTTAGGCCATATAAATAAGAAACGCATGGAGAAGCTCCATAAGGATGGATTGCTTCACTCTTTTGATTTTGAATTATTTGAGACATGTTTGTCTTGTTTACTTGGTAAGATGACAAAGGCACCTTTCACGGGACACAGTGAAAGAGCAAGTGACTTGTTGGCACTCGTACATACCGATGTATGTGGACCAATGAGCTCAACGGCCGAGAGGTGGTTATCGTACTTCATTACCTTTACCGATGACTTTAGTAGATATGGTTATATCTACTTAATGAGGCATAAGTCCGAATCCTTTGAAAAGTTCAAAGAATTCCGAATGAAGTACATAATCATTTAGGAAAACAATCAAGTTTCTACGATCGGATCGTGGAGGGGAATACTTGAGCCAAGAGTTTGGTAATCATCCGAAAGATTGTGGAATTGTTCCACGAGTTAACTCCGCCAGAACTCCACAATGGAACGGAGTGTCCGAACGGAGAAATCGCACCTTGTTGGACATGGTGCGGTCGATGATGAGCCAAAGTGATCTTCCGTTATCTTTCGGGGATATGCTCTTGAAACAATTTGCGCTCACACTAAATAGAGTTCCATCTAAGTCGGTTGAAAAGACACCATATGAGATATGGACGGGCAACCCCTAGTTTGTCTTTTCTCAAAATTTGGGGATGTGAGGCTTATGTAAAACGTTTACAATCGACAAGCTCACACCCAAATCGACAAGTGCTTCTTTGTGGGATATCCTAAGGAAACTAAGGGATATTACTTTTATAATAGGGAACAAGGCAAAGTGTTTGTCGCCCGACATGGTGTCTTCTTGCAGAAAGAGTTTCTTTCAAGAAGGGTTAGTGGGAGCAGGGTGCATCTTGAAGAAGTTCAAGAAACACCGTAAAACGTTTCAGCGACCACGAACCACAACATGAAGGAACAAAGTGTTGCGCCACCGTTGTAGATACACCAGCCCCACGGAGGTCGAAAGATCACGTCGTGCGCCCGACAGTACACAAAGTGCGGAACAACGTGATATATTGTTGTTGGACAACGATGAACCTAAGACCTATGAGGAAGCGATGGTGGGACCCGATTCCAACAAGTGGCTTGGAGCCATGAAATCCGAAATAGAATCCATGTACGACAATCAAGTTTAGAACTTGGTTGATCCACGATGGTGTCAAAACCATTGAGTGTAAATGGGTTTTTAAGAAAAGGCCGATATGGATGGAAATGTTCACATCTATAAGGCGCGATTGGTGGCGAAAGGTTTTAAACAGATTCAAGGAGTTGATTATGATGAAACCTTCTCGCCCGTCGCAATGCTTAAATCTATTCGATTATCCTAGCGATTGCTGCATATTTCGATTATGAGATATGGCGGATGGATGTCAAAACGGCTTTCCTGAATGGAAACCTAAGCGAGGATGTATACATGATACAACCATAGGGTTTTGTCGATCCGAATCGCTCGGAAAGATATGCAAGCTACGAAATCCATTTATGGATTGAAGCAAGCATCTCGGAGTTGGAATATCCGTTTTGATGAAGTAATCAAAGGGTTTGGTTTCATCAAAAATGAAGAAGAGGCTGTGTTTACAAAAAGGTCAGTGGGAGCGCAATTGTATTTCTAATCTTATATGTGGATGACATATTTCGATTGGAAATGATATCCCTATGCTAGAATCCGTCAAGTCTTCATTGAAAAATAGTTTTTCCATGAAAGACTTAGGGAGGCAACATACATATTGAGCATTCGGATCTATAGAGATAGATCCAAGAGGCTAATTGGATTAAGCCAAAGTACATACATTGACAAGGTGTTGAAAAGGTTCAACATGCATGATTCCAAGAAAGGTTTCTTGCCCATGTCACATGGCATTAATCTTAGCAAGAATCGGTGTCCTCGACACATGATGAGCGGAATAAGATGGGTATGGTTCCATATGCTTCGGCAATTGGATCCATCATGTATGCCATGCTTTGTACACGCCCGAGATGTCTCGTACGCTTTGAGTGCTACGAGCAGATACCGTCGATCCAGTGAAGGTCACTGGATCGTAAAGAATATCCTTAAGTACTTGAGAAGAACTAAGGATATGTTCCTAGTCTATGGAGGTGAAGAAGAGCTCGTTGTAAGTGGTTACACCGATGCTAGCTTCCAACAGGACAAGGATGATTATAGATCGCAATCGGGTTCGTGTCTCGCCGAACGGAGGCGCGCCATGGAAGAGTTCCAAGCGGGATACGTTGCTGATTCTACAACGGAGGCCGAGTACATTGCTGCTCGGAAGCTGCAAAGGAGGCTGTTTGGATCAAGAAATTCGTTTCGAGCTTGGTGTGATGACTAGTACGACTGGTCCAATGTCTCTCTATTGTGACAATAGTGGAGCCATTGCGCAAACCAAGGAGTCGAGGTCACATCGAAGTCCAAACACATACTTCGGCGATATCATCTCATCCGCGAGATTGTGGACAGAGGTGATGTCAAGATATGCAAAGTGCACACGGATCTCAACATAGCCGATCCGCGACAAAACCTCTCCCTCGGCCAAAGCATGAGGCGCACACAAGAGCAATGGGTATTAGATACACCCATTAGATACTTACATGATTGACTCTAGTGCAAGTGGGAGATTGTTAGTGATATGCCCTAGAGGCAACATGGAGATGTTGGATATCACGTCAATGTTTATGTATTTATGAATAAAGTGTTATTCGGTTCCATGAAATAGACATCTTGTATTGATCAATAAGTACGTGACTTATTTATGAGACTCTTTATGTATGAATCTATTTCTAAACGATCACGATCATATGTCATATTGCTTGGAACAAATATGATTCTAAGATCGGCATGTTTATTGATTGATGATCATGTCTCATAGATCATGGGTATGAAGATACCAAATCAATAAACATGGACGTATGTGTTGGAGAACACATTGTTGGATAGACCCACCATGAGACACTACAGAATTAATGTGCCATTAGTTGGTCTCGGGTAGTGTTGGTACAAAGTCCTTAGACCTGAGATCACCATGGATTCCAACATGTGTAGTAGCCTACTTTGGGACTACCAAACGCTATTCCGTAATGGGTAGTTATAAATGTAGTTTTCGGGTTTGCTATGAAACATGGAGTGGGATGTGAGTGATCAAGATGGAATTTGCCCCTCCTTTGGAGAGATATCTCTGGCCCTCGAGGTAATGGATTATGGAAATGCATGGCCATGCTAAGTTGATTGAGGAGTCAATCAACGGATAGATAATCCAATACGGTTCGAGTGAATGGTTAAGCTATTGAAGGGATGGCACACATCTTGCCTATAGCTTAACCGGTATCGTGAGGTAAAGGGATTTGTGTACACATTACAGGTTCGAGCCGATATTATATTCTTGTATACTATGGTGTCAATATGTACTGCTAGGCGCCATGTTGTGGTCGGTGAGTTGGACTCGAGCCGACGGTCGGCTAAGTTAGACTATAGCCGAAACCGAGTATACCCGAACCTACGGGTCGCACGCTTAAGGGGATAAGAACAGGCATTCGAGTTGGACTCGGATACGGCTCGATCGGATACGGCTCGATCGGATAGGGATCCGATCGGATAGAGTCCTATGGGCTTACGACGTATGGGCAGCCAACTCTGTGAGATTCGGATAGGATCCGATTCAAAATAGATTCTGATCGGCCACTAGTCCGTCGGCCAACTCTATATAAAGGAGGGAGGGGTGAGAGCTGCGGCACGTCAATTGCATCGCGTGCAACAGAAGTCGCCGAGATCAATCTCCACGGAAACCCTCCCCACTTTCGAGCAAAACCCTAGCCTTGCATCGCGTGCTAGCACACGGGTGTTCGGCGTTCGTCCCCGGACGTGTGGATACCCAGAGAGGCGTTAGTGATATGCCCTAGAGGCAACATGGAGATGTTGGATATCACGTCAATGTTTATGTATTTATGAATAAAGTGTTATTCGGTTCCATGAAATAGACATCTTGTATTGATCAATAAGTACGTGACTTATTTATGAGACTCTATATGTATGAATCTATTTCTAAACGATCCCTGATCATATGTCATATTGTTGGAACAAATATGATTCTAAGATCGGCATGTTTATTGATTGATGATCATGTCTCATAGATCATGGGTATGGAGATACCAAATCAATAAACATGGACATATGTGTTGGAGAACACATTGTTGGATAGACCCACCATGAGACACTACAGAATTAATGTGCCATTAGTTGGTCTCGGTAGTGTTGGTACAAAGTCCTTAGACCGAGATCACCATGGATTCCAACATGTGTAGTAGCCTACTTTGGGACTACCAAACGCTATTCCAGTAATCTGGATAGTTATAAAGATAGTTTTCGGGTTTGCTATGAAACATGGAGTGGGATGTGAGTGATCAAGATGGAATTTGCCCCTCCTTTGGAGAGATATCTCTGGGCCCCTCGAGGTAATGGATTATGAAAATGCATGGCCATGCTAAGTTGATTGAGGAGTCAATCAACGAGATAGATAATCCAATACGGTTCGAGTGAATGGTTAAGCTATTGAAGGGATGGCACACATCTTGCCTATAGCTTAACCGGTATCGTGAGGCAAAGGGATTTGTGTACACATTACAGGTTGAGCCGATATTATTCTTGTATACTATGGTGTCAATATGTCTGCTAGGCGCCGCGTTGTGCAGTCGGCTGAGTTAGACTCGAGCCGACGATCGGCTAAGTTAGACTATAGCCGAAACCGAGTATACCTGAACCTACTGTGTCGCACGCTTAAGGGGATAGAATAGATATTCGAGTTGGACTCGGATACGGCTCGATCGGATAGGGATCCGATCGGATAGAGTCCTATGGGCTTATGACGTGTGGGGCAGCCAACTCTATGAGATACGGATGAGATCCGATTCAAAATAGAGTCCTAATCGGCCACTAGTCCCATCGGCCAACTCTATATAAAGGAGGGAGGGTGGAGAGGCGTGACACGTCAATTGCATCGCGTGCAACGAAGTCGCCGAGATCAATCTCCACGGAAACCCTCCCCACTTTCGAGCCAAACCCTAGCCTTGCATCGCGTGCTAGCACACGGGTGTACGGCGTTTGTCCCCGGACGTGTGGATACCGGTAGAGGCGGCGCTACGTTGCGCGCTCTTGATCGGCTGCGGTCGGGCGCATCGGAGCGAGGCGTGAGAACGCGGCCGGACGACTCGAATCGGGCGATTGGCGAATCGGCTGTCTCTGGGAATCGGCTACACTGTTCGGATCGGATTGCCACGATTGGCTATTCCGCTGCACTCTACTCCAATCGGTAACGATCTATCGGCCCTTACTTGCAAGTGTTCCTGGTTTGCGCGGTAGAAATTTTTGTTTTCGGCTAGCGTAGCTTTCGCGTAACCCTTCAGTGGTATCGAGCTAATCTTGCTTAGTTCGGGTTTTAGATTGGATCTGGAACAAGTTTTGCGCACGGGTTGATTAGATCAATCGGTTTTACGGGATCGTTGAGGAGAGTTAATGGTAATTGCGTTCCTTGATAGTGTATCGGAACGGCGTAATGTGATTACGTCGAAGCAATTTCCATATAACTCGGTTTGAGTTGGGTTCGAGATAGCGTTCCTTGATAGTGTATCGGAACGGTATAATGTGATTATGCCGAAGCTATCTCGTAGTCCGATCTTGTTAGCTGCCTCGCGCCTACGCAAACCATCTCCCTTGATAGTGTATCGGGACGGCATAATATGATTATGCCGACATGGTTTCCGTAAGCGATTTCATAGATTGGATCTATGAATTTCGTGTGGTGTTCCGGGCGCTGCCCGGAAGCCCGCGAGGGGGCGGCTTCCCTTATAGGTGCGTGTGGTGTGCGTACCCCCTTATAGGTCGTCTCGATGTCGTTTCTCTGCGATAGGTAGAAAACGTTTCTACGCCTAACTCGTTTTTGCAGAGAATGCTTTGAGATGGTATGGCCCTATTGTATGTATGAGATGTATGAGATGCATGTGATGCATGTAATATTCTTTCATATGTGCAATCCCTGTAATATTCTTTCATACGTGCAATGCTTGTAATATTCTTTCACGACTGCGAGTCGATGTAATCTTCAATTAGAGCTTCTATAGTAGTAGCTTAGTTTGAAGAAATCAAGCATTCGGCACTCGAAAGAACGGTGATGAAGATGGAGATCTGTACAGGCATGGAGATGGAGATCACCATGTGAAGGGGGCCATACTATTTCATGCTATTCTACCTGCTTTCATATATGTGATATGTTTGTTTGATAGGATAGCATCCCTCACAAAATTAAGTAGTAATGATGCCCTTCCAAATGTTGCACCCGTCACCGTTATGCTCGTCAATGGTGGGTCGCCAAAGCGAGTGCCATTCTCTATCATAACACGAGGGGTATATGTCGGACATATACAGCAGGAGCATTTGGTTTACTTAACAAGGCTATCAAAACAGTTTTGGGCCTTGGGGCATAGGTTGGGGCCGGGGCATGGAGATGCCACACCAACAACAAGAGTCACATAGAGATGTGATTAGCAAGGAGTTGCTTACCGATGTTACTAATTTTCTAGCGGTGATGCCAAAGCTCACTAGAAAATTAACTAACATGTGGATCTTGACCCAATACGTAACCTAGAGGGAAGGTGGAAAATACGTAATGGGAGTCTTATGTTAAATTGTTTAACAAAAGACATAACATAAACATTGTGCTAAACTTTGTTTTTCTGTTGTAGAATAAATGGCGGCTAATACTACACCCAGTACCTTTAATTTACGATCTATTCTCGAAAAGAAAAATTAAATGGAACAAACTTTATGGATTGGTATCGCAACTTGAGAATTGTTCTCAAGCAAGAGCGTAAGGAGTACGTTCTTGAAGTACCCTATCCCGAGGATTTGCCAAATAATACCACCGCAAGCGCACGGAGGGCTTAAGAGAAGCACACTAATGATGCCCTAGATATGTCTTATGCTTGCTACAATGTCCCCGAGCTTCGAAGCAATATGAGAGCAGCGATGCTCACACTATTATTCAGGGACTGCGTGGCATGTTTGAGAACCAAGCTCGGGCCGAGAGGTTCAACACCTCAAAGTCCTTGTTTGCGTGCGAGCTTGTTGAGGGAATCCCGTCGATGCATGTGATAAAGATGATTGGCTATATCGAGAGTCTAGAAAAACTAGGTTTTCCCCTTAGCCAAGAGTTGGCTCGATGTGATTCTCCGTCGCTCCCTCCGAGCTTCGAGCCATTCATATTAAACTATCACATGAACAATATGGATAGAACCTTGGCTGAATTGCATGGGATGCTAAAGAGTGAGGAGAGTATCCAAAAACGGTCATCATGTGATGATGATGCGAAGGCAAAGCGCAAACCACCGTCAAGAAACTTTGCACCAAGAGGAAGTTAACTCCCGATGAGATCGCGAGTGCCTCCAATGCAAAGAAGGGCAAGAAGGGGTCGGCGGCATCGATGCCGTTTGCTTCTACTTGCAAGGAGACGAGCCACTGGAAAAGGAACTGCAAGAAGTACATGGAGGATCTCAAGAAGAAGCAAAGTACAACACGCTTCGGTATTAATGTTATAGACATTAATCTCGCTACTTCACCTACCGACTCTTGGGTATTTGATACCGGATCGTAGCTCATATTTGCAAATCGTTGCGGGGAATGAGAAGAAGTAGAGGATTGAGAAGGGGCGAGGTGAACTGCGCGTCGGCAATGGAGCAAGCGTTGCTACGTTGCTTGTCGGCACAAGTACCACTTCATCTACCTTCGGATTAGTTTTGGAATTGAATAATTGTTATTGTGTTCCAACACTATGTCAAAACGTTATTTCCGCTTCATGTTTGCAAGCGGAAGGATATGATTTTAGATCAATGGACAATGGTTGTTCAATATATCTTAGAGATATGTTCTATTTTCATGCTCCATTGGTGAATGGATTATACGTTTTGAATCTTGAAGCGTCTCCCATCTATAACATTAATACGAAAGGCAACTCTCTAATGATATAAACCCCACGTTTATCCGGCATTGTCGCTTAGGCCATATAAATAAGAAACGCATGGAGAAGCTCCATAATGATGGATTGCTTCACTCTTTTGATTTTGAATCATTTGAGACATGTGAGTCTTGTTTACTTGGTAAGATCACAAAGGCACCTTTCACGGGACATAGTGAGAGAGCAAGTGACTTATTGGCACTCGTACATACCGATGTATGTGGACCAATGAGCTCAACGGCCGGAGGTGGTTATCAATACTTCATTACCTTTACCGATGACTTTAGTAGATATGGTTATATCTACTTAATGAGGCATAAGTCCGAATCCTTTGAAAAGTTCAAAGAATTCTAGAATGAAGTACGAGAATCATTTAGGGAAAACAATCAAGTTTCTACGATCGGATCGTGGAGGGGAATACTTGAGCCAAGAGTTTGGTAATCATCGAAAGATTGTGGAATTGTTCTACGTTGACTTATGCCGGGGAACTCCGCAATGGAACGGAGTGTCCGAACGGAGAAATCGCACCTTGTTGGACATGGTGCGGTCGATGATGAGCCAAAGTGATCTTCCGTTATCCTTTCGGGATATGCTCTTGAAACATTGCGCTCACACTAAATAGAGTTCCATCTAAGTCAGTTGAATAGACACCATATGAGATATGGACGGGGCAACCCCTAGTTTGTCTTTTCTCAAAATTTGGGGATGCGAAGCTTATGTAAAACGTTCTGATCCGACAAGCTCACACCCAAATCGACAAGTGCTTCTTTGTGGGATATCCTAAGGAAACTAAGGGATATTACTTTTATAATCGGGAACAAGGCAAAGTGTTTGTCGCCCGACACGGTATCTTCTTGGAGAAAGAGTTTCTTTCAAGAAGGGTTAGTGGGAGCAGGGTGCATCTTGAAGAAGTTCAAGAAACACCGAGAAAATGTTTCGGCGACCACGTAACCACAACGGGACGTGCAAAGTGTTGCGCCACCGGTTGTAGATACACCAGCCCCACGGAGGTCGAAAGATCACGTCGTGCACCGATAGGTACAGTGCGGAACAATGTGATATATTGTTGTTGGACAACGATGAACCTAAGACCTATGAGGAAGCGATGGTGGGACCCGATTCCAACAAGTGGCTTGGAGCCATGAAATCCGAAATAGAATCCATGTACGACAATCAAGTTTGGAACTTGGTTGATCCACTGATGGTGTCAAAACCATTGAGTGTAAATGGGTTTTTAAGAAAAGGCCGATATGGATGGAAATGTTCACATCTATAAGGCGCGATTGGTGGCGAAAGGTTTTAAACAGATTCAAGGAGTTGATTATGATGAAACCTTCTCGCCCGTCGCAATGCTTAAATCTATTCGGATTATCCTAGCGATTGCTGCATATTTCGATTATGAGATATGGCGAGATGGATGTCAAAACGGCTTTCCTAAATGGAAACCTAAGCGAGGATGTATATATGATACAACCTCGGGGTTTTGTCGATCCAGAATCGCTGGAAAGATATGCAAGCTACGAAATCCATTTATGGATTGAAGCAAGCATCTCGGAGTTGGAATATTCGTTTTGATGAAGTAATCAAAGGGTTTGGTTTCATCAAAAACGAAGAAGAGGCCTGTGTTTACAAAAAGGTCGGTGGGAGCGCAATTGTATTTCTAATCTTATATGTGGATGACATATTCGATTGGAAATGATATCCCTATGCTAGAATCCGTCAAGTCTTCATTGAAAAATAGTTTTTCCATGAAAGACTTAGGGGAGGCACATACATATTAGGCATTCGGATCTATAGAGATAGATCCAAGAGGCTAATTGGATTAAGCCAAAGTACATACATTGACAAGGTGTTGAAAAGGTTCAACATGCATAATTCCAAGAAAGGTTTCTTGCCCATGTCACATGGCATTAATCTTAGCAAGAATCGGTGCCCTCGGACACATGATGAGCGGAATAAGATGGGTATGGTTCCATATGCTTCGGCAATTGGATCCATCATGTATGCCATGCTTTGTACACGCGAGATGTCTCGTACGCTTTGAGTGCTACGAGTAGATACCGATCGAGATCCGGTGAATGTCTGGATCGCAGTAAAGAATATCCTTAAGTACTTGAGAAGAACTAAGGATATGTTCCTAGTCTATGGAGGTGAAGAAGAGCTCGTTGTAAGTGGTTACACCGATGCTAGCTTCCAAACAGACAAGGATGATTATAGATCGCAATCGGGTTCGTGTTCGCCCGAACGGAGCGCGTCAGTGGAAGAGTTCCAAGCGGATACGTTGCTGATTCTACAACGGAGGCCGAGTACATTGCTGCTTCGGAAGCTGCAAAGGAGGCTGTTTGGATCAAGAAATTCGTTTTTGAGCTTGGTGTGATGACTAGTATGCGGTCCAATGTCTCTCTATTGTGACAATAGTGGAGCCATTGCGCAAGCCAAGGAGCCGAGGTCACATCGAAGTCCAAACACATACTTCGGCGATATCATCTCATTCTTGAGATTGTGGACGAGGTGATGTTAAGATATGCAAAGTGCACACGGATCTCAACATAGCCGATCCGCGACAAAACCTCTCCCTCGAAGCATGAGGCGCACGGTAAGAGCAATGGGTATTAGATACTTACATGATTGACTCTAGTGCAAGTGGGAGATTGTTAGTGATATGCCCTAGAGGCCACATGGAGATGTTGGATATCACGTCAATGTTTATGTATTTATGAATAAAGTGTTATCAGTTCCATGAAATAGACATCTTGTATTGATCAATAAGTACGTGACTTATTTATGAGACTCTATATGTATGAATCTATTTCTAAACGATCCCGATCATATGTCATATTGTTGGAACAAATATGATTCTAAGATCGGCATGTTTATTGATTGATGATCATGTCTCATAGATCATGGGTATGGAGATACCAAATCAATAAACATGGACATATGTGTTGGAGAACACATTGTTGGATAGACCCACCATGAGACACTACGGGAATTAATGTGCCATTAGTTGGTCTCGGGTAGTGTTGGTACAAAGTCCTTAGACCTGAGATCACCATGGATTCCAACATGTGTAGTAGCATACTTTGGGACTACCAAACGCTATTCCGTAATCGGGTAGTTATAAAGATAGTTTTCGGGTTTGCTATGAAACATGGAGTGGGATGTGAGTGATCAAGATGGAATTTGCCCCTCCTTTGGAGAGATATCTCTGCAGGGCCCTCGAGGTAACGGATTATGGAAATGCATGGCCATGCTAAGTTGATTGAGGAGTCAATCAAAGATAGATAATCCAATACGGTTCGAGTGAATGGTTAAGCTATTGAAGGGATGGCACACATCTTGCCTATAGCTTAGCGGTATCGTGAGGCAAAGGGATTTGTGTACACATTACAGGTTGAGCCGATATTATTCTTGTATACTATGGTGTCAATATGTTTGCTAGGCGCCGCGTGTGACAGTCGGCTGAGTTAGACTCGAGCCGACGATCGGCTAAGTTAGACTATAGCCGAAACCGAGTATACCTGAACCCTACGGGTCGCACGCTTAAGGGGATAGAATAGATATTCGAGTTGGACTCGGATACGGCTCGATCGGATAGGGATCCGATCGGATAGAGTCCTATGGGCTTACGACGTGTGGGGCAGCCAACTCTATGAGATACGGATGAGATCCGATTCAAAATAGAGTCCTAATCGGCCACTAGTCCCGTCGGCCAACTCTATATAAAGGAGGGAGGGGTGGAGAGCGTGACACGTCAATTGCATCGCGTGCAACGAAGTCGCCGAGATCAATCTCCACGGAAACCCTCCCCACTTTCGAGCCAAACCCTAGCCTTGCATCGCGTGCTAGCACACGGGTGTACGGCGTTCGTCCCCGGACGTGTGGATACGGTAGAGGCGCGCTACGTTGCGCGCTCTTGATCGGCTGCGGTCGGGCGCATCGGAGCGAGGCGTGAGAACGCGGCCGGACGAGTCGAATCGGCTGATTGGCGAATCGGCTGTCTCCGGAATCGGCTACACTTCGGATCGGATTGCCCGATTGGCTATTCCGCTGCACTCTACTCCAATCGGTAACGATCTATCGGCCCTTACTTGCAAGTGTTCTGGTTTGCGCGGTAGAAATTTTTGTTTTGGCTAGCGTAGCTCCGCGTAACCCTTCGAGGCGCTGCTACGTTGCGCGTTGTTGATCGGCCGGATCGGCTGCAATCGGAGCGATCGGCGTGGTGGAATCGGCTGCGATCGGGCGCATCGGAGCGAGGCGTGAGAACGCGGCCGGACGACTCGAATCGGCTGATTGGCAAATCGGCTCTCTCGGAATCGGCTACAGTTCCGGATCGGATTGCCACGATTGGCTATTCCGCCGCACTCTACTCCAATCGGGTAACAATCTATCGGCCCTTACTTGCAAGTGTTCCTGGTTTGCGCGGTAAAAGTTTTTGTTTTTGGCTAGCGTAGCCTCCGCGTAACCCTTCAGGTAGTCGCCGAAGTATGGATTTTTCTTCCACATACCCTTGTCCTTTGCCTTACTATGTTTCCTTTTCTTCCCAAACTCATTGGTTATGTCCTTCACCATGTTGTGCACATCATCTCTGGTCAAGTCCGATGGAGTAGGTTTAAGCTCTCTCTTATCGTTGAAAATTTTCTTCTTTCTTCTGTACAAGTGACGTAGTGGGAGCGATCTCTTATGACCCATGTAACTGTAACACCCTAAAATTCAAAGGCTTAAAAATCAAAAAATAAAATTTGGAACTTATAAAAACTTTTGAATTATAGCGATCTCTTTCCCCCATTCCTTCCCTCTCCCGTTTTCCCTCGCCGAGAGCCGCCACCACACCATAGCATCGCCGCTGTAACCGCCCTCGCTGCCGCGTCGCATCGTTCTGGTGAGTCCCCCTCTTCCTTCGCCCCGTGCCACCGCGCCCACGCCCGCCCGGCCTTGGCTCGGCCGAGCCGAGTGAGAAGGGAAGAGAGAGAGAGGAAGGAAAGAAGTAGAGAAGGAAGGAAGAACGAGAGGAGGCAGAGAGGAAAGGAGGAAGAAGGAAGAAAGAGGGAAAAAAAGAAAAGAAAAGAAAAGAAACAAAAGAGGAAAAGAAGAAAAAGAAAAATAGAGAAAATAGAAAAAGAAATATATATTTAGGGAAAAGGTTTAAAATAAAAATTGTTAGAAAATAATTATGAGATAGATAATAATTATAATATTAGGAATTTTAATTGTGGACTTAGTTTGTTATTAAACCCTAATTTTATCGTATGGATTTTCTAAAATTTAATTTCTAAATTATTTAGTGTAGTATCAAGCTTTAGGGTTAATTATTTTCGGATTCGATTATTTTAATCGTAGGGTTTGCCAGCCCAATAAAATTTGGAAATAAAATTTGAATTAACCATTTCTTATGTGGCATTTTGGTGATTTTATTTGAATTCTAATCGAATTCAATCGGATCTCTCGCACGTATTTATAGAGTCCAAGGAAGCCGTTGAGTGCGCTGAAGATCCCGAACAACAAGGTGTGAGCAAGGCAAGTCATCACTACTTTTGAGCATGTTGAACCCTTTTTGCAAACTTATGTTGTTTTTAAAATCAGATATGCATGCTATACACATAAGAACTCCCATACTTGTTATATGCCATACCTTGATATTAAACACTTGTATATTCTTTGTATCCTATAGTATTGTCACATCCCACCAAAATCATATCTTGCTAGATCATGGAGTAAGGTGTAATGTAATTACGAATCAAAAGTTTTCCTTAGTGAGTTATGGTTATTTGATTTTGAGTATATATGAAGATTTTCATATGCATAGTAGAGACATAATTTTCATTAAAAATTTAAAGCAAAAAGGGGTAAGAAGAATAATGGATAAACACCCAATAAAACTAAGAGGAGACTTTAAAAAAACCCCTAAAAGATTTAGGAACACATTATGGAATTAGAAGAATGAGTTAAATCAAAATCTAGACTTAACCCTACAAAATTATTCCAAGTGTCAAGGCTGACAAACTGTGCTCTGGAGCCAACTTTGAGTTAATGCCAAAATTAAACCAGTGATCTTCAGACGGTTAAATTTTGCAGTATTTTAGTTTACGTCATGATTTACAACGTTTCCATTGGGCACCGCCCCAAAATCGGCCTAGAAATGTATTTAAACAGAGCCTAAAGTGGTAAACTCAGCACTGCGCCACAGACTTGGAAAATTTTCAGGGATCCAACTCTACTTCGTTTCCTCACTGACAAGTGGGACGTTCTGCCCTGTGGGACCACGAAGACAGTCTCACAACCATTTTCCTCGGACCCATGTGCCAGAACACGCGCGCCACGCACCCGGGGCACGCGTCGGCCGCCGCGGCGAGCCCCTCGCCTCCCCTTCCTCGCCGGTGACCATATTTAACCCCGACCGGCCGACCGTCACTGTCTTTTCTTCACCCTTGTCTCGTTCCACGAAGAAGCCGAGGCTGTCCACCTCGAGGAGCCCCGAGAAAGACCAAAGAAACCTCGCCGCCGACAAGCAAAGATCCAACCACATCCGACGCACGATGAACTTCTTCCTTGAGCAATGCGTGTTCCCTAACCCTCATTTCATACCCTCTCTGATGACCCATTTTCATCACCAAATGTGTAGCGACGACTGGGAATGCCATCGTGCTGAAGCAAGGTCACGGTGCGCTCTGTGTCGACCGCCGCCTCAAGCTCGCTCGTCATCAGCCGTCCACGATAAACCATTGCCAAAATCCTTTCGCCAACAAGCTCCCTAGCGTCTGACAATGGTGTAAACGGAAGGAATTGCAGTGAGGTGTACCAGATGACGAGATCCCCATTTCTTCCCCAGCTCCAGCCGCCGTTGTCTATCTCATCTTCCTCCCTCTCTGGTAAGCCATGGGTCAATTCCTTTTACCCAGAGCAGCACCAAGTCCACTCGAATAAAGGCCCGCATTTGATTTTAACAGCCGACCGCCAAGGTACCCTGCCGACGATCAACCGAGGTGAAGACCGCTGCTGCCTTGAGACCCCGCACAACGCCACCGTCATCCCGGCCACGCCAGAGCCTCGCGTTTGCTCGGTAAGACTCCCTGTGACTCCTAGAAGCTAGGGAATGCACATGCATGGCATGAATCGAACTTGAAACCCACATGCACCACCTACCGAAACTGCAGCGCCGCCCGCTCCATCGCTGATGACCATTCCGGCAACGGTAGCGTGTGAGAGGACCACCGTTAGCTTCGCCGTAGTATTTACTACATTTTTCCTTTTGGTCGCGACCGTTGACTGGCCGCCGTTCGCCGCTGGCGCCGGCAAGAAACTCGCGGTGCGCCACTGCTCTGTTCCCTCTTTGTGCTGTGTCATTGACACATTGGACCCACTAGTCAGGCGCCAACAGACGGTTTGAACGCTGAACAGACACTGACCTATGGGGCCCACACGGATTAAAGAGAGAAGAATAAACATGGGAAGGTATTTTTCAGCAGAAAAAGGACTTGACTTTGAAAATTCATATAAAATAGAATATGACACATTTTGAGTTAGAACAAATTTTGTTAGATCCACAAAATTATGAACTTCAATACTGTGGAATAAAATCATCTACTCACAGTAGGAAATTTAATTCTAAAAATTCCCTTATGAACCCCGCCAATGTAAGGAAGGTTTAACTTATAAAAATCATAGAAACATGATCTTAACTCCGAATGAGGTGAACCAAAATTCTGTAAAACCAGCAAAAGATGTACTTTATTTTAAAAATTATGAAATTAGGTACTCTCTGCAACAAATAGGCCACTTAGGTCTTTAATAAGGAAAAGAGTTGTTCTTGTGCACTTCAATTTCCAAAAATTGTAGGGACCCCATCAAATTCCTAAAAATTCAAACTAAATTTTGTAAGGACCACCTCCCTGTGTTTTATTGACTAAAAATATTTGGCACACCAGTAACCACATAGGCTAGCCTCGAACCAATTTAAAAAGAACATAGCTATATACTTAACCTATACAAGGCTATATAAAAATTTCCACTTTGGTAGAAAGAAAAAAGATAAAAACTTTACTTAGAAAGTCAACCTGAAAACTAAACACCTACAGATCATATGCATTCATTCTAGATCATGAAAGTTTTCATAAGTACTTTTAATCTAAACTATTGTATGTATGCATTAGATGAACCGTCGACGTTTTACAAGGATCCCTTGTATTTGAACAAGCAGGAGGAAGGAGAACCATGCAAGTCCTCACCTCCCCCTTTGAACACTTTGATCCCAAATTTTTGGAGGTTATTTCAAAATGATTGGGAACTATGCATGATGTTTGATTATAATGACACTAAAATCTTGAGCAAAATGTTTAGTACAACTTCCTATGATGCATGCCACCTCAAACTCCTCATAATCCTTTAACCTAATTCCTAACCCTAGGAATGGTCAAGATGCTAATATATGGATGAAAAATCTGAAAACCTTGGACGATTACCCTTATGCTTAGCATTGCTTGTAGTGTTATTCTTCCATGATTATTGGGCAAAGTATTTATGCTTTGTTTTAAAAATTCTCTTCTAAAAATTATGTTATGATAAAAATGTTACTTGTCAAAACAAAAGGTGAAAATGTGAATTTTAAGTTTGGGCCGCAAGTGATATACATAAGGTGACTAGTTGTATACCGATAGGGGGAGTGTGTGCCGAGACTACCCTAAGGACCTCACTCAACGTATGTTCATCTCGAATACAGTACAACCACATGTGCTAGTATGGGATAACCCTAGCTCAGTATATTATTTGTGGTTTAGCCTTACATTTAGGTAGGCCAAAGTGTATGAGTTCGTATAACTCAGAGGAGCTTCCTTTATGCCCTGATGTGGTAGTTTAGGTGACTAAGCCTGTTCAAGACAATGGTATTGTGCCACGTGGGTGGGTTCCTGTCGTGTCTCCCCCCACGACGTTAAGTTTAAGGCGTGGGCCCACCACTTAACGGTTCTATGCCGAACTTCCAAAATGGTATAGGATGGAGGAAACACATATCGTGCTGGTGTAAGGCTAAATCACGAATATTAGAAGAGCTTTGCTGTGTGTAATAAATCAGATACTTATGTATCATGTGTCATGCTTTGCATGATTATTATGTGACATCATTTGGGTAAAGTGTACACACTCTGCAGAGTTAAAACTAATCGATTAGTCGTGCTCATGGTTACGAGCGTCGTGTGAATATGTCGTGAGTATAGATTTGTATTTTTCAACAATCTTTCTTTAAGGTTGATTGTAAAGTGAATCAAAGTTGATGATTAATTATGGTTTAGACCTTTGCTGCCGTGAAATGCAAAGTGGAACTATTTTATATACATTGCTGTCTACTAAATGCTCAATTTAGCAAAGTACATGTTTTCTGAAATTTATTTGAGAAAAGCTGAAATTTTGCAATGGGGCTTACTAAATAAAACTTGATTTGCACTAAAAGAACCTATTATGAGCTTTCTTTGATATTGCCATACATGTAGCGCGTAGGTTTGATGGTTGCTTGCCAGTACAATTCATTGTATTGACACTTGTGTGTACATCTATTCTTGGTTGCCTGCATACACATGATTGCAGGAGAATTTCCTCCTGAGGAGGATGAGATCGCCAAGGATGCTCCATTCTATCCAGATGGTTCTTACTAGGGTATTCCCCCAGTCAGCTGAAAGAAATATCCTCTGGGCTGAAGAATACTTCCGTGAAATAATACTATCTATATGTTTATATTTGGCCTGACGGCCATATGTAACTATGAAACTAGTATGTGGTACTTACTAATGTTAGTAAGTTGAACCTTTGAATATTAGAGGTACCAAATGCTTGGATGAAAGTTGTTAGTATGTTCCTTTTGTTAGGAATGTATTAATCATGAGTATTGAGTTAAAGATAATTAAGACAATGAAGATCTTAAGCCAATTGATGTCAAGTCTCCTGGTTGTGTAACACATCTGGTCGCCGCCATCGAGTGGTTTGACGGGCACAATCTAGGAGGAAGTTGACTGGCAGGCTAAAGGCCCATCAATGCCTCAGTTATCTCTCTCTCGGAACGTTGGATATCTTACTATGCTTATGGTAAGAATTGATATGTTCTATTTGTCCCTTAAAGATAGTAAGAGGTCCGGAGGCGTCCCGACAAGTATCGTGCGTTCGAAGTCAATCTTTGACAAATGCTTAGCCCATGCTAAATTAGATCCATGCACATTCATATTTATCAAATGCTATATGCTTGGGCAACTACCTTGGGGAAGGTGGTTGACATACGACATGTGGAGACATGAGTGCCACATTGCCATGACAATGATGAAATGTTTTTGGATGGAAACTAAAAACCAAACAAATGTTTTAGACTGGGGCGGATGGATGATTTGGGTGGATTCCGGTAAAGGCAAGTGTCGTCCCTGGTCAAGTAAGGACCGAGCCATGAGATAAACATGAAACAAGCTAGTACAACCGTACTTCTCGAATGGGTATAGACCAAGCGGAGTAAATAGCCAAACAGAGGCGGTACCCCTGCATAGTGGTTCACTTTGGTGTGTAATTAGGCGGGAAGCCTAATAGGCGGAAAGCCTCATAGGCGAAAAACCTACAGGCGGGAAGCCTACAAGCAGGAAGCCTAAAGGTGGGGGATTACCATTTGTGGGTAACCGAATTGAAATAGGACTTAATAACAACTTAAGGAATGAGTGAGTTTTTCCCCTTCCTGGGAGCGCCAGAACTCTTCTCACTGCTAGAAACCGTACGACTAGAGTGCATGAGAGCTCATGTTCATGGAGCGGGTACTGCAAAAGTGAGGTTATTGAAAGGCTTTGACGTGACGCGTCTCATGTGTTGGACTTTGGCTCATGTGTTGGGCAACTCACGGAGTACGGGTAAAGTGTACATCCACTGCAGTGTGAGTAAAACAATCTATTCGAATAGCCGTGCTTGCAAATATGGAGCGGCGGGAAAAGTTCTTTCTTGGCTAGACTAAATTTTAAAATGATGGGATGGGCATGCATGATGATTTTTATGTGCGGGTGGATCAACTTCTCGGGAATGCGAGAAGGGGTAGACCCCGAAAACCATGACGAACCGGTGGCGAGACACTGTCCTTGGGATCACAATGGATGGTGGACAGAACCGTAGTTGATTAAATGAACTATGGAAATAAAACTTGATCAGTCTTAGGTCTTAAGCTTGTGAAAAGAATTATAAAACTGGCTTTATACAAAAGAATCACAGCCATTCCTTGATTATCCCCTATCATATGCATCGTTGTTGTGGTGTCTTGCTGAGTACGGTTGGTACTCACCCTTTCTATACGCACAAACATTCAGATGTGGGTGATGAAGACCCGAAGATCCGTACGCATACTACCGGGAGGGTATGGAAGACGATGGCGCTCGGTAGGTCTTAGACTCCGGTCGTTACTGTGGCAATGGCGTGCCACTGCCTTCTCTCCGCTGCCTTACCTATTTTCTGCTTTTGATTGTATTCTGGACCGTTTGGTCCTATGTTCTAAATATTTCCTTCGGGAGCTATAGTGTAATATTTCGTGTAAGACGATTGATGTATCATGCACACTTGATGATTCAGTAATGTAATCTTGGGTACCAAACTACTCGATCCAAGGAAATGGTACTATGAACACGAATGATTCCTATTACAAAAACAGGGATCCACAAAGCTGGTATCAGAGCGTGCGTCTATAGGATAAGACCAATGGCGCCCCACCCCCTTATAGTTGGCAAAAGGGAGAAATCCCCATCTAGGATTATTTTGAAAATAAAAACATTATGTCTACAAAACAAAATGTGTTTTCCCTTATATTCTTGTCTCCTTGTCTCTCTACAAAACATATTTTATTCCCACTTCTCCCTAACTCTGGTTGTCTTAAAAACAGATGTCGGGACAAGGTCAGATCGGAGCCTGGGAGCTTGAGGTTCCACAAGAGGATGGATACGTTTTGCAACTTTGGCAACTAATGTGGTGCCTGAGATACCCGGAGTTACCCACTTACAGGAGCAGGAGGTTCGGTACCGGAGACCATCCCGAGTGGGAGGCTACCATAGTGATCGAGTCCCGCATTGGTAGCGAGCCGCAGTTCTGCTTCAGGACACGCTACCGGCGTGACTCGGTGGAGGTTGCACTTCAGGACTCTGCCCGTGAGGCATTCCTTCATCTTAACGCCATCCACAGCGCTGAGTTGATAAGGACTAAGTTTGCGCATCACCCGTATCGGGAGGAGGGCAACTCCGTATGCACCTTGGAGGCTACCCGTCTTGCTACAACCCCATGGTGACCGTCGTCCCGGTGGGCTGAGGCCGCAAACGGCTGCTATGAGGAGGCACTGCGGAGATCGACGAGCGGTAGAGACGCATGAGCAAGCTCGAGGAGGAGCACCACGCCTGTGGCAGCAAAGTCGACTCATTGAAGGCCTAGCTCCAGTTTACCAGTGCGCAATACGATCAGCTCTTGGACCGGTACGTCGCCCGTGGTGAGGCCATGGTCACCCTTGAGGAGCAGGTGAGGAAGAGCCATAGGCAAGTCGTCGAGTTTGGAGGAGCAGCTCCGTACAGTCTCGACCACCCCTGCGGCTGCCTCTACTTCCACCGCACCGCCACCACCCCCTGCATCGGCTCGTGACCACTAGTACTTCCTCACTCCGCCGTGCCTGCGACCTTTCCACGTGTTACTGGAGGAGGTTGGCATGCTGAGCACGAGTCCGGACCCTACCCGATGGATCTTGCCGCGACATAGCCTCCGCTACGTACGTTAGAGCCCACACCGATAGCCACATGTTCCATCCAAGCCCGGTTCTGAAGTGGAGATACCGATCCGGATCAACACCGACCCGCAGATAGTCGGGTCGAGAGAGAGCCCAACATCACAGACCCGCCGAAGGACGAGGCTCCTGCTTACCGCATCACCTTTGCGGGAGGACCCATCACTCGTAGGACTGCCCACAAGAGCACCCGACCAGGGGCAAGAAGCCCAAGACTGACTCCGAGGCGACCACTTTTGAGCAATGGGGACTTTGGTTTGCATCCGCCAGGGACCACCCATTTCCTGCACCTAGTTCCTACGGCTGGCTGGACGACTAGACGAGAGGTCTGCACTGGCTTTGGTCTTGCTTTGGATGGTTTTTGACAGCAAGGACCACACCCTCCACCCTTAGTAGTTGATGGCAATAGTTCGATGTTAGATTTTGCATTGTGTTGTGTGGGACTGCATATGTGCAGTCTATTGTATCTGCTATTGATGTGTTGACTAAGGACCTATGTAATGTTCTATGGTTATGTTATGAATGAGTTTATTCCACCATGCTTTCCCCATAAAAGATCACCTTAACCAACCCAAAATAAAACGAATAGGATTGAGACCTTAATAGGTCAAGTCTCTTACTCATCTACACTCTTCAGATGGTTCACCGACGTCGAGCATCGGCCGCAATTGAGAACCCACAAAAGCCCAATCCCACCACTTTGGCTGAGGTCATGGCTGCACAAACCCAGCTGTTGCAGGCCATCGCCAACAATCAAGGAGGCCGTGGAAGCTCAAGCCTTGGTGACTTTATGAGAGCCAAGCCACCCACCTTCGCTATGGCAGAGGAACCTATGGATGCGGAGGATTGACTGCGCATCATAGAGAAAAAGTTGACTCTTGTGCATGTGCACGAAGCCGACAAAGTGATCTTTGCCGCAAACCAACTTGAAGGACTTGCTAGTGATTGGTGGGATATATACCTATAAGGAAACTCGAGCAGAGGATGCTGCGGAACCAACATGGGAGGAATTCACCGCCGCCTTTCGTGAGAACTTCGTACCTGCGGCAGCGATGCGCATGAAGAAGAATGAGTTCAGGAGATTGCGTCAAGGAAACACCACTGTGCAAGAATACCTAAACCGGTTCACCCAGCTTGCCCGCTACGCAACCAGCGACTTAGTGGATGAAGAAGAGAAGATCGACAAGTTTATCGAGGGACTGAATGATTAGTTGCAAGGGTCTATGATTGGACAGGATCATACCAACTTCCAGAGCTTGATCAACAAGGTTGTGAGGCTGGAGCATGACCAGAAGATGGTGGAGAACAACCGCAAGAGGAGACTCGCTATGACCCGCCCACTTCAGGGAGTGTCTCAGCGTCCTAAGGGAGCCATCCCATCTGGATGGAAACCAACCGTCGTGGCAACCAGTCGTCCTACTACACCCGGCAATGTCAACAGGCTGACTGTGACCCAGTTCCGCACTACGACACCGACACTGGCCGCTCCCGGAAGGAAGAATGTGAACTGCTTCAACTGTGGAGAGTTTGGGCACTACTCCAACACCTGCCCCAAGCCACGCAACACCCCTATTCGCACTGGTGCCAATACAACGGCTGTACGCGGAACTACTACCCCTGCTGCTGGACGTGGTCTATTCAGGACACCGCAACCCAACGAGTCTGCTACCAGATTCCGTTGCGGACAAGTGAACCATGTGCATGCTGAAGAGGCACAGGAAGATTAGAGTGTGCTAATGGGTATGTTTTCTATGAACTTTGCCCTAGTTAAAGTCTTATTTGATTCCGGAGCATTGCATTCATTCGTATCATCAAAACTAAGCGAACAACACAACCTACACTGGGTGGAACTTAAGAGACCCATGTTAGTACACTCACCCGGGGGAGAGATAACCATACCCCATGCTTGCATCAACGTGCCCATCCGGATTAGAGACGTGGTATTTCTTTTGAACCTTATGGTACTACCGCCAAAAACTCTTGATATCATACTGGGAATGAATTGGTTGACTAAGAATAAGGGAGTCATAGACTGTGGCCGAAGGGAAGTCACTGTATCCATCCCACGGGGATCACCGATGAATATAGCCATGGATCGAGACCCGATGCTATGTGAGCGAGCTACGGGAGTATTTACCATGCTACCCATGAGCGGGATGCCAGTAGTGCAAGATTACCCGAATGTATTTCTTGAGAAATTGCCTGGAATGCCCCTGACCGTGAGATAGAATTTACCATTAATCTAATGCCTGGTACTGCCCCCATATCCAAGAGACCCTATCGAATGCCGGCTAACGAACTAGAAGAACTCAAGAAGCAAATTAGAGAACTACAAGAAAAGGGATTTGTACGCCCTAGTTCTTTTCCTTGGGGAGCCCCGGTATTGTTCGTCAAGAAGAAGGACGGAAGTATGAGGATGTGTGTAGATTACCGATCGTTGAATGAAGTGACCATCAAGAACAAGTACCCATTACCTCAAATTGATGACTTATTTGATCAACTCAAGGATGCCCAAGTGTTCTCGAAGATTGATCTTCGGTCGGGATACCATCAATTGAAGATTAGGGCCGGAGACATTCCCAAGGCATCGCTCTCTATGCGCTATGGATTGTATGAGTTCACAGTAATGTCTTTCAGATTGACCAATGCCTCGACATATTTCTTGAACCTTATGAACAAAGTATTCATGGAATATTTGGATAAATTCATAGTGGTGTTCATCGATGACATTCTTATCTACTCCAAGGACGATGAGGAACATGCAGAGCACCTACGTCTAGTACTAGAGAAGCTACGAGAGCATCGGTTGTATGAAAAGTTTAGTAAATGTGAGTTCTGGCTTAAGAAAGTCAATTTTGTTGGCCATATAATTTCAGGCGAAGGAGTAGCAATAGACCTTGCCAAGGTCAAAGCTGTTACAGAATGGAAAACACCCAAGTCGGTAACAGAGGTCGCAGTTTCTTGGGATTCGCCGGATATTACTGGAGATTCATTGAAGAATTTTCCACAATAGCTAGACCCATGACTCAACTTTTGAAGAAAGAAAAGAAATTCGCCTGGACCGAGTAGTGTCAGGCGGACTTTTGACCAACTAAAACAAAAGTTAACCACCGCCCCAATTTTAGTCCTACCTGACAACCATATGGACTTTGTGATATACTGTGATGTGTCCCGACAAGGACTGGGAGGCGTATTGGTGCAGGATGGAAAGGTCGTGGCATATGCCTCGAGACAACTGCGACCCCATGAGGAAAACTACCCCACACAGGACTTGGAATTGACAACAGTTGTTCATGCATTAAAAATCTAGAGACACTATCTGATCGGGAATCATTGCGATGAAGGGTTATGCGGAGGCTACGCTAGCTAAAAACAAAACTTTTCTACCGCGCAAACCAGAAACACTTGCAAGTAAGGGTCGATAGATCGTTACCGATTGGAGTAGAGTGTAGTGGATATAGCCAATCAAGAGCTATCAGATCCGGAACAGTGCTGGCCGATGACAGTTGATTTGCCGACAGCCGATTCCTGGGAACAACCGATTCACCAATCAGCTGATTCACCGAGTAGCCGATTCGCCGAGTCGTCCGACCGCGCTCGCGCGCCTCGCTCCGATGCGCCCGACCTCAGCCGATTCCACCACAGCCGATTCATAGCCGACGAACATCACCACAACGTAGCAGCGCCTCTACCGGTATCCACACGTCCGGGAACAGAACGCCTAACACCCGTGTGCTAGCACAAGATGCAAGGCTAGGGTTTTGGCTCGAAGGTGGGGAGGGTTTCCGTGGAGATTGATCTCGCCGACTTCTAAATACACGCGTGATCAGATTGATTCGATTCCAATTACCTGCAGCAGCTCTCCACCCCTTAACCCTTTGTATAGAGTTGCTGGTTGGGCCTAGAGGCCCATCGAGACTCTATTTTGAATCGGATCCTATCCGAATCTTCATAGAGTTGGCCGGCCGGACTTCGTAAGCCATAGGACTCTATCCGATCGGATCCCTATCCGATCGAGCCATATTCTAGTCCAACTCGAATGCTTGTTCTTATCCCCTTTGTTCTTATCCCCTTAAGCGTGCGACCCTGTAGGTTCAGGTATACTCGGTTTCGGCCCGAGTCGAACTCAGCCGCTCGTCGGCTCAAGTCCAACTCAGCCGACCGTCAATAGCGGCGCCTAGCAGCACATATTGACACCATAGTATACAAGAATATAATATCGACTCTTAACCTGTAATGTGTACACAAATCCCTTTGCCTCACGATACTAATTAAGCTATCGGCAAGACACTTTATTTATTTATACATAAACATTGACCGTGATATCCAACATCTCCATGTTGCCTCTAGGGCATATCACTAACAGTCTCCCACTTGCACTAGAGTCAATCATGTAAGTATCTAATACCCATTGCTCTTGTGTGCGCCTCATGTTTCGGCTGAGGGAGAGGTTTTGTCAACGGATCGGCTATGTTGAGATCCGTGTGCACTTTGCACATCTTGACATCACCTCTATCCACAATCTCGCGGATGAGATGATATCGCCGAAGTATGTGTTTGGACTTCTGATGTGACCTCGGCTCCTTGGCTTGCACAATGGCTCCACTATTATCACAATAGAGAGACATTGGACCGATTCTGACTGGTCATCACACCCAGCTCGAAACAAATTTCTTGATCCAAAAGCCTCCTTTGTAGCTTCCGAAGCAGCAATGTCCTCGGCCTCCGTTGTAGAATCAGCAATAGTATCCTGCTTGGAACTCTTCTAGCTGACTGCGCCTCCGTTCAGGCAGAACATGAACCCAGATTGTGATCTATAATCATCCTTGTCCGTTTGGAAGCTAGCATCGGTGTAACCACTTACAACGAGCTCTTCTTCACCTCCATAGACTAGGAACATATCCTTAGTTCTTCTCAAGTACTTAAGAATATTCTTTACGGCAGTCCAGTGACCTTCACCTGGATCTGACTGGTATCTGCTCGTAGCACTCAAAGCGTACGAGACATCTGGACGTGTACAAAGCATGGCATAAATGATGGATCCAATTGCCGAAGCATATGAAACCATACCCATCTTATTCCGCTCATCATGTATCTGAGGACACTCATTCTTGCTAAGATTAATGCCATGTGACATGGCAAGAAACCTTTCTTGGATTCATGCATGTTGAACCTTTTCAGCACCTTGTCAATATATACACTAATCACAAGAGCCTGAATACATCTTTACTCAGTTTGATCTCAACCTGCGTCAGAGACGGTGGTTGGAATTGATCAAGGATTATGATCTAGGAATCCATTACCACCCCGGCAAGGCGAATGTAGTGGCCGACGCTTTAAGCCGCAAAGCCCAATGCAACCATATGAGACTGGAAGGCATGGCCAGTGAGCTCCAAGAAGAAATGGCTCGACTTAACTTGCACCTGATTCCTCACGGAGAATTAAACTCGCTGGAAATCCAACCTCTTCTGAGGACTCAAATAAAGGAAGCTCAAAAGGATAATGGAGAAATCCAAATGATCAAAGAGTGCATGGCCGCTGGGCACGCGAAGGAATTCTCGACAGATGACAATGGGAACCTGTGGTATAAGAAAAGGATCTACATGACTGAGCAAGGTGGTTTGAGAGAATTGATCCTGAAGGAAGCACACGAATCAGCATATTCGCTACACCCTGGCAGCACGAAGATGTACCAGGATTTGGAGGAGGAATACTGGTGACCCAATATGAAGAGGGACGTAGCCGAATACGTGGCCGTATGCGATGTATGCAAAGGGTAAAAGCTGAGCATCAATGACCAGCAGGCTTATTGTAGGCACTCAAGATTCCTAAATGGAAATGAGATGAGATACGCATGGATTTCATCATCGGACTACCCAAGACTACCGCGGGATATGACTCTATTTGGGTGATCATAGATCGACTTACCAAGACTGCCAGATTTATCCCCGTTAAGACCAATTATATAGTGTTAAGTTGGCGGAATTATACATGTCCTAGATCATGTGCCTTCATGGAGTACCAAAAAGAATTATATCGGATCGTGGTACTCAATTCACGTCCCATTTCTGGAGCAAAGTTCATGAGGCACTTGGGAGTCACCTTGCCTTTAGTACTGCTTACCACCCGTAGACTGACGGGCAGACCGAAAGGACAAATCAAGTTCTTGAGGACATGCTGAGAGCTTGTGCGTTGGACTTGACCAAGGATTGGGAAAGATGCCTACCCTACGCTGAATTCTCCTACAATAACAGCTACCAAGCAAGTTTGAAGATGTCGCCAAATGAAGCCCAGTTTGGTCGGTGATGCCGAACCCCATTGATGTGGTCATAAATCGGTGAACGAGTCATGTTGGGACCTGACATAATCAAAGAGGCCGAGGAAAAAGTCTGTCTGATCCGACATCGACTAAAGGTAGCCCAATCTCGGCAGAAGAACTATGCGGATACTCGCCGAAGGGACTTGGAGTTTAATGTAGGCAACTATGTGTACCTAAAGGTCTCACCACTGCGAGGAACCCAGAGGTTCATGGTCAAAGGAAAGCTTGCGCCGAGATACATGGGACCATTCCTGATAAACACCAGAAGAGGCGAAGTGGCCTATCAGCTAGAGCTACCAGAAAACATTTCGATGTGCACTGTTGACGAGAAATTTCTCTCACGCGCTGGCACAGGAGATCGGCTTAACTCCGGTGCGAGTCCTTCTGTTTGCTGTGCGGTACAAGGCGTGCCAGTTGGTTTGATCTGTTAACCAACAAGAAAAACAAAGACATATGCATTAAGTGTTAGGTTAGATCCCCAATGGATCGGCTGAGGGAATCCATGAGCATATATATGCTATCCCAAAATATATTTAAGCCAAGCAACTAGAATGGATCGGTTATACCGAGACAGCATCAGCCGCTTAACCCAAATACAGTAAAGGATAATAAATATATGTATTGATAACCTAGCCGATACTGGAAAGCTAGCTATGGATCGGCTAGTACTCCGATGATTCTTATGAAAAGATATCATTCTTGAACCAGATATGCTTAGCCTGGAAAATCGGCCGTCTGCTGTTGATAGCAGGCCGATTTTGGCTTATGATGTCCGACAAGAATGGGATCTTAATATAAGAGACAGTCCTAACATAAATCTAGTAATAAATATACTAAAAATATATCAGGGCAGATAAGGCCGGCTGAAACCCCGGCACTATCCCTAAACATATAAATCTAACCGAACAGATCATTGGAAGTTCTAAAAATGACTTAATAGTTCAATGTTGATGCAAGATTAAGTATAAAAAGAACAACCTGATCTGTTGTAGCTGATTTATACCTCTCAAGACGGTGGATACCGCATATAAACTAGTCCAACCTTTGGATCTAGCCCTATCGGCTGCAGGTTCTTGATAGAACTGGCCGATGGCAGGATAGATCTAAACATTGCTCCAATTTATATGTGATATATGATAAATAGCGCAGTATAAACCCCTGAATCTAATGTGTCATTACGATGGAAGCACTAGAATCAGCAGAACATACCACTAATGACAAGCATTTACCTGGATTTGGGGATCGAAACGATGCATCCCGTAGCCAAATCAATAGCTCGTCTAAACAAAAAGTTTGGCGATGTGCTGAAAGTTGTTTGATTGATTGATTGTTTTATTTACAGGGGGTCTCAGGTCCTATTTATACCCAAAATAATATTATATGTACAGACCCTGGACTCTATCTAAACTACTATTTAAAATACGACGATATCCCGAGAAGGACCCATGCCATATTACAATTAACAGTTTAAACAAACTCCTAATTTACAGATACAATCGCCGTTACATGACTCTATCCATAGATGGAAACATCTTTTAACGCACAAACTGATAACCGAATCTTCTATTTATCTTCAAACATCTGCACCAGAAACGGTTTTATCTTCTCTGAACCCAGAATTGGCTATCGGTCGCTCTTGTCCGATTCAACCTTAGCCGACTGGCTTCACAGCTGATCGCTTCTCAGCCGATGCGGCCTCTATCTCTCCGTCAAACCAGCTGATCCGATTCTGCATCATCCTTGCCAGGACTTAGGGATTCAATTACCAAATTTAGGTGTTAACACATGCCCCCCAAGTCCGTGATGCGAAGTGTTGCGGATTTGTTGCCTGTTCAAACTCCCGCCCTTTTCTGACCTAAACCGTTTCAGCTGCCCCAAGTGCCCTTTAAATAGTCCTTTACCTCGATCGAAACGATCATGCCTTCAAAACACACTCAAACACTTCGCAAGCAAGCTTCTTTTTCCTCTCTCTGGCGACTCATCGGCGCTCTGCATCACATCCCAGCGCTCCTCGCAAATCAGGACCCAGCTTCGTCTCTGACGACTCCAATGGCTTCCAACACCGCTGCCGCATCGGGCGCCGCCGTCGCACCGGCCGCCACCGCCGCACCAGCTGCCACCGCCGCACTGGCCGTCGCCGCCACGGAGTTCCCTGAGGTATGCCCGTCGGTTCAAAACTCTTTTTCTTTAGATTTCCTTTCTAGCCATGCCTCCTAGCGTTGTTGCGTTCATCATGCCTTCAGCTGCTCTTGATTAGCAATTTCTTCTTTTCCAAACTATAGCATCTGTCACATCAAGTAGTCATCCCAAGTTTGACCCAAGAAAAGTGGTACTTTCTCGGCCCCATCGGCAACACTGACCCAGCCGATGTAATCATAGTCAAAACCAACAGAATCCCCTACAACACTAGGAAGCCATCCCTAGCCCACTGGAATGGGACTTCCAAGTCGTGGCCGACCACAGACGCACCTTGGATTGAATGGTATAAGAGGGTGCGATCGGCCAAGTACACTTAGTGGGAGGAAACCGGGATAGCCCAGTGCTTGGCCTTGTCCATCGACAGCATGGAGAAAGATGAGCCGCTTATGTCGGCTGCGACGTACTTTTGGAACGACAGCTTCAATGCCTTCATGCTCCAGCAAGGGCCGATGACGATCACATTAGCCGACGTATACATGACGACCGGACTGGACATCTTGGCATCGGCTAAGCCTGGAAACCTGAACCGAAAGGGGCAGCACCAATTCAAAACCAAAGCCATCGGCGGGTGGAGCGGCTACGTCGCTCAAAACATGAAGGATGGACCGGTTGGCCACAGGGAACACGCCGCGTTCCTCATGATGTGGCTAGAAAAGTTCTTGTTCTGTGGATCGAGCTGCGGGCCGACCGCCAACTGGCAGGTCATAGCCGAATCCCTAGATGATGGGAACAAGCTCGCGCTGGGGAAATATCTCCTCGGCTACCTGTACCAGATGCTGCATCAAGCTGCCGCGAAGATAGCCGTCGACGCCCCTGTCAACACCGGTGGCCCCTGGTGGTTTCTACAAATCTGGCTGGTGCTGGTGACCTAGAAAATAGCTGGTCGGCTCCTCCTGACTGAGGCCGCTTTCCCAAGATTGGAGCCAATCGAAGACGAAGATGGCAACGAGATCACCACCACCAGATGCATGAGCTATGGAGAAGCAGCGGCTGCTCATGCGGGCTCAAAGCAATCGGCCAACCTGCTGGCCGAATGGTTTATCGCCATGTACGATGGGCTGTCGCGTGAGAACCGCACCTGGTACTTTTACCGGGATCAGGCATTGTTCGAGTTGCCGGCCGATTTCAATTGGGAAGACATCAAGTCAGCCGACAACCCTAAGTGCAGGGAGTTGTTCATCGCCACTCGACCGCCGCATCCCGCCGACCGGGATCCACCGGGGCAATCTGGCCAAAAGTTATGAATTTTACTACCGGCGTCGGCTGCGAGGCGTTTGGTATTGGGCAACGCCCGTCGGCTTCTATTATGCCGACAAGATTAAGACGAGGGAGTTGTGAGCCAAGAATTGATAATGCATCGCCCGCTGAACATAGCCGGCCCTCCCCTCAAAGATCGGCGAGATGATTCTCGGCGCTCAAGAAAAGCGCACCTATGACCAATGGTGGGCCGAAATCAAGCGACACATCTTCCACCAGCGGTCATCTTATTACGTCGACCTGCTCCTGCCCGAAGAAATCCCCTCGTTAAGTTTTAAACTTCAAATGATTTTCCTTTTCTTATCATCAGCCGATGTAGCCGATTAACACTTGCCCTCTGGTTTGCAGGAGACCGAGATGAAACGGCCGACGGTGAGCGACTCTGGGATCCCCATCAAATACCGCCTAGGTGTTCTGGATGGGGCGGCCTTGCTCCATCGGCGATCAGCTGGAACGCGCCGAAACTGGCGTCCCTACTGCATGGGCAAGTGCGTGAGCCGATCGCTCACAAGAAAAGGGTTGCGCCTCCCGCACAGCCATCGGCCGCGCCTACCCCCAAGAAGCTAAAGGAGAAGAAGCCGATCGCGCCGGCCGACAGCCTTCCCCCCTTGGACCTGAGCGTCGCTATAACACCTTGAAAATCGAAGAAATTAAAATCGGAATTTAAAAATCGGAACTCCCAAAACCTTTTGGAGTCATTGCTTCTTATCGTGTTTTTCGATCTTATTTGCCAGTTCAGTTGCGTAAGAGTTTCTTCTGGAATTACTTTAATGTGAAGTTGGATAAAAACCCTAAGCTTTGAAATCCCAGCTGGGAGAAATAATTCAAAATATATTTTTGAAAGAGGACAAATATATAATTTTGGGGAGTTATAAGGGCTTCCTTGAAAAGAGTATATTTTGGTTTAAATCCTAAATTGGTGAAGGAAAAATAATAAACATTTGGATTTGAATGATGAAAATATTTTTGAAAAATAATTATGAAATTAGAAATTTTTTAACCAAAGGACGTATTTTCTTGAATTTAAAGGGAGGAATAAAATAAATATGAAAAAAATATATTTTGAATAATAAAAAGTGGGGGAAAAGTTTGAAGATATATTTCTGAATTCAATTTGGGAATATTAGAATTTATTTTGAATTTTTAGAGTGAAAGGAAATAGAAATGGGAAAATAGGATTTTTAATTCGGGAAAATATGAAATCGTACTATTCATCATGTGCCGTGTGTTCGACCGTGTCCAGCCCCTCCCGCCCGCGCACGACACGAGTCGCGCGTCGCAGCCGCGCCATACCAGGCCCCCGCCCACGCGCGCACGTCGTTCGCCGCGTGTCGCCCGCGCGTGCCCACGCGCCCGGCCCGCGCCCGCGTCGCCGCGCCCGCCGCGCCGCAGCCGCTCGCGCGACACGCCGACGCTGGCGCCCGCCTTCGCGCGCGCATGCCGTGCCGCAAGCCGCGCCACGTCGTTGTGTTTCCCACGCGCGCCAGGTCCCGCCATGACCGCCGCCGCGTGGCGCACGCCATCGCCCGTCCGTACCGGACCCCGCCCCGGTCGTTGCTGCGTGGCGCTCGCCGCCGTCGCCGCTCGGACCCCGCGCTCACCTTCTCTGATCTCTCTCTCCCGCGCGCCTATAAGTGGAGGGCATAGTCCCCATTTCCCTCCAAACCACGCCGTCGCCTTTTCTTCCTCTTTTCTCTCTCGCCGTCGCCGGAGTTGCCGAGTTCGCCGTTGCCGCCGGTTGCCGAGCCGTGTGCCGCTGCCGTTCGCCGCCATCCACTGCACGCCGCCGCTCGCCGTCACCCGCCACCGCTAGGTGAGCCCCGTGCCATCGCCGTCGTCGCCGTCCTCTTCCGCTGCGCCATCGCCGCGGTTCGGCCGAGCGGGCGGCAGGGGGTAGACGAAGGGGGTAGAGGAGAGAGAAGGCACGATCTTGGGTAGAAAAAAAGGGAAAAAGAAAGAAGAAAAAGAAAAGAAAAGAAGGAGAGAAAAATTAGAGAAAAAAAGGGGAAATTCCAAAAATATTGGAAAATATTTTTGGAAAATTTTGGGAAATATTTGTGCAAAAATATATGGTTTTCTCATATGTTTTCCTCAGAGAAAAATTCGGATTCCGAAATAAGATTTTCGGTACTTCGCTTTTCGCGTAAATTTTCTTGAGGATTTATTTATTATTTCTTGCCTTTTTAAATATGATTGGCCTTCTAAACTCACCACATCTAAACGGAAAATCTTATCAAACAACATTTATTGGCTTATCGCCTTATCTTTAATCGGTATTTTGGTGAAAACCCTAAAAACAACCCTAACTCACTTTTTCGATCGAATTTCATTCAAATTTCTTCCCTAACTCAAATAAAATCGCAGGGTAGATATTTTAGAGTTCTTTTATGGTTTTTCTTTATCTTTTATTCATTCTTATTGAATTCTGATCGAATTCAATCTTTCTTTTCGCACGTACGGTTAGCACCTCAAGAAGCAGGCACCGACTCCATTGAAGACCCCGCTCAACAAGCATGCGAGCAAGGCAGGTCATCACACTCTTTGAACATATTGATCCCAATTGCGAAATGATGTTGTTTTAAACTTTAAACATGCATGCTATACACAAAGAATTACCTATACTTGTTATGCCATGCCTTGTTATTGATTACCTTTAGAATTATTCCTTGTAACCCTCGATGTGATACATACAACTGGAGAATAACTTCGGTAAAATGCTTAGCCATGCTATTATTGGATTCATGCAGATTCATGCTTTTGCAAATAGCTATATGCTTGGGCAACTACCTTTGGGAAAGGTAGTTGAGATACGGCATCTGGAGACATGAGCGCCACATTGCCATGAGAATGATAAAATGAGTTTTGATGAAAACTGAAAGTACCAAACAAATGTTTTAGACTGGGGCGGCTAGATGATTTGGGTGGATTCCGGAAAAGGCAAGTGCCGACCCTGGTCTATTAAGGACCGAGCCATGAGATAGCCGGGAAACGATCCAGTACAACCGAACTTCTCAAATGGGTATAGACCTAGCAGAGTAGATTGCAGAGTGGAGGCGGTACCCCTGCATAGTGGTTCCTATGTATGAGATGAGAGTGGAAATGGATGATTGAAAATCGGAATTTATTATAACTTGATGAATGAAGTCTTCCCTTACCCCGGGAGCGCCAGAACTCCTCTCACTTCTAGGAAATGACGGCTAGAGTGCATGAGGGCTTAAGTTCATGGAGCGGGTACTGCCAACGTGAGGTTATCGAAAGGCTTTGCCGTGACCGTCTCATGTGTTGGGACGTAGGCTCATTTGTTGGGCAGTCGCGGAGTACGGGTAAAGTGTACATCCACTGCAGTGTGAATGAATCAATCTATTCGAATAGCCGTGCTCGCGGATATTGAGCATCGTGACAAGACTTTCGCTTGGCTAGACTCTAAATTCTAAAATGATCGGATGGGTTTGCATGATGATTCTTATTCACTGGTAGATCAACTTCTTGAAAGGCGAGAAGGGGTGGACTCCCCAGAAAACCATGACGAATCGGAGGCGGGAAGCCATCCTTGGAATCACGATGGATGGTAGACAGAACCGTCACCGACTTAATGAACTATGGAACTAAAACTTGACTTGGCTAGATGCTAGGTTTGTGAAAAGATTTATAAAGTTGGCTTTGTGCAAATAAACCACGGCTTTTCCTTGAAAATCCCTATCATGTGCACCTTTCCGTGTTGGCTTGCTGAGTACGGTTGGTACTCACCCTTGCTATACGCACAAACCTTCAGATGGTGAAAATGAAGACTTAGAGGATCCATATGCCTACTACCAGGAGGGCGAAGAAGCCGATGGCGCCTGCTAGGTCTTAGTCCCCAGTCGTTGCCTGTGGCAATCGACAGGCCGCTGCCTTCATTCCGCTGCCTTACCTAATTTCTACTTTTGGTTGTATCGGGACCATGAGGTCCTATATGTTGGATATTGCCTTCGGGCCTATTATTGTAATAATTTTGATGTAAGATTATTCGTGCATTTGCACCTGATTATCCAGTACTGTATTTCGTGGGTACCAGACTACTCGATCCAGGGAAATGGTACTATGAACACGAAAGATTCCCGTCTCAAAAACGGGGGTCCACAGTCGCGCAGTTTCTTGACGACGCTGTCGCTAGCGAGGGGATGCCGGCGGCTGTTGGAGCAGTGGCTGAATCCGAGAGCTCGAGCCATGAATCTGTCAACGCTCCAGCCGACGTCCCGCCAGTTCTGAGTCCCCCCGCGAAAAATTGGTCGGTAAGCTCTCGTCTCATCAAATTCGGCCTTATGATGATATCACTTGCATCTGACCGAACAATCCTTCTCTGGTCAAGAAATTGGCTGGCCACACTCCGCGTCACGCACCATCGGTAACCATCCCTTGCAATTTGATTTTTAAAACTTAGCCGACTTGACCGCTAACCCTTTCTTTCGCAGCCCCCACGATCTCCGTCAGCTGCCTCCCAGGCGTCCAGTAGGCACATTGTGACTGCCACGGGCGGCGGCAATGGCGCCGATGATGAGGCCCCGACGGCTGTAGGCGGCGAACCAGCCGAGCCAATTGCTCTGACCCTAGTGCCCAAGGTAAGCCGACTGAATTTTATGATCGGCTCTGCCAACTCAACAACTTTTTCTAATCATTTTTTCTTTGCAGAACATAGCCGACCTCCTCAATTTCGACTTGTCGGAGTTCAAGGAGTCTGGCAAGATCGGCGAGGAGGTGCTGGTGACGCCAGCCGAGGACCTGAGGGCCAGCCTAGCTAACATCGGCAATCGGCTGGAGGCTTCGCTGGACGCGCTGGTAGTCGACAGTGGCTCGATCCACGCATGCTTTAGGGAGATCCAAGGCCAGCTGCCGGAAGCTCTAGCCGACGCCATCGTGCCGGCCACCTTCTTGGAAGCCCACCAGCTCAAAGACGAGCAGGCTCGGCAGCGAATAGCCGACCGTCGTGAAAGCCAGATGCGGTCGGCAACCCTCCAGTCGACCAAGGAAGCCATCGAGGGTCAGAAGGCTGCCTTCGACCGCCTGAAAACCAAGCCGGCGGCCAAGCTCGAGCAGCTCCTCTCACGCGAGGACCACCTGATGGCCGATCTCGTTCAAGTCACGAACGAGATCGACGTCCACAAGGAGTATATGGCAGGGCTACCAGTCGAAATCGACGCTCAACGTAAAAGTATCAAGGCGGCTGTGGCGCATCTCCAGGACTTGGTGAAAGGCATTCGGCCGGTGGCTGGGTCTGAGGCCGACAATGTCAAGGCCATCGAGGAGGTGGACTAGATCAGGCGGACGACGCTGTCAGCTATAGCCAATTTCCTGAAGAAATGAACTCCCTAGTAATATCTCAGTGTGGACCCCCGTTTTTGGAACGGGAATCTTTCGTGTTCTTAGTACCATTTCCCTGGATCGAGTAGTTGGTACCCACGAAATACAGTACTGAATAATCAGGTGCTCATGCACGAATAGTCTTACAATGAAATTATTACAACGATAGGCCCGAAGGCAATGTTCACCACACAGGACCTCATGGTCCAGATACAACACAAAAGCAGAAATTAGATACGGTAGCGAAATATAGGCAGCGGCATGTCGGTTGCCACAGGCAACGACCGGGGCTAAGACCTAGTAAGCGCCGTCCGCTTCTTCGCCTTCCTGGTAGTAAGCGTAAGGATCCTCTGATTCTTCGTTCCCACCATCTGGAGGTTTGTGCGTATAGCAAGGGTGAGTACCAACCGTACTCAGCAAGTCAACATGGAAGTGATGCATATGATAGGGTTATTCAATGAATGGCTGGAGCTCTTTTTTGCATAAAGCTAATTTTCATAAATCTTTTCACAAGCCTAACAACTAGCCAGGTCAAGTTTTAGTTCCATGGTTCATTAATTCAGCGACGGTTCTGTCTACCATCCATCGCGATTCCAAGGATGGCTTCCCGCCTCCGATTCGTCATGGTTTTTCTGGGGAGTCCACCCCTTCTCGCGTCTCGAGAAGTTGATCCGCCAGCGAATGAAATCATCATGCAAACCCATCCCAGCATTTTTAAGTTTTGAAGTCTAGCCAAGCGAAAGTCTTGTCACGACGCTCAATATCCGCTAGCACGGCTATTCGAATAGATTGATTCATTCACACTGCAGTGGATGTACACTTTACCCGTACTCCGCGACTGCCCAACAAATGAGCCTACGTCCCAACACATGAGACGGTCACGGCAAAGCCTTTCGATAACCTCACTTTGGCAGTACCCGCTCCATGAACTTAAGCCCTCATGCACTCTAGCCGTCATTTTCTAGCAGTGAGAGGAGTTCTGGCGCACCCGGGGTAAGGGAAAACTTCCTCAATCTTTAAGTTCAATTAATATCGATTTATTTCCACCATCCACAACATAGGCCGCAGCCTCATCCTCATCACATAAACCACATCATAAAGAACCATCTATGCAAGGATACTGCCTCCGCTCGGCTATCTAGTCAGCTAGGTCTATACCCATTCGAGAAGTACGGTTGTACTGGCTCGTTTCCCGGCTATCTCATGGCTCGGTCCTTAATTGACCAGGGTCGGCACTTGCCTTTTCCGGAATCCACCCAAATCATCCGGCCGCCCCAGTCTAAAACATTTGTATAGTCCTTTCAATTTTCGTCAAACTTAGTTCATCATTCTCATGGCCATGTGGAGCTCATGTTTCCACAGGCCGCATTTCAACTACCTTCCCTAAGGTAGTTGCCCAAGCGCAAAGCTTCTTTGTAAAATCATGAGTATGTAGGGATCTAGTATAAGCAGGCTAAGCATTTTTACCAAAGTTAGCCTCCGGTCACATCACATCGAAGGTTACAAAGAATAATTATAATGGTAATCAACATCAAAGCATGGTATATCAATCATAGGTACACATCTGTGTATAGCATGCAATTTTGCAATTGAAATCAACATCATTTCACAAAGTAGGATCAATATGTTCAAAGAGTGTGATGACTTGCCTTGCTCGCACGCTTGTGGAGTGGTGTCTTCAATGGGGTCGATGCCGGTCTTTTCAGGTGCTACCCGTACGTGCGAAAAATCAATCGATTCCGATTAGAATCCCATATAACACCAAAAGGTCGAAAAGATCCGAAAAAGCCTCAGAAACGATTCCAAATGCTAAGCCCAAATTCCTACTTAAGTTTGTACTAAGATCGCCCGGGAAAACTCCAAGTTTTGACGTCGGGTCGATGACTTAGGGTTTTTGCAAAGCGACGATCGCGATTTGTTCAAGAAAATGGATTTGAAAATATCCGCGGAGGGATTGGTGCTTGAGGTCTTGGAGGTCCGAGCACAAAAATAGAAACATATTTAAATGGCGAAAAAGATCTAAACGAAATTCGGATTCAAAACGACGCAAAACGAAATTTCAGAAAAGTCCGGTTTTGATTTTCAAATTTTCGCACCGAGAAAACATACAAAAATATACTTTAATTTTGCCCAAAATTTTACTCAAATCTTTCCAAAATATTTTTCCAAATTTTTCCTATTTATTTTTTTATTTTTCCCGCGCCACTGTTCATTGCCCGATAGGTGCTCGACCGTGGCGCGACAAAACAAAGGCGGCGGCGGCGCTAGTGCGCAAGGAAACAGGGGGCGGCGGCGGGGCTTACCGGCGACAGCGGCCCTCGGGGAGGTGCGGCGAGGCACGGGCGACTTCGGCGCACGGCGGCGACGGCGTTTTGGGTGGTGTTGGGCTCGGGAAGGGAGACGGGAGGGCGGCGGCGGTGCGGCAAAGGGGCGGCGACGCCGGCCCTTTTATAGGCGCGGCCGGGAGAGAAGATGGAGGGAAGAGGGGCCGGCGCAAGCTCAGATGCCATGCGGCGGCGCAAGGGGTCGGGCCGGCTCGCGCGCTTGCGACGTGGCGGAAGGGCGTGGCGCGGGAGCGGAGCCGCGTACGGCGCGTCGTGCGCGCGCGGCGCGAGCGCGGACGGGGTCCGACGTGGGTTGGCGACGTGCGGCGCGATGGAGCGAGGCGCGGCAGGGCGGACGGCGCACGGCCGCGGGCGCAAGGCGCGGGCGATCGCGCCGCGCGGCTCGTGGCGCGCGCGGGGTAGGGGCCGGGCGCGCGCGCGGTGCGAGGGCGGGGCCGGCGCGGGCGGCGGCGGCGCGCGCGCGGCGCGGCGGGCGTGGTACGGCGTCGAACACTTGGCGCAGCGTGAACAGGCGATTTGGTAATTTTCCGATTTTTGATTTTTAATTCCTATTCCAATTTTCCTCCAAGTAAATTCCTATATTCCAAAAATAATTTTTAATACTATATTTTCAACTTTTTCTCCACTTTTATTTTTCCACAATATTTTTCATATTTATTTATTTAAATCCCTTTTTCCTAATTTTCATACTTCACCTTTTTATTTCCAAAAATTTCCCAGATTCCGAGTAAGACTCCCAAATATTTTATTGTTTATTTTGTGTCCTAATTTATCTTTCTCCAACCATAATTACTATTCTATTTCTTCCAATTCGTATTTTCATAAATCCGCACTTCATTCACCGATTTCTTTTAAAATTCCTAATACTGAATTTCTAATTTTTCTCTCCAACAAACTCCAAATCATCCACAAACACCAAAAGGGAATTGATCACAACTAGATTTATGCAACTGAGCTGGCAAATAAGAAGCAACAAACCCGAGGAAGAAGCAACAAGCGGAGGTTTTTGAAAGTTCCGATTTTTATGTTTTTGATTTCAGTTCCTTCGATTTTCAGGATGTTACAGTCAGTATTCTGAAATCAGCTACTGCTTTATGTAATATATCCGCCAAACTTTTATAATGGGCTTTAACTCTGATCAACTGTTCAAATTTTGTAATCGGCTCTGGCTCTTGCCATGTTTAGTATAACTTGTTAATTTTTTGCAACTGTGCTCGAGATCGGCTCCGGCCTCATGTACTATCTTGGTATGACTGTCAATTCTAAATTGCTTATGCTGAAATCGGCTCTAGCCATCCGTGTCACGTCACGTTTGCCGATTCCAAAACCACACCACGACCGTCGATCTTAACACCTGAATTATGGCCACCGATCCCAATCACTTAAACGCCTTTATATTGAAGCTTAAAAAATTTAAAATTTCCTGACACCCAATTTTGTAATCGGCTCGTGTATGTATATGCCCCCCGAATTTTGTTGATAGCTTCGGTGTCGACAAAATTGTGAATCCAAGCCATTTGCACCTCATTGCCGTCGCTATCAGCCAATCGTTGGCCAACCATAGAAAACTTAGGGAAAAAATGTTGCATGAAAATGCCTAAAGACGATGGCTTATTGAAAACAAGACATCGGCTGTCATACATCAGCTAAGCAACCAGAGCCGAATCATGAGTTGATCCATACACTTGGGTAGTATTTCTTCAGGTATTTTTCATTAAGAGCCCTTCCAAATACTTCTCCGTCTAACCCTTCTAGCATGTAAGCTCCTTTAGAGACGCATTTGTGGATCTTGAAAGGCCCTTCCCAATTTGGTGACCACTTGCCGAATTTGTTATCCCTAGATCCAATCGGCAGTATCAATTTCCAAACGAGTTCGCCTTCCTCGAAAGATTTAGGCACCACTTTTTTATTATAATGTCTGGCTACTCGTTCTTTATCCCTTGTAACTTTTTCCAAGGCCCTCATCCTGGATAAAACTAAGTCTTCTGATTCGTCCACCATCAAGTGATAATAATCATCGGCTGTGAGTTGATCCTGTAGTTGAATACGCCTTGAGCCGATGACGCTTTCCCATGGTAGCACCGCCTCATGCCCGTAAACCAGCTTGTACGGAGGGACTTGAATTGATCCATGGCATGCCATCCGATACGCCCACAGTGATTCGGCTAATCGGCTGTGCCATTGTTTGGGGTACTCAGAGATCTTTCTTTTAATCAATTTAATCAAACTTTTATTTGAAGCTTCGGCTTGCCCGTTGGCCTGTGCGTAGTACAGCGAAGAATTAAGTAGCTTTATCCCCATGCCGTCGGCAAACTAAACAAACTCATCCGATATGAAGATAGATCCTTGGTCTGTTGTTATCATTTGTGGGACGCCAAATCGGTAGATAATATGTTCTTTGACAAACTCGATTGCGTCCTTAGAATCCACTTTCTTCAGAGGAACTGCCTCCACCCATTTTGTGAAATAATCTGTCGCCACCAGAATAAATTTATGCCCTTTGCTTGAGGGTGGATTGATCTGGCCGATCATATCGATGCCTCATCCTCTGAACGGCCAAGGCTTAATAATTGGGTTCATAGCCGACGCTGGTGCTCGTTGTATGGCGCCAAATTTCTGACAATCCTGGCAACCTTTGTAATACTTGAAGCAATCCTCCAGCATTGTTGGCCAGAAATATCATGCTCGACAAAGCAGCCACTTCATTTTGTGGGCCGATTGATGCGTGCCACAGATCCCTTCATGCACTTCTCCGATGGCCACTTTGGCCTGATCGGCTCCCAAACACTTGAGTAGCACACCATCAATCGTCCGATAGTACAGATCTTCATCAAGCAAAACATATCTTAACGCCTTGTATCGTAATTTCCTTGTAGCCAATTGAGAGGGGTTTTTGAGATAGTTGTAAACTTCAAACCTCCAATCATCGGCTGTAATGGCGGCAACCTCTATGTCAATCTCTTTCAACCTCGGCCGATAGGCCGATGCCCCTTGAGCTAAATCATTGGCTTCTGTGTTCTGCTCTCTGGGGATATGTTTCAAAGTAACTAGCCAAAAACCGTCCATTAATTTCCGGCATTGCTGATAATAGACCATTAGCACATCGTTTTTGCATTCATATTCTCCTGATAATTGGCTGATGACCAACAGTGAATCTCCCTTTATTTCGATGGCGTCGGCTTCAACTTCCTTGAGTAGATGTAATCCTTTAAGGTCGGCTTCGTATTCGACTTGGTTGTTTGTAGCGTGGGGGTTGATAGCGAAAGCAAATTCGAAACTTGCCCCCTGGGTGAAATAATGACTAAGCCGATACCGCAGCCGTTGGTGCAACCCGAGCCGTCAAATGTCAAAGTCCAAAGCATAATTTCCACTGAGCTGATCAAGTCATTTCTGTGCTCCACAATAAAATCAGCTATAGCTCGTCCTTTGACTGCCCTGGGTGCCTGATACCTCAAATCGAACTCTGTTAGCGCAAAAATCCACTTCCCAATTCTTCCTTTCAACACTGGAGCCGATAGCATGTACTTAACTACATTGGCTTTGCAGATTATTGTGCACTCATTGGATAGCAGATAATGCCTTAACTTTGTACATGAAAAATAGAGGCATAGGCATAGCTTCTCCACAGGTGAATACCTTGTTTCTGCGTCTAGTAACCGTCGACTGAGATAGAAGATGGCTTTTTCTTTGCCCTCAACTTATTGGATTAAAACGGAGCCGATTGACTTGTCATCGGCTGATAGGTACAGCTTAAACGGTATCCCTTTTTGTGCAGGCATTAGAACTGGAGGGGAACTCAGATAATCCTTGATTTTGTCCAAAGCCTTTTGTTGCTATGCCCCCCATGTGAATGCTTGATAGGCTTTTAGCCGAAGCAGTGGTGTGAACGGCTCCATCTTTTCTGAGAGATTGGCTATGAACCACCTGACGAAATTTATCTTGCCGATCAACGACTGGAGTTGTTTCTTGTCCTTCGAAGGCTGAATTGTCTTGATAGCATTAATGTTCCTTGGCGTAACCTCAATTCCTCTTTCATAAACAAGAAATCCCAGGAACTGCCCAGTCGATACGCTGAACGCGCACTTAAGTGGATTCATCTTCAGGCCATATTTCCTCATCCGCTCTAACACTTGTCTCAGATCGGCTATATGGCCCTCTATCTCCCTGGACTTGACAACTACGTCATCAATGTAGATCTCTACTAGTGAGCCGATCATGTCATGAAAAATGTAGTTCATGGCCCGTTGATATGTTGCCCCAGCATTCTTCAGGCCGAATGTCATTACCACCCATTCGTACAAGCCGATTGCGCCAGGACACCGAAAAGCGTTCTTGTGGATGTCTTCGTTGGCCATAAATATTTGATTATAACCTGCATTGTTGTCCATAAAACTAATAATCTTGTGGCCTGAAGCAGCATTGACGAGCAAATCGGCTATTGGCATTGGGTATTCGTCCTTAGGAGTGGCCTTGTTTAGATCTCTGAAATCGATGCATACCCTAAGTTTACCATTTTTCTTCAACACTGGGACAATGTTCGAGACCCACTCGGCGTATCGGCAAGGCCGAATGAATCCCGCATCGTATAGCCGAGTGATTTTGGCTTTGATTGCATCGTACATATCGGCCTTAAACCTCCTGGGAGGCTGTTTGAACGGCCGATAGCCTGCCTTAATCGGCAGTTGATGGACCACTATTGATTGGCTAAGGCCGGGCATCTCGAAGTACTCCCAAGCAAAACAATCTTTATATTCTTTTAACAAATCAATAAGCTGGGATCTACAATGAGGAGATAGATTTTTGCTAATATACGTCGGCCTCGGCTTGTCACCAGAGCCGATGTCAATTTCTTCTAATTCGTCAGCCGACGTGAAGCCTTGCCCTAACTTGCCATCGTTTTCGTCTACGCTGTCCATGCCAAAGACGCTTGAGCCCTCCACCATGTCTTGTTCAAAGCAGCAGCTAAGGCTCGTCATCTCTAATCGGCTGTATTGTGAAATTGGACACATTTAGGAAATCGGCTTGCCAGATTTTCCCAGACAAACAATCAATGCCCTCGATTTCCCAAAGCGACAAATCGTCACTGACGACGCTAACTGACCTGTCGGCTGGTACGACCTCAATCTTGTCATCGTCCCATTGGATCAGGCTCTGATGCATTGTAGAAGGAACACAACAATTGGCATGTATCCAGTCCCTTCCGAGCAGCAGGCTGTAAGACCCCTCCCCATCGATGACAAAGAATGTTGTGGGCATGGTCTTATTGCCGATGGTCAGTTCGACGTTCAGGACGCCCTTGGTTTCTGATGGGTTGCCGCCGAAGTCTTTGAGCACCATATTGGTCTTTATCAGGTCTTCGGCTCCTTTGCCTAGTTTTCTGAATGTTGCATAGGGCATTAGGTTGACTGCGGCTCCCCCATCAACTAGCATCTTGGACATCGGCTTGCCGTTGACGAGTCCTTTAACGTACAACGGCTTTAGGTGCCAATTTTCGGTCCCCTCGGGTTTGTCGAAAATAGCTTGGTCCAGTGAGATTTCTAGTTTCACCAACTCATCTTCAATGGTGTCTGCATCGGCTTTAGGAGCACTGAATTTGGCTGGCAATATGAACACCATGTTGACCGATGCAGAAACTTTGCCTTTCCCATTGGCTGCCCTCCTGGCTTGATCGGCCGGACTCTCCTGGGCTTGCTCCTCGTCGGCTATGGCGGTTTTCTCTTTGGGAACCCATCGCCTTTTGATCTTACCCAGCCGACGGCGCTGTTCTTGGATCATTTGCCAAACTTCATCTTCTCTCCCTTCACGCTTGAGTCGTTGAACTCTTCTTTTCTGCGTCTTTGTGAAGAGATCGGACGGGCACCATTGGGGATTGGCCGATTCCTCGTCGTCGGCCTCTTCGTCGTCGCGGTTGTTGTCGTTGTTGTCTACATCGATGAAGAAGTCTTGATGGATTGGGCCGAGCCGATCATGGACGGACCACCGCCTCTGATTTAGCTGAACGGCTCTAGGGACAAACCGGGTTGGGCTTACAGCTGATGACCTCCTGTGCTCATCGTCACGGTGATCATTGCATGCCGGGTAGTCGTCCAGTGTCGGCAGCCTCATGCCAGATTCCCAGCAGTACCTGAAAAAATCACAATGCCAATGCGGATCGGCACTGTTGTGGTTTGTCTCGTACCGGCGGGTTTGGGTTTTCGGCTCGCGCCGATGAGGTGTTTCACCGCGAGCTTCTTCCCGCCGAGACCGGTGCTGAGGGCGGCGTCGGGTGTCTTCATAGATCGGCAGTCGATCAGCCGATCTGATAATGGGGCATACCATGTTGATTGGTGCGGCGTGATGTCCAGTCGGCTCGCCTTCTGTCTTGGCCCAGATTAATACGTTGACTAAGCCGTGCGGCATTCTGTTCTGTCGATCAGCTCGCCTGGGGCCGGCTTGAACTGTGTTGACCGGGAAAGGGTTGCCGTCTACCTTCATCGGCCGATTTGAATCGGCAAACTTCAATTTCCCGGCCTCAATTGCCAACTGGATTTGCTGCCTGAAGACTTTGCAATCGTTAGTGGCATGGGATGTGGAATTGTGTCACTTGCAATATTTCTTCTTCTTTAGTTCCTCGGCCGATGGGATCACATGGTTTTCACGGAGCTGGATCTGTTTCTCCTTGAGCAGCAAGTCAAAAATCCTGTCGGCCTTGGTGATGTTAAAGTCGTATCTCTCTTCTTTGGCCGTCTTCAGGAGCCATTGGCAGACAATGGCCTTTTTGTTCTTGGCCCATTCGGCCGCCACCACCTCTGCGTCATCGTCATTGGAATCATAGTCTGACTCAACGACGACTTGATTTATGTTCTTGACGGCCTTCCTGGTGTCTTGAAATCTTTGTTCGTGGGCCGTCACCTTCTACGCCAAGTGGGCTAGGCTGTCGAAGTCCTGCGCAGAGAATCGCTCTCGGATCGGCGCGATCAAGCCGTGAAAGGCCAAATTGGCTAACTGGGCGTCCGATAGCACCAAGCTATAGCATCGGTTCCTCATCTCTCTGAAGCGTTGGATGTATTCTTGAACTGATTCGTTGTGCTTTTGCCTGATACTGGTGAGGTCCGATAACTTCATTTCATGGTTGCTGGAGTAAAAGTAGCTGTGAAATTGCTTTTCAAGATCGGCCCAGCTCTGAATTGAGTTGTAAGGCAATGAGAAGAACCAGGTGAAAGCCGATCCTGAACGATGCTTTGTCGCACTGCGTCAAGAATTGGCTAACATGCTCGTAGGTTGATACGTTGTCTTGCCCTTAGAACTTCGAAAAATCTGGGATCTTGTATCGGTTGGGCAACGGAATCCGCTCGAAATGCTCTGGATAGGGATACCGATACATTTTCCCTGAGTCCTTTGGCTTGAGGCCGAATTGATCACGCATGACATCTGCAATCAGATCGGCCCAAGTCCAGTTGTCCTGCTGTATCGGCTCATATGGGTCAAATGGCGCGGGTGCTTGCCGATACAGCGGTGGTGGCGTCTGAGGCCTGTAGTGATGATCTTGACGGCCTCCTTGATACTGGTAGTGGAGTGGATGATCAGTGGGAGGTGGCCGATGCGCCGGTGGTGGCGTTGGTGGTCCTGGGAACAGCTGTCGGCCACCGGCGTTGTACCGTCTGTCCAGGTCAATCTGGGCAATCGGCTCTAACTGCCGATTGTCGTTGAACATGTTAGCGATCTGATCCTGGGGTAGCGGTTGCTGTCGGTTCAGCATGGTAATCACTGGCCTTGTAGCCGATTTAGTTGGATTCGGCTGGCCGAGGACCCCTCCTGGCGGCCCTGGTTGTGTTGGCGGTGGGATTGGCCGATTCTGGGTGACCAACGTCCTATAACCAGGAAACTGGCCGTCTGTGAAGTACATCGGCCCCCGTTGCAGCTGGTCGGCTATCTTGGTGTCGACCACGGTAGCGATCATGTTGTTGAGAGTGTTGACAAGGATGCTACTCTGGTTGACCAGGGCGTGATGGACGGCCGAATCGATCCGGTCTTGCAAAGTATGCAGGGCCGAATCATCTTGTTCCTGAATCGGCTCCTCCACCTTTTGTTTGCCTTTTGATCCACTGGAGGAGGATGCCTTGAGTTCGTCCATGCTGAACTTGTACTTTTGATGTACAGTCCCGGATCTGGTCTGGGTGAATGATTGTAAGTAGTTGGCCTGGAGCTCTTCCACCATCTTCTTGTAACTGGCTTGCTGCTCAGCCGATAACTGCTCCATCTTCACAGGCACGATGTTGTCGTGAGAAACATTGGGACTCTTGGAGTCGACCATCTTGTCGGCTGAATCGATGCGTCCTAGCCGAGCCAACAGAGAAAGTCCCACTGGGTGTGCCAAGAAGCGTGTTGACGAGAAATTTCTCTCACGCGCTGGCCTGGGAGATCTGCTTAACTCCAGTGCAGATCCTTCTCGGCTGCCTGTGCAGTACAGGGCGTGCCAGTTGGTTTGATCTGTTAACCAACAAGAAAAACAAAGACATATGCATTAAGTGTTAGGTTAGATCCCCACTGGATCGGCTGAGGGAATGCATGAGCATATATATGATATCCCAAAATATATTTAAGCCAAGCGACTAGAATGGATCGGCTATACCAAGACAGCATCAGCCGCTTAACCCAAATACAGTAAAGGATAAAGGATAATTAATATATGTATTGATAACCTAGCCGATACTGGAAAGCTAACTATGGATCGGCTAGTACTCCGACGATTCTTATGAAAAGATATCATTCTTGAACCAGATATGCTTAGCCTGGGAAATCGGCCGTCAGCTGTTGATAGCAGGCCGATTTCGGCTTATGATGTCCGACAAGAATGGGATCTTAATATAAGAGGCAGTCCTAACATAAATCTAGTAATAAATATACTAAAAATATATCAGGGCAGATAAGGCCGGCTGAAACCCCAGCACTGTCCCTAAACATATAAATCTAACCGAATAGATCATTCGAAGTTCTAAAAACGACTTAACAGTTCAATGTTGATGCAGCATTAAGTATAAAAAGAACAACCTGATCTGTTGTAGCTGATTTATACCTCTCGAGACGGTGGATACCGCATATAAACTAGTCCAACCTTTGGATCTAGCCCTATCGGCTGCAGGTTCTTGATAGAACTGGCTGATGGCAGGATAGATCTAAGCATTGCTCCAGTTTATATGTGATATATGGTAAATAGCGCAGTATAAACCCCTGAATCTAATGTGTCATTACGATGGAAGCACTAGAATCAGCATAACATACCACTAATGACAAGCATTTATCTGGATTTGGGGATCGAAACGATGTAGCCCGTAGCGAAATCAATTGCTCGTCTGAAGAAAAAGTTTGGCGATGCGCCGAAAGTTGTTTGATTGATTGATTGTTTTATTTACAGGGGGTCTCGGGTCCTATTTATACCCAAAATAACATTATCTATACAGTCCCTGGACTCTATCTAAACTACTATGTAAAATATGACGATATCCCGAGAAGGACCCATGCCGCATTACAATAAACAGTTTAAATAAACTCCTAATTTACAGATACAATCGCCGTTACAGGACTCTATCCATAGATGGCAATATCTTTTAACGCATAAACTGATAACCGAATCTTCTATTTATCTTCAAACATCTGCACTAGAAACGGTTTTATCTTCTCTGAACCCAGAATCAGCTATCGGCCGCTCTTGTCCGATTCAACCTTAGCCGACTAGCTTCACAGCCGATCGCTTCTCAGCCGATGTGGCCTCTGTCTCTCCGTCAAACCAGCCAATCTGATTTTGCTTCATCCTTGCCAGGACTTAGGGATTCAATTACCAAATTTAGGTGTTAACAGCACCCAGTGTTCCGTGTGTCACAATTGAAGAAGTGTCTGCGAGTGCCGAAACAGCAAGCTCCTTTGGAAGCCATCCATATCAACAGTTTCCTCACATACCCTGAACATCCGGTAAAGATATTGAACGAGGTACAAAAGAGAACATGGACCAAGTCATGGCGCATGTACAAGCTGCAATGGAGCAATCACACCGAAGAAGAGGCCACCTAGGAGAGTGAAGATTTTCTAAGGACCGAGTACCCACACCTACTCAACAACCGGTAAGAAATCTCGGGGACGAGATTTATTTAAGGGGGATAGGTTTGTAACACCCTAAAATTCAAAGGCTTAAAAATCAAAATATAAAATTCAGAACTTATAAAAACTTTTGAATTATTGCATCTTGTCGTATTTATTTGCCTCTTATTTGCGAAGTCTTTGTTGCCGAGTTAAATAAATAAATTTTTAAAAGTGTAAAAGTCACTAGGATTTTTTAAAAAAACCTAAAAGAAAGTGTTAACACTAAAATTTGGTAATCGAATCCTTAAGTCCGCAAAGGCGGCGAATCGGATCGGCTGGAGACAGGGGTCGCATCGGCTGCGGAGTGATCGGCTGCAAGGCCAATCGGCTAAGGTTGGATCGGACAGGGGCGACCGATAGCCCATTCCAGGACCGGAAGAGAAGACCATTTCTGATGCAGCAGTTGAAGATAAATAGAAGATTCGGTTGTTAGTAGCGCGTTAAACGATATTGCCACTTATGGATAGAGTCCTGTAACGGCAATTGTATCTGTAATCTAGGGGTTTGTTTAGACTGTTAGTTGTAACACGGCATGGGTCCTTTCCGGGATAATGTTGTGTTTTAAATGGTAGTTTAGATAGAGTCCAGGGTTGGTACAGATAATTGTATCTTGGGTATAAATAGGACCCGATACCACATGTAAAATAGAACAATCTCAATCAATCAAACCTTCGGCGCATCGCCAACTTTTTCTTCAGACGAGCACTTTGTTTGGCTATGGGCTGCATCGTTTCGATCCCCAAATCTAGGTAAATGCTTGTCATTAGTGGTATGATCTATTGTTTCTAGTGCTTCCATCGTAATGACACATTAGAATCAAGAGTTTATACTGCGTTTGTTATCATATAGCGCATATAAATTAGATCAATGTTTAGATCTATCCTGGCATTGGCTAGTTCTGTCAAGAACTTGCAGCCGATAGGGCTAGATCTAAAGGTTGGCTGGTTTATATGCGGTATCCACCGTCTCGAGGGATATAGATCGGCTGAAACAGATCAGGTTTTTCATTTTATACTTAATGTTGCATCGGGTTCGAACTATTAAGTCGTTTTTAGAACTATCAATGATCTGTTCGGCTGAGATTTATATCATTTAGAGACAGTGCCGGGGTTTCAGCTGGCCTTATCTACCCTGATACGTTTCTTTTAATATATTTATTATTAGATTTATATTAGGACTGCCTCTTATGTTAAGATCGCATTCTTGTCGGACGTCGCTAGCCGAAATCGGCCTACCATCGACAGCTGATGGTCGATTTCCAGGCTATGCATCTGATTCAAGAATGATATCTTTCTATAAGATTCATCGGAGTACTAGCCGATTCATTGTTAGCTTTCCAGTATCGGCTAGGTTATCGATTCATATATTTATTATTCTTTACTGTATTTAGGTTACACGGCTGATGCTGTCTCGGTATAGCCGATCCATTCTAGTCGTTTGGCTTAAATATGTTTTAGGATAGCATATATATGCTCATGGATTTCCTTAGCCGATACAGTGGGGATCTAACCTAACACTTAACGCATGTTTCCTTGTTTTTCTTGTTGATTAACAGATCAAATCAAATGGCACGCCCTGCACAGCACAGGCAGCCGAGAAGGACCTGCACTGGAGTTAAGCAGATCTCCCAGGCCAGCGCGTGAGAGAAATTTCTCATCAACACGCTTCTTGGCACGCCCAGTAGGACTTTCTTTGTCGGCTCGACTCGGACGCATAGATTCAGCCGGCAAGATGGTCGACTCCAAGAGCCCCAGCATTACGTAGACAACATCATGCCTGTGAAAATGGAGCAGTTATCGGCTGAACAGCAAGCCGATTATAAGAAGATGGTGGAAGAGCTCCAGGCTAACTACTTGCAATCTTTCACCCAAACAATATCCGGGGCCGTGCATCAGAAATATAAGTTCAGCATGAACGACACTAAGGCATCCTCCTCTGGTGAGACAAAAGGCAAACAGAAGATGGAGGCGCCGACACAGGAAAAGGATGATTCGGCTGTATATTCTCTACAAGACCGAATTGACTCGGCCGTCCATCACGCGTTGGTCAACCAAAGTAGCATCCTGGTCAACACTCTCAATAACATGATCGCTACTGTGGTCGACGCCAAGATAGCCGACCAGCTGCAACGGGGGCCAACGTACTTCACAGATGGCCAATTTCCTGGTTACAGGACGCTGGTCACGCAGAATCGGCCGATCCCACCGCTAGCACAAAAGGGCCGCCGGGAGGAGTCCTCGGTCAGCTAAAGCCAGGTGAATCGGCTATAAGGCCAGCAATTACTATGCTGAACCGACAGCAGCCGCTGCCCCAAGATCATATTGCTAATATGTTCGATGACAATTGGCAGTTAGAGCCGATTGATCCAGATAAACGGTACAACGCCGGTGGCCAACAGCTGTTTCCAGGACCGCCAATGCCACCATAGGCGCATTGGCCACCTCCCGCTGATCATCACTACCAGTACCAAGGAGGCCGTCAAGACCATCATTACAGGCCTCAGACCCACCACCGCTGTATCGGCAAGCACCCGCGCCGTATGACCCATACGAGCCGATACAGCAAGACAACCGGACATGGGCCGACCTAATCGCAGATGTCATGCGCGATCAATTCGGCCTCAAGCCGAAAGACTCAGGGAACATGTATCGGTATCCCTATCCAGAGCACTTTGAGCGGATCCCGTTGCCCAACCGATACAAGATCCCAGATTTTTGAAGTTTTCAGGGCAGGACAACGTTTCGACCTACGAGCATGTTAGCCGATTTTTGGCACAGTGCAGCGAAGCATCGGCTACGGACGCCTTGAGAGTCCGATTGTTCCCTCTTTCTCTTTCAGGATCAGCTTTTACTTGGTTCTCCTCATTGCCTTACAACTCAATTCAGAGTTGGGCCGATCTTGAGAAACAATTCCACAGCTACTTCTACTCCGGCAACCACGAGATGAAGTTGTCGGACCTCACCACCATCAGGCAAAAACACAACGAATCGGTCCAAGAATACATCCAACGCTTTAGGGAGATGAGGAACCGATGTTATAGCCTGGTGCTATCGGACGCCCAGCTGGCCGATTTGGCCTTTTATGGTCTGATCGCGCCGATCCAAGAGCGATTCTCTGCGCAGGACTTTGACAGCTTAGCCCACTTGGCGTAGAAGGTGACGGCCCACGAGCAGCGATTCCAAGACACTAGGAAGGCCGTCAAAAATATAACCCAGGTCGTCGTCGAATCAGACTACGAGTCCGACGACGATGACGCAGAAGTGGCGGCAGCCGAATGGGCCAAGAACAAAAAAGCCATCATCTGCCAATGGCTGCTTAAGACGACCAAGGAAGAATGATACGATTTCGACATCACTAAGGCCGACAGGATTTTTGACTTGCTGCTCAAGGAGAAGCAGATTCAGCTACCCGAAAATCACGTGATCCCGTCGGCCGAAGAATTGAAGAAAAAGAAATATTGCAAGTGGTACAACTCCACATCACACTCCACCAATGACTGCAAAGTCTTCAGGCAGCAAATCCAGTCGGCAATTGAGGCCGGGAAGCTGAAGTTCATCGATTCAAATCGGTCGATGAAGGTAGTTGGCAATCCTTTCCCCGTCAACACAGTCTGAGCCGGCCCCAGGCAAGCTGATCGACATAATAGAATGACGCACGGCTTAGTCAATACATCGATCGGGGCCAAGGCAGAAGGCGATCAAATTGGATGCCACGCCGCGCCAATTAATATGGTGCGCCCAGTTATTAGATCGGCTGACGAACGGCCGATCCATGAACGTAGCCGACATCGTCATCAGTACCGGTCTCGGCAGGAAGAAGCTTACAATGAAGCACCTCGTCGGTGCGAGCCGAACACCCAAAGCCGACGATACGAGGTAAACCATGACAATGCCGATCCGCATTGGCATTGTGATTTTTTCAGGTACTGCTGGGAATCCGGCACGAGACTGCCAACACTAGACGATTGCCCAGCATGCAACGACCGCGGCGACGACGAGCACAGGAGCTCATCGGCTGCAAGTCCAACTCGGTTCATCCCCAGAGCCGTTCAGCTAAACCAAAAGCGACGGTCTGTCCATGATCGGCTCGGCCCGATCCACCAGGACTTCTTCGTCGACGAAAACCACAATGGGAACAACCACGACGATGAAGAGGCCGACGAAGAGGCCAACCCCCAATGGTGCCCGTCCGATCTCTTCAAGAAGACGCAAAAAAGAAGGGTTCAACGACTTAAGCATGAAGGGAGAGAAGACAAAGTTCAGCAAATGATCTACGAACAGCGCCGTCGACTGGGCAAAATCAAAAAGCGATGGGTACCCAAAGAGAAAGCTGCCATAGCCGACGAAGAGAAAGCCGAGGAAAGCCCAGCCAATCAAGCCAGGAGGGCAGCCAAAGGGAAAGGCAAAATTTCTGCATCGGTTAACATGGTGTTTGTGCCGCCACCAAGTTAGGCGCTTCGAAAGCCGATGCGAAACCATTGAAGACAACTGCGAAACCGGCAATCTCACTGCACTCAGCTGTCTTCGACAAACCCGAGGGAACCAAAATCGACACTTAAAGCCATTGTACGTTAAAGGGTTCGTGAACGGCAAGCCGATTTCCAAAATGCTAGTCGACGGGGGAGCCGAAGACCTGATAAAAACCAACATGGTGCTCAAAGACTTCGGCGGCAACCCATCGGAAACCAAGGGCGTCTTCAACATTGAACTGACCATCGGCAACAAGACCGTGCCCACAATGTTCTTTGTCATCGACGGGAAGGGGTCTTACAGCCTGTTGCTCGGAAGGGACTGGATACACGCCAATTGCTGCATCCCTTCTACAATGCATCAGAGCCTAATCCAATGGGACGGCGACAAGATCGAGATCGTACCAGCCGACAGGTAAGTTAGTGTTGTTAGTGCCGATTTGCCGCTTTGGGAAATCGAGGGCATCGATTGTTTATCCGGGAAAATCTGGCAAGCCGATTTTCTAAATGTGTCCAATTCAACGATACAGCTGATTGGAAATGACGAGCCACAGCTGCTGCTTTGAACAAGACATGGTGGAGGGCTCAAGTGTGTTCGGCATGGACACCACGGACGAAGACGATGGCAAGCTAGGGCAAGGTTTCACATCGGCCGACGAATTAGAGGAAGTCGACATCGGCTCTGGTGATAAGCCGAGGCCGACGTACATTAGCAAAAATCTGTCTCCTCATTGTAGATCCCAGCTTATTGAATTGTTATATAAAGATTGTTTTGCTTGGGAATACTTCGAGATGCCCGGCCTCAGTCGATCAATAGTGGTCCATCAGTTGTCGATAAAGGCAGGCTATCGGCCGTTCAAACAGCCTCCCAGGAGGTTTAAGGCCGATATGTATGATGCAATTAAAGCCGAAATCACTCGGCTATACGACGCGGGATTCATTCGGCCTTGCCGATACGCCGAGTGGATCTCAAACATCATCCCAGTGTTGAGGAAAAAGGTAAACTTAGGGTGTGCATCGATTTCAGAGATCTAAATAAGGCATCACATAAAGACGAATACCCAATGCCGATAGCCGATCTGCTTGTCGATGCTGCTTCAGGCCACAAAATCATCAGTTTCATGGATGGCAATGCAGGGTACAATCAAATATTCATGGCCGACGAGGACATCCACAAGACCGCTTTTCGGTGCCTCGGCGCAATCGGCTTGTACGAATGGGTAGTAATGACGTTCGGCTTGAAGAACGCTGGGGCAACATATCAACGGGCCATGAATTACATCTTTCACGATATGATCGGCTCGCTGGTAGAAATATACATTGACGATGTGGTTGTCAAGTCAAGGGAGATAGAAGGCCACATAGCCGATCTGAGACAAGTGTTAGAACGGACGAGGAAATACGGTTTGAAGATGAATCCGCTTAAGTGCGCGTTCGGCGTATCGGCCGGGCAATTCTTGGGATTTCTTGTCCATGAAAGAGGAATTGAAGTTACACCAAGAAGCATAAATGCTATCAAGACAATTCAACCTCCGAAGGACAAAAAACAAATCCAATCATTGATCGGCAAGATAAACTTCATCAGACGGTTCATAGCCAATCTCTCAGAAAAGATGGAGCCGTTCACGCCACTGCTTCGGCTGAAAGCCGATCAGACATTCACATGGGGGGCAGAGCAGCAAAAGGCGTTAGACAACATAAAAGATTATCTAAGCTCCCCTCCAGTTTTAATGCCTCCACAAAAGGGAATACTTTTCAAGCTGTACTTATCAGCCGATGACAAATCAATTGGCTCCGTCCTAATCCATGATGTCGACGGCAAAGAAAAAGCCATCTTCTATCTCAGCCGACGGTTGCTAGACGCAGAAACGAGGTATTCACCTGTGGAGAAGCTATGCTTATGCCTCTATTTTTCATGTACGAAGTTAAGGCACTATCTGCTGTCCAACGAGTGCACAGTAATCTGCAAAGCCGATGTAGTTAAGTATATGCTATCAGCTCCAGTGCTCAAAGGAAGAATTGGGAAGTGGATTTTCGCACTAACAGAATTCGATCTGAGGTATCAGGCACCAAGAGCAGTCAAAGGGCAAGCCATAGCCGATTTCATTGTGGAGCACATAAACGACTCAATCGGCAAAGTGGAAATTATGCCTTGGACTCTGACGTTCGACGGCTCGGTTTGCACCAACGGCTGTGGCATCAGCTTGGTCATTATTTCGCCCAGGGGGGAAAGCTTTGAGTTTGCCTTTGCCATCAAACCCCATGCTACAAACAACCAAGCCGAATATGAAGCCGTCCTTAAAGGATTGCACCTGCTCAAGGAAGTTGAAGCCGACGCCATCGAAATAATGGGAGATTCATTGTTGGTCATCAGCCAATTATCAGGAGAATATGAATTCAAAAACGACGCGCTGATGGTCTATTATCGGCAATGCCGGGAATTAATGGACAGTTTTTGGCTAGTTACTTTGAAACATATCCCCAGAGAGCATAACACAGAGGCCAATGACTTGGCTCAGGGGGCATCGGGCTATCAGCCGACGCTGAAATAAGTCGACATAGATGTTGCAGCCATTACAGCCAATGATTGGAGGTTCGAGGTTTACAACTATCTCAAAAACCCCTCTCAATCGGCTACAAGGAAGCTACGATACAAGGCATTACGATACGTGTTGCTCGATGAAGATCTGTACTATCGGACGATTGACGGCATGCTACTCAAGTGTTTGGGAGCCGATCAGGATACAGTAGCCATCGGGAAGTACATGAAGGAATCTGTGGCACACATCAATCGGCCCACAAAATGAAGTGGCTGCTTCGCCGAGCAGGGTATTTCTGGCCGACGATGCTAGAGGATTGTTTCAAGTACTACAAGGACGGCCAGGATTGTCAGAAGTTTGGTGCCATACAACGAGCACCAGCATCGGCTATGAACCCAATTATTAAGCCGAGGCCGTTCAGAGGATGGGGCATTGATATGATCGGCCAGATCAATCTACCCTCAAGCAAAGGACATAAGTTTATCCTGGTGGCGACCGATTACTTCACAAAGTGGGTGGAGGCGATTCCCCTCAAAAAAGTAGATTCTAAGGACGCAATCGAGTTTGTCAAAGAACATATCATCTACCGATTTGGCGTTCCACAAACAATAACAACAGACCAGGGATCTATCTTTGTATCGGACGAATTCGTTCAGTTTGCCGACGGCATGGGGATTAAGCTGCTTAATTCTTCGCCATACTACGCACAAGCCAACGGACAAGCCGAGGCCTCAAACAAAAGTTTGATAAAATTGATTAAGAGAAAGATCTCTGAGTACCCTAAACAGTGGCATAGCCGATTAGCCGAATCATTGTGGGCATATCGGATGGCATGCCACGGGTCAATTCAAGTCCCTCCGTACAAGTTGGTCTACGGACATGAGGCAGTACTGCCCTGGGAAAGTGTCGTCGGCTCAAGGCGCATTCAGCTACAGGATCAACTCACAGCCGACGATTATTATCACTTGATGGTGGACAAATTGGAAGATTTAGTTTTATCCAGGATGAGGGCCCTGGAAAAAGTAACAAAGGATAAAGAACAAGTAGCCAGACATTATAATAAAAAGGTGGTGCCTAAATCTTTTGAGGAAGGCGAGCTTGTTTGGAAATTGATACTGCCGATCGGATCTAGAGACAACAAGTTCGGCAAGTGGTCACCAAATTGGGAAGGGCCTTTCAAGATCCACAAATGTGTCTCTAAAGGAGCTTACATGCTAAAAGGACTGGACGGAGAAGTATTTGGAAGGACTGGACGGCTATGGTTGCTTCAGCCAATGTCTTACATTAACAAGGCATTGCCTTTAGGCATTTTTATGCAACATTATTTTGCTAAGTTTTCTATGATCGGCTCATGATTGGCCGATAGGGACGGCAAGGATACGCGAACGGCTCGAACTCACAATTTTGTCGACACCGAAGCTATCAACAAAACTTGGGGGGCATATACGTACACGAGCCGATTGCAAAATCGGATCGATTGCAAAAATCGGGCGTCAGAGATGTTTGAAAGATTTTCGCAACTGTTAAGCCTCGTAATCGGTAGTCCAAATAAAAGCGTTGGAAGTGATTTCGATCGACGGCCGTGATTCAAGCGCTAACACTAATGGTCATGCTGTGGTCTCGGAATTGGCAACGCGAAACAATACGGGTGACCGGGGCCGATTTCAGCGTAAGCAATTCGAGACACTACGCACGGCCGAAAGCCGATCTCATCTACGAGCATAATGGCAAAAGATTGATAAATTATATTACATGATTCAAAGCCGATTACAAGCATGGCTAAAGTGATCGTCCAACCCCAGCACAAAAGTACAAGTATAATACAAGAGGCAGCAGCCGATTTCAGATCATTAAATCATTACAAGCTCATTGTTTTTGGAAATCAGCTATGGCCGACAATGCCGTTCACCTAATCTGGTCTATCTCGTCGATGGTCCTGACATCGTCGACCTCGGACCCTGCCACCGGCCGGATGCCCTTCACCAGATCCCGCAGGTGTGCCACAGCCGCCTTGATGCCTTGGCGTTGAGCTTCGATCTCGGCCGGCAACCAGCCATGTACTCCTTTGGATGTCGATCTCGTTCGTGACCTAAACGAGATCGGCCATCAGCTGATCTTGGCGCGCAAGGAGTTGCTCGAGCTTGGCCGCCGGCTCAGTCTTCAGGCGGTCGAAGGCAGCCTTCTAGTTCTCGATGGCATCCTTGGTCGACTGGAGGGTGGCCGACCGCGCTTGGCTCTCGCGATCGGCTATCCGCTGCCATGCCCGTTCGTACTTAAGCTGGTGGGCTTCCATGAAAGTGGCCGGCACAATGGCGTCGGCTAGGGTTTCCGGCAGCTGGCCTTGAATTTCTTTGAATCGCGCGCGTATCGAGCCGCTGTCGACCACCAGCGCGTCCAGCGAGGCCTCCAGCCGATTGTCGATGTTGGCTAGAGTGGCCCTCAGGTCCTCGGCCGGCGTAACCAATGCCTCTTCGCCGATTTCTCCGGACTCCTCGAACTCTGACAAGTCAAAGTTGAGGAGGTCGGCTATGTTCTGCAGCAAAAAGTGAGATGATCAGAAGACAATGAGTTGACAGAAGCCGATCGTCAGTTTCAGTCGGCTTACCGTGGGCACCGGGGTTGGAGCAATCGGCTCAGCTGGATCGCCGCCTGTGGCCGTCGGGGCCTCTTCGTCGACATTGTCACCGCCACGCGCGGTAGGCGCAGCATGCTCGCTGGACGCCTGGGGGGCAGCCGATGGAGATCGCGGGGACTGCAAAAGAAAGAGTTAGCGGACAAATCAGCTAATTACTACGGGTCAAGTGGCAAGAGATGATTACCGATGGCGCGAGGCGTGAAGTGCGGCCGGCCAATTTCTTGACCTGAAAAGAAAGGTTCGATCAAATACAAGTGATCATCGCGAAGCCAAATTTGGTGAAGTGAAGGCTTACCGGCCGATTTTTTGGGGACTCGGACCGGCGGGGCATCGGGCTGGAATGTTGACCGACTCGGACTCGAAACCCCGAGTTCGGCCGCCGCTCCAACGGCCACCGGCATTTCCTCGCTGGCGACGGCGTTGAGGAACTGCGCGACGGTCGGGTCCAAGGAAGGAGGCTATCGGCTGGCGCCGCCGGCGTCTTCTCTTTCAGCCTCTTGGGGGCAGGCGCAGCCGACGGCCGTGGAGGTGGTGCAGCCCTTTTCTTCTGGGCGATCGGCTGGCACACCTGCCCTCGCAGCAGCGACGCCAGCTTCGGCGCCCCCCAGCCGATGGCCGACGGAGCGAGGCCGCCCCCATCCAGAACACCTCAACGGTATACGATGGGGCGCCCGAAATCGCTCACCGTCGGCCGCTCCGTCTCCGTCTCCTGCAAATCAAAGGGCAAATGTTAATCGGCTATATCAGCCGATGATAAAGAGAAGAAAATTAGTTGGGACTTGAAGCTTACCGAGGGGATCTCCTCGGGCAGGAGAAGGTCGACGTAATGAGACGACCGCTGATGGAAGATGTGGCGCTTGATTTCAGTCCACCATTGGTCGTAAGCGGCGCTTTTCTTCAACGCCAGTGTCATCACGCCGACGTCGCCGAGGGGAGGGCCGATCCATTATCAGGTCCTGGCTTACCACTCCCCTCGTCTCAATCTTATCGGTGTAAAAGAAGTCGATGGGCAGCTGCCCAAGACCGAACTGCCTCGCCGCCGACACCGGGTAATAGATTTCGTAGCTCTTGGCCACTGATCGGCCCTGATGGATCCCGGTCGACAAGATGCAGGGGGATAGAGCGGCGATGAACAGCTCCCTGCACCGCGGGTTGTCGGCTGAGTTGACATCTTCCCAATTGAAGTCGGCCAGCAACTCGAACAGCCCCCGGTCCCGATAAAAGTACCAGGCGCGGTTCTCGCGAGACAGCCCGTCGTAGAAGGCTATGAACCATTCGGCCAGCAGTTCGGCCAATTGCTTTGAGCCTATGTGGGCGGCTGCTGCCTCTCCGTAGCTCGTGCACCTGGTGGTGGTGATCCGGTTGCCGTCTTCATCTTCGATCGGCTCCAGTCTTGGGAATACGGCATCTATCAGAGGGAGCCGACCGACCACTCTTTGGGTTGCCAGCACTAACCAGATCTGAAGGAACCACCAGGGGCCGCCTGTGGTGATGGGGGCATTGGCGGCTATCTTCGCAGCGGCCTGATGCAACATCTGATATAAGTAGCCGAGGAGGTACTTCCCCGACGCAAGTTTTCCCCCATCGGCCAGGACTTCGGTCACGACCTGCCAGTTGGCGGTCGGCCCGCAGCTCGATCCACAGAACACAAATTTTTTGAGCCACATCATCAAGAATACGGCGTGCTCCCTGTGGCCGACTAATCTGTCCCTCATGTTCTGGGCGATGAAGCTGCTCCAGCCGCTGATGGTCTTGGTTTTGAACTGGTGCTGCCCTTTTCGGCTCAAGCTGCTGGGGTTGGCCGACGACTCGATGTCCAGCCCAGTCGTCATGTACACGTCGGCCAGCGTGATTGTCATCAGCCCTTGACGAAAGATGAAGGTGTTGAAGCTGTCGTTCCAGAAATAAGTTGCGGCCGATAGAAGCGGCTCGTCCTTTTCCATGCCGGCGATGGACAGGGCCAAGCACTGGGCGATCCCGGTCTCCTCCCACTGTGTGTATTTGGCCGATCGCACCCTTTTGTACCACTCAACCCAGGCTGCGTCAGTGGTCGGCCATGATTTGAACGTCCCGTTCCAGTGGGCGAGGGATGGCTTGGCGGTGTTGAAGGGGATCCGGTTGTTTTCGGCTACGATCACATTGGCTAGATCTGTGTTGCCGATGGGGCCGAGAAAGTACCGTTCTGCTTGTGTCAGGTTTGGGATAAGCACTTGACGCGACAGGTGCTACAGTTCAGAAAAAGAAAAGAGGGGCGCTAATCAAGAAGGAAAAAGTACTAATTGATAAAAATGAAGAAAAGTGCTACTCAAAAATGGTTGAACTTAATATTAATTCAATGTGTTTAAAGGAGCAGATTAGAAAGAAAGTTATGGATCAAAAGGGAGTACCTCAGGGAACTCGGCCATGGCGGCGGCCAGAACAGCAGCGGTGGTTGGCGCAGCGGCTACGGCTGGCGTGGCGGCGGTGGCTGGCGCGACGGAGGTGCTCGATGCGGCGATGGTGGAGGCCATCGGAGTGCTTGAGGAAGAAGGTGCGTCTGGTCCGTGGGAAGCGATGAGGTTTGATGAACGCCGGTGGGATCGCCGGAGAGGAGAGAAAAGGCAAGAAACTTGTGTGCAAAGGAGGCTGAGTGCGCTTTGAAGGCGTAAGCGTCTCGGCCGAGGAGAGTGGATATTTAAAGGGCACTTGGGGGTAAGCCGAAGCGGTCTAGGTCAAGAAAAGAGCGGGAGTTTGAACAGGCAAGCAAATCCGTAACACTTCGTATCACGGACTTGGGGGGCATGTGTTAACACTGAAATTTGGTAATCGAATCCCTAAGTCTGCAAAGGCGAAGCAGAATCGGATCGGCTAGAGACAGGGGTCGCATCGGCTGAGGAGTGATCGGATGCAAGGCCAATCGGTTAAGGTTGGATTGGATAGGGATAGCCGATAGCTGATTCCAGGACCGGAAGAGAAGACCGTTTCTGATGCAGCAGTTTGAAGATAAATAGAAGATTCGGTTGTTAGTAGCACGTTAAATGATATTGCCACTTATGGATAGAGTCCTATAACGGCAATTGTATCTGTAATCTAGGGGTTTGTTTAGACTGTTAGTTGTAACATGGCATGGGTCTTTTCCGGGATAATGTTGTGTTTTAAATGGTAGTTTAGATAGAGTCCAGGGTTTGTACAGATAATTGTTTCTTGGGTATAAATAGGACCCGAGACCCCATGTAAAATAGAACAATCTCAATCAATCAAACCTTCAGCGCATCACCAACTTTTTCTTCAGACGAGCACTTTTTTTGGCTACGGGCTGCATCGTTTCGATCCCCGGATCTAGGTAAATGCTTGTCATTAATGGTATGATCTATTGTTTCTAGTGCTTCCATCGTAATGACACATTAGAATCAAGAGTTTATACTGCATTAGTTATCATAAGCGCATATAAATTAGATCAATATGTAGATCTATCTTGACATTGGCTAGTTCTGTCAAGAACTTGCAGCCGATAGGGCTAGATCTAAAGGTTGGCTGGTTTATATGTGGTATCCACCGTCTCGAGGGATATAAATCAGCTGAAACAGATCAGGTTTTTCTTTTTATACTTAATGCTGCATCGGGTTCGAACTATTAAGTCGTTTTTAGAACTATCAATGATCTGTTCGGCTGAGATTTATATTATTTAGAGACAGTGCTGGGGTTTCAGCCGGCCTTATCTGCCCTGATATATCTCTTTTAATATATTTATTATTAGATTTATATTAGGACTGCCTCTTATGTTAAGATCGCATTCTTGTCGGACGTCGCTAGCCAAAATCGGCCTACCATCGACAACTGATGGTCGATTTCCAGGCTATGCATCTGATTCAAGAATGATATCTTTCTATAAGATTCATCGGAGTACTAGCCGATTCATTGTTAGCTTTCCAGTATCGGCTAGGTTATCGATTCATATATTTATTGTCCTTTACTGTATTTAGGTTACACGGCTGATGCTGTCTCGGTATAGCCGATCCATTCCAGTCGTTTGGCTTAAATATGTTTTAGGATAGCATATATATGCTCGTGGATTCCCTCAGCCGATACGTGGGGATCTAACCTAACACTTAACGCATGTTTCCTTGTTTTTCTTGTTGATTAACGATCAAATCAATCGACACGCCCGCACAAAGACAAATGAGAAGGACTCGCACTGGAGTTAAGCGCATCTCCTGTGCCCGCGTGAGAGAAATTTCTTATCAACGTAAAGGAAAACAATAAAATAAATATTTGAAATAAAATTTTAAAAAAATATAAATTGGGGAGAGCTATGATTTAATAAAATTTGCTTTAAGACAAAATTATATTTTTGGATAACATACAAAAATTGCTAATTATAAATAAAAAGGAAGGTATAAAAAATTAAAATTAGGCAAAAACTTAAAATTTAATTAAATTGCAATCACGCAAAAATATTTGTTTAAATTTATGTGTGAAATGCAAAAGGGAACAAATAATAAAAAATGTAAAAAAATCAGGAAAAAGAAAAAAGGCGATGTTCATCGTGCGCGAGGTGTTCGGCCCCGTACACGGCCCCCACTCCCGCGCACTCCGCGCATCGCGCCGCCTCGCACACCGCGCCGCACGTCGTCGTCGCCATCGCCGTCCCCTCCCCCGTGGCGCCTATAAATTTCTCTCCCTCCCTTGCCATCTTTCCCCATTCTTTCCCTCTCCCGTTTCCCTCGTCGAGCGCCGCCACCGCGCCATAGTGCCGCTAATGTCACTGCCCTCGCCGCCACGTCGCGCCGTCTGGTGAGTCCCCCTCTCCCTTTGCCCCGTGCCGCCGCGCCCACGCCCGCCCGGCCTTGGCTCGGCCGAGCCGAGGAAGAAAGGGAAGAGAGAGAGGACGGAAAGAAGTAGAGAAGGAAGGAAGAACAGAGGAGGCAGAGGAAAGAAGGAAGAAGGAAGAAAGAGGGAAAAGAAGAAAAGAAAAGAAAGAAAAGAGGAAAATAAGAAAAAGAAAAATAGAGAAAATAGAAAAAAAAGAAATATATATTTAGGGAAAAGGTTTAAAATAAAAAATGTTAGGAAATAATTGTGAGATAGATAATAATTATAATTTTAGGAATTTTAATTGTGGACTTAGTTTGTTATTAAACCCTAATTTTATCGTATGGATTTTCTAAAATTTAATTTCTAAATTATTTAGTGTAGTGTCAAGCTTTAGGGTTAATTATTTTCGGATTCGATTATTTTAATCCTAGGGTTTGCCGGCCCGATAAAATTTGGAAATAAAATTTGAATTAACCATTTATTTCTAGGTATAATACTTTTGAATCATCGATCATAATATTTCTACAATTTAAAGTAAATTAACTTGGAATATTATCACCTCATAATTAATTAAATCGGTTTAACCGCGAAACTTCAAACTATTGTATCTCGCTCGTTTTAACGCGGATTTTAGTGAAACTTGAACCTAAATTCACCTAAAATCGTAGTCTAGTTTTAGGAGCCTCTTTTGCGATTTATTTAGCATTTTGGCGATTTTATTTGAATTCTAATCGAATTCAATTGAATTTCTCGCACGTATTTATAGAGTCCGAGGGAGCCGTTGAGTGCTGAAGATCCACGACAACAAGGATGCAAGCAAGGCAAGTCATCACTACCTTTGAGCATGTTGAACCCTTTTTGCGAACTTATGTTGTTTTTAAAATCAGATATGCATGCTATACACATAAGAACTCCCATACTTGTTATATGCCATACCTTGATATTGAACACTTGTATATTCTTTGTACCCTATAGTATCGTGCGTTCGAAGTCAATCTTTGACAAATGCTTAGCCCATGCTAAATTAGATCCATGCACATTCATATTTATCAAAGGTTATATGCTTGGGCAACTACCTTGGGGAAGGTGGTTGACATACGGCATGTGGAGACATGAGCGTCACATTGCCATGACAATGATGAAATGTTTTTGGATGGAAACTAAAAACCAAACAAATTTTTTAGACTGGGGCGGCTCGATGATTTGGGTGGATTTCGGTAAAGGCAAGTGTCGTCCCTGGTCAAGTAAGGACCGAGCCATGAGATAAACATGAAACAAGCTAGTACAACCGTACTTCTTGAATGGGTATAGACCAAGCGTAGTAAATAGCTGAACGGAGGCAGTACCCCTGCATAGTGGTTCACTTTGGTGTGTAATTAGGCGGGAAGCGTAATAGGCGGAAAGCCTACAGGCGGGAAGCCTACAAGCGGGAAGCCTACAGGTGGGGGATTACCATCTATGGGTAACCAAATTGAAATTGGACTTAATTATAACTTAAGGAATAAGTGAGTTTTTCCCCTTCCCGGGAGCGTCAGAACTCCTCTCATTGCTAGAAACCGTACGGCTAGAGTGCATGCAGATATGGAGCGGCGGGACAAGTTTTTCGCTTGGCTAGACTCTAAATTTTAAAATGATGGGATGGGCATGCATGATGATTTTTATGTGCTGGTGGATCAACTTCTCGGGAATGCGAGAAGGGGTAGACCCCAGAAAATCATGACGAACTGGTGGCGAGAAGCTATCCTTGGGATCACAATGGATGGTGGACAGAACCGTCGTTGATTAAATGAACTATGGAAATAAAATTTGATCAGACTTAGGTCTTAAGCTTGTGAAAAGAATTTTAAAATTGGCTTTATACAAAAGAACCACAACCATTCCTTGATTATCCCCTATCATATGCATCGTTGTTATGGTGGCTTGCTGAGTACGGTTGGTACTCACCCTTGCTATACGCAAAAACATTCAGATGTGGGCGATGAAGACCCTGAAGATTCGTACGCATACTACCAGGAGGGTATGGAAGACGATGGTGATTAGTAGGTCTTAGACTCCGGTCGTTGCCTGTGGCAATGGCGTGCCACTGCCTTCTTTCCGCTACCTTACCTATTTTTTGCTTTTGGTTGTATTTCGGACCGTTTGGTCCTATGTTCTAGATATTGCATTCGGGCGCTATATTGTAATATTTCGTGTAAGATGATTGATGTATCGTGCACACTTGATGAATCAATAATGTAATCATGGGTGTCAAACTACTCGATCCAGGGAAATTGTACTATGAACACGAATGATTCCTGTTACAAAAATGGGGGTCCACATAAACCATCTTTCGCTACTTCTTCAGTCACTTACTACATGTATTTTCCATATAGACGGAGCAGGGGTAGTTATTAACAGTACATGACAATAGAGCATTTAGATTGAATTTATCCTAACCATATGCATTTCAAGTTTGCACACCATCTTTTCAGAGTATCTATATCATCAATAACAGGCTCCAAGAATACATCAGGTCATTGCTGGGTTGTTTTGGTTCTTGGATTAACAAGCACAACATAATGTACTTTCTTTTGAAGCACAACCATGGCAGTAGGTTATAGTTTGCAATAAGAACTAGCCAAGTGTTGTAAGAACTGCTCATATCTCTAAAAGGATTCATGTCATCCATACACAAACATATCCTCATGTTTCTCGGGTCAGCTATGATTTCTTGGTATTTTCGATCGATATTCCTCCATTGAATCAAATCTGCAGGGTGCCTTAGCATATCATCGGTCTTTCTCTCTGTGGCATGCCAACATACTAACTCTGCTTCCTTGGGATTGGCAAAGATTCTCTTGAAACGATCAACGATAGGTAGATACCACACAACCTTCACTAGAACACCCCTCTTTGACTTTTTCCTTTGTTATAACTTCTCTTTTTCTTGTATCAAGAAGCCTTGCACACAGGACAAGCCTCTAAGTCCGCATATTGCTTGTGGTACAATATGCAGTCGTTTGGACAAGCGTGAATTATACTAACCTCTAACCTCAAAGGACACAAAACCTGCTTTGCTTCATATGTCATCTTGGGATGTGTTCCCCTTAGAAAGGAGGCCCTTCAATATACCCAACAGTTCTGTGAAACTCTTGTCTATCCATCCACTACTTGCCTTGAGCTTCATTATGTCCAGGGTTGCTGATAATTTGGTTTGTTTTGATTTGCATCTGGCATATAGAGGTTTCTCTGAATCACTGACCAACCTGGTGAAGTTCATGAAATCTCTCTCGTTGTAAGCTGACTCCTCGACATCACGCAACATGTCTTGTAGAAGATCGTGATCGACATCTACCATTTCATTTGCCAACAAAGAAGGTATAAACATGTCATGTTCATCTTCATCTTACTAATTTTGAGTGCCACTACTCGCTGCATCTGCAATATTGACTGATTCTTGCTCTCCATGCTTCGACCAACATGTGTAGCCCTTCATGAATCCTAGACATATCAGATGAGAGTGTACATCTACTCTGCTTTCAAACATCTTCTTATTTCTGTAATCTGCAAATGGACAAGTCTGCAAGTCATGTAATCGTTGTTTCTTCTTTTCCTCTCCTCCTTCACAACATTTATAAAATTTGAAATGCTACTTCTATAATCTTTGCTATGTTGATCAGTTTTGTACATCCACCCACTTCGGTCCATCGCTGCAAAAGTGAGCAATTAGATAAATTTTTTTGTACGATAAGAATTACAAACTTTGTAGGGATTATTTATTTATTAGTACCTAGATATCCTTTTCATAAATTTTCTTTCTTTTTAAAAGGAAAAGTTCGCCCCTTAGCCCTCCCACCACAAATGTGAATAGTACACTTGGTTGGGATAACCATTCGACAAAGTGGTTGGGGTATTTATAGTGTGTAATATCGGTAACGGGCCATAAATGGAGTATGTCAATAACCTAATCATCAGTGACGGGCTTTAAGGTTATCTTTGTTGGGCTTTAGAATAGGACTATCACCGATGATACTCATCGGTGACGGTGATACGTACTGACCCATCACCAGTAATCTTTGTTGGGTCGATAACCGTCACCGATGAGTGTCATTGCTGACAGGGCCAACCATTGTGGCCTATGGTGAGTGCTGTATGGGTGCTTCTCTGTGGGTCTTTTATTCCGGCTTGACAAAGGTAAAGCCTATGTGACGGGCCGCAGGCCTTCGTCACGGATGAACCGTTCACGATGTCAGGTTCTGTATTAGTGATAGGCTCTTAGTACATTTATAAACTATCCTCTTACAACTATTTGGATGATAAAAGACTAACAATTAATGCACCAAAATATTTTATCAATATTTATCCTTCCATTTATTTATTCTCGTGCAACAAAGTTGCATTTTATAAACGCTGAGGATTTATGAGTTGTTGCAACAATTGTCATGCGTAACAAATATGTTTCTCTCTCTTTTCCTCTCTCTTCTATATCGGCAAACTTAATTACCTTATTAACAACTTTAAGATCAAGCTATTAATGACCGTTGCGCATGTCTAAGAGAATATGGATGGTTCATTCTCGTGATAGTCTAAACTTACCATAGTAAAGATCAGGGAGCTATAGTTTGAAAGGAAACCTTAGACCTCCAAAAAGGGCAAACCCACAACGAATGATATGTGGGGGTAGCTTGGCCTCCCTGGCGCTCTCAAAGCCATCCACCCCCTGCACCGCCATTTCCCTTCCATCTCTCTCCTCTCTTGCCCTAGAGAGAGGGGGAGGGAACGAGAGAAAACAAAAGCGATTTTCTTCATTCCTAGCCGTCGCCGGGGGAGTGTTACATATCACATATGGCCCTCGAGGAAGGTGGCGGCAGGGTCTTGGCCGAGTCCTGCATCAGGCGAAGAATAGGATTCATTTGACCAAGATGGCTGCAGCGACATGGCTTTTGGCGGGCTTGGCCTCGTGCACTCACGACTATGGTTATGGTGACAGCAGTGCAGCAAGTCGTGGAACCGCTGCTACCCATATCCTCTTCCGAGTCTGGCCACCACCGTCACGATGGCGCTTGGAAGGAGGTCAAGTCTAGATCACCATAGATCTAGGGACAAGGCCATCAACGTTAGGAACATTAACATCGGTGACACCTATGGACGCCACACACCTTCCTATAGGCAATGCCATTGACGCCTTCTATGCCTTATTGTGGACTTCTCTAGACATGTCTGGAATGGCAACGACACCATCCTAGATACCATGACCAGGGTACCGGATTCCGCGAAAGCCGGCCCGGCTTTCGCGGCTTTCGGTCGTTTCGCGGGGGTGCGGCACGGCATCCCTGCGGTTTTGTTTAAATAATTTCGTGGAAATTCAAAAAATTTGAAAAAATGATTTTAACACAAAAATATATATTTTTTATAAAAGATACAAATTTGCGATGTTTGCTGCGAAAACCGCGGTATATGGCGTGGTTTTCGCGCGGTTTCGTGAAAACCGCGGTACGACGCGGATTTCGATTTGGTTCAAATTTAAATTATGGTTTTCACGGTTTTCGCGGTTTTGCGTGGTTTTCGTGCGGTTTTTGCGGTTTTTCACGCGGTTTTCGCAGACGCACGAAATCGTTTAAATTCAAATTTGTTACTGTTCATTATCGCTGGCTTTCACGAATTTCGGCGAAATTCGCCGTGCCGCCGAGGGACGGCACGGCATATGTCGCCGGTATTGCAAACCCCGACCATGACCTCCTTAGGGGTGTATTGGAGGTTGGTCGGCTTCGATGGCTATGGAAGTGGCCAGTTTTACGCGAATGACTGATTTACAGCTCGATTGCATTGCTCTTTAACTGGTGTGTGTGAAATTCGATCTATACAACGATTGGCCGCTGATCTTGAAGATTCTTTTTTCGGTTGGAAGAAGACGATGACTACATGCAGGTCGTTGGGAAGAAGCAATGGTTATGCAAATTCTCACATATCACAGATGGAAAATTTATGTCTTTGAGTGGTATTCTAAGTAGTTTTCTTGTTTTAATCAAGCTGTGATTTTATAATTTAATATCGTTCATCCTACAGCCTCTATAATAATTGTCTATATCTTTTTCGAACAAAGGCCAAAATGAATTCAATTAACTTTAAAAAAATGTGTGTGCCCATAATTCAAAGGTGTTAAGCATGTGTAAAAAAAGTAAATTGGATTCACGGTACATAAACTTGGCAAAGTAAAAGTACAATTTGGTGCAAAAACTTGAAAAGTGAGCATGCTGGTGCAAAAACTTACATGTGTGTGCAATTGAGAGCAATAACTTAATAAGTGAGTGCACGATGCAATTGATATAATAACTCAAAGAAGTGATGCAGCAACTTAATTATTTCGAGTATTTTTTATACACATTCAGTTTTTAAATATTTATTTTGTAAATATACTTCGCAGATTTGTACGAGCATACTTAAATTTTGTAATTCTAGTAATTAAATTTTACAATTTAGAAATGTTTGTATTTCGGTTGAGATTTGAGAAAGCAAATTGTTGGTGCAAATTGGATGAGCAACGTAATTCTTATATATTAAATTCAAGATTAATGATAAGATAATATCCACAGGATTGGTATGTGATGTCATATTGACCTCGTGAAAAAAACTCAACTACCATTCGATAACCAAAACAAGACATACTTAACCAAAAGTTTTTTTTTGACACCTAGCCTGCTAGACTAAAATACTAAATTGTTAAGTTCTTAGTACTAGAATGCACTTATCAAGTTATTGCATTTGGACATTTAATTCTTAAGTCTCTGTAAAAGATTGTAGGTAGTTGTTGTACCGCGAGCGTAATTTACTCGTAAAAAAAAGTTGCACACTTGTGGGTGAGGTGTGTATACATGGATTCGAAGGAACAAAAAGAAGGTTTCAACTATTTTGCTAGAATGCTATTATTGATTCTCCTTAGATAATATATATGGACAGTTCATTCTCCTGAAAGTCTAAACTTACCATCATAGTAAAGATGTAGTTTGATTGAGAGGAGATCGGCTAAAAATGGCAAACCCAAGAACGAATGATGCGGGAGAAGTCTCTCAAAGCCAACCACCCCCTGCACCGCCATTTCCTTCCATCTCTCTCCTCCTCCTCTCTTGCCCTGGAGAGAGAGGGAGGGGGTCGGAAGAGAGAGATCACCGCCCTCCGGAGCTCGCGCGTCGCCGTCCGCGCGTTCGATCATTCAACTCGTCAACAATTCCGGCGACGACCGTCGCCATACGGTGCGGTGGCGCGGGGGCGGTGGCGAAGATGGGCAACTGCTGCGTGTCCCGGCCGTCCGGCAACAAGCGGCGGCGCTGCGGCAGCTCCAGCGCCCCGCACCACCACCACCCCGGCGGCAGGCGCCTCATCGGCGCCGCCAACATGCGGTGCCTGTCGACGTTCTCCTCCGTGTCTGACGCGGCGCGCGCCGTGATGTCCGAGCCGGCGACCGTGCTGGGCAGCAACAACAAGGGCGGCGGCGTGACCACCACGGCGGCGGCGGAGGAGATGCTCCGGCGGTACGAGATCGGGGAGGAGCTCGGGCGCGGCGAGTTCGGGGTGACGCGGCGGTGCCGGGACTCCGCCACCGGCGAGCAGCTGGCGTGCAAGTCGATCAGCAAGCGGAAGCTCCGGAGCAGCGTGGACGTGGAGGACGTGCGGCGGGAGGTGGCCATCATGCGGTCGCTGCCGGCGCACCCAAACGTTGTGCGGCTCCGGGAGGCGTTCGAGGACGCCGACGCCGTCCACCTCGTCATGGAGGTCTGCGAGGGCGGAGAGCTCTTCGACCGCATCGTCGCGCGCGGCCACTACACCGAGCGCGCCGCCGCTGCCGTCATGCGCACCATCATGGACGTCGTCCAGGTCTCAGTCTCTCTCTTCATCCATCCATGCTTGCATGCAATCTATTCATATGCATTTGATCTGCAATCAAAGCTGTTCAATTTCAAAGAAAGAATGAGCATTTGATCTGATAGAATTACGAGCAGTTCTGGTTCCTAATGTAAAGACTGCAGAACACAATTTACAATGCACTGCACATTGTACAATCCAAAGTTTAAATAAAATTTACATACGTCATTTGAGTGGTTTTTACTGGACCAAATTAAGTTTACTGCAGTAATGCATAGGGAAAGCTTGTAAAATATCAGCGTGCACCACCCACATGCTCATGCTTTGAACAGGCCTGATTTAAGGTTAAAATCTTTCAGAGTCTGCAGTAACATGGCAAAATATGTCAAAGTACATTCTACATGGTCATGTCATGTAAATGTGAAATGTGCAAAAAAGCCGATCCTTCTAACTTCAACCAAAATGTTTGAGCTCAATTTGCTTCCAGTAGCCTTTCAAGAAATAGTATCCATTGAAGCATAAAACTGATAACCAACAATTAATATTTACTGCAAAGTAAACAAATACCTCTTTGAATTGATTGCTCAAATATAGAGTGTGAAAAATATTTGATACATTGTTACAACTTTTTGCAGCACTGTCACAAGAACGGCGTCATGCATCGGGACCTCAAACCTGAGAACTTTCTGTATGCCAATGCATCTGAGAACTCCCCCCTCAAGGTCATCGACTTCGGCCTCTCAGTGTGCTTCAAACCTGGTACAAAATATGACAAAACCACAGCTATTTCGCATATTTGAATCCACAGATACCATATATCAACAAATATGTAAGTATCGATCATGCACGATTTTTCTCCATTAGGTGCAAGATTCAATGAGATTGTTGGATCTCCCTACTACATGGCACCAGAAGTCTTGAAGAGAAACTATGGACAAGAAATAGACATATGGAGTGCAGGAGTCATACTGTACATCTTACTATGTGGTGTTCCTCCTTTCTGGGCCGGTAAGTCTCAGTTTAGGTATGCATGGAAAGTGCCAGGTTTTGTCCATGTTTACCAATGGTCCATGTTTTCTGATGAAATTTTGCAGAGACCGACGAAGGGATTGCACAGGCAATCATCCGGTCACATATTGACTTCCAAAGAGAGCCTTGGCCAAAGGTGTCAGAGAATGCCAAGGATCTTGTAAGGAGGATGCTTGATCCAAGCCCATATACTCGGTTGACGGCTCAACAGGTTCTAGGTAATTAAGTCTTATCATTTTTTTTGCCACATCTAATACATGGCTGGCCTGATTCTAACAATCATTTCTGGACTTCGAGAATGAAGAGCATCCTTGGATACAGAATGCAAGTGCAGCTCCCAACATTCCTCTGGGAGAAGCAGTCAGGTCCAGGCTGAAGCAATTCACTGTTATGAACAAGTTCAAGAAGAAGGCCTTACTTGTAAGCTGACAGTTCTTTTTAGTTTGTGTTTATTCCTAGCTGTTTGTGTAACTGAGTATTGATACTGAACTTATTGTTGGTAAGGTGGTGGCGGAGTACTTACCAACCGAAGAGCTGGATGCAATCAGGGAGCTGTTCAACATGTTGGACACCAACAAGAAGGGGCACTTGACACTAGAAGAGCTCAGAAAGGGACTGCAAGTAATAGGGCACAACGTCCATGACACAGATGTCGATATGCTCATGGAAGCTGTGAGTTCCTCTTCACTTACACTACTCTGGTTCCACAATCTCAGCTTTTTACCACTTGCAAGATGAACTCTTTTTCAATCCCACCGGACTATTAAATTGTTCTTAACCAGTGGATGATTCACAGATTATATGAGATCCTCCTGTCTGTGTTCTTATTCTATATAGGCAGACATAGATGGAAATGGCATGCTGGACTGCAAGGAGTTTGTGACAGTATCCATTCACCTGAAGAAAATCCGTAGCGAGGAGCACCTTCCCAAGGTGTTCAGCTTCTTCGACAAGAACGGGAGCGGGTACATCGAGATCGAAGAGCTGAAAGAAGCCCTCTCCCCAAGAGGCGACCAGAAGTCGATCGATGACATATTTCTGGATGTTGACATAGACAAGGTTAGGCCACTTTCATTAACAACAACTAGCAAACTATGTCACACCACAAGTATTGAGTAAGTTTGCAGCAGTACTTTAACTGAAGTGTGTTCTCTAGGATGGGAAGATAAGCTACGAGGAGTTTGAGTTAATGATGAAAGCTGGAATGGACTGGAGGAACACATCCCGACAATACTCGAGAGCAGTTTACAACACTCTCAGCCGCAAGATGTTCAAGGAAGTGTCCCTGAAGCTTGATCACAGTGGTCCACTTGTTGCAGCAGGGAAATAGCAACGAGCTGTTAACTAAGCGATGTGTTCTCTTGCTCACTCATAACCGAGAGAATGTGAAAAACATGCGCAGTTTTCCTTGTTTGCGTATTGGTCTCCACAATTTTGGGATGCAAAGGTACCACGGGGTTCAGTGACCCTGAATGTTCCAGATGCAGATGCCAAAGAGCAGGATTAAATACACCCTTTCTCTTTCTCCGGAAAAAAAGGGGAAAAAGAAAGAAAGAGTTGTACGACTTTGAAGTCACTCTCCATGCTTGTTAATGTAAAAGCAGAGGTAGGCCGAATCTCATATTGTTCCACACAGAAGGCAGCAATACCCTATACCACTGACCGCTTTGGTAGAAACAAGAATATAAGATCGTTGAATTCAACTAAAAAGGGAAATAAATAGTTCAGAATTGAAATTATCTGCACTATAATCGATCTCAACGGTATTACTAATAGGCTCATAGCAGATTAAATTTAAGTGCTAGTTTAGCATGTGTTGTAACTTTTGTGCTGACAAATCATGACCCATCAGGTCAGTTTCAGTTCCTAACCAACCATAAATACGCCATTGATTTTGTGAGCAAAAAACATTTAGTGAAATACTAGGAAGGATATCATCAACATTCACGTAGTAGTTATATTGGCATGAAGAGGTACCAACTGACTCAAGCACTGCTGTTGTTACACAGTTTCCTATCATGTAATTATCCTTCTTGGCAGAAAAGAAAAACTCTCTCTGTTTTAGAATATACTCCTAGGTGACTTTTACTTCTACTGGTCTCTACGGTAGAATAGGCCGTGCCCCTGTTTTGTTGAACATAAAACTGATCTTATTGTTCAAAATTGGAGACTCAAATTTGGTGATTGAGCACCAAATAGCTACGGTGTTGTTTGGCATTTTAGTCAAGAGACTAAAGATTAATCCCTGGACTAAAACTTTTAGTCCTTTCCTGTTTGGTTGTAGGGACTAAAAGGGACTAAAGGTAGTTAATTGCATTGTACAAAGACCATGTTACCCCTATATAGCCATACAAGCTAACAATAAAAATTCCATTGAAAATACAACTTAGAGGCAAGGATACTTTGTATACATGACTCAACAAATATTTATACAATAACATGAATTGCAAACACAGTACCACAAAAATATTGTTGTCCCTGCTCATACGAATAATATTTTATTACAAATTAAAATGAAAGTGCTTAATATTAAAAACTACTCGTTCCACGAGAACAATAAAAAGACAATCATATATTTCTGAAAGTCCAAAGGCCATCGGCAACCGAGTCCCGAAAATGATTCATCACCTGGCTATCCAAAAAATTGGTTGCATTGTTTGATGGAGAAGAACCTGTTCCGGCTAATGGAACATAATTTGCATTTTGGTCACAATGGTCGAATTCTTCATCAGCTAGCTTACTATCTCTAATAAAATTATGCAGTGCTATGCAGGCAACAATTATTTTGCTTTGTTTTTTTTGATAACTGGGTAATTGAAATAAAATCCTCCACTTATTCTTGAAAACTCCAAAAAATCTCTCTATGACATCTCTACAAGAAGAATGACAGTAATTGAAGTGCTCTTTTTTCCCTCTAGGCATTATACCCTCATTGTACTCCTGAAAATGATATGTTGTACCCTTATATGGTGCAAGATAACCAGGTCTGTTAGGGTAACCCGAGTCGACTAGATAAAACTTTCCAAGAGGTGGTCGTGAAAACTTATCACCCAATCTGTTTTGAGCATCATTAAACACCCTCATGTCATGAACCGACCCAGGCCATCCAGCAAGAACAAAAGTAAATCTCATATCAAAATCCTTATGTATGTTCATATGTTGCACAGCAGTGGAAACTGGCACCACAACTTGAATATGTGTCCCATCTATTGCTCCAATGCAATTATCCAAGTACGGTGCATACTTTGCAGATCGTAACTTTTTGTGCACGGTTGTAAACTGAGGATCTTTTGGTTTAATGATATCTTTTGCAAGCTTGATTATCACTGTTAATACCTCATTAAACTTTCGAACTATTGTTTCCAAAGACCTAACAAATCGATTTTCAACTTGTCTAAGCGATTGGGGGGCACCGACTATCCAAAAAAGATGGCTAAAGACTCAATTGAGGACATATTTGTGGTGGACTTCACCCCATAAGACTCCATAAACACATTATGCAATTTCTCAAACACTGGTATGCTCATTCTAAACATGTTGTAACATGCAGTTATGTTGCCTAGTGTTCTCATTGTTAGTGATATGCCCTAGAGGCAACATGGAGATGTTGGATATCACGTCAATGTTTATGTATTTATGAATAAAGTGTTATTCAGTTCCATGAAATAGACATCTTGTATTGATCAATAAGTACGTGACTTATTTATGAGACTCGATATGTATGAATCTATTTCTAAACGATCCCCGATCATATGTCATATTGTTGGAACAAATATGATTCTAAGATCGGCATGTTTATTGATTGATGATCATGTCTCATAGATCATGGGTTTGGAGATTCCAAATCAATAAACATGGACATATATGTTGGAGAACACATTGTTGGATAGACCCACCATGAGACACTACAGAATTAATGTGTCATTAGTTGGTCTCGAGGTAGTGTTGGTACAAAGTCCTTAGACCGAGATCACCATGGATTCCAACATGTGTAGTAGCCTACTTTGGGACTACCAAACGTTATTCCGTAACGGGTGGTTATAAAGGTAGTTTTCGGGTTTGCTATGAAACATGGAGTGGGATGTGAGTGATCAAGATGGAATTTGCCCCTCCTTTGGAGAGATATCTCTGGGCCCCTCGAGGTAATGGATTATGGAAATGCATGGCCATGCTAAGTTGATTGAGGAGTCAATCAACAGACAGATAATCCAATACGGTTCGAGTGAATGGTTAAGCTATTGAAGGGATGGCACACATCTTGCCTATAGCTTAACGGTATCGTGAGGCAAAGAGATTTGTGTACACATTACAGGTTCGAGCCGATATTATTCTTGTATACTATGGTGTCAATATGTGCCGCTAGGCGCCTGTTGACGTCGGCTGAGTTGGACTCGAGCCGACGATCGGCTAAGTTAGACTATAGCCGAAACCGAGTATACCTGAACCTTCAGGGTCGCACGCTTAAGGGGATAAGAACAGGCATTCGAGTTGGACTCGGATACGGCTCGATCGGATAGGGATCCGATCGGATAGAGTCCTATGGGCTTACGACGTGTGGGCGGCCAACTCTATGAGATACGGATGAGATCCGATTCAAAATAGAGTCCTAATCGGCCACTAGTCCCAGTCGGCCAACTCTATATAAAGGAGGGAGGGGTGGAGAGTTGCGTCATGTCAATTGCATCGCGTGCAACAGAAGTCGCCGAGATCAATCTCCACGGAAACCCTCCCCACTTTCGAGCCAAACCCTAGCCTTGCATCGCGTGCTAGCACACGGGTGTACGGCGTTCGTCCCCGGACGTGTGGATACCGGTAGAGGCGCTGCTACATTGCGCGCGTTGATCGGCCGGATCGGCCTGCAATCGGAGCGATCGGCGTGGTGGAATCGGCTGCGGTCGGGCGCATCGGAGCGAGGCGTGAGAACGCGGCCGGACGACTCGAATCGGCTCGTCTCAGGAATCGGCTACACCGTTCGGATCGGATTGCCCCGATTGGCTATTCCGCTGCACTCTACTCCAATCGGTAACGATCTATCGGCCCTTACTTGCAAGTGTTCCTGGTTTGCGCGGTTAAAATTTTTGTTTTCGGCTAGCGTAGCCTCCGCGTAACCCTTCAGTGGTATCAGAGCTAATCTTGCTTAGTTCGAGTTTTAGATTGGATCTGGAACAAGTTTTGCGCACGGGTTGATTAGATCAATCGGTTTTACGGGATCTGTTGAGGAGAGTTAATGGTAATTGCGTTCCTTGATAGTGTATCGAAACGGCGTAATGTGATTACGTCGAAGCAATTTCCATATAACTCGGTTTGAGTTGGGTTTGAGATAGCGTTCCTTGATAGTGTATCGGAACGGTATAATGTGATTATGCCGAAGCTATCTCGTAGTCCGATCTTGTTAGCTGCCTCGCGCCTACGCAAACCATCTCCCTTGATAGTGTATCGGGACGGCATAATATGATTATGCCGACATGGTTTCCGTAAGCGATTTCATAGATTGGATCTATGAATTTCGTGTGGTGTGCGTACCCCCTTATAGGTCGTCTCGATGCCGTAGCTCTGCGATAAGTAGAAAACGTTTCTACGCCTAACTTGTTTTTGCGAGAGAATGCTTTGAGATGGTATGGCCCTATTGTATGTATGAGATGTATGAGATGCATGTGATGCATGTAATATTCTTTCATATGTGCAATCTCTCGTAATATTCTTTCATACGTGCAATGCTTGTAATATTCTTTCACGACTGCGAGTCGATGTAATCTTCAATTAGAGCTTCTACAGTAGTAGCTTAGTTTGAAGAAATCAAGCATTCGGCACTCGAAAGAACGGTGATGAAGATGGAGATCCTTGACAGGCATGGAGATGGAGATCACCATGTGAAGGGGGCCATACTATTTCACTATATGCTATTCTTCTTGCTTTCATATGTGATATGTTTGTTTGATAGGATAGCATCCCTCGCAAAAATTAAGTAGTAATGATGCCCTTTCAAATGTTGCACCCGTCACCGTTATGCTCGTCAATGGTGGGTCCGCCAAAGCAGAGTGCCATTCTCTATCATAACACGAGGGGTATATGTCGACATATACATGCAGGAGCATTTGGTTTACTTAACAAGGCTATCAAAACAGTTTTGGGCCTTGGGGCATAGGTTGGCGCCGGGGCATGGAGATGCCACACCAACAACAAGAGTCACATAGAGATGTGATTAGCAAGGTGTTGCTTACGATGTTACTAATTTTCTAGCGGTGATGCCAAAGCTCACTAGAAAATTAATTAACATGTGGATCTTGACCCAATACGTAACCTAGAGGGAAGGTGAAAAATACGTAATGGGAGTCTAATGTTAAATTGTTTAACAAAAGACATAGCATAAACATTGTGCTAAACTTTGCTTTTACTCTTGTAGAATAAATGGCGACTAATACTACACCCAGTACCTTTAACTTGCGATCTATTCTCGAAAAGGAAAAACTAAATGGAACAAACTTTATGGATTGGTATCGCAACTTGAGAATTGTTCTCAAGCAAGAGCGTAAGGAGTACGTTCTTGAAGTACCTTATCCGGAGGATTTGCCTAATAATGCCACCGCAATCGCACGGAGAGCTTACGAGAAGCACACTAATGATGCCCTAGACATAAGCTGTCTCATGCTTGCTACAATGTCCCCCGAGCTTCGAAGCAATATGAGAGCAGCGATGCTCACACTATTATTCGGGGACTGCGTGGCATGTTTGAGAACCAAGCTCGGGCCGAGAGGTTTAACACCTCAAAGTCCTTGTTTGCGTGCGAGCTTGTTGAGGGAATCCCGTCGTCCGCATGTGATAAAAATGATTGGCTACATTGAGAGTCCGGAAAACTAGGTTTTCCCCTTAGCCAAGAGTTGGCTACTCGATGTGATTCTCCGCCGCTCCCTCCGAGCTTCGAGCCATTCATATTAAACTATCACATGAACAATATGGATAGAACCTTGGCTGAATTGCATGGGATGCTAAAGACATGAGGAGAGTATCCAGAAGAATGGTCATCATGTGATGATGATGCGAAGGCTAAACGCAAACCATCTGTCAAGAAACTTTGCACCAAGAGGAAGTTAACTCCCGATGAGATCGCGAGTGCCTCTAATGCAAAGAAGGGCAAGAAGGGTCGGCGGCATCGATGCCGTTTGCTTCTATTGCAAGGAGACAGCCACTGGAAGAGGAACTGCAAGAAGTACATGGAGGATCTAAAAAGAAGCAAAGTACGACTTCGCCGGTATTAATTGTATAGACATTAATCTTGCTACTTCACCTACCGACTCTTGGGTATTTGATACCGGATCAGTAGCTCATATTTGCAAATCGTTGCGGGAATGAGAAGAAGTAGAGGATTGAGAAGGGGCGAGGTGAACCGCGCGTCGGCAATGGAGCAAGCGTTGTTGCTGCGATTCTTGACAGCAGTACCACTTCATTTACCTTCGGGATTAGTTTTGGAATTGAATAATTGTTATTGTGTTCCAACACTATGTCAAAACGTTATTTCCGCTTCATGTTTGCAAGCGGAAGGATATGATTTTAGATCAATGGACAATGGTTGTTCAATATATCTCGAGATATGTTCTATTTTCATGCTCCATTGGTGAATGGATTATACGTTTTGAATCTTGAAGCGTCTCCCATCTATAACATTAATACGAAAGGCAACTCTCTAATGATATAAACCCCACGTTTATCCGGCATTGTCGCTTAGGCCATATAAATAAGAAACGCATGGAGAAGCTCCATAAGGATGGATTGCTTCACTCTTTTGATTTTGAATCATTTGAGACATGTGAGTCTTGTTTACTTGGCAAGATGACAAAGGCACCTTTCACGGGGCACAGTGAGAGAACAAGTGACTTGTTGGCACTCGTACATACCGATGTATGTGGACCAATGAGCTCAACGGCCGAGGTGGTTATCGTACTTCATTACCTTTATCGATGACTTTAGTAGATATGGCTATATCTACTTAATGAGGCATAAGTCCGAATCCTTTGAAAAGTTCAAAGAATTCCGAATGAAGTACTGAGAATCATTTAGGGAAAACAATCAAGTTTCTACGATCGATCGTGGAGGGGAATACTTGAGCCAAGAGTTTGGTAATCATCGAAAGATTGTGGAATTGTTCCACGCTTGACTCCGCCCGAACTCCACAATGGATCGGAGTGTCCGAACGGAGAAATCGCACCTTGTTGGACATGGTGCGGTCGATGATGAGCCAAAGTGATCTTCCATTATCCTTCGGGGATATGCTCTTGAAACATGTGTCTGCTCACACTAAATAGAGTTCCATCTAAGTCGGTTGAAAAGACACCATATGAGATATGGACAGGGCAACCCCTAGTTTGTCTTTTCTCAAAATTTGGGGATGTGAGGCTTATGTAAAACGTTTACAATCGACAAGCTCACACCCAAATCGACAAGTGCTTCTTTGTGGGATATCCTAAGGAAACTAAGGGATATTACTTTTATAATCGGGAACAAGGCAAAGTGTTTGTCGCCCGACATGGTGTCTTCTTGGAGAAAGAGTTTCTTTCAAGAAGGGTTAGTGGGAGCAGGGTGCATCTTGAAGAAGTTCAAGAAACACCGGAAAATGTTTCGCGACACGAACCACAACAGGAGGAGCAAAGTGTTGCGCCACCGGTTGTAGATACACCGCCCCACGAAGGTCGAAAGATCACGTCGTGCGCCCGACAGTACACAAGTGCGGAACAACGTGATATATTGTTGTTGGACAACGATGAACCTAAGACCTATGAGGAAGCGATGGTGGGACCCGATTCCAACAAGTGGCTTGGAGCCATGAAATCCGAAATAGAATCCATGTACGACAATCAAGTTTGGAACTTGGTTGATCCACTGATGGTGTCAAAACCATTGAGTGCAAATGGGTTTTTAAGAAAAGGCCGATATGGATGGAAATGTTCACATCTATAAGGCGCGATTGGTGGCGAAAGGTTTTAAACAGATTCAAGGAGTTGATTATGATGAAACCTTCTCGCCCGTCGCAATGCTTAAATCTATTCGGATTATCCTAGCGATTGCTGCATATTTCGACTATGAGATATGGCGAGATGGATGTCAAAACGGCTTTCCTAAATGGAAACCTAAGCGAGGATGTATACATGATACAACCTCGGGGTTTTGTCGATCCAGAATCACTGGAAAGATATGCAAGCTACGAAATCCATTTATGGATTGAAGCAAGCATCTCGGAGTTGGAATATTCGTTTTGATGACGTAATCAAAGGGTTTGGTTTCATCAAAACGAAGAAGAGGCCTGTGTTTACAAAAAGGTCGGTGGGAGTGCAATTGTATTTCTAATCTTATATGTGGATGACATATTGCGATTGGAAATGATATCCCTATGCTTGAATCCGTCAAGTCTTCATTGAAAAATAGTTTTTCCATGAAAGACTTAGGGAGGCAGATATATATTAGCATTCGGATCTATAGAGATAGATCCAAGAGGCTAATTGGATTAAGCCAAAGTACATACATTGACAAGGTGTTGAAAAGGTTCAACATGCATGATTCCAAGAAAGGTTTCTTGCCCATGTCACATGGCATTAATCTTAGCAAGAATCGGTGTCCTCGGACACATGATGAGCGGAATAAGATGGGTATGGTTCCATATGCTTCGGCAATTGGATCCATCATGTATGCCATGCTTTGTACACGCCCGAGATGTCTCGTACGCTTTGAGTGCTACGAGCAGATACCGTCCGATCCAGTGAAGGACACGGATGCCAGTAAAGAATATCCTTAAGTACTTGAGAAGAACTAAGGATATGTTCCTAGTCTATGGAGGTGAAGAAGAGCTCGTTGTAAGTGGTTACACCGATGCTAGCTTCCAAACGGACAAGGATGATTATAGATCGCAACGGCGGTTCGTGTTCTGCCTGAACGGAGGCGCAGTCAGCTGGAAGAGTTCCAAGCAGGATACTGTTGCTGATTCTACAACGGAGGCCGAGTACATTGCTGCTTCGGAAGCTGCAAAGGAGGCTGTTTGGATCAAGAAATTCGTTTCGAGCTTGGTGTGATGACCAGTGCGGCTGGTCCAATGTCTCTCTATTGTGATAATAGTGGAGCCATTGCGCAAGCCAAGGAGCCGAGGTCACATCGAAGTCCAAACACATACTTCGGCGATATCATCTCATCCGCGAGATTGTGGACAGAGGTGATGTCAAGATATGCAAAGTGCACACGGATCTCAACATAGCCGATCCGCTGACAAAACCTCTCCCTCAGCCGAAGCATGAGGCGCACACAAGAGCAATGGGTATTAGATACTTACATGATTGACTCTAGTGCAAGTGGGAGATTGTTAGTGATATGCCCTAGAGGCAACATGGAGATGTTGGATATCACGTCAATGTTTATGTATTTATGAATAAAGTGTTATTCGGTTCCATGAAATAGACATCTTGTATTGATCAATAAGTACGTGACTTATTTATGAGACTCGATATGTATGAATCTATTTCTAAACGATCTCGATCATATGTCATATTGTTGGAACAAATATGATTCTAAGATCGGCATGTTTATTGATTGATGATCATGTCTCATAGATCATGGGTATGGAGATATCAAATCAATAAACATGGACATATGTGTTGGAGAACACATTGTTGGATAGACCCACCATGAGACACTACAAGAATTATGTGTCATTAGTTGGTCTCGGGTAGTGTTGGTACAAAGTCCTTAGACCCGAGATCACCATGGATTCCAACATGTGTAGTAGCCTACTTTGGGACTACCAAACGCTATTCCGTAATGCTGGGTAGTTATAAAGATAGTTTTCGGGTTTGCTATGAAACATGGAGTGGGATGTGAGTGATCAAGATGGAATTTGCCCCTCCTTTGGAGAGATATCTCTGGCCCCTCGAGGTAATGGATTATGGAAATGCATGGCCATGCTAAGTTGATTGAGGAGTCAATCAACGGACGGATAATCCAATACGGTTCGAGTGAATGGTTAAGCTATTGAAGGGATGGCACACATCTTGCCTATAGCTTAACCGGTATCGTGAGGCAAAGGGATTTGTGTACACATTACAGGTTGAGCCGATATTATTCTTGTATACTATGGTGTCAATATGTGCTTGCTAGGCGCCGTGATGGTGCCGGCTGAGTTAGACTCGAGCCGACGATCGGCTAAGTTAGACTATAGCCGAAACCGAGTATACCCGAACCTTCGGGTCGCACGCTTAAGGGGATAAGAACAGGCATTCGAGTTGGACTCGGATACGGCTCGATCGGATAGGGATCCGATCGGATAGAGTCCTATGGGCTTACGACGTGTGGGCGGCCAACTCTATGAGATGCGGATGAGATCCGATTCAAAATAGAGTCCTAATCGGCCACTAGTCCCTCGGCCAACTCTATATAAAGGAGGGAGGGGTGGAGAGTTGCGTCATGTCAATTGCATCGCGTGCAACGAAGTCGCCGAGATCAATCTCCACGGAAACCCTCCCCACTTTCGAGCCAAACCCTAGCCTTGCATCGCGTGCTAGCACACGGGTGTACGGCGTTCGTCCCCGGACGTGTGGATACCGGTAGAGGCGCCGCTACGTTGCGCGCCGTTGATCGGCTTCGGATCGGCCGCAATCGGAGCGATCGGCGTGGTGGAATCGGCGCGGTCGGGCGCATCGGAGCGAGGCGTGAGAACGCGGCCGGACGACTCGAATCGGCTGTCTCCGGAATCGGCTACACTGTTCGGATCGGATTGCCCGATTGGCTATTCCGCTGCACTCTACTCCAATCGGTAACGATCTATCGGCCCTTACTTGCAAGTGTTCCTGGTTTGCGCGGTTAAAATTTTTGTTTTCGGCTAGCGTAGCCTCCGCGTAACCCTTCAGACCTAAGCATGTCCAGACTCAATTGATATTCTTCTAGGAGCTTTGTTTGAATAAGAGTCCAAGTAATACATACCAATCATACCAGCTAGCATAAGTAGTTTTCGCTTCCTTGATTGTTGAAGCATCAATGCTGCCAAGACGCGTTTCTTTCGATCTAGATTGTTGTCATCATCACTTTCCTCCTCATCACCATTTTCCTCATCACCACCGCCCTCATCATCATTGGTCTCATCACCACTATCCTCATCATCACTTTCCTTCTCACATGATGAACCATAACCATCCTACATATTCAGTACATCATCACATAGGAGTTAACCATAGCATATAAAAGCAGTACATAACATGATAACTTATCGTAGCAAGCCATTCAACCACATGTCCATTACACAACATAATAAGGTACTAACAACAGTACATAACATAGATCAATAAACAAGTTATGACCATGTCTTTTGGTGTTTGAATGCTTTGTTTTGATCCCGTGAAGTTTTTTCTGGCATTTATTGTCCTGAATAGTTAGGCTGTTCATTTGGTTTAGTCTCGATTGTTGGTTTTCAGAGTTTATATATTGGTCCCAGTGTTCCCGTGTTCACTATTCCTTATATGGTAGCTTTTCTATTGAAGAGTACATTTCATTTCATTTTGTTTAGTGGATTTCAGCAACCAATCTTTACATGTATAGGCTTGAACTTCTTGAATTGCTGAAATGTCCCAGATTGTAGTATAATAGTAGCTTGTTGAAATGTTAATGATCTATCATTCTAAGCCTGGCCGGTTCTACTTGTTCTTTGAAACGTACAAGAACAATCCACCCACAAGCAGCAACACACAGGTACATGACACCATTCAAGAAAAGATGCACATAGTGGATTTACCGTGTGTTGTCCCTCATCGCCAAGTTCAGGTTCTTCCTCGTCCTCGTTGTACTCTTCCTCAGCCGCTGCAGGAATTGCCGACGACGAAGCCCGGTGCCGGCCACCACCTCCAAATCCACCAAGTCCGGTGAAGCCTTGTGCAAGTGACGACATTGATCCCCCACGGCCTCCGACGAATCCTTTGCCTGAAGCAGCCGTGGGGGAACGAATCCCCGCATCCCTCTGTCGGATCCCGCGCCAATGGACAACGACCTGGCGCGGCCTCGACCAGTTCTTCCTCTCCGTCTTCCTCTTCCTCGACCGCTAGCAGAGATAGGAGGACACGATGGGGCGACGGCCGAACGAGTGCTAGCCGAAATGGGATCACCTCCATGTCCATCCGACCGCAACATTTCTTGGTACGAGGAGAAGTCAGGGAATGCGTCCGCCTGGGAGTTCAGATCGAACCCCCGGATCCCCTTTCCCCCCCGGAGCCCATCGCCGAAAAATGGAATCTGCCGCCAGATGCATGAATGTCCGACGACGCTTGCGAGAAACCTAAGTCTTTGCCAGCGGCCGAATGATGTGTGCAGGCTTGGGAGAAAAAATCGTAGTGCTCATCCTCGTTGCCTGCCATTTCTTTGTTGCGGATAGTGCGTCCACTGCAAAAATTCATCCATTCCCCAAGAAAATCAACAAACACAATCAAGCAAACATATGAGTTAGTAAGAAAAGGAAAAGCAGTGACCTGGGCGAGCAGTGCGTGGCGACGGTGCTGGGCGCGGGACCGGAGACGGATCGAGGCGGGACCGGCGCTAGGGCGGATCGCGGCGGCGAGGGCGCGGGGCGGCGCGAGCTCGCGGATCGAGGCGCGAGAGAGGCGGGACCGGCGGCGAGTTGGCGGATCGCGGCGGCGAGTGCGCAAGACCGGATGCGACGGGGGCGTGGGACTGGCGACGACCAGAGGGCGGGACCGACGGCGGCGAGTTGGCGGGGCTGGCGGCGGCGAGTGCGCAAGACCGGCGGCGACGGGGGCATGGGACCGGCGGCGGCGAGTGCACGAGACCGACGGAGATGGGGCATGGGACCGGCGACGGCGCTGGGCGCCGGACCGGAGGCGGCGCTGGACGAGCACGGGTCTCAGACGTTTAGCGGGAGGATGAGGTTGCGGCGCAGTGCGGAGGGCATTCGGTGGAAGAAGTGATTTTAGTCCCAATAAGCATCTCAATTTGGGACTAATGACTAAAACAAGTTTAGTCACTTTTAGTCTGGGCTGTTTGGTATTTTAGGGACTAAAAGGGACTAATTTGAAGGGACTAATGAGATTAGTCCCTCAATCAAACAGCCCCTATGTTTAAACACCATAAGTAATCTTGCACTGCTGTCTAAACCCAAATGCAAAATTGCAAATACTAAGGCTATCAAAAGTTAATCACTAAGTTTGAAATGTTTATCTCGACTGCAAAAATCCAACCTTCAAAGCATTTTGTTCTCAGATGATCCCTTCTCAGGGCCAACCATCTTCAATTGTTCCAACAGCTCACTTCAACTTTATTTTTTTAACGTACTATTCAAGTGGATTTCTCCAGTAGCCAAGAATATAAAATCAAGAGAGATACCTTATTCCTGAGACACAATCTATCTTCTCCCGAGTGAATGATCTACCACAGAGGCATCCGCACAGACAAGAAACGCCCACTGCAGGAGATGAACCCTGGGCCGGCGAGCCTCTCCGGCATTTCAGCAAACACATGGCGTGCGGTGCGGGCCGTTTGCAGCGACGGAGCAAGCGAGGGAGCAGATTGCCCAGATGCAGATGCAGGGCGCGGCACGCACCTCGTGTTCCGGCGAAAGCGACCCCGGCCTTGCGCCGTTTGGCCGGCACCGGCGCCGCGCCCGCCGCCACGGGAGCACGCTCCAGCGCCTCGCTGCTGTCCTCCCAGCCGTTTGGCTCTTGTTTGGAAGGGCCGAGGGTTGGGCCCACAGGCCTATATGGGCTGCTAATTTGAATTTATATCCTGACAAAATGAGGCCCTCTATGGCTATATGTTGTCAAACTGTTTGAGAAGAGACGAAAAGAACAAATTCAAAAGTAATTTAGCGAATAAACACATTGGTAGCCATGGAGGTTTTCCTGTGTGCCAAAGCTAGAGAGGTGTGGGATAAAGATGCGAATTTGGAATAAAATTGAGAAGATTTTGAATATTGATCAATCGAGTTCTGTCTTACTAGAAAAAATAATCGCAAGTGAGAGGTACGTTACCATATCTCAATGATTTGGAATTCGCTTAACTGATGGTATATTTGGTGGGAAAGGAGGCGAGGGTGAATGGTGAGATCAGCTATATCTATTATTGCTCTTACACTAAACTATAAAATGCCAAGGAAAAAACCAGATGCAAAATCACAGGAAGGATGGCATAAACCTCTTGAAGGAATATTCTCAAGCATCAATAAATATATGGGTTTATTGAAGCATGGTTTGGAGTAATTTATGTATATGGTCTTTAAATTTTTAACAAAATATTTTAGAAATTATTTATAATAAAAAAATTTTAATTTTGTCATCGGCCTAGTCAGTATTAATTTTTTAACATATATACAAGATCAGCACCAACGACAGTGTCTCTGAGCTCTAAACTAGACTCCGACACATCATGATAATACTTTCGGCTCTAAATAATCTGACGTTAAGATGTGGTATTTTAGAGCCAAATTCAACAACGCAGAGATCGATGTTCATTTCTTATTAAAGTTTTCTTGAGGTCCAACATTGTTGCAATCATAAGTTTTTTTTTCTAAAATGAGCCAAAACGTCAAAATTTCAGAGGCATAATTGGTTGTGCCCGCATCAATCGCATGGATGCAACATAAGCGGAGAGTGGTGGGTGTGACTTGTGAGTGACGAGTGATGAGTAGGAGTAGCACGTAATGATTGGGCGACCAGTCACGTGGGTAGCTGCCCAGTACGTACCCCTCCTTCGCTTTTCTTGTCTTCTTTCCCTCTCTCTCTTATATATATATATATATATATATATATATATATATATATATATATATATATATATATATATATACATACATATATATATATATATATAAAATGTTCGTGCGTTGCAACGGAACGACGACGTAGTAAGGGAAGCAGGCGGAGGGCGAAGGTCCAAGTGACGGCGCGGGAGCTTCGAGCGGCGACGGGAAGAAAAGCGCAGCGCTGGGGCGGGGCGCGACACGGATGGGGACGAAAGAAAGGGACGTAGGTCTTTTTTCATCAAAACTCTCCTTTCTTTTCAGCATTAGGATTACGGGTTAATTTTATAAACAACTCAAGGGGTTTTCTACAAAATAACCAGAGATGGACGAAAATTTTGGATAGAAACACTACTTGCTTTATAGATAGTTATATATATAACTTTGAAAGCAAAGATATCTTCAACTTTATATACCACTGGACCTTGATTAAGAAATAGTATCAGATTGACATTTAGTGTAAGTTAATTTAATTTTACCAAATTAAGTCAAAAATATAATGAAAATAAATATTGACTTACTGATACTTTAAATTGATTAGAAATTTGGTAAAAGTTTAAAATATTTATGACTCGGATATTATTAGTTAGAAAAGTATATTGATGAATAGGAAAAGTTGCATGTATATCGACGGCGGTGCGCTAGCTCACACGTGCAGCGTGTGCTCGGCCGCCGCTCAGGGCAATGCACGGCAGTGCAAGAGGTGCTTAAGTCGGGCTCGCCTGCTGGAGGTGAGAAAAGTGAGGTAACAACGGAGCGAGAGGTTATACGGATCGAAAATTTTATAAATTTGGACGAAAACCGATTTGATGATCGAAAAGTTATATATTTTTTAAGTAGTTAAGATAAGCTCTATCGTATGTATAACTGGGTTTTTTTAAAATAGCCAGGTGGATTGCGGGTTAATTTTGGAAAAACTCAAGGAGTTTTCTATAAAAAAGACAGGCAAAACAAAATTTAAGTGGAAACACTACTCGCTTTATAAATACTCGCTTTATAAATAGTTATATATATATATACACACACCAAGGAATGTATATTATACCAATTAAAGGGATGACACAAAAGAAATTAGAAACCTATTAGATAAAAGATGGGATAGTATAAATAAAGCAGCACTAGGTTTTATAGAAGGAGATATGAAGACAAATTTTAAGTGACAGATGTCAACGAATATACAATCAGCAGTACAACTTTAAGATAGATGCCAATGAAGATGCAATCAGCGGTGCTATATGGTGAACATGGCACTACGTGACAAAAAGAGAGTTCGCTGCAATCAACAAACAAACAAAGATAAGAGTCCAAGAAATAGAAATATCATTCAAGCCTAGACAAATAAGGCTTGATTGTACAAAGTACTAGGTTGATTGTGCAAAGTACTAGGCACCGCATAGCAGAATTGCTCTATACAATTTTGCCTATATGTGGCTGTATGTCTATCTGTACACTAAATAAAGCGGTGGAGGACTCCTCAGCGCAACTATAAAAGGACACTGCCTCTGCATATAGGGAGACACAGCACGAAACACTCTAGCAGGAGTTCCCAGATCCTTCTCCCACTCTTTTAGTACTACTAGCAAAAACCACCTGTAATATAGCAGCTGTAAATAAGATCCATCTCTGTTCTGGCTGGAAGGTAATACTTCAGCACTTCTTGTAAATCTTGGGGTTCCCGAAAGGAAAAATCATATGTAAACTTGTTCCAGTTTTATGAAGTAATTTCTTTATACACCTTAGTTTATTTGTTTAGCTGAGTGTTTATGCAAGGGACCCTGTAGGAGAAAACTTTGTGGTAGTTCTCATCTTTAGCCTGCATCTTGCTTAGGCATCTGGAGAACCGTGGTCCGTAGAGAAGTGTTCCCTTCAGGTGGAACTGCCTGGGGAGATGATAAGCTTTCAGCTAGAACGAATATTCTAGGTGATATCAAGAGAAGTTGCTTTCAAAACGTGAATAAGTTATGCATATGGTGAGTACTGAGTAGGATTTTACTTCCAATTGTCTACAACAAGCCGACTGATCCCTTAGGTCTCGTCAACCAGAAAGATCATGTAAAATTAACACAAACAATCAATCCATAAGAACGTGCAAATATAGATTAATTTATTTATCCGTACGAGTGGACGGGCGTGTGTATTTGAATATTTTTGGCATACCAAAACACCAATTTTTCTTTTTATCCTTTTTAATCTAGTTAACTCTCTAATAAAAAAGAATTCCCTCTCTCTTATCATTGGCCATTTATCTGTCATGTTATTATTATATTTGTGTTCTATTCCCTTTAATTTTTCTTCATAATATAAGATTTCTTTATCTAGATCAGGTCCTTCCATTAGTTCAGAAACACTATGACGCCTACTACATTCAGGTTCTGAAATTACTGATTCGGCATCATCTATTCCTGACGACTTGTAATTTGTAAATCTAATGCTGGTACTACCTTCATGATTTTGGTAGCTTATATAATCGTTAGGTTGCATTAATTCTTTACTTTCTATTAAATTACTTATATTCCATTCTTATCCGGCTCGTTCTTCATTTAAATAAACACGCACTCGTACACTTGTACGGATAAATTAAATTAATCTTTATTTGCACGTCTTTATGGATTGATTGTTTGTGTTAATTTTACAGGATCTTTCTGGTTGGCGAGACCTAAGGGATCAACCGGCTTGTTGTAGACAATTGAAGTAAAATCCTACTCAGTACTCACCATATGCATAACTTATTCGCGTTTTGGAAGCAACTTCTCTTGATATCACCTATAATATTCGTTCTAGCTGAAAGCTTATCGTCTCCCCAGGCAGTTTCATCCGAAGGGAAAATTTCTCTACGGACAACGGTTCTCTAGATGCCTAAGCAAGATGCAGGCTAAAGATGAGAACTACCGCAAAGTTTTCTCCTACAGGGTCCCTTGCATAAACACTCAGCTGAACAAATAAACTAAGGTATATAAAGAAATTACTTCATAAAACTGGAACAAGTTTACATATGGTTTTCCCTTTCGAAACCCCGAGATTTATAAAAAGTGCTGAAGTATTACCTTCAAGCCAGAACAGAGATGGATCTTATTTACTGCTATGTTACATGTGGTTTTTGCTAGTAGTACTAAAAGAATGTATATTATAGGAATTAAAGGGATGATACGAAAGAAATTAGGAACAACGGTTTTAATAACATTATTAGATAAAAGATGGGATAGTATAAATAAAGCAGCACTAGGTTTTATAGAAGGAGATATGAATGAAAAAATAGGTTAATAACTTATATTGCTCCTGATTTAATGATGCCCATAAAAGAATTCATAAATAAAATGAGTTTTGGGTTTCAAACAAAATGATATGAAGATTTTATAGGAACAAATTTTTTAGTAAGCATAGAATTTCCTAGGAAGATTAACTAATAATAGCAGTTCAAAATATAGGGTAAATGTAAATAATGTGATTGAAAGTATGCAATCAAAAGGTATCCAATTCATGAGACCTCTAAATATAAGCTCTGAAGATCGAGCAGGAGAAGAATGGAATATAAGTAATTTAATAGAAAGTAAAGAATTAACGCAACCTAACGATTATATAAGGTACCAAAATGATGAAGGTAGTACCAGCATTAGATTTACAAATTACAAGTCGTCGGGAATAGATGATGCCGAATCGGTAATTTCGAACCCGAATATAGTAGGCGTCATAGATGTTTCTAAACTAATGGAAAGACCTGATCTAGATAAAGAAATCTTATATTATGAAGAAAAATTAAAGGGAATAGAACACGAATATAATAATAACATGACAGATAAATGGCCAATGATAAGAGAGATGGAACTCTTTTTTGTTGGAGAGTTAGCTAGGTTAAAAAGGATAAAAAAGAAAAAAACAGCACATAAAGGATCACCTAAAAATATAGTAATAAAGGAGGCTAATAAAATCAAGACATTACAAGTTGAAAGGGAAAGTGATATAGATATCAGCGAAGAACAACAATGGGATATAAATAATACATTTTTTAGAAAGCTATGAAGAAGAAGAAGAAAAACTAGTTAATAAAGAAAAGTTTGATATTGATGGTTCTGAACAATATTATGATTTTGTTCAATCCTTAGATGGAGAAAGCTTGAATAATTTAGAGAATTCAATGGAGGCCATGGAAGTAGACATAGGAAAAGAAAAAAGAAGAAAATATGGACAAAGCTCCGTTAAAAATGAAGGAAAAAATGAAAGACAACATAGGACAGCCGGAAGTTGGCCTCCTGAGAAAGACGATAACCCATATGCATACATCCCAGGGCAATATAAATATATGAGAAATAAAAGAAGAGATTTTGAAAAATCAGTGAAGTTTCAAAACTACAAGGGAGACGGAGCGATATTAAATTTAGCTGCACATGACCCGATTAACTGGCCAAACATTATAAGCGTATGGAAAGGGTTGGTAGTGCAAAAATACATACAAAATCAGCATGATATAGGAAACAAAGTAGAAGATATGATAACATATTTAGAAACTTTTCTTGGAGAATCTATAAAGGTACTTTTGGAGCAATGGGTAGAAGCTTATCCTAATCAATATGAAGAATTAAAAAGGGCCGGAAACAATCCTAATAGTTTTGTTAATGTAATATCCAATATAGTTATTGCAGAAGATCCAGAATTAGGATATACAACTCTGCAAAATGAAAGGCTAAGGGAAATTGAGAAGTTAACTCTGTCTAGCTGGAAAGGAATAAACAAATTTTCTCAACATTTTCTATACAATGCTACTACGGCTAAGCAAGGATACAATAAAGGTGTAATAGAAAGGTATTTTAACAAATTACCTGATCCTTTAGGATCGATAATATTTCAAGAATATAAAAAGGAAACTGAAGGAGCAGTCGTTAATATATCTTAAGCCATAACATTTGTTTTTAAACAATTAAAAAAGATTTGCACAAATATACAAGCCCAAAGGTCCATGAAACAGTCAGACTATAATTTTTGTAATAACATTATTCAAATACCTTTGTCATATGGAGAAAATAGATATGGAAACAATAAGTACCGTAGACCTCATAAGAAGAGTAACAATAATTTTAGGACAAGACGAATATATTTTCTTAGGAGATCAGATAATAAAGCTCCATATTTACATAAGAAAAATGTAAGAAGATATAACCCTAGAAAAAATTATGATAAAACATGTAGATGCTTTATATGCAATTCACCTGATCATTTAAGCAAAACTTGTCCAAATAAAGACCAAAAAAGGTACTCAAGTAAATATGAGGAACAAGAAAGAGTTTTAATTATAGACAGCGTAAATGAAAATATATTAGTTTGTGATGATGAAATTAAAGATGATGAATCAATATATTCAATCATAGAGACAGATGAAATAGAAAACAAGTATGAAGAATATGACACAAACATAGAAGAAATTGATTTAATAGATGAATTATCAGGTTTAAAAATTGAAATGATGAACCAACTTGTTTGTGAACATGATTGGGTAAAAGGAAAAGGTGATTATAATATAAAGTGTGCTTTTTGTATATATTATCCAAGTCAAGACAATAGAGCCACTTGTAGTATATGCTTCAAACAAGCATGTACGAAATGCTTAAAAACAAAAAACCAAAGTTAGAGAAGAGAAATAGAATTAGAACCAGATGATATAATTTTATCTAGTAGAGTTAGGACTCTCGAAAATAGGATAAACAAATTAGAGGTAGAGATTGAAGAATTAAAAATTAAGTTAGACAAAAATATCGAACACTAAGCAAGAAGATAAGGCCATAGGAAATATTGAATGCCAAGAGCAAAGCGTTATATAAAAAATAAAAAAGGTAGAAAAATAATTCAATTGAAAGATGCTATAACAAGCTTTGGAAATAAGTATATAGTTAAGTTACCATTTAAAGAGATATCTGGTATAAAGATTCCCATAAAGCTAAAGTTAAAACAAAATATTACATACAAAGTTTTAGCATTAGTAGACACTGGGTGCACAAAAAATATTATTCATGATAAGTATTTTGTGAAATGCCCAGACTTAGTGCATACTTTAGATAACGACAGAGTAGAAATATCAACAGACATGTCCGGGATCAAGGAAATTCACAATCAGTCATCATATAACATTGAGACATATATAAATGGTACCAAATATGTTATAGATGAGATCACAATTAGAGACTTATCAGTAATAAATGATGACATAATAATTGGATTAAGATTTTTTCAGTTCTCTTTACAAGCTGCAATTATACATGAACAAGGAGTTACATTAATCCCAACTCAAGATAATATTCCATATATCTCAGAAGTTCTAAAACAAGGACACACGCAAAAACTTTCCAAAACCTCTAATCTTGAATCTGAAGATTGCCAGGTAAGTGAGCTTCCTGAAATAAACGAAAATCAAGATTTTAGTACAAATATAGAAGTATATTATGTAGAAAATACTAACATAGATTGTATAGGATTACAATCTTTCTCACCTAATTGGTATAAAGATATAAAGTCCAAAAAGGATATTGAAAGAGTTGTACAAAGGTTAGAAGACATTTAAATTATAGGAGAAATACCTATGAAACATTGGGATAAAAATTCTACCGTATGCAAATTAAACATAATAAACCCCAATTATATTATAAAAACTTGTCCTATAGAAGGTACACCAAAAGATATAGAAGAATTCAAATTGCATATTGAAGAATTATTAAAGTTAAAAGCCATAAGAGAAAGCAGAAGTCCTCATAGATCTACAGCGTTCATAGTAAGCAACCACGCTGAAATAGTTAGAGGAAAATCTAGAATGGTTATCAACTACAAAAGGCTTAATGAAAATACTATAGATGATGCATATAATATACCAAACAAACAAGAATGGATTAATAGAATACAAGGTAGTAGATATTTTTCAAAATTCGATTTAAAAGCAGGATTTTGGCAAGTAAAAATGGCAGAAGAATCTATTCCTTGGACTGCATTCACATATCCCCAAGGACATTTTGAATGGTTAGTTATGCCACTAGGATTAAAAAATGCACATGCACTATTCCAGAGAAAAATGCAAAATATATTTAATGAAAATCAAGAGTTCATCCTAGTATATATTGATGATTTATTAATATTTTCAAAAAACATATAAAGAGCATATAGCTCATCTTGAACTGTTCTTCAGGAAAGTTGAACAAAATGGTTAAATTTTATCCAAAAAGAAAATGTAAATATGCAAAGAAAAGGTTAATTTCCTAGGTCATGAAATAGGAGATGGGAAAATATATTTACAAGATCACATAGCAAAGAAAATACTAAATTTTCCTGATAATATGAAGGATAAATAGATTTTGCAACAATTTTTATGAATAGTAAATTATGCTAGAAACTATATAGATAATCTAGCAAAACTTGCTGGTCCTTTATATGTTAAATTAAGAAAAAAAGACAAAAATATTTTAATTCTGAAGATATAAAATTAGTAAGAAGCATAAAAGAAAAAGTGAAAAATTTAAAACCTCTATAATTACCTCTGGATAATAATTATTTCATCATTGAAATAGACACATCTATGTTAGGATGGGGAAGTATATTAATGCAAAAACCCAATAATACTCGCAAAATCGAAGAAAAGATATGCCTCGGGAGTTATAAATTAAAAGCTGCAAATAATACACAAAGAGAAATTTTGGCAATAGTATATACGATAAATGCTTTTAGGTTGTATTTAGGATCTAAAGAATTTACAGTTAGAACAGTGACGTGAAGCTATTGTTAGATATCATAATCAATTTAATAGCAAAAAGAGCTCAACTAGAAGATGGGTTCTATTCGAAGATATTATCACTGGCAATGGATATAAAATAATTTTTGAACATATAAAGGGTAAAGAAAATAATATTCCTGATCTATTTTCTCGTTCTGTTATTTTGCAGAAATGAAGAGATGAATGGGCTTCGGTGGTGTGGAATCATTCGGCTTTGGAACCGAAAATAGACTCGAATATTTCCGCCCAACACATATAAATTCAAGCCAAAAGATCATATAGTAATAGATGAAGTTCAAGAATGTCTTTTAGATAATTTTTGGTATCAATATAACAATAAAAGGGAAGATAGAGGTTATGTGCTATCAATTTTGAATAGCTTGGCTGAATATTTTAATATGATAAATCAATTAATGCCTACTTCAGAACATGCAGAAGAAATAGAACAGAAGCCAATTTATGTAGTATATGAAGGAAAAGCTCTAGGAATATACATATCATTTGAAGAAGTAATATGCCAGAAGAAAGAGGCAGCTCTATGTAACGCCCGAAAAATCGGAGAATTTAAAACCGGGAATTAAAAATCGGAACTCACAAAAACCCTTGGCTCATTGCTTCTCATCGTGTTTATTGCTTCTTATTTGCCAGCTTTGTTGCATGAATTTATATGTGAGCGATTCATCCCGATGTTTGAGAAAAACCAAACGATTTGAATTTCCACTGGGGGAAAAATTTCGGAGTTTAGATTTGGGAATTTTAATATAAAATAGGAAAAGGGTTGTGGATTTATAAAAATATATATTTAGGGATCAAAACATTATTTTTGTGGTTGAGTAATATTAATTAGTGAATAAAATGAGTGATAAAATATTTTAAAGGATATATATGAAGTCAAGAAATTATTTGAAATCAAAATTGTATTTTCTGGAATTTAGGAAAAAGGATTAAAATAAATATGTGAAATATATTTTTAAAATAATAAAAGTGGGTGAAAAAGTTGAAAATATATTTTACAACTTAATTTTTGGGTGTACTATATTTTATTTCGAATTTTAGGGGTGAAAGGAAATAGTATTTGGAAATTATAAATTAAATCGGGAAATTCGGAAAGTGCACTGTTCATTATGCGCCACGTGCTCGACGCCGTACCGGCCATACCGCGCCTCGCCCGCGCGCGACATGCGCCGTACCGCGCCGCGCCACGCGCCGCGCACGTCGTGCCCGGACCCCGCCCACGCCGTGCGCCACTCCCGCCGCGTTGCGCCCGCTCGCTTGGTCCCCGTTGCTCGCGCCGCGCCCGCCTCGACCCCGTGCTCGGACCCCGCCCGCGCCACGCCACGCGTCGCCCGCGCCGGACCCCGCCGTCCTCTCGCACGCGCGCCCGCTTCGCCGCGCCGAGCCCCGCATCCCGCGCCGCCGCGTGCCATTCGTCGGACACGCGCGCCGCGCCGCCCTCTCTCTCTGTTTCTCTCTCGCCGCGCCTATAAAAGGGGCCAAGCCCTCCCCGTTCTTCCCCCACCTCGCCACCTCGTTTCCCCCTCTCCCTCGTCGTTCTCTCCTCGCCGCAAGCCATCGCCGCCGTAGACCGCCGTGCGCCGCAAGCCGCCGCAAGCCATCGCGCCGTGCGCCGGAGCCGCCGCCTTTATCCACCGCGTGTGCGGAGCTCCGCCGCATCCTCGCCGTCGTCGTCGCCGTGTGTAAGTCCCGGGCGTCGCCCTTGCACTTGCAGCGGCCGCGGCCAAAATAGAGGAGGGAGAGCGCGCGGGCGAACAGAGAGGAAGGAAATGAATAGGGGAGAGAAAAAAAGGGAAGAGAAAGAAAAAAAGAAGAAAAAGAAAAGGAAAAAAGGAAAAGAAAGGAAATAGGAAAAAGGGAAAAATAGGAAAAAAATATGGAAAAATTCAGAAAAATTAGGAAAAATATTTGGGAAAATATTTGGGCAAAAATATATTGTTTTCTCCTATATTTTCTTGGAGTAATCTCGGAATTCAAAAACTCGGATTTTCGGAGATTTCGTTCTCGCGTCGTTTTAATCCGGAGTTTATCTATTTTCTTTCCGCCATTGAAAATATAATCTTTTGGTACTCGGACCTCCAAAACTTCGAGTACCAATTCTTTTGATCAGCGCTTTTAAATTTATTCCCTTAATCAAATTGGATCGACATTTTGCGAAAACCCTAAAATCCCAAACTCGCTTTTTAAAATCGGATTTTTTTCCAAAACTCTCGCTCGAACTCGAGTAGAATTTTAGGCTAAACATTTGGAGTCATTTTTATGGTTCTTTTCGATATCTTGGTATTTTATTGAATTCTGATCGAATTCAATTGATTTTTCGCACGTACGGATAGCAACCGAGGAAGCAGGCACTGACTACGTTGAAGACGCCGACCAACAAGTGTGCGAGCAAGGCAAGTCAACACTTCCCTTTGAACATATTGATCCTACTTTGCGAAATGATGTTGATTTAAATTACAAATTTGCATGCTATACACAAATGAATACCTATGCTTGATATACCCTGCCTTGATGTTGATCACCATTAGAATTATTCTTTGTAACCTTCGATGTGATATAACCGGAGGATAACTTCGGTAAAATGCTTAGCCCTGCTTATTTTAGATTCGTGCATACTCATGATTTTACAAAGAAGCTTCGTGCTTGGGCAACTATCTTTGAGAAGATAGTTGGAATACGGCATGTGGAGACATGAGCGCCACATTGCCTTGATCATGATGAAAATAGTTTTTATGGAAAAATAAAAAATACAAAACCAATGTTTTGGACTGGGCGGATGGATGGATTTGGGTGGATTCCGGTAAAGGCAAGAACCGTCCCCTGGTCAATTAAGGACCAAGCCATGAGACTTATTACGGAACGAGCCAGTACAACCGTACTTCTCGAATGGGTATAGACCTAGCGGAGTAGATAGCTGAGCAGAGGCAGTATCCCTGCATAGTGGTTCTTGAGTGAAGAGGTGGTTACGGTTATTGAGATAAGGTGCGACCTAAGTATTGAGTAATGAATGAGAATGCTGTGAAAGTTTTCCCTTACCCCGGGAGCGCCAGAACTCCTCTCACTGCTAGGAAAGGACGGCTAGAGTGCAAGAGGATTTAAGTTCATGGAGCGGATACTGCCAAAGCGAAGTTATTGAAAGGCTTTGCCGTGACCATCCCATATGAAAGGATGAAAGCTCATTCAATGAGTAGTTGCGGAGTACGGGTAAAGTGTACATCCACTGCAGTGTGAGTAAATCAATCTATTTGAATAGCCGTGCTCGCGGTTAATGAGTGACGTGACAAGTTTCTCCCGTGGCTAGACTCATAAGTTTTAAAATGATGGGATGGGAATGCATAATGATTTTGTGTGCCGGTGGACTCAACTTCTTGAACTGCGAGAAGGGGTGGACTCCCGGAAAAACCATGACGAACCGGAGGCGGGAAGCCATCCTTGGAAATCATGATGGATGGTGGACAGAACCGTCGCCGTTTTAATATACTCTGAAACTAAAACTTGACTTGGCTAGATATTAGGTTTGTGAAATGATTTGTGAAAATTTGCTTTGTGCAAATGAACCATAGCCATCCTTTGAATGACCCTACCATGTGCATCATTTCGTGTCGGCTTGCTGAGTACGTTGGGTACTCACCCTTGCTATATGCACAAACCTTCAGATGGTGGAAACGAAGAACTGGAGGACCCCTATGTTTACTGCCAGGTGGGCGAAGAAAGAGAAGGCGTCTACTAGGTCTTAGTCCCCGGTCGTTGCCTATGGCAATCGACATACCGCTGCCTTCCGACTGCTATCTTAACTAAATTCTGCTTTTGGTTGTATCCGGACCAGTAGGTCCTATATGTATTGGATATTGCCTTCGGGCCTATTATTGTAATATTTTTGATGTAAGACCATTCGTGCACTTTGCACCTGGTAATTCAGAACTGTATTCATGGGTACCAAACTACTCGATCCAGGGATATGATACTATGAACACAAATGATTCTCATCCTCAAAAATGGGGGTCGACACTCTATCAGGAGGAATATCCTGGAAAAATATACCAAGATTGAAGATGCACTGGACCAAGCCAGAAAAACACTAGGTTTAAATTATTACATTGAGCTAGCTACAAAAGAATATATTACAAAGCATAAAAGAATACAGAACAAGAAAAATCCAATGAAACCAGTAAATCCAATTGAAATACCATCTATGAATCCAGTAGGGATGTCATAAAGAACAAGAGTTAGGCCAGAAACAAACATATAAAGAATGCCTACTAAAAGGAGTAGATCCTTTAGATGGATCCTATATTGAATGGGCTGTAGAAGGAAAAATTGCTGAAATAACACCAAAATTAAAAACAAAAATAAAAGAAGAAGTTCTTATCGATATCAAAAAAGAAATAGATGATAAATTCGAAGAATTCAAAAAGTTATATGATGAGAAATTAGACATACCACTGTCAGATATGGATGGTTTGGATTTTGGTGGTCAAAACCAAAATTCAATCTCAGAATAAAAACACAAACCTACAACAAAAATATATAGAAATTGGTATACTTTGATAGAATACTATCAAAATTTAGGGCGTGGAAGACCCCTAACAGTAGGCAAATTTTAAGTGACAGATGTCAACGAATATGCAATCAGCAGTACAACTTTAAGACATATGTCAATGAAGATGCAATCAGCGATGCTACATGGTGGACATGGCACTACGTGACAAAAAGAGAGTTGGATGCAATCAACAAACAAACAAAGAGAAGAGTCCAAGAAATAGAAATATCATTCAAGCCTAGACAAACAAAGGCTTAATTGTACAAAGTACTAGGTTGATTGTACAAAGTATTAGCATCGCATAGCAGAATTGCTCCATGCAGTTTTGCCTATATGTGGCTGTATGTCTATCTGTACACTAAATAAAGCGGTGGAGGACTCCTCAGTGCAGCTATAAAAGGACACTGCCTCTGCATACAGGGAGACACAACATGAAGCACTCTAGCAGGAGTTCCCAGAGCCCTCTCCCACTCTCTTAGTACGACTAGCAAAAACCACCTGTAATATAGCAGCTGTAAATAAGATTCATCTCTGTTCTGGCTTGAAGGTAATACTTCAGCACTTTTTGTAAATCTCGGGGTTCCCGAAAGGGAAAACCATATGTAAACTTGTTCCAGTTTTATGAATTAATTTCTTTATACACCTTAGTTTATTTGTTCAGCTGAGTGTTTATGCAAGGGGCCTTGTAGGAGAAAACTTTGCGGTAGTTCTCATCTTTAGCCTGCATCTTGCTTAGGCATCTGGAGAACCGTTGTCCGTAGAGAAGTGTTCCCTTCGGGTGGAACTGCCTGGGGAGATGATAAGCTTTTAGCTAGAATGAATATTCTAGGTGATATCAAGAGAAGTTGCTTCCAAAACGCGAATAAGTTATTCATATGGTGAGTACCGAGTAGGATTTTACTTCCAATTGTCTACAACAAGCCGGCTGATCCCTTAGGTCAGCCAATCAGAAAGATCCTATAAAATTAACACAAACAATCAATCCATAAGGACATGCAAATATAGATTAATTTAATTTATCCGTACGAGCGTACGAGTGCGTGTGTATTTGAATATTTTGTATGTATGTATGTATATATGTGTATATATATACACACGTATACATATACATATATATATGTATGTATGTATATATATATATATATGTATATGTATGTATATATATATGTATGTATATATGTATATATGTATATATATGTATATATGTATAATAGCTAACGATTGTTTTATATATATATATATGTGTATATTAAATCTAAAAAAGATATAGAAAGAATTGTTCAAAGATTAGAAGACATCCAAATAATAGGAGAAATCGCAATGAAATATTGGGAGAAAAATTCAATTATTTGTAAAATCAATATAATAAATCCAGACTATATAATCAAAACATGTCCAATAGAGGCAACCTCAAAAGATATAGAAGAATTTAAAATGCATATAGAAGAAATGTTAAAGTTAGGAGCAATAAGGGAAAGTAGGAGCCCCCATAGATCTGCTGCCTTTATAGTAAGAAACCATGCCGAAGAAGTTAGAGGCAAATCTAGGATGGTCATAAATTATAAGAGGTTAAATGATAACACAATTGAAGATGCTTATAACATCCCTAATAAACAAGAATGGATCAATAGGATACAAGAAAGTAGATATTTCTCTAAATTTGACCTAAAAGCAGGATTTTGGCAAGTAAGGATGGCAGAAGAGTCTATAGAATGGACCGCATTCATATGTCCTCAAGGACATTATGAATGGCTTGTAATGCCATTAGGTCTAAAATATGCACCTGCCATATTCCAAAGAAAAATACAAAATATTTTTAATAAAAACCAATAATTTATCTTAGTCTACATAGATGATTTGCTAGTCTTCTCAAAAACATATAAAGAACATATCACGCATTTAGAGATATTTTTAGAAAGGTAGAACAAAATGTATTTTGCCTTCTCCTATTTCATGGCCAAGAAAGTTGATCTTTTCTTTGCATATTTCCATTTTCTTTTTGGATAAAATTAATCCATTTTGTTCTACCTTTTTGGATAAATATCTCTACGGATTTCTAGAAACATTAGTCCCGGTTCGTGTCACGAACTGGGACTAAAGATCACCTCTAGTCCCGGTTCAAATGTTGTCAAAGCCTGTCAGACTGCCAGACACTTTTAGTCCCGGTTGGTAACACCAACCGGGACTAGAGATGCTATCTTTAGTCCCGGTTGGTGCTACAAACCGGGACTAAAGGTGTCTGGCACTCTGACAGGTTCTGACAGCCTCTGACACCATCTTTAGTCCCGGTTGGTGTTACCAACCGGGACTAGAGATGCTATTTTTTGTCCCGGTTGGTGTTACCAACCGGGACAAAAGTGAATGTGCTTATTTTTTAACTGAACCTAATAAAAATATATAAATTTTGCTACATGATTCAAATGGCCAAAAAATAATTTAAGAGTATCTGTAATTTCAAAGAGTGTGGTGTTGTGTGGAGGTGGGTGATTGAAGATAGAAGGAAGCTTTAATTTTGTTATTACATACCATCATATTGTTATTAACTAATGATTCTCAATATACAAAATCTTTTGTAAAATTATTTTGGTGATAATATACGACTCGGAGGGATGTACAATATTGATAAAGACATTTAAACCCTGGTCGTCACGTCTAGTTTATGCGCGTTTAACAAGTTTTACGCGCATTGTTCCCGTTTCGTCCTCTAACTCGGAGTCGGTTTTTAAAACGGCCATAACTTTCGCATACGGACCCCGATCGAGACGTTCCATATATGAAAATCAATCAAAAAAATTTTTGGATGCGCTCATTCATCGCTTTGCCACGTTCGGCGATTTTATTTTCCCCAAAAAAGCCTCAGAAGATTGCCTTTTCGAGCCCGGAAGCTTTTTTCCGATTTTGAGCTTGTCTTCCGAATTTTCCACAGGCCACGTCTTTTGCTTGTTTACGCTCAAATTTTATGTGGTTACCTCTCGTGTGCTCCTAAGTCCATAAAAAATATAAAAAAATAAAACAAAAAGTCAAATTTTTCTCTCTTGCTCAACAACGAGATGAAAATGAAGAAAAGCGAGGGCAAAAGAGGAACAATATCTAGAGGAGCACATTAATCTCTAGGATTATCTATGTTTGATTAAATTTTAATATTATTATTTTAAACCTATATTTAATGAATTTAATTTGACCCTATTTAATGAATTATTTAATTGTTAACCCTAGCTAGGGACCAAATAAATTAGAAAAATAGCGGAAAATTATCTTTTGTTCGGTTGGTGGCACCAACCGGGACTAAAGGTGAATTAGAAATAGCGGGAAATTATCTTTAGTCTCGGTTGGTGACACCAACCGGGACTAAAGATGAATTGAAAATAGCGAAAAATTATCTTTAGTCCCGGTTGATGCCACCAACCGGGACTAAAGATGAATTGAAAATAGCGAGAAATTATCTTTAGTCCGGTTGGTGCCACCAACCGGGACTAAAGATGAATTGGCTATATATATCCCCGGCTCGCATCGTCTTTCCACAGATCTAACACTTAGCACATTTTCAGATCTCTTTCCCTCTCTCTAGCTCTCTTCCTCTCCCTCTCTCTCTCCCTATCCCTCTCTCTCTCCTTCTCCCCTCGGCAAGCAAGGGGAGGGGAGGAAATGGCGGCAGCGGGGGAGGAGGTGGCGGCAGCGGGGCGTCATCTTCTCACCAGCGGCGAGCGGGAGCCGGCGGCGAGCGGGAGTCGATGGCGGCGGCGAGCGGGAGCAGTGGCGAGCCGAGCGAAAAATTGATGTTGTTGTATTTTATTGTATATAGTGGATTTTGTTGTATATATGTGTGAACAAATTTGTGATAGTATTTGATCTGTGATTTTTTTTATTTTGAAGATGAATTTGATATGTGGACAAAAAATAAAAAAAAACATTTGGGATATGTATTGTTCATTGCTATTTGTGAATCTGTGATATTTGATTTCAGTATCTGTGATGATTTTAGGATTTTGACAAGAAAAAAACAAAAGAATCTGAGTGCAGTAGGCTAGAGAAAGGGCAAATTAATTTTTTTAAAAAAATCTTTAGTCCCGGTTGAAGCCACCAACCGGGACTAAAGATGACGGAGCCGGTCACGTGGCTCCGCCATCTTTAGTCCCGGTTGGTGGCTTCAACCGGACTAAAGATGTATTTCTAGTCCCGGTTATTTAACCGGGACTAGAGATCACACTTCTCTAGTCCCGGATTCGTAGTCCCGGTTTGACAACCGGGACTACTGAGGGTTACGAACCGGGACAATTGTGGCTTTCTCCAGTAGTGAAGGAGCAGCTATATAGCTAGTCACGAGACCCTTTACATGGATAAAAACTAAATAACACTTGGTCCATCTCTCACGCCACTACTTAAAAACAATTTTCGTGACATCACATTTTTTTACCAACAGAATTAAAAATACATGCTTGTAAAAATACATTTGAAGGATTTTGTTCACAAACCATACTTTGAGAGGTCCGCTTACAAATATAGAATTATTTTTACAAACAGGGCTCTTAAGTCATCGCCAGTGAAAAATCAATTTTTGATGACAGCTGCTAAAGACCATCGCCAGAAAAAAAACCCGCGATATTAAAAAACATAGTCTCTCCGGCAGCCCACCAGCTAATTCCCTCTCCTCCCTCCTCTCCCTCGCTAATCCCTCTGGCCTTCCTACCTTCATCATGCATGGTGCTTTCGCGTGACAGTGACGGTGACTACGACGACAATGGTTGCAGTGAGATCAGGAGCGATGGATTTGTCATCGATGAACTCAGGAGCAGTGGATCCATGCTTGGGCCTTGGCTGTCGTGAAGGGGAGGGGCGATGGTAGTCGAGAGCGGCAGATGCATTGCCGGCCGACGATGCACTCCATTCCTACATGCCCTTCCTCTTCACCTCCTAGTCATAGGTCCACACGAGCTTCTTCATCGTCGTAGAGGAGGAGGGAGCAACGACGGTGGAGGTGAAGAGGAAGGAAGCCACAATGCCTGCCCTCCTCTCTCTCTAATCCACAGAGCCCGTTGGCTTTGACGCCGGTGTCCACCGTGGCTTAGTGATGGCTACAACCGCGGCTTGGCGATGGCGACATCCGTGGCTCGGTGACTACATCAGCCGCTCCCAAGACCAGCTAGGTTGCTTTTACATCTGGGATGAAATTGTGAATGAATTATCTATGTTTCTTATTAATTATGAAGTATTGTGATGAATTGGTCTATTCATATTTGCTTGATTTGTGGGGTTTGATATCTGGAAATTGTTAATGCATCTGCATGTGCCTATGCTCCCTGGCGCAGGCACCTACATAAACTTATTCTGACCGTCAGCAAAAGCCTTTTGTAGCGGTGCTTACGACATGAGACAATCAATTTATTGGTACGTAAGTAGTATTCAATAAAAAAAGTGGTAAGAAACTTTGGTTCTAGGGATTTTTCGTGGCGCAAGATGAGAAAAGTCATTATGTTAATTATTATACAGTTAAAAATAAGTTATTTGAATTTCCTAAAAAAGCTTTTATATAAAATATATAAAATATATTTTGCACAAACATATCGTTTAGCAATTTGGGAAACGAAAATGAGGAAGTTGCAACTTAAAAACAAGGAAACGAATAGGGCCTAAGTCGTTTTAACAATTTCGACATACGATTTTGGCTTTCGAAAAGTTAAGATCAACACAAATTAAATTAATTCTTTATATACATTTATTATATTGAGGCAGCCTTGAAATAAGACCACACCTTTATTATGAAAGCTAAAATTTTTCACTATTAATCGAAGAAAAAGAAGAGTTCAAGTAAGAGAATACATGTTTAAATAACTAAAATGAAATATAAAAAATAAAAATATTGAAAAAGAGTCCATGTTAAACACGATTAGAGATTAATTAAAATTTAGAAAAAATAAAATAAAATTTGAATTAGAAAAATAAAAGTAAGAGATCATATATGTAAGAATACAATTTAGAAATTACTAAAATTCAAAAAAATATTGAAAGAATATTCTATGTAGAACATAATACAAGATTAATAAAAATTTAAAATAAAAAATATAATAAATTTAACATTAGAAAAATAAATATGTGAGTAGGACCAGCGGGCAGAAAGCAGCCCACACGGTCGCGATGGTTGACGAGACTTTCTAAAAGTAAATAAAAAACCCCAACAATAAATATGTTTGATTTTTAATATTCCAATGACAATAGAGAACGGGATGGTCATGGTGTATAGTGACGATGTTTGACAGGACTTATAAAATATATTATATATTGAAATGGAACCCAACGAGATGATAGCTCTAAAAATCCAAATTTTAAAATTTCAAGGAGGATAAATAGAAGCCATGATATTTCGGAGATGGCAAAAGAGTAAGGGGACAAGCAAGTAAAAAGGTGGCAAAAAGAGAGTAAGGAGATAACGGTTGGTCGTGTGACTTTTAAAAGTTATAAGATTAGAAACTCAATAAGTTTCGATCTTTTATTGTCTTAAGACAACAAGATGTTTATATAACAAATTTTAAAAAATATCATGTGTAAAAAATACATAATTTTATATGAATGTTACCCGCACAATTACACAGGCCACCCAACTAATTATATTTTAGATAAAAGAACCCTAATTCATCTAAGATAGGTAATATACAGTGCAACTAAAAGTCATATATATATCTATATCTATATCTATCTATAAATCAAGTAGTGTTTTCACTAAAATTTTGTTTTGCCTGGCTATTTTGCATAAAACCCCTTGAGTTTTTTTAAATTAACCCGCAGTCCGCCTGCCTATTTTAAAAAACCCAGTTAAAGAAGAAAAGGGGTTATTTTGTAGAAAACCCCTTGATTGTTTATAAAATTAACTGTAGTCCTAATGTTGAAAAGAAAGGGAGGGCTTGGATGAAAAAGACTGCGTCCCTCTCTTCGCCTCCATCCGCGCCGCACTCCGTGCCCTCCCTCCCCGTTGCCGCCGAGCTCCCGCGCGTCGCTGGACCTTCATCCTCCACCGCTACTCTCCTTGCATCGTCGTCCCGTTACAACACACGGGCATTTTGCTAGTATATCTATAAAGCAAGTAGTGTTTCCACCCAAATTTTGTTTTGCCTGGCTATTTTGCAGAAAACCCCTTGAGTTTTTCCAAAATTAACCCGCAGTCCGCCTGGCTATTAAAAAAAATACCAGTTAAGGAAGAAAAAAGGGTTATTGTGCAGAGAACCCCTTAAGTGTTTATAAAATTAACCCGCAGTCCCAATGCTGAAAAGAAAAGGAGGGCTTGGATGAAAAAAAAGACCTCCTGCGTCCCTCTCTTCCGTCCCCATCCACGCCGCGCCCCTCGTTGCGCTTGCGCCCCTCCCTCCCGTCGCCGCTCCGAGCTCCCGTGCCGCCGCCTGGACCTTCGCCCTCTGCCTGTTTGCCTCCCTGCGTCGTCGTCCCGTTGCAACGCACGGGCATTTTTCTAATGTGTGTGTATATATATATATATATATAGAGAGAGAGAGAGAGAGAGAGATGGGCTACGTTGGGGGCGCGCACGCCCATCCGTGTGGTGTGGCCGAATCTCTAATTTGAAAACTCAAATTGAAAATCGAACCGTTCAAATTCTTTTACATATTAATATCGCCTTGTATATCAAATTTTATATTTTTTTGAATTTTTTACTATTTTATCAGATAGGTCAAAAATGCAATAATCCAACGATTCTGGAGTATCTATTTTATTGCATTTTTGACCTATCGATAAAATAAAAAAATTTAAAAATATAAAATTTGGTATACAAGGCCATATTAATATGTAGAAGAATTTGAACGGTTCAGATTTTCAATTTGAGTTTTTAAATTAGAGATTCGCCACGCCACACGGATGGGGCCGGCGCGCGCCACACAGATCCATCTCTCATATATATATATATATATAGTTGGGCTACTATGTGGCGCGCCGCACGCCCCATCCTATGTGGCATGACCGAATCTCTAATTTGAAAACTCAAATTAAAAATCCAAACTATTCAAATTGTTCTACATATTAATGTCGCCTTGTAGACCAAATTTTATATTTTTTGAAACTTTTACTATTTTATCGGATAGGCCAAAATGCATTAATCCAATGATTTTTGGAGTATCTATTTTATTGCATCTTTGACCTATCCGATAAAATAGTAAAATATTTAAAAAAATGTAAAATTTAGTCTACAAGGAGACATTAATATGTAGAACAATTTGAACGGTTCGGATTTTCAATTTGAGTTTTCAAATTAGAGATTCGACCATGCCACACGGGATGGAGCTGTGCGCGCGCACAATAGCCCAACTCTCTCTCTCTCTATATATATATATCACACAACAAGAACAATACTCAAATATTAGTTTTTAAAAGTTTTATATACACGCATACAAGAAAAATACATCTGCATGGACGTAAGTCATTACAATTATACAAATGATATGTACAAGCTAGCTCCGTTACAAAATTAAGCTAGAGCAATAGTGTGGAGAAAAGCAAAGGGCAGCTGAGTATAGTCTTGTCTCCTAAATTCTTATCAAAATTATCAGTGTTAAGATACATGGATTCATGGAATATAACCATACCATATACCATTATACGGGAGACGGGAAGGTATCCTTTACTGAAGGAAATACAACAAATAAAGACGAAAATTATCTGTCCGGAATAGAAGGAATCAGAGTCCTACTCAGAAAAAAAACAAGGTCTCCTTAGGCCCATATCCTATCCTGCGTCTCCAAGTTCTACTTAGAGAGAAAGTGAAAGATGATCTCTGATATATATACAAGGTCCCCTTGCCTAAGGAGGGGCATCAAGTCATAAATTATAGTCAAAGCCACGTCTAGAAGAATTCCGGAGGAAGCCAACGTCATACCTGTCGAATAGATCTCGTCAAGCCGTTCTTGACAGGTTCTAGTCACCGAACTAGTGTAGCCATCTTGTTCCACATTGTAATCCATGTGGTATTCCCATTCATATATACATATAAACTGGAGTAGAGCTATTCCCCTTTTAGAAGGCCTAAACCAGTATAAATCCTTATCTCTTGTCTCCTGGATCTGATCTCGTGTATACCCTGGTTTCAATGATCCCCATTCACAAATACCGTCTCCGAGTATAGCCCATCGACAATGGCGCGTTAGGTAGGGGGCTTGGTGCTAAAGGATTTCGATGAGATGAATTCAAGAGCTGGATTTTCCGATGAGGGCTTCTACGATCATCTTGGTCTGGGAGATTCAACCCAGTCGACACTCGCTCTGCTTCAAGTTGGCACCATTGTCTTCCCAGTCTTCGCCGCCATCCCGATCTCGCCCCCTCTCGGTAGGCCACAATGACAGAACATGCATATGAGACACCCCAAGCGGCCACCTCTCCGGTTTTCGCCAAGAACGAGATGCCGACAACCCGATATATAGGTGGATTTCCTAAAACGACTAATTCCTCTGCTTTCGCCAAGAACTAGATACCGATAAGGAAACCCACCGAAAGAGATTTAACATCCTAGTGTCCAATCTACAAGACTTCTTCTCATCCTCTGGCTAGATGTCAGGTCATACTTCAAGTAAAGGCTGAACTCGATGCTTGCAAAGATCGCGGGATTCAGCGTGTTTCTCAATACAAGATGTGGTGCCCTATTCACTAATCCAAGAGCCACCCCTTGACCAGATGCAAGATATTTCTAAAGATCATGGGATCAATGGTCCGAGTACCCTATTGCCTGAACCACTCTCATCGAGATCAACCTCGGAATGCATCTATGGATGACAACACTTCAAGAGATCAAGATCGTACGATCAGGTATATTGGAATAGACCCGCACGAGCCATTTGTTCTTCACAGCCTAGATGACCTAGAATTCTCTGGGTCTAATTCTATGCGTGATGTGAATGTGATCGAGGAAGTGGTTGAAGATGTGCGGGACTCCAATGAAGATGGTGAAGTCCGTTCATGGGAAAGAGTTCCCGTACGGCTAAGCCAGTTCGTACTCCTGCTGAGCACCTAACCACCATCAACTCTCTACTTCGACAAGCTCCTTTCGACCCAGTAACCCACCCAAATGCGGATGCGTGGTTAAAGCAAATAGAGTCTACTGTCGCCAACCTCAACTCTGCTTTCGCGACTGCTGCTGGGCCACCCGTCCTGGAAGACCCTTCCTAGAACGATGAAATTCCCGAGGATGCAAACTTCGCCAATGGCCCTCAAGCCAACAATGATGAGCATTGCCTCCCCGAGAATGCATCACCATGACGACAAGCTCGCTAAGCGCCTCCCCATCAAGACGCTCGCAATCTTTGTGACCAATTGAATGGCCGAAGGCATGAGCAACAAAACCAACACGATGCCAAACACCGACGACCTCGCAACATGAATTGATGGGACCAACATCAGGACGACAACCATGACTAGGACCATGATTGAGATCACCATGATCGTCAAAGTCATCAAGATGATAACGAACAAGGTCTTTGAAGTCATCACAATGACCGAGAACGACAAGATTCATCGTCTCCGGCCCCAAGACGAGGCTGAAGTCACGATCGCTAATCCCGAGATTGCACACCCAATTATGGCGATCCCTCTTCATCATCTTCATCATCCTCCCGGGGCAGTTCACGCAGACCGCGCGGCCGCCAACCACCCCTTCTACCCGGAGGCGGATGTAGAGCCTTAAAACCTTCTCTTCGAGAGGTCAAACAACCTTCTAAATTTTGTCCTGTAGCAGTAGAAAAGTACGACGGTAGCATGGATCTAGAGGAGTTCCTGCACGTCTACTCTACCGTCCTGTATGCCACCAATGTAGACGGCAACACATTGGCAAACTATTTGCCAGTAGCGTTGAAGGGATCTGCTCGGTCATGGCTAGTTCATCTTCCTCCTTCCTCAATCTCATCCTGGGCAAATCTTTGGAAGCAGTTCGTCGCAAACTTCTAAGGCACCTGCAAGAGACACGCGGTTGAGGATGACTTGAACGCCCTTCGACAAAAGCCCGGTGAACCTCTTTGAGATTTCATCCGGCGATTCAATGAATGCCGGAATACAATCCCTAAGATCATCCACGCCTCCGTGATAGGCATTGAAGTCAGGTGTCCAAGACTGCTACACAATATAGAAATTGGTGACAAGATGGATAATATCTCCCATGAAGCTGTTCGAGATCATTGAGAGGTGCGCCCACATAGACGAGGATGTCCAAAGAAACGACAGGAAGGGGAAGTTAGTTGGAAAAAAATATCGGCTAAAAAAGAGGCCTTGAAATCAAGTCAGAAACCCGGGCTGAGTCGCAAAAAAGGAGGAAAGCAAAATACACAGTCGGAGGTTCTTGTCATAGAACAAGACAAAAATGCTCCCCAACGTCCTCCTCCTCAACATGATTGGCCAGAACGACAATGGTGTCCAATTTACAAGACAAACACTCACACGTTCGAGGAGTGACAATGGTGTCCAATTTACAAGACAAGCACTCACATGTTCGAGGAGTGCACCGTGTTCCAAAAGGCCATGGCTAGGAAAATAGCCAAGATAAGGGGGAAAACAAGTTTGCATGGTGGAGAAGGGCAAAAATGACCTTCAGTCCGACGATGAGCCAGATTTTCTCGACTTTGACCAACACGTGGCGCATATATTCAATGGATCCACCTCCTATTATTCTAGGAGGGAATACAAGATAGAATGAAAAGTATGCTCTACATCTTGGGGATCGATGTCTAAGACGAAGTGGTCTAATCAGAAGATTGAGTTCTCCTACGCCGACCACCTGTCTCTAACAACGACCCCCAGACGATATCTGATAGTAGTCGAGCCTACTATTCGAAACGTCAAAGTCACGTGAGTTCTCATCAACGGCAGCAACTCGATCAATCACCTCTTCACCAGCACGCTTGATGCAATGGGGATTTCTAGAAGTGAGCTCACCACCTCAGAGCAGCCCTTCCATGGCATCACTCCGGAGTCGTCATCAAGGCCGTTGGGGAAGATTATATTGCCTGTGACATTTGGCAAAGCTGACAACTTAAGGACAAAACAAATCGCTTTCGACGTAGCAGAGTTTGACACTGCCTACAACATTATCCTCGGAAGAACAACACCCGCCAAGTTCATGGTGGCTTCACATTATGCCTACCAATTGATCAAGGTTTCAGGACCTAAAGGGATAATCACAATACTGAGGAACATGAAGATGACCGTACAGTGTGACAAGACGAGCCTCGACATGATCGAGCAAACTTCCACCACTCCAACCACAACCGAGCCTCCCTGAAAAGTGAGCAAACCCAACTCGGCACCCAAACTAGATGGAGCTATGAAGCTAATCCCATTGTCCAGTTACACCCCCGACAAGATGGTCAAGATCGAGGCTGGGCTCAACGACAAATAGGAACTAGAGCTCATCACCTTACTCCGTAATAATGCAGACGTGTTTGCCTTGCAATCGTCCGACATGCCTGGGGTTCCCAGGGAGGTGATTGAGCAAAAATTGATGGTTTTACCAGACGCAAAGCTTGTCAAGCAAAAACTTTGTCGATTTGCACCAGAATGAAAAAAGCCTATCCAAAAAGAAATGAACAAACTTCTCAAAGCTGGTTTCATCGGGAGAAGTCTTCCATCCAGAGTGGCTCACAAACCCAGTCATGGTACACAAGGCCAACGACGAGTGGAGGATGTGCGTATCTATCGCAGGATGCGAGTTGTTGAGCTTTCTCGATGCCTACTCCGAGTACCATAAAATCAGTAAAATCAGTATTGCCAGGGAAGACGAGGAAAAAATAGCGTTCATCATGTCCTTTGTGTATTTTGTTATGTCAAGATGCCCTTTGGATTAATCAACGCCGGATCCACGTACCAGCGGAGAATCCAAGGAGCTTTCCAACCCAACTCGGCCATAATGTTGAAGCCTATGTCGATGACGTTGTCGTCAAGACGAAGACTCGAGACTGACTGATCGATGACCCATGGGAACCATTCAACAATCTCTGGAAACACTGACTCAAGCTCAACCCGAAGAAGTTTATGTTCGGAGTACCATTGGGCAAACTGCTCATCTTCCTAGTCTTAGGACGAGGAACCAAAGCGAACTCAGCAATGATAAAGGCCATCAAGAACATGAAATCATCGACAAGGCTCAAGGAAGTATAGAAGCTTATCGGATTCATGGTGGCACTCAGTCGATTTGTGGCCAGGATAGGAGAACAAGGACTACCTTTCTTCAATCTATTGAAGAAACAAGACAGGTTCGAATGGACATCAGAGGCCGAAGAGGCATTCCTTGCACTCAAGCGATACCTCACCAATCCACCCGTACTTGTTGCCCCACAACCACAGGAGGAGCTCTTCGTCTACATCGCTGCAACATTGCATTTTGTAAGCACAACAATCGTTGTCGAGCTTGACAAGGTCCAACACCCAGTCTACTTCACGACGCTAACACCAATTATCCTCAGATTCAGAAGCTACTCTATGCCATGGTCATGACATCCCAAAAGATGCGCTACTAATTCCAGGCCCACAAGGTCATGGTCGTCTCGTCATATCCACCTGGTGAAGTTGTTCACAACAAAGAAGTCATAGGACGCATTGCCAAATGGGTCATCAAGCTCAGCCAATTCAATGTCCACCTCATCCCACAAATGGCTATTAAGTCTCATATACTCAGAGATTTCATCATTGACTGGACCGTCCTCGAGGATGGCAAAGTCGATCGTACGGATAATGAGCGATGGACAATGGCCTTCCATGGAGCATTCAACAGCCAAGGAGCAGGAGCTAGATTCGTCCTAACGTCACCAAAGGAGATCAATTTCAACATGCCATTCAATTGGATTTCCAAGCAACCAACAACACTATAGAGTATGAAGGACTTCTTGCCGGACTAAGAGCAGCCACGTCACTTGGGGTCAAACAACTAATTGTGAAAGGGGACTCATAACTAGTCACCAACCAAGTGCACAAGGATTACAAGTGCTCTAATCCCGAATTGTCCAAGTACCTTGCAGAAGTCATAAAGTTGGAGCGCAGGTTTGACGGGTTCGAAGTGTGCCATGTCTACCGCAAAGACAACGCCGATGCCGACAGCCTCACCCGATGAGCTTCTAGACAAGAACCGTGGAACCCAAGACATTTCTATAGGTATTAACCTTTCCATCTGTCAAGAGTTCGCTAGATGACAACATCGATAGCACCATCGACTTTGGCTCGAGGGCTACAACTCTGTTTGACAAAATCGCCACAGACATCGAAACTACTTAGGACTGGTGTACACCACTTATTGAATTCCTCAGCGCTGACAAGTTGCCTGAAGACGACACAAAAGCAAAAAAATTCTCACGATAAGCCAAGGCCTATTGTACGATGGGGGATGATCTCTACAAGAAGGCCACAAATGGAGTACTACTGAAGTGCATCACTTTTGATAATGGCAAAGAGCTGCTTCTCAACATCCATGAAGGAATCTGCGGGTCACACGCCTAAGGACGAACAATGGTCGGCAAAGCCTTTCGACAAGGTTTCTACTGGCCAATGCTTGCAACATGGTACAACGCTGTGAAGCATGTCAATTTCATAGCAAATACATCAAGGTACCAACCAAGCACTGCAAACTATCCCTCTGTCCTGGGCGTTTTCGTGTTGGGGGCTTGATATCCTCGGACCTTTCCCATGAGGACAAGGCGGCTACAAATTCTTGTTCATGGCTATTGACAAGTTCACTACATGGATAGAAATGAAGCCAACAAGAGAAATCAGAGCCGAACGTGATATCAAGTTCGTTAAAGGGATATTTTGTCGATATGGACTTTCAAATCGAATATGGACAAACAACGACTCCCAATTCATAAGTGGTGCATTCTATGACTACTGCTTGGAATTCGAGGTCAAGATATGCTTCGCATCAGTCTCGCATCCTCAGAGCAATAGGCAAGTCGAGCGGGCAAACAAGATCATGCTCTGTTGATGAGAAATTTCTCTCACGCGCTGGCCTGGGAGATCTGCTTAGCTCCAGTGCAGGTCTTTCTCGGCTGTCTGTGAAACACAGGGCATGCCAGTTGGTTTGATCTGTTAACCAACAAGAAAAACAAAGATGTATGCGTTAATATTTAGGTTAGATCATACTGGATCGGCTGAGGAAATCAATATATATATATATGCTATCCCAAAGTATATTTAAACTAAGTGATTGGGATAGATCGGCTATGCCGAGACAGTATTAACCACTTAATCTGAATATACAAAAGGATAATAAATATATGCTTTAATAATCTAGCCAACACCGTAAGACTAACTGTGGATCGTCTAGTACTTCGATACATCTTATGAAAAGATATTGATCTAAGCTAAATGCGCTAAGCCAAGATCAATCGGCTGTCGGCTGTGGCTGACAGGCTCATTCTGGCTTAGGACAATTAACTAGAGCAAGATCTTAATATAAGAGCCGGCTTTAATAAATCTAATAGTAAACATACTAAAAAATATTAAAACAGATAAGGCCGGATGAAACCCCGGCACTGCCTCTAAACATATACATCTAGCCGAATAGATCATAAGAGCTCTAAGAACGACTTAACAGGTCAAATTGATGCAGTATTAAGTATAAAAACAACAATCAGATCTGTTATAGCTGATGTAAACCCCTCGAGACGGTGGATGCCGCATATAACCTAGGTCAACCCCTAGATCTAGCTCTATCGGCTGCTGGTTCTTGACAGAAACAGGTCGATGTCGAGATAGATCTAGACATTGTTCTAGATTATATGCAATATATGATAACTAGCGCAACATAAATAATTGAATCTAGAGTATCATAGCGATGGAAGCACTAAATTCGATGAGATACACCACTAATGACAAACATTTACCTTAATCGGGGATCGAAACGATGCATCCTGAAGCCGGATCAAGTGTTCGTCTGAAGAAAATAGGAGGCGATGCGCCGAAAGTTGATTGATTATGTCTTTGATACAGGGGTCTCGGGTCCTATTTGTACCCAAGTACAACACAATCCGTGCCAAACAAGGTCGCTAACTAATCTACTGTACACGGTACGACAATATCCCGGGACGTGGTCCCATGCCGCATTACAATAGGAGATCTAAACAAATTCCTAGTTTACAGATACACTTGCCGTTATAGGACTCTATCCATAGACGGCAATATCTTTAACGCGCAATTTGGGAACCAAATCTTCTTTTTATCTTTAAGCACTTTTACCAGAAATGATTCCATCTTCTTCTCTGACTCGGAGTCAGCTATCGGCTGTTCTTGTCCGACTCAACCTCAGCCGACTGGTCTCATAGCCGATCGCATCACAGCCGACTCGACCTCTGTTTCTCCACCAATCTTCCAATCCGATTCCGCTTCAATCTCGGCTGGGACTTAGGGATTTGGTTACCAAACTTAGCCGTTAACACATGCCCCTCAAGTCTGTGATAAGATAATATCGCGGATTTGCTGCTTTTTCAAATTCCCGCTCTTTTCGACCTAAACTGTTTTGGCTGCCAAAAACATTCTTTAAATACCCCTCGTCCAACACCGAAACAAGCCACGCTGTCACTTTCGCGCACTCAACCCTAGCAACAAACCCTTTCTTCTCCTCCGACGACCTCCCCGGCGATCTCGGCAACCCGAAGCCCGCATCCTCTCTAGCGAACTCCAAGAGGCGACGATCCCCAGCAATGGCTTCCTCAAGCACTCATATCGATGAGTCGCAGCACCATCGTACCCCGAGGTAAGTTCATCGGCTTCATTCCCTTTTCCTTTCCGCGCTTTAGTTTCTACCTCTTCGTGATTCCCTGTTTCTTTTCTCATTCTGTAGCACTTAGCCCACCAAATCGCAATCCCCAACTTAGCCCATCAGAAACAATATTTTCTAGGGCTGATCGGCAATTTGGACCCAAGCTAAATGATAAAAGTAGAAACCGATCGGATCCCCTTTAGGTTTTCAACCCCTAATCTGTCATACTGGACAGGCGCCTTCAAGTCGTGGCCATCAACTGACAAATCCTGGCCAGCTTGGTATCTAAGGATGTCGGCTAGGAAAAGGACACACTGGACCGAGCTTGGAATAGATCAGTGCTTAGAACTGACGATAGCCGACATGCCCAAGAACGAGTTCCTTCTATCGGCTGCTCACTATTTTTGGTCCGACACACTCAACGCTTTCCTGTTTAGACAAGGGCCGATGACCCCCACTCTGATGGATGTGGTGATGATAACCAGCCTGGACATCACTTCCATGGTCTGCCCAAGTGATCTTCAGCACAAGTGCCAACACACCTTCAAGACCAAAAGCATTGGCGGCTGGAGCGACTTCATCTCTATGAACATGAAGGATGGGCCGATTTTGGACAGGGAGCACACCGCCTTCCTCCTCATGTGGTTAGAGAAGTTTGTGTTCTGTGGATCTAGCTGCGGTCCAACCAGCAACTGGCAACACGTAGCCGAAGCCCTAGTGGAGAAAAAGAAAATCCCCTTAGGCAAGTACCTATTGGGTTATCTATACCAAGTCCTGGGTTCGGCTTCGGCTCGGCTGGTCTCCAAGCAATCCGTCGGCACCGGAGGTCCATGGTGGTTAATGCAGCTCTGGCTTAACCTGCATTTGTACAAGATAGCCGAACAGCCTGCTCCCCTTCAAGCCGATTTCCCATTGATAGAGCCGAGGATTGTGGATGATGAGGAAAAAACCACTCGGCGGCCGACGTCGTATGGTGAGGCTGCTTTGACTTATCCAGCTCAAACCGACACCAAGATTTTATGGAGTGGTTTGATCGGTTGTACAACGGCTTTCCAAACGCCTCCAAGATCTGGTTTGCATATGAAGACTTCATCGAATTTGAGCAGCCAGACAGTCTTCGGCTAGATGAGCTTGACTCAGAAGAATACATAGCGCCGAGGGAAATCTTCGTCACTGCTATCACCCCCTGCATCCTTCCCGTTGGCATCCATCAAGGCCGCAACATCACCAAGACTTACGAGTTCTATCATCCAATGGTGGCAGCGAGGCAGTTTGGAATGGGCCAGCTGCCGATCGGCTTATGGTTTGCCGATAAGATCCAGCCGAGGGGCAGAATCGAAGGCAATATAATGATGCTTCGGCTACTTCAACTCCCAACTCCTCCTCTTGGAAGCATGAATAGAATCAACTTGGCGATAACCAAATCACCGATCTTCAACCGGTGGTGGGGCGAGTGGAAACAACACTTGTTTCACCAATCGGCTACAATGTATCTCACCATCGTCGACCTCGACGAGTTTCGTCGGTAAGCACGTCTTCCAGCTCTTGTTTATTCATTGGATATTACTTGTATTGTCGGCTAACCATAATTCTTTTCTGTTGTAGACGATCAATGATTCCCCTCCTCCAGTGAGCTGCAGCGGAGTAGTGATCAATTACGTGCCTGGCGTCCTGCCGAACGGGTGCGGGCTGGCGCCATCTCCAATCGGCTTCAACGCGCCGAAGGTGGGCACGTTGCTTCACGGCCAAACCCACGAGCCGCTCCGTCGGACGAAGAGGACCCAGCCGTCGGCTGCTGCCACTCCGGCTGCCGAAGCGAGGAAAAGGGCGGCCAAGAAGGCAAAGCGAGCCCCAGTCGACGACGACTTGTCTCCAATTGACCCGGCCGTGGAGGCCTTCTTGACTCAAGAAATGGAGGATGAAGAGGCTGCAGATGCTGTTGATGAAGCCGCGACCGATTCCAGCTTGGAGAAATATATCGCAACTCCATCAGCCGATGAGAGTAGCGTCCAGAAAACTCCAAGTCCTCCGAGACGCCCTGCTCGACCGGTAACGGTAAGTGACTTCACACTTCTCCCCCTTTTTAAACCACTCATCTGCATTTACTCACGCCTTCACTATATCTTTGAATCGGCAGAGAACAAAGCGTGTGACCAGGAAGAAATCGGCTCCCCTGCATTCAGTAAGTTTCTATCATCACACTCCTTTTATTGTTTAGCCGATTCCCAACTAACTCTCTCTGTAGCCACCACGCGCACCGACGCTTGCCCCCTAGGTGTCAAGTGAGCGCACCCAATCGGCTGCGAACAGTGGCCACGTTGACGAGGAAGTCACCTCGGCTGCAGGCGGTGACCAAGACGACGTGAAACCCACTCCAGCTCCGATGCCCACAGTAAGCCTCGTTCATCCTCGTCAATCGGCTTGATAAGTTCGTTATTTTTCTAACTGTTGCTTTCTTTTTGCAGAACATAGCCAATCTCTTGGGCTTCGACTTGTCGGAGTTTGAAGACCCTGATGAAGGAGGCGAGAGGGCGCTGGTTTCGCTCAATGCAGACCTCAAAGCGACTCTAGCCAATATCGGCAATCGGCTAGAGGGTTCTCTAGACGCGCTGGTAGCCGACTGCGGCCCAATCCGCTCTCGGTTTAAGGAAATCCAGAGCCAGCTGCCAGACGCAGTGGTCAACGCGATCGTCCAGGCCACTTTCCTAGAGGCGCACCAAGTGAAGTACGAGCGAGCCCAGCAGCTCCTTGCCGATCGCCGAGAGAACCAGTCATTGATGGCCGCGATCAAATCAAGCCAGGAAGAGATCAAGGCCAAGAAAGCCGATTTCGACGCCCTGAAGACGGAGCCGGCCGCCAGATTTGAGCAGCTTCACACGCATAAGGATCAAATAATAGCCGACTTCGTCCAAATCACTACAGAGATCCAGATGGAAGAAGAATACATGGCTGTCCTGCCTAAAGAGATTGAAGGTAGGCGATCAAGCATCAAGGCGGTCGTGTCTCATCTGAAGGATCTGACCAAGGCGGTGAAGCGGTGACTGGGTCCAATGCCAATGATGCTAGGGCCATTGAAGAAGTGGATCAAATCAGGCGCAAGACGTTGTCGGCCATAGCTGATTTCCTAAAGCAGTGAGCCGATTGTAATAGTTTAGGCCAGACTCAAACTTTTGTAATCGGCTTCGGCCCTTTGTAATTAACTATCCTGTAATCGACTTATATTTGCGTTCAACATTATGATTGCCGATTCTGAAACCTGAACATCTTGTCTAATGTTATGATCGCCGACTTCGAGGTGTGGAGAAAATTTTTTGATGTCCACCTTCCTATAATCGGCTTAGGTATTTTTTGATGTCCACCTTCCTGTAATCGGCTTAGGTCTTGTGTAAGTATATGCCCCCTTAATTTTGTTGATGTCATCGATGTCGACAAAATTATGAACTTAACACAATTGCGCTTCGTTGTCATCACTGTCGGCCAACAATGACTGATTATATAAAACTAGGAAAAACTTGGCTTGAAAATGACCTAAAGGCGATGCTTGCTCAAAACAAGACATCGGCTAGCACGAATCGGCTGAAACAAACAGAGCCGAATCATGAGTTGATCCAAATGCTTGGGTAGTATTTTTTCAAATATTTGCCGTTTAGAGCCCTTCCAAATACCTCTCCATCCAAACCTTCTAACATGTAAGCTCCTTTAGAGACGCATTTGTGGATCTTGAAAGGCCCTTACCAATTTGGTGACCATTTGCCGTATTTATTTGTCTCTTGATCCAATCGACAGTATTAATTTCCATACGAGTTCGCCCTCCTAAAAAGATTTAGGCACAACTTTTTTGTTATAATGGCGGGCTACCCGTTCCTTATCCCTTATTACTTTTTCCAAGGCCCTCATCCTTGATAAAACAAGGTCTTCTGATTCATCCACCATCAGGTGATAGTAATCATCGGCTGTGAGCTGATCTTGTAGTTGAATCCGTTTTGAGCCGATAATGTTCTCCCACGGCAGTACTGCTTCGTGGCCGTAGACCAACTTGTATGGAGGGACTTGGATAGATCCATGGCATGCCATCTGATACGCCCAAAGTGATTCGGCTAATTGGATGTGCCATTGCTTTGGGTACTCAGAAATCTTCCTCTTAATCAGCTTAATCAAACTTTTATTTGAAGCTTCTGCTTGCCCGTTGGCCTGTGCATAGTACGGAGAAGAATTAAGTAACTTGATCCCCATGCCATCGGCAAACTAAACAAACTCATCTGATATGAAGATACATCCTTGGTCTATTGTAATTGTTTGTGGGACGCCAAATCGGTAGATGATATGCTCTTTAACAAACTCGATTGCGTCCCTGGAATCAACTTTCTTCAAAGGAATTGCCTCCACCCACTTTGTAAAATAATCTGTCGCCACCAGAATGAATTTATGTCCTTTTCTTGAGGGTGGATTGATCTTGCCGATCATGTCGATGCCCCATCCTCTGAACGACCAAGGCTTTATGATTGGGTTCATAGCCGATGCTGGTGCTCTTTATATGGCGCCGAATTTCTGACAATCCTGGCAACCCTTATAATATTTGAAACAGTCCTCCAGCATTGTCGGCCAGAAATACCCTGCTCTCCGAAGTAGCCATTTCATCTTATGAGCCGATTGATGCGTGCCGCAAATCCCTTCATGAACTTCTCCGATAGCCACTTTGGCTTGATCGGCTCCAATGCACTTGAGCAGCACTCCATCGATCGTCTGATAGTAGAGATCTTCATCGAGCAAAACAAATCTTAACGCCTTGTATCGCAATTTCCTTGAGGCCGCTTGAGAAGAATTCTGTAGATAGCTATAGACTTCAAACCTCCAATCATCGGCTGTGATGACAGCAACTTCCACTTCAATGTCTCTTATCATTGGCCTGTAGCCCGATGCCCCTTGAGCTAAATCATTGGCTTCTGTATTCTGCTCCCTGGGGATATGTTTTAGAGTAACTAGCCAAAAACCATCCATCAATTCTTGGCATTGTTGATAGTATACCATCAGCGCATCATTTTTGCATTCATATTCTCCTAACAACTGGCTGATGACCAACAATGAATCTTCCATTATTTCGATGGCGTCGGCTTCAACTTCTTTGAGCAGATGTAACCCTTTGAGCACGGCCTCGTACTCGTCTTGGTTATTTGTAGCATGGGGTTTGATAGAAAAGGCAAATTCAAAGCTTGCCCCCCTACGCGAAATAATGACCAATCCGATACCGCAGCCGTTGGTGCACACCGAGCCATCAAACATCAATGTCCAAGGCATGATTTCAACTGAGCCGATTGAGCCATCTCTGTGTTCCACGATAAAATCGGCTATAGCTTGTCCTTTAACTGCCTTGGGTGCCTGATACCTCAGATCAAACTCTGTCAAGGCAAAAATCCATTTTCCAATTTGCCCTTTTAACACTAGAGCCGATAGCATGTATTTGACTACATTGGCTTTACATATTATTATGCACTCATTGGATAGAAGATAATGCCCTAACTTCGTACATGAAAAATATAGGCACAGACATAGCTTCTCCACTGGTAAATACCTTGTTTCTGCGTCCAACAGCCGTCGGCTAAGATAGAAGATAGCTTTTTCCTTCCCTCAACCTCTTGGATTAGGACTGAGCCGATTGACTTGTCGTCGGCTGACAGGTACAGCTTAAACGGTATCCTTTTTTGTGGAGACATTAAAACTGGAGGCGAGCTTAAATAATCCTTGATGTTGTCCAAAGCCTTCTGCTGCTCTCCCCCATGTGAATGCTTGATCGGCTTTCAGCCGAAGCAATGGTGTAAATGGTTTCATCTTCTCTGAAAGATTGGCTATAAACCGCCTGATGAAGTTGATTTTGCCGATCAATGACTGACGTTGCTTCTTGTCCTTTGGCGGTTGTATCGTCTTGATAGCGTTGATGCTCCTTGGTGTAACCTCAATTCCTCTTTCATGAACAAGAAACCCCAGAAACTGCCCGACCGACACGCCGAACGCGCACTTCAACGGATTCATCTTCAGGCCATATTTTCTTGTCCGCTCCAAAACCTGCTTTAGATCGGCTATGTGGTTCTCTATCTCCCTGGATTTGACAATGACATCGTCAATGTAGATCTGCACTAGAGAGCCGATCATGTTGTGGAAGATATAATTCATGACCCGTTGATATGTTGCCCCATCATTCTTGAGCCCAAATGTCATAACCACCCATTCATATAAGCCGATTGCTCCAGGACATCGAAAAGCAGTTTTGTGAATGTCTTCTTCGGCCTTAAAGATTTGATTGTAACCTGCATTGCCATCCATAAAGCTGATGATCTTGTGGCCTGAAGCAGCATCTACGAGCAAATCGACTATAGGCATCGGGTATTCGTCTTTGGGGGTAGCCTTATTTAGGTCTCTGAAATCGATGCGCACCCTAAGTTTGCCATTCTTTTTCAATACTGGGACAATATTTGAGACCCACTCGGCGTATCGGCAAGGCCGAATGAACCCAGCATCGTATAGCCGAGTGATTTCGGCTTTGATCGCATCATACATATCGGCCTTGAACCTCCTCGGAGGCTGTTTGAATGGCCGATAGCCTGCCTTGATCGGCAGTTGATGAACAACGATAGATTGGCTAAGACCAGGCATCTCAAAATACTCCCAAGCAAAACAATCCTTATATTCCTTTAACAAAGCAATGAGCTGGGATCTACGATGAGAAGATAAATTTTTGCTAATATACGTCGGCCTAGGCCTATCTCCAGAGCCTATGTCTATTTCCTCTAATTTGTCGGCCGACATAAAACCTAGCCCAAGCTTGCGTCTTCGTCCGCGGTGTCCATGCCGTAGACGCTTGAGCCCTCCACGACGTCTTGCTCAGAGCAGCAGCTGCAGCTCGTCGTCTCCAATCAGCTGTATGGCAGAATCAGACACTTTTAGAAAATTGGCTTGCCAGATTTTCCCGGAGAAACAATCAATGCCATCGATTTCCTAGAGTGGCAAATCGGCGTTGGCAACGCTTACTGACCTGTCGGCTAGGACAATCTCTATCTTGTCGCCGTCCCATTGAAGCATACACTGGTGCATAGTGGAAGGGACACAACAGTTGGCATGTATCCAGTCCCTCCCAAGCAACAGGCTGTAAGACCCCTTCCCGTCGATGACAAAAAAAGGTTGTGGGCACGGTCTTATTGCCGACGGTCAGCTCGACATTTAACACGCCCTTGGTCTCTGATGGGTTGCCACCGAAGTCCTTGAGTACCATGTTAGTCTTGATTAGGTCTTCGGCTCCCTTACCCAATTTTTTGAATGTTGCATAGGGCATCATGTTCACTGCAGCCCCCCCATCCACTAGCATTTTTGACATCGGCTTGCCGTTGACGAAGCCTTTTACATACAGTGGCTTGAGATGCCGATTTTTGGTCCCCTCTGGCTTGTCGAAAATTGCTTGATCCGAGGACAGTGCTAGTTTGGCCAAGGCGTTTTCAATGTTGTCTGCATCAGCCTCAGGGGTGTCGAATTCGTCTGGCAATATGAATACCATATTGACCGATGCAGAAGCTTTTCCTTTCCCCTTGGCTGCCCTCCTGGCTTGATCGGCTGAGGTCTCTCTGGTTTGATTCTTGTCGGCTATCATAGTTTTCCTTTTGGGCCTTCATTGCTTTTTGCTTTTGCCTAGCCGACAGCGTTGTTCTTGGATCGTCTGCCGAACTTCTTCTTCCCGTCCTTCATGCTTCAGCCTCTGTATTCTTCGTTTCTGCGTCTTCGTGAAGAGGTTAGAAGGGCACCAATGGGGGTTGGCCGATTCTTCATCATCGACTTCTTCTTCGTCGTAGTAGTAATTGTTTTCGTCCTCTTCGTCGAAGAAGTCTTGATGGATCGGCCCTAGCCGATCGTGGATGGATCGCCGCCTGTTTGAGCTGTATTGCTCTCGGGACAAACTGAGTTGGGCCGGTGATTGGCGGGCTCCTGTGTTTGTCCTCGCGGTAATCGCTGCAGGCCGGGCAATTGTCTAGTGTTGGCAGCCTCATCCCGGTTTCCCAGCAGTGCCTGAAAAATTCACAATGCCAATGAGGATCGACACCACTGTGATCCCCATCGCACCGGCGGCCTCGCGTCTCTGGCTCCTGTCGGCAAAATCCTTCAAACCGAGCCTCTTCTTCCCGCAAAGATTGCTGTCAGAAGCGGCGTCGGCTGTCTGTGTTGATCGTTTGTCGGTCAGCGATCGGACAACGGGGCGTACCATGTTGATTGGTGCGGCTTGCTCTCTACCTTGACCCCTTTTAATGTCTCGGCTAAGCTGTACGTCATTCTGTGCTGCCGATCAGCTTGCCTAGGGCCGACTTGAACCACATTGACCGGGAAGGGGTTGCCGTCTACTTTCATCAGTCGAGTGGAATCAACAAACTTGAGCTTCCCGGCCTCTATTGCTGACTGGATCTGCTGCCTGAAGACTTTACAATCATTAGTGGCTCGGGATGTAGAGTTGTGCAACTTGCAGTACTTCTTCTTCTTCAGTTCGTCAGCCGATGGGATCACATGGTTCTCGGGAAGCTGGATCTGCTTCTCCTTGAGTAACAAGTCGAAGATCTTGTCGGCCTTTGTGATGTCGAAGTTTTACCTTTCCTCTTTGGTAGTCTTCAGCAACCATTGACAGACGATGGCATTTTTATTCTTGGCCCATTCGGCTACCGCGACCTCTGCGTCATCGTTGCTAGAATCGAAGGCTAATTCGACGATGACTTGAGCTATGTTCTTGACGGCCTTCCTGGTATCTTGAAACCTCTGCTCATGGGCCGTCACCCTTTGCTCGAGAAGCGCCAGGCTGTCGAAGACTTGAGCGGAGAAGCGCTCGCGGATCGGTGCGATCAGGCCATGGAAGGCCAAATCGGCTAGCTGGGCATCCGACAGCACCAAGCTGTAGCATCGGTTTATTATCTCTCTGAAGCGTTGAATGTAGTCCTGAACCGATTCGTTGTGCTTCTGCCTGATGCTGGTGAGGTCCGACAACTTCATTTCATGGTTGTTGGTGTAGAAGTAGCTGTGGAATTGCTTTTCGAGATTGGCCCAGCTCTGAATCGAGTTGTAGGGTAATGAAGAGAACCAGGTGAAGGCCGATCCCGAAAGAGACAAGGAAACAATCGAACTCTCAAGGCATCTGTAGCCGATGCTTCGCCACACTACGCCAAGAATCAGCTAACATGCTCGTAGGTTGACACGTTGTCCTGCCCTGAGAATTTTGAAAAGTCTGGGACTTTGTATCGGTTGGGAAGTGGAACCCGCTTGAAGTGCTCCGGATCGGGGTACTGATACATGTTTCCCGAGTCCTTTGGCTTGAGGTCGAATTGATCGTGCATGACGTCCGCAATAAAATCGGCCCCCGTCCGGTTGTCCTACTGTATCGGCTCATATTGATCATATGGCGCGGGTGCTTGCCGATACAACGGTGGCGGTGTCTGGGGCCTGAGTGCTGGTCTTGATAGCCTCCCAGTGCGGTCTGGTGCGGATGGCCAGCGGGAGGTGGCCGATTCACCGGCGGTGGCGTTGGTGGATCCGGAACAGCTATCGGCTACCGGCGTTGTACTGTCCTCCCAGGCCGATCTGGGCAACCGGCTCTAATTGCCGATTGTTGTTGAACATGTTAGCGATCTGGTCCTGGGGAGTGGTTGTTGTTGGTTCAACATGGTGACCACCGGTCTCAAAGCCGATCCAGACGGATTCGGCTGGTTAAGGATCCCTCCTGGCGGCTCTGGCTGTGCTGGTGGTGGGATCGGCCGATTCTGGTTGGCCAATGTCCTGTAACCAGGAAACTGGTCATCTGTGAAGTAAGTCGGCCCCCGCTGTAGTTGGTCGACTATCTTGGCGTTGACAACGTGGCAATCATATTGTTGAGGGGTGTTGACAAGAATGCCACTTTGGTTGACCAGTGCATGGTGCACGGCCGAATCAATTCGGTCTTGCAAAGTATGCAAACCCGAATCATGTGGACCCCCGTTTTTGGAACGGAAATCTTTCGTGTTCTTAGTACCATTTCCCTGGATCGAGTAGTTGGTACTCACGAAATACAGTACTGAATAACCAGGTGCACATACACGAATAGTCTTACAACGAAATTTTTACAATGATAGGCCCGAAGGCAATGTTCACCACATAGGACCTCATGGTCCGGATACAACACAAAAGCAAAAATTAGATGAGGCAGCGGAATAAAGGCAGCGGCATGTCGGTTGCCACAGGCAACGACCGGGGACTAAGACCTAGTAAGCGCCATCAGCTTCTTCGCCTTCCTCGTAGTAGGCATAAGGATCCTCCGATTCTTCATTCCCAACATCTGAAGGTTTGTGCGTATAGCAAGGGTGAGTACCAATCGTACTCAGCAAGCCAACACGGAAATGATGCATATGATAGGTTTATTCAAGGAGTAGCTGGTGCTCTTTTGCATAAAGCCAATTTTCACAAATCTTTTCACAAGCCTAACAACTAGCCAAGTCAGGTTTTAGTTTTATAGTTCATTAATTCGGCGACGGTTCTGTCTACCATCCATCGTGATTCCAAGGATGGCTTCCCGCCTCCGATTCGTCATGGTTTTCTGGGGAGTCCACCCCTTCTCGCATCTCGAGAAGTTGATCCACCAGTGAATAAAAATCATCATGCAAACCCATCCCAGCATTTTTAAGTTTAAAGTCTAGCCAAGCGAAAGTCTTGTCACGATGCTCAATATCCGCGAGCATGGCTATTCGAATAGATTGATTCATTCACACTGCAGTGGATGTACACTTTACCCGTACTCCGCGACTGCCCATTGAATGAGCCTATATCCCTTTATATGGGACGGTCACGGCAAAGCCTTTCGATAACCTCACTTTTGGCAGTACCCGCTCCATGAACTTAAGCCCTCATGCACTCTAGCCGTCCTTTTCTAGCAGTGAGAGGTGTTCTGGCGCACCCGAGGTAAGGGGAGATTTCATTCATTAAGTTAAAATAAATTTCAGATTATCATCATCTCTTTCACATCTCATCTCATCCATAAGAACCACTATGCAAGGGTACCGCCTCCGCTCGGCTATTTACTCCGCTAGGTCTATACCCATTCGAGAAGTACGGTTGTACTGGCTCGTTTCCCGGCTATCTCATGGCTCGGTCCTTAATTGACCAGGGTCGGCACTCGCCTTTTCCGGAATCCACCCAAATCATCCAGCCGCCCCACTCTAAAACATTTGTGTAGTACTTTTAATTTTCATCAAACTCAGTTCATCATTCTCATGGCCATGTGGCGATCATGTCTCCACAGGTCGCATCTCAACTACCTTCCATAAGGTAGCTGCCCAAGCACCAAGCTTTTCATAAAGTCATGAGTATGCATGAACCTAAGTATAGCATGGCTAAGCAATTTACCGAAGTTATTCTCCGGTTGTTTGTATCACATCGAGAGTTAAAGGAGAAATTCTAAAGGTAATCAATAGCAAAGTATGGCATAACAAGTATAGGTAACTCTGTATAGCATGCATGTTTAGAGTTTAAAATAACATCATTTCACAATTGGGATCAATATGTTCAAAGAGTGTGATGACTTGCGTTGCTCGCACGCTTGTGGAGTGGTGTCTTCGATGGGGTCGATGCCGGCCTCTTCAGCTGCTATCCGTACGTGCGAGAGATCAATCGAATTCGATTAGAATTCAATATAACACCAAAAGATCGAAAAGAACCATAAAATCCACGAAAATGATTCCAAGCGCTTAGCCTAAATTTCTACTTAAGTTTGTACGAGGATCGCTAGGGAAAACTCCAAGTTTTGACATCGGGTTGATGCCTTAGGGTTTTCGCAAAGCGACGATCGCGATTTGCTCGAGAAAATGGATTAGAAAATATCCGCGGAGGGATTGGTGCTCGAGGTTTTGAAGATTCGAGCACAAAAGAGCAGCACATTTAAACGGCGAGAAAGGATTAAACGAAACCCGGACTTGAAAACGACGCGAAACGATATTTCGGAAAAGTCGCATTTTGATTTTCAAATTTTTCACCGAGAAATCATGCAAGAAAATAATTTATTTTTGCCCAAAATTTTACTCAAGTCTTCACAAAATATTTTTCCAATTTTTCCAAAATTTTTCCCTATTTTTTTTTTTCTTTTTCTTTTTTTTTTTTTTTTTTTTTCTTTATTCTCCGGACTGTTCATTGCCCCCAAGGTGTTCGACTGGAGCCCAGGCAAAAACAAAGGCGGCGGCCGGCGCTATCGCATGGGAAAAAGGGCGGCAGCGGGGGCTTATCGACGTCGGCGGCTCACGGCGGCTAGGGCGGCGGGGGCTCGGCGTCGGCGGCGCGCGACAACAGCGGCGACGGCGGCTTGGGCGGCGGCGCTTCGGGAGGGCGAAGGGGGCCGGAGAGAGAGGAGATGGGGAACGGCGGCGAGGTGGGTGAATGGGGTGGCTTGGCCCCTTTATATAGCGGTGGCCGAGTGAGGGGCGGGGGAGAGAAGGGGGTCCGGTGCGGCGCGGTACGGCGGACGCCATGCGGCGGCGTGGGAGGTTGGGCCGGGCGCGCGCGGGTGCGGCGTGGCGAGAGGAGCGCGAGCGCGAACGGGGGCCGCGTACGGCGTCGGACGCGTGGGGCGAGCGCACGGGGCGCGGGCGGGGTCCGACTCGGCGGCGGGCACGTGGCGCGACGGGCGGGCGCGGGCGCGGGCGCGGGTCCGGCGGGCGCGCTGGCGCGCGCTTGCGCGGCGCGTGGCGCTGCGGCGCGGGCGCGTACGGCCGGCGACGCGCGCGGCGGCGCGCACCTGGGGCCGAGTACGGCATCGAGCATCTAACGCGCAATGAAGAGTAGCATTTCATATTTTTCCCGATTTTTAATTTCTAATTTCCTATTTCCATTTTCCTCCCTTCTAAAAATTTAAAATAAATTTCAATATTCCTAGAATAATTTTTAATACTATATTTTCAACTTTTTCTCCACTTTTATTTTTGCACATATATTTTTCATATTTATGTAAATTCCTTTTCCTAATTTCATAATTCACCATTTTTAAATTCCAAAAATTCCCTAGATTTCATATAAATCCCTAAAATATTTTTGCTCTCTATTTTATACCCTAATTATTCTTCCACCATCCACAATAAAATAATTTATTTTTTTTTCAAATTCGTATTTTCATAAATCCGCTTCTCTTGCCCGATTTTCTTCTAAAATCCTTAATCCCGCATTTCGAAATTTTCTTCCCAACAAACTCCAACTCATTCACAAACACCGAGAGGAATTGATCACGACTAAATTTTTGCAACCGAGCTCGCAAATAAGAAGCAACAAACCCAAGGAAAAAGCAACAAGTGAAAGTTTTTGCAAGTTCCGATTTTTACGTTCCGATTTCAGTTTCTTCGATTTTCAGGATGTTACAAATCACCTTGCTCCTGAGTCGGCTCCTCCGCCTTCTGTTTGTCCTTTGATCCGCTGGAGGAGGATGCCTTGAATTCGTCCATGCTGAATTTATATTTCTGGTGCACAGCCCGAGACCTCGTCTGGGTGAATGACTGTAGGTAGTTGGCTTGGAGCTCTTCTACCATCCTCTTGTAGTCGGCTTGTTGTTCAGCCGACAGTTGTTCCATCTTCACAGGAACGACGTTTTCCGGAGAAACATTGGGGCTCTTGATGTCGACCATCTTGTCAGCTGCATCGATGCGTCCTAGCCGATTGACAGAGATAGTCCCACTGGGCGTGCCAAGAAGCGTGTTGATGAGAAATTTCTCTCACGCGCTGGCCTGGGAGATATGCTTAGCTCCAGTGCAGGTCCTTCTCGGTTGTCTGTGAAACACTGGGTGTGCCAGTTGGTTTGATCTGTTAACCAACAAGAAAAACAAAGATGTATGCGTTAAGGGTTAGGTTAGATCCTACTGGATCGGCTGAGGGAATCAATTTACATATATATGCTATCCCAAAGCATATTTAAACTAAGTGATTGGGATAGATCGGCTATGCCGAGACAGTATTAACCACTTAATCTGAATATACAAAAGGATAATAAATATATGCTTTAATAATCTAGCCGACACCGTAAGTCTAACTCTGGATCGGCTAGTACTCCGATACATCTTATGAAAAGATATTGACCTAAGCTAAATGCGCTAAGCCTAGATCAATCGGCTGTCGGCTGTGGCTGACAGGCTGATTCTAGCTTAAGGCATTTAACTAGAGCAAGATCTTAATATAAGTGGCGGCTTTAATAAATCTAATAGTAAACATACTAAAAAATATTAAAACAGATAAGGCCAGCTGAAACCCCGGCACTGTCTCTAAACATATACATCTAGCCGAATAGATCATAGAGCTCTAAGAACGACTTAACAGGTCAAATTGATGCAGTATTAAGTATAAAAGGAACAATCAGACCTGTTATAGCTGATGTAAACCCCTCAAGACGGTGGATGCCGCATATAACCTAGGTCAACCCCTACATCTAGCTCTATCGGCTGCTGGTTTTTGACATAAACAGGCCGATGTCGAGATAGATCTAGACATTGTTCTAGATTATATGCAATATATGATATCTAGCGCAGCATAAATAATTGAATCTAGAGTATCATAGCGATGGAAGCACTAAATTCAACGAGATACACTACTAATAACAAACATTTACCTTAATCGGAGATCGAAACGATGCAGCCCGAAGCCAGATCAAGTGTTCGTCTGAAGAAAATAGGAGGCGATGCGCCGAAAGTTGATTGATTGTGTCTTTGATACAGGGGTCTCGGGTCCTATTTATACCCAAGTACAACACAGTCCGTACCAAACACGGTTGCTAACTAATCTACTGTACACGATACGACAATATCCCGGGACGTGGTCCCATGCCGCATTACAATAGGAGATCTAAACAAATTCCTAATTTACAGATACACTTGCCATTATAGGACTCTATCCATATACGACAATATGTTTAACATGCAATTTGGGAACCGAATCTTCTTTTTATGTTTAAGCACTTTTACCGAAAACGGTTCCATCATCTTCTCTAACTCAGAATCGGCTACCGGTTGTTCTTGTCCGACTCAACCTCAGCCGATTGGTCTCATAGCCGATCGCATCACAGCCGACTCGACCTCTGTTTCTCCGCCAATCTTCCGATCCAATTCCACTTCAATCTCGGGTGGGACTTAGGGATTTGGTTACCAAACTTAGCCGTTAACAAGCTCCAAGGGGTCAAAACACGTGTATACGATAGGCTCATGACCTACAATTCATGTTGGGTTAAGGAACTCCCTTCTGTTCTATGGGTAGTTCGTACCACTCCAACTACTCCCACAAAAGAGACTTCATTCTTCCTCATGTACGGATCCAAAGCCATGCTCTTACAGAGTTGCGCTACCGATCTACACCTGTCCGGGAGTACTCAGACGAGGACCAAAACAACTATCGCTGTATAGTGTTTGTCCATTGATCCCCTGGTCTCATATCGCTGCAACTCAAAGTCGTTTGTTGTCGACCTGTTATGTTAAGTTAGACTAGTCATCGGGTCTCAACACCTTGGCCAGGGACTCCTGGCACTACTGTGCTAGTCGGACGCTAAGGGTCAAACGACCATGTCAGACTGGTCATGTCAGAATACCCACTGTAACATATTAACTAGCCATGTAATCGGGAATTGGTTTTTCCAACTTCACGGCTAGGGGCTATGAATTTGCCGCTTCAGCATGGTCTGTTATGAGAATCAAGCTGTTTTTTGGAAACATTATACTTCCAATAAAATCAGCTAGGGGCTAGGAAGGGTACCCAACTTCGTAATGCTGAGAATAGCTCTTGGAGAAGTACTCGTTCACTACTGCTAACATGGTATTACTAAGTATTTTACAAGCTAGATTAAACATTAAAATCTACTAATGTCTTTTTTGAGTACTTTATATGATATCTCAACTATTACATCTACCAGGATGGCCACTGCCACTGCATTGAAGCAAAGACTTCTTCGGCAAGCGGGGCAAGAGACCGAGCAAGCTGGTCGATCTCGACAGACATTCTCCTAGAACGTTGAAATCCTTCTCAGCCTAGGTTCATATGTGACCATGACTCGTGGATACAGGCATAACATGACCCCCTACGTACCAACTGACCCGATGACATTCCTGCTTAAGATTGTTGTCTATCCGGTGGGCGGTACTAGCAAGTTCATTACATGTACTTCGTAGCCACCCCAGGTAGCCTGAGATGGACTTCTTGGGAGGAGGACGGACCAATGCCAAGCAGCTACTTTCTAGGTAAGCGGAGATCCAAATCTCCCTACCTTTAAGCAACTCCATGTCCTACTCTTTTTTAGCATTGTCAATGGCCCTCTCCAGCTCCTCCTTCTCGAACATGGTTCTCAAGTACTCTACCCGATGCTTTGTCTCGAGAGAGTTTTCAAGGTCTAGTAAAGACAACAACATCATTAGCATCCCTTGTTCTTAGTAAAGGGGCAATAAGATATAATGTCAGAGCTTTCTTACTTTGATAATGCTCACGAAAGAGAGCAAGTTGAGTTCCTTGTAGAGCCAACACGCTGTCAGGAGTAACGATGACCAGAGCAAGGCCGTTGCCACTCCGAGGTGACAAGGCTTGGGGCGAACCAAGATCAGCAGCCATGTCCGAAGAGCATCTGCTTTGTTGGACGTTCTTGATCTTGACTTAAAAACATATATAGAACATGGAGCAGCTAAGATAGAAATCTTAAAGGATAAACAAAAGGGAAGTGTTCTCGGGCACCATACCAAATATGTGTCCTAAGGATTACACAAAGCTAAAATAAAGAAATTACTCTTCAAAGAAAAGGATGACGGCTTCCCCGATGTCCTCTAGCTCTGACATGATGTCCTTGCGCTGCTCATATGCTCTTTCCTTGGTCATCATTTCTTCAATATTGACCTCTCGGTGTGTGAGCTTGAGGCACGGGAAAACATGACATGCACCAGTCTTGATCACGGTCCGCATCCCCTTAGCCACCCAATCTGCGTGGGAGCTTGCGGTGGTCTCCAGTTCGGTGATGAGCGACCCCAAGGACCCAAGACTATTGTTTCATCGGGGAACTCGAGGTGTGGAACATTCTTCCCAAACTCTTGGCGACCTTGTTGAGGTGCTATAGTTCTCGTGTACGGCCTATCGGAGGGAAGCCAAGTTGTCCTTAGACTCTGTAAGCATGTGCTCGACTCCCTGACGCTGCCGCTTGTTCCCTGCCACCACCTCCCACAGCTTGGCATTGTCCACTCATGCTTCTTTTCGTTGGGACTCCAGCGTTGTGATGCGGTCCTCGGTGGAAGAAGCGACTTTCGCAAGTTGTCCGAGTTCTACAATGACATTCTGGGCACTCATCTCCAATAACCGACAAACATATAATAGTTTATCGGAGGCCGAAGACAAGCCCAGGATGACAAGAGGGCCAGACGACGGAGGAAGCGATGGAAGGGTAGTAGCAGCAGCAGGTGGCGACTTGGAGCTCACCTCCTCACGAGCCCCGGTGCTCAGTCCCAAGGCTATAGGAGAAGGGCTCTACCCAAAAAGCCATACGATCATAGAGCTGCGCGACAGCAAGCATAGTTACAAAGGCCGAGTAGGCACTTACCTAATTTTTTTCCGCTTCAACAACGTACCCTTCTTTAGGGAGGTGTTGACGTGAAATTTGTCGCGACACACAAAGGCGTGGGATTTGCTTAGCTCCAGTGCAGGTCCTATCAAATCGGGTTTAGGGCATGCCAGTTAGTTTGATCTTGTAACTAACCACATAGATAGATAGACCGTATAATATCAAGGAGCCGATGTGATGTAACGAGGCCAGCTGATATCAATAGGGTTTTGATCAATCTGCTATAGATCCAATGTAGATTCAAATAATCATATAAACAGTGAGATTTATATTATCATTAGCTGGAACTAACTATGCATAATCATCAATAAACCGTTTTTATCAAAGATAATCTTGATAGATTAGACCAAACCGAGACAATATAAGATTGAAGTTGATAAAGAGAGATTTAACTAAAGAGATTATAATTCTAAGCGTAAGCCGATTTAACTTGGAAAATATAATGTGAACTAATATATTGCGATAGATATAAGTCCGATTATCAAAGCATACATCGACTAGAGATCCGATGTAAATAAACTAAAATGTATGCCGACTAAATAACCGATACATCAAACAACTGAAGTCTGCAATAATGATAACTTATCGATTGAAACCCCAATGAAACTCTTAGTATAAATTATTAAGCAAGTTAGCTCTAAAAGCTTAGCTAAAACCTAGTAGATCGAACTTAACCGAGACAATACCAGTACTAGGTCATAGATAAACTTGATAAATCTAAAGAAGCTGATAAATACTATTTAGGAGGGAAGATATATTGATCAGTTTAAGGTAGCAAGGCAGTTTAAAACAGTATCAATCCAATCAAGATATCAGAGTCAACCGAGAAAGTAATGAATCAACTAATACAAGTATAAACGTTGATACAATCTAAGAATAACTAATATATATATGATAGGCAATGCTTGAGCCGACTAGAATAGAATATCGGATGTGACCGTGAAAGTTCTAGCCCTCCCGATACAAGCGAAGTTGATGGAACTTACTTCCTCATCGGAGATCGAGACTGATGCAGCCCAACTCAAAACTAACAACTCGCCAGAATAGTAGGATGGGCATGCGCCGAAAGTAATTGTATTGATCTCGTGGAGATAGATTACAAAGATCATAGGTGTACATATTTATACCCTCAGGTTGATACAGTCCTGATCAGACACAATACTAGTTTCATAAAGATAAAAAGAAGATTACAAGTCCTGATCGGACACTAGATAAATACTTCCTAAAGATAAAAAGAAAATTACTAAGTCATTCCTAATTAATAGATAGAATTAATTTTTCATGACGCGGTCTTTACAATTCCATCTTAAACTTGATCTTTACTAGATAAACTTCCATTGGCTGATTGACTTCTTTCCTTAACCAAATCCACTAAAGAACCGTAATAAATTTTGGTGTTAATAGCAGGTGGGCTGTCACAACTTGAAGGTCCCCTTCCTAGCATTAACTTGTTAATAAATTGTCTGAAGAAATTATTTTATTTAACCAAGAGTCAATCCATAATTAATAAACTCATTTAATAATTGGAATTGGCTTGGTGAGATTTTCTCGAGTTTCCCTTGCTAAAATACATTAACTAAATTTTTAGTGAAATTTTGAGAGCAAAGAAAATAATTTTAATAACTAAAATATGATTATTAGAATTAAATAAATTCCAATCCTTTTCCTTTTTCCTTTTTGCCCGTTGAACCATTTTGGCCCAACTCCTCCCGCCGGCCCGCTCCCGCTCGCCCGCGTACCTTCCCGCCGCCGAGGGTCGAAGGCCGTGGCCTAGCCGCTACGCACCGCTCCGCTTCTCCCTAGGGCTCATCTATTAGCTTCATCCCCAACCTCTGGCCGGAGAAGGCTAGGCTGACGTCAGCCATACCGCCGCCTCCCCCGCACCTCCCACGCCCGTTCCGCGCCGTCCGGACGCCGAGGCCCACTCCCCCACTCTTCTCCACGCCTCCCGCCCACAAATCCCCTTCGGATTCGAGTTCAAATCCCACTGCCAACTCTCTCTCTCCCATGTTGTCGGCCATTGCAGCACCTCCTCGGCCACGTCCGAGCTCCCTCGAGCCTATAAAATCCACCCGAGCTCCCTCCTCCTTTTTTCCCATCCACAATCGCTTCCCGTGCCGCAATCCCTAGCATTGCCGCACCTCCGCCGTCCACGGCCACCTCTAGCCGTCACCAGCCGCCGCGCCGGACTATGCCGTCACCACCGTCGGTCTCGCAAGGTCTAGGGCTACCTTAGCCATCGCTTGGTTGTCGTCTTCCGTCGCCAAAACCCACTTCCTCTCAGTCGCCGGTGAGCCTGCCATTCCCCTCTCTTTCTCTCTAGCCGGCTTTGCCACTCACCACGCAACCGCATTTCCCCTCTAATCTCTCTCATTCTCTCCCTTAGGTTGAGCCGGGTTTCGTCCATCGTTTCCGCTACCTTTCCCGTTGTTGGTTCATCGTCGTTAATGCCGTCCAGAAGCCGCCATCCACACTGCTTGTCGTCGTCGTTCCATGTCGTTTCCGCCAACGCAAGCCCTCGGTGCACCACCCCCTCCCTTGCACCGTTGACAGGTGGGGCCTGCTTGCCGGCGCCAGCCTCCCTCCTTGGTGATGTCAGCCTTCGGATTTAATGCACAATAATTCATTAAGATTTTCTCTGTTTATAGTAAAAGCATAGTGAATCTTCTAAAATTCATATAAAATTCATCCGAGCTTCATTTAAGTCCATTCAAATTTTAGTAAATTCATAAAATTGCATAGAATCCATTAAAAATTGTTTTATTTCCTGTTTCAGTAGACTTTTTGCCTCTTTTACTTGTATGCTTTGTTTGTGGCACAGATTCCGACAATTCAGACACTTCGGTTTACTTTGAAGTTATTGTAAAGGTCCCAGCAGCACCAAAACAAGGCAAGACATGCATTCCCATGGTGCACACTATACCTAATTTTGCAAATATCTCACTTCCTATTAAATGTTGCATTATTTAATAATGTCATGTGGGAGGGTTCCTGTTACTCAGCCATATCTTGATTACCTTGTGTCATTGATAACTTGGAATTTAATATGACTAGATGTTGGTCTAGGAAATGCTTAGACATGCTTAAATCAACTAGCTCACTATGGGAAATTTCACCACAACTTTATACCTTGGATTAATGATGATAATTATGGACATGGATCACCTTGGTGTTAATTCAACCAAAATATGCCTAATTGTGGGTTGTGGGTCCATGGTTTTGGTAAACACACCCATGGCATTTAAGGACCGGTTCGTGAAAAACCCTAGAAGAATTACCATGTGTACCACAAGCCAACATGGGCAACGGTCGGGCTTGTAGTATAGCTTGACCCTTTCCTACGCACCAAGGTGAGGGTGGGCATGATAGAGTTGGGTTGGCCCCGGCTTAAGGGTTGATCGGCCGCTGTATTCACCGTGGTGCACGGGGGGCTGCCCATCCCGGCTTAAGGGTGGGAGGGAAACCTCAACATGGTGTGGATGGTTAGGAGAGAGTTATGCGAAGGGTCCTATCACGGTTTCTTTTCGGTATGCCGTGGTGGTATGCCGGCGCACGAAAACGTGTCGTGGGGCTATGTCTTGTAAGTACAGTTGTACACCTCTAACCAGAGTAAAACTATTCAAATAGTTGTGCTTGCGATTATGGGTGATCAACCAGATTCATCGTGATTAGTCTAATCATTAAGAATTTGACTTAATGAAATTGGCTTAGTTTAGGTGGATGGTTGGGCCTATCGCAATACGGTGTAACATTGGAGGGTGTTGATTAATATTGCTTAGTTAAATTCAACTGGTTTTACTGCTTTCAACTACTTCTTTAAAGAACCCCTAGCCTCCCTTGGAAATACTTGCATCATACCTTCTCTTGGTATGACTTGCTGAGTACAATGGGCAGAACTAAGTTTTTCTATCTTCCCCACTCCAGAGTTGGAGTACTACTTGGATGGAGGTCTTTCGGGGAAGTAGGCTTCGTCGCTACCATCGAGGATGCCTGTGGAGTGCAGTCGCTGAAAGTGCATCTAGCCCCCTAAGTGGGTTTTGGTGGTTAATAACAATTTGGTTAAGGGACTAATGTGTTTAATTGAGATGTGTGCAGGAGAATTAGTCCCTAGATGCTTAGTTGTGCAGGTTTTGAGAAAAGAGAACCCTCAAATATCAATTGCAAAAAGGAGAAAAGATTCGACGATGGTTTATAATAGTATTTTTTCTTGAATCTTGAGTTTTAAGAAACTATTAAGTGGGGTGAAACTCATGCTATGAGATGATCTAAGTGCTCTTAATTAGAATTTTCTTGAGTGAGAATTTTTGGAGTTGTTTTTGAAAATTACCTTCTCATGCGAGTGAAAGCCAATCGGAAGTTTTGGGGTTCCAACCCAGAACTTCTGGACACCTTCACCTCGCAGCCAAACCCTGAGAACCAAGTGTTGCCTGATACTTTCGGTAGTCCTAGACTAGAACTTCCAAATAGTATTCCAGCTGAGTTTGTGAGTAACGGCTAAGTGACGCAAGCGTGTGCCTATAGATATCCCACCTTGTCCCCAGCTCACTTTTGGCCATCCAACTTTCGTTTTCCCGTCCCCTAGCCTCTCCCATGGTGTTCTAGCTCATTCCTACTCAATTCTTGAGCCACATAACCAAATTTGTGAGAAGATTGAGTTAGTGGAGTAATTGTGAGAGTGAGAGAGCTAGTTGACTTGAGCACGTGGTGATTCTTGTAGGGCTTTGGAGTGGTGCCTATTACTCTTGGAGAGCAATCTCCTCTATGGTTAGGTGTCTCCCGCGAATTTCCAAAGAATTGTGGATTGGCCTAGGAAAGTTTGTGAAGGATCACCTCTCCTCCGCAAGGAAACGAGGTATGGATAGTGACAAACCAAGCTGATCTTTAGGAGGTTGTCTAGGTAGAGTAATTCACGTTTGTGATTCACGCTAGAGGATCGCATTTGGATCTTTGTGGTCAATTTGATCTCTAGGTAAGAACCTAGAAATGTTGGAATTGAAGGCCGTAGACTTCTTCCCAGGGATTTGCTTGGTGAGGCAAGGGGTTAATTGAGACCCAACTCTACGGAGTTCCTCAACGGAGAGTAGGATTCTTGAATCCAAACTTCGAGTAAAAATCCTTGTGTCTCGTGTGTTATCCCTTTACCTCCTGCTGCTTGTCTATATTGCCTGTATCTTCTTGTTGCTAGCAATAAATTTGTGTAGAAAGTACTTAAATTTGAGCTCAGATCCTTTTAAGTCAGAGAACATCGAAAGTTCCGGACTGTAACACCGAAAGTTCCGGACAGCTTGTGCTGACCAGAAGTTCCGGGGTTCAAGTACCAAGTTCTGGTGCCTGTGTGTTTTAACCGCTGCATTTTCGAGAAAATTTCAGGATCACATATTCACCCCCCTCTAGGCGACATCTATGGGCCTTCGGTCGCCACATTGTGAGCATCAAATTATTAGTTTAGCTTGCTTTTATTTCCGTTGCATTTGTAAGATCTTTATTCTATTTTTAAGACGTGGATCTATATGTCAACTTTGTCGTTTTTGTGTGCCCTTGCCGGTCCTGGACAGGGGTTTAATGCACATTCAGCTTGGAATTCTGTCTTGTGAATTTTGGTCATGACAAGTTGGTATCAGAGCCGACCTTGACCACAGGACAAGCCAACTGGAAACCCTAAGAGCCCTCTGAATCTCTTTCATCTGTATGTCCCCTTTTGCACTTGGATTTGTTTTGGAAAAAAATTGGGGGTTTGCTTGCTTGGTCTGCAGAAAAAGTCTTGGTCGCTTATTCAAATGGAGTTTCTTATGTATGGTCGACCTACGGTATTAGTAACTTTGGGTCGACAAGATTTGGATCTAATTAGAGTTTTATCCGACAGTCGGTCTGGGATTTACTGGGAGGTATGCATTAAGTCATGTCTAGGTTCTATGGGATGCAATTTTTATGCTGATTATTATTATTATTATTATCTATTTTATATATTAATTTATTGCTTAGTCAGTGTCAATAGTATCTTTATTTGGATCCATGTAAAATGTTTTATGCATAAAAATTGAATCTTACTTTGTTATTTACTTGAGTCATTTATTGCTTTATTTAATTTGGATTTGAGCATGCATTGATTCCTATCATTTGTCTTCTATATATGTCAGACCTTCCCTCGATGCATCATGGTCTAGACATGGATGACTTTGTGGCAGAGCTTAGTTGCACGACATTCCTCGTGGGATACCCTCATGGGATACCCTCATGATATAGAGTACACGCGGATCCGTCCTCTCAACTGCGAGTTTCCTCACCACGTTCCCCTGGAGGTTCACGGCATCCCCACCTACCTGCCTAAAATGGTTGTGATAGCTTCTGGAGACACGTTTGAGCATGCTTGTCAGCGGGCTGCTTACAGGATGATGGCCAAAATCCGTGAGAGGTAGAACGTGGATCTCCATTGCACCATCTACCATTACCACCCTGGCAGTGCTGACAATGATGTCGTCAGCTCCTTCCGGTTAGCTTCAGGGGAGAATGACACCACCTTCGGTCGCATGTGCGCTGTGCTGCAGAGCTTGGACACTATGCACTCCAACTCGCATAAGGCATCCAAGGCTCTCAATGACAGGAAACTACTAGAGATAGCTTGCCTAAAGGACGAGGTGGTCTGCCTCAAGAGGGAGAACGGCAGGCTTCAGGGGCGTCCACCGCCAGGAGGAGCCAAGATCTGCACCATGCCATGGAAGTCAACCACAGCTCCCGTGCACATCCAGCTGACGCACAGGAACTTGCCACCAACACCTGAGCCGCTGCTAATATTTGTGCCACCTTCACCTCCACCTTGACCAGCTCCAGCCCCAGCTCTAGGACTCAACTTTGCTTCAGCGTCAGCAGCTGGGGGTGCAGCCAGTGGCAGTGGTGGTTGGCTGTGAGCTACTCCCAGTTCCTCTAGTGGGACCAACAGTGGCTCTAGCTCTGAGCCAGGCAGTGGCAACACCTACCTGTTGGACTTGAGGAGCCGTTCAGAGGACAAGGAGGTGCCCGAGTCCCACTTCGACTCCACCGACCGCAGAAGCCATTCAGAGCACTAGGGCCACTACCCCCCGCTTTATCGCTTTTGGTTAGTTTGCTTGCTTGTAGTTTTCGTGTTTAGGTCTGTTTGCTTGTGGGTTAGTTTGGGGACCATGTCAAGTGGCTTGTGGTATAGCTGCCTTAATTAGGAGTTGTTTGCTTCCTTTTCAGTTGTTTTAATTCAGATCAGAATAATTGCACTTCAATTTATAATAAAGCTTAGTCTCTGAGCAATCTTGTCGAAACTTGGTTTCGGCAATAGAATCTCTGGGGTCGCAGTCAAGATCGCCAAGCACAATGGGTTAGATTGGAGAAGAGGATTTAGACAGGTTCAGGCCCTCTCGTGAGGTAATACCCTACTCCTGTTTCGGTGGATTCGATCCGCCGAGTGTCTTTATTGATCTCGTGATCTCAGGCTGAAAGCTAAAAGCTGATCTAACTTCTGATATCGCATATGATCTCCCTTAAGGGACGCCCCTTACCCCCCTTATATAGTCTTGGGAGGCGGGCTTTCAGATCGGAAACCCTATCTTACTCTAAGTTGGTTTCCTCAATCTTACCAAACCATAACTATGGGCCGTTGCCTTATCTCAATCGGCAACGTAACACCCAAGTCATGTTTGGTTTACAGATATGGCAGGCGCAATCTATCCCTATCTCCAGTCGGATAAGCTTGCCATGTAGATACCCGATTGCCATAATCTCCACAGTAGTCCTCGAGTCCTTTTCAGTCGACGAGACAACTCAGCTTCAAATCAAAACAGCACACAGCCAAAAACCTCTTTGGCCGAGTGCTTCAAATGCCGAGTGATTCCATCATCTCTGCCTGAATCTTCCCGAGTGGCTCCAAAGACTGTGAAGGGCTGGAAGATATCTAAAAAATTCTCAAAAATAAATATCTAGGTGCATCTCCTGATGCACCTAATTAGGTGTAGCCCCCAACTATATGGTTAGTCAAAATCAGACTAAACGTATAGTCAAGAACTATAAAAAATTATTCTCATATAAATACTCAACTCATGCTAAAGCAATCATAAAAATCTCATCACCCGGAAGCTCATGCTCATCCGAGTGAATTTGCCCGAGTCATCTCGGAACAAATAACTCAATCAACCCTTGTAGGTAAAAAGCACTCGGTAAGCTTATGCTTATCCAAATGGATCTGTCCGAGTTATCTCGGAACAAATATTTTAATCTTCCCTCATGAGAAAACAAGTTTTTCAGTCGTCTGAAAAATATGACCAAGTTATTAAATAGCTCTTGCCATAATAGTGGCCTCAATCTATAATGATCTTCACCAAGGTAGAAAAATAGCATTTGATATAATCACTTAATCAAATGCCAAAAAACCAAACAGCCCTTATCATCAAGGCAGCTATAAAAAGCTTAGCTGTTGGTCACCTCCCAAATTGCATCATGCTAGCTTCTCATGAAGTCAAGCAAACCGCGGTATGAAAGGATTTCCAAAGGTATAGGGCATTCGGACACGTGCATATTGCCAAGGCAAATCTGCTTAAGCTCATCAACTTAAGTCCCGAAGAACACGCATCGGGCCACACCTTAGCTGGGCCGCAGGTTTCTCATGGGCTTGGCCCAATCACGAGAAAACCTAGCGCAACCCTCAAATCTTTCTACAAAGCCTCGAGGTCATCCCCGCCACTTCATCTTCCCAAAAATTTCCTCTTTTCACAGCGCTGTTCACCAGCTCCTTGCGGAAAACCCTAGACTCGCGCGCACCCGAATCCATCAACCCAGGAGCTCGCTCTTTGCCTCAAACTAGCCTCCGCATCCAGCTCCCAAGATCCCTTGCTCAAATCCCCATCCTTTCCGACCAGATCCACTTCCCACCCAAACCACAGTCATGGCGGATGAAAAGAAAATCCCCTTTGACCAATGGGCCACATCGGATGTGAGGGAATCCATCCTTAAGGAGATGGTGAAGCACGGCGTGCTTCCCTCCAAGGAGATCGTGGGCTGGCGCCCGGCGACGGGTGAAGATTTCCCCACCCCGAACACTGGTGAGCTCATTGTGTTCACTTCTTTCTTTTACTGCGGGTTCAACCTCCCTACTTCCGAGTTCTTTAGGGGGCTTCTGGATTATTATGGACTCCAACTCTACCATCTGAACCCCAACTCCATGCTTCACATCGCTCTCTTTATTCATGTATATGAGGCTTTCCTTGGCATCCTTCCCCACTTCCAACTCTTTCGCCGCATGTTTTACCTCAAACCGCATCCGAATAAGGACCACCATGCGTTGTTGGTGGAGCGGGTCAAGTCCGTGGATCTCTCCGCAAGGAGTACTTCTCTCTTCCCTTGAAATCTTCCAACAAGGGATGGCACGCGGGCTGGTTCTATATCAGCAATCTCGAACCCAGCCTGCCAGCCTTTGTCGGCCTTCCCCCTGTACCCAAGCATACTTGGAGCACTGTTCCAGTGGCTCACGATTGGGATGAGGCCAACAAGCTGCTAGCAAAGATCCTGGCGATGAAGCAGAAAGGTCTTCGCGGCGAGCAGATCACTCGGCACTTCATCAGGTGCCGACTGGCACCAATCAAAGAGCGGTCGAAGCCAGCCTTCGAGTACGAAGGCAGGAAGGACCCCAATCGGGAAGATCAAGATCCCCTCAGTTTCGAGATCCTAAAGATCCAGATGTATAAGATCTTCTCGACCGGAATCGCAGTCGAGCATGCCCTCGTGCTGTCGGTTCTTCCCTTCAGTATCTATCGGCCTCCTCCTCCGGTAAGCCGACTGACTTCTTTGTATTGTCTCAAAATCTTGATGTCATACCTCTTAGTATTGCGGAAATTTCTCTTGCAGGAAAATGCTTCCATCGTTTCTAAACCATACAAGGTTCCTCATGATGATGTGCCGCTTCGCCCTGCCAAGAAGCCGACTGGCGGAATAAAAATCCAAAGTGATCCAGTCGGGAAGCTGGCGGCACCGAGTGAGGACTCCAATAAGCGGGCGAGCAAGAGGAGGCTCGTCATCGACGACTCGGACGATGATGTCCCGGCTCCTCCAGTCGATACAACCCCTCCAAGGCCATCGTTGAAAGCAGCGCCGAAGATCCGCCGGTCGTCCAGGTACACTTCATGACTGGAGTCTGAACTTTATTGTCGAAAATTTCTTCGTCTTCAGTCTAACTGCATTCGTCATTGCAGGAGGCCCCAGGACAAAGATCCTGCCGGGAAGGGTGAGGGGCCGACTCCAGCTGCTGCTTTCGAGACATCCAAGCCTGCGGAGCCAAGACCCCGGAGCCCGCTTCCGAGCGAGAGCGCTCCGGGCAGAAAGCCCTCGCCTCCAAAGAAGGATGTCCCGAGGAAGGAGCCCCGACCGCCACCGGACGTCCTGGGAACCGTCGTGGAGAAGCCCAGTGCTGCGGCTCGGGGCCCCGAGAAGGCCGCCGGGAAAAGCCGAGGGAGAAGACCGGCTTGGCTTCAATCCACTTGGAGAACTTGTTGATTGCGACGAATAAGTGTGTAAACCACCTGGAGCTTTCTTGAAAGGGCCGACCATGTCTAAGCCACATACCGCGAACGGCCAGGATAGTGGGATTGTTTGTAGCTCCTAGGCTGGGACATGGCTCTGTCGGGCAAAAAATTGGCAGCCTTCACAGGTTTGTACCACTTTGTCCGCGTCGAAGACCGCGGTGAGCCAGAAAAAACCCTGTCTGTAGGCTTTGCCCACCAAGGTGCGTGCTGCTGCGTGGCTTCCGCATATGCCCGAGTGGATGTCTTGGAGCAGCTGTCTCCCTTCCTCGGGTGTGATGCATCTCATTAGGATTCCGGAGGGGCTTTTCTTGTATAAGTTGGAGTCAACCATGACATAAGCATGGCAACGACGTCGGACACGTTCTGCCTCATCCCGGTCTTCCGGCAGCTCTTGTTGTGTTAAAAAATTGATGAGAGGGGTCCTCCAGTCGGCGTCAGTCATGGCGACTTCGTTTGCAGCTTGTTCGTTGGAAGTTGTCTTTGCCGTGATGGTTGGCTCATAGAGGTGCTCGACAAAAAGTCTGTTGGGGCGGCTTCACGCTTGGACCCGAACTGCGCCAACTCGTCAGCTGCTTCGTTGTTGTGTCTCAGGACATGTGATAGTTCGAGTCCGTCAAACTTGTCTTCGAGTTTGCGGACCTCTTGTTGGTAGGCCTCCATGGTGTCGTTTAAACAGGACCAGTCCTTCATTACTTGGTTGACGACCGGCTGGGAGTCCCCTTTCACAATGAGCCGACGTATCCCAAGTGAAACTGCGAGCCGTAGTCCATGTAGCAGGGCTTCATACTCGGCGACGTTATGTGAGGCGGAGAAGTGGAGGTGGAGGACGTATCTTAGCCTTTCCCCAGTCGGGAGATCAGCACAACTCCCGCTCCCAAGCCGGTGATCCTCTTGGATCCATCGAAGTGCATGGTCCAGTGTTGGAGGTCTTCCCGAGGTACGCTTTCTTGTTGCTCAGTCCACTCGGCCAGGAAATCCGCCAGGGCTTGTGACTTTATGGACGTCCTCGCCTTAAAAGTCAAATCCAGTGGCATCAGCTCCAGAGCCCACTTAGCAATGCGCCCAGTTGCCTCCCGGTTGTGGACGATGTCGCCGAGTGGAAAGGAGGTGACGACGGTGACCGAGTGACCCTGAAAATAGTGCGCCAATTTCCTCGCGGTTATCAGGACACCATAAAGCAATTTTTGTACCTGAGGGTAGCGAATTTTGGCTCCTGCCAATACTTCGCTAACAAAGTAGATCGGCCTCTGGATCTTCTGGGCCCGTCCTTCTTCTTCGCGCTCGACCACGAGTACCGTACTAACCACTTGGTGAGTGGCTGAAACATACAGCAGCAGGGGCTCCTGGGGCTGAGGCGAGGCCAGGACGGGCGGCGTTGTAAGGAACTCCTTAAAATCTTCAAAGGCCTTGTGGGCTTCCGCGGTCCACTGGAAGTCGTCCGTTTTCTTTAGCAATCTGAAGATGGACATGCCTCGTTCGCCGAGTCGAGAGATGAAGCGGCTTAGCGCCGCCATGCAGCCAGTGAGCTTCTGGACGTCCTTCTGGTTACTCGGGGGCTTCATGCTCAAGATAGCGTTGATCTTCTCTGGATTGGCTTCAATGCCGCGATGTGACACCATGAAGCCGAGCAGTTTGCCTGATGGGACGCCGAAAGTGCACTTCTCCGGGTTCAACTTCATTCTGAAGGCCCGGATGTTTGCGAAGGTTTCTTCTAAGTCAGCGATCAGGTCTTCTTTCTGCTTGGTCTTGATGACGACATCGTCGACATAAGCTTCTACGTTCTTACCGATCTGCGTCTGGAAACATCTCTGGATCATGCGTTGATATGTGGCGCCGGCGTTCTTCAGGCCGAAAGGCATGGTGATGTAGTAGTAGGCTCCAAACGGCGTGATAAACGATGTCTTCAGGCAGTCGGATTTTTTCAAACTGATCTGGTGGTAGCCCGAGTAACAATCCAAAAAGCTCAGGAGTTGGCAACCGGCTGTTGAATCTACGACTTGGTCGATGCGAGGCAGCCCGAATAGATCTTTGGGACATGCTTTGTTGAGATCGGTATAGTCAACGCACATGCGCCATTGCCCCGTCTTCTTGCGGACCAGAACTGGGTTGGCTAACCAGTCGGGATGTAGGACTTCTTTGATAAAGCCGGTAGCCAAGAGCTTTGTGAGTTCTTCCTTGATGGCGTCTTTTCGATCCTGCGTGAATCTGCGTAACCATTGTTTTATCGGTTTGGCGTCATCTTTGATGTGCAAAGAGTGCTCGATCACCTCCTTAGGAATTCCAGGCATATCAGATGGTTTCCAAGCAAAAACATCTTTATTATTTTGGAGGAAGGTGACGAGCGCGCTTTCTTATTTGGGATCTAGTTCAGCGCCGATTACAGCAGTTTTCGAGGGATCCGATGGATCAAGGGAGATCTTCTTGGTCTTGGCGTCGTCGGATCCTGATTTGGCTATCTTCTTCGCAGGGATTTCACCCTCTGAAGTTGATGCGGCCAATCGGATTTCATGCTGGCCACACAATCTCTCGCGAGATTGGGCCATGTCGCAGCTCTCCTTGTCGCAGGTGAAGGCTTGCTTCACGTCGCTGCGGAGAGTGATGACGCCGTTGGGACCCGACATCTTCATGCAGAGGTAGGTGTAATGTGGGATCGCCATGAATTTGGCAAGCGCAGGCCTTCCGATGATGGTGTGGTAGGCCGTTTCGAAGTCGGCCACCTCGAAGGTGACATTTTCCTTTCAGAAGTTCTCTCGAGCTCCGAAGGTGACCGGGAGGGCGATGTGCCTGAGTGGTGTAGATGACAGCCCCGGGATGACTTCGTGGAAGGGGGCTGAGCTTGCCTTCAATTCGGCCCTCGGGATCTGCATCTCGTCCATGGTCTTGGCGAACAGAATATTGAGGGCGCTGCCCCCATCGATGAGGACGTGCTTAAGCCTGATGTTGCGGACCACCGGGTCCAGGACGAGTGGATAGCGCCCCAGGTGAACCACTCGGTCGGGGTGATCCGAGTGGTCAAAAGTGATGGCCACCTCCGACCATCGTAGGTACTGAGGGACTTCGGGTTGAGCCACGTTGACCTCTCGGTCGGTTAGCTTCTGTTTCCTCTTAGATTCATAGGCTAGCGCCCCCCCGAAGATGTGATTGAGCTCTCCCACAGGGTCTTGGAAAGGTTCGGCATTCTCAGCCGCGTTGTTTTTCTTGGTGCCCGATGGACCAGCCTCATCAGTCGACTTCTTGTTGAGTTGCGCCGCATACTGCTCGGCGAACTATTTGTAAATGAAGCAGTCCTTAGCCGCGTGCTTGTGATTGGGATGATGAATGCATTGAGCGTTCATGATGGCGTCGTAGGCGGCGACTCGGGGGCGGCGTTGAGAGTTGGAGGTTGCGGCAACCAGATCTTTGGATCGGCGCTTGCGGTCTTTTTGGCCCTGGTTGTTGTTGTTGCTGTTATCCTTCTTAGGATTCCGGCTTCCTCCCGCCTGCTTATCTTCCCTCCTGTCGGGCCGGTCTTGGCGCGCTGCCTTCATGGCATCATTGGATTTGGCATAGGAGTTCGCCGTCACAAACATCTGCTTCACCGTCTTCGGTGGCTTGCGCCCGAACTTCCCGATTAACAGCTCATCACGGACTCCCTTCTGGAAGGCAGCGATGATGATGTCATCGGTGATGTTGGGGATCTTGTTGCGCTTTTCGGAGAAGCGCCGGATGTAATCCTTCAGAGGCTCGTCCGGCTTCTTGATGACGTTGTATAAATCGAAGTGGGTGCCGGGCCTCTCGAAGGTGCCCTGAAAGTTGGCGATGAAGTGGTCCCTCAGCTCGCTCCACGAGCTGATTGAGCCTCTTGGCAGGCTCGTGAGCCAGTTCCTGGCTGAGTTGGCGAGGGCCACGGGCAGGTAATTGGCCATAGCCTTGTTGTCGCCACCCGCTACGCGGATGGCGAGAGTGTACACGGTAAGCCACGACTCGGGGTCGGTCTTGCCGTCATACTTCTCTATTCCTGTTGGCTTGAATCCATTCGGCCAGTGCACTTGGCGGAGCTCTCGAGTGAAAGCTGGCACTCTGTCATCGTTGCTATCAGGTGATCCCCTCCGATCTTCCCGAGTGCGTTGGTCTCGCTCCTCGTAACGGCGATCGAGGACTTCCCGCAGATCACTCGACGGGGTCTTCGGTTGGCTGGTTCGGTAGCTGGAGCTGTTGTTGCGGCGGATGCGGTGGTGGATGGGGGGACGTCCATGTCGCTTGTCGCGGGAGTCGGCCGTTTGCTCCTGATGCTTCTGTGTGGACTCATGGTGTGGGCCTCTTGGCCTGGTTGTCGACCGGTCTGGCTCGGGCCTCTTGTAGTCTCCTGACCTTAGTGGTGGGAGCCGGCTTTTGTCGGGTGTTTCGGCCACAGACTCAGTCGGCCTTCGTGCCGAGGTGGAGGGATGACCGTTGGCTGTGGCGGCGACGATGGTCTTGGTCTTGTCTAGTATTGGAGTTACGTCGGGGGGTGCTGTCTCAATGACGGTGTCCAAGAGTGTGAGGGCAGCAACAGCGTTCTGCTGTGGCGTCCGGAAGATATTGGTGTTGCGGACCCGCGTTTGAAGAATAGCCTCCTGAGCGGACCGTCCGGCTGCCCGTAGATCTTGTTTTCTCTTGTTGGCTTCTTCTTTGCGTTTCTTCTCCTCCTCCGCCAGCTTGCGCTCTTGCTCGATCCTGGCTCGTTCTTCCTCTGCAAGCCGGCGGGCCATGGCTGAGTCGGACTCGGCCACCTCAGCCATGAGGACGTCGAAGCACTTCGGCTCGTAGTCCTTGTTGCAGTCGGAGTCGTCGGCTTCGTCCGAGGGGATGCCATAGAGGTCGTCGAAGCCGGCGGAGCTGAGATATTCGTTGAGCTCCGAAGATGAGCATGAGCCAAAAGGTTGGAGGATGACGGCGACCTCCCTTGATCCTGGGTTGCTCGGATCTGGATCGTTCCAGTCCGAGTCAGAACTTGAGGACACGGGCTCCTCCGAGTGGATCGGCATCGACTCGGGGGAGATGAGTTTGCCGTAGATCTCAGCGGCGTCTGGTAATCCAAACGGCGCCGAGAGGTCTTCGTCCGAGTAGATCATCTCTGTTGGGGAGACGAGGAGATCGGTGAAGATTTCGGCGGCGTTCGGTAGTCCGAACGGTGCCGAGTAAGTTCCTTCGTTGGAGAGGGTGGACCGCATCTTGCACTTCAAGATGTCGTCGAAGATCTTGGCGTTGTTCGGGAGCCGAACATCGCCGAGTGGGTCTCTCCTCCCGACTGGTCCGAATCCGAGTCGAAGAGGGAGAGCTTGTTGAAGTCGTTGGCGGCGAAGTCGTCGAAGCTTGAAGAAGATCCCATCACGCTTGTCGGCGAGATCGTTGAAGAAGTCTTGACGCGCGTCCCCTACCTGGCGCGCCAACTGTCGAAACTTGGTTTCGGCAATAGAATTTCTGGGGTCGCAGTCAAGATCGCCAAGCACAATGGGTTAGATTGGAGAAGAGGATTTAGACAGGTTCAGGCCCTCTCGTGAGGTAATACCCTACTCCTGTTTCGGTGGATTCGATCCGCCGAGTGTCTTTATTGATCTCGTGATCTCAGGCTGAAAGCTAAAAGCTGATCTAACTTCTGATATCGCATATGATCTCCCTCAAGAGACGCCCCTTACCCCCCTTATATAGTCTTGGGAGGCGGGCTTTCAGATCGGAAACCCTATCTTACTCTAAGTCGGTTTCCTCAATCTTACCAAACCATAACTATGGGCCATTGCCTTATCTCAATCGGCAACGTAACACCCAAGTCATGTTTGGTTTACAGATATGGCAGGCGCAATCTATCCCTATCTCCAGTCGGATAAGCTTGCCATGTAGATACCCGATTGCCATAATCTCCACAAATCTGTTTTTTTCATCTCTTTCTACCTATCCCCCATATAGTGAACACAAGGTATAGCCACCGTGCAACCAACGATGGTAGTGGCAGCGAAGAGTAGACGGGAGGGACAAATGCCAACGGTGCAACTAGCAATGGTCCACCACCACCAGAGAACCCAACAATCGCTCAGGTGCTGGCTAATCAAACACAAATGATGACCATGATGATGCGCAAATGCAGCAATAGCACCAGCAGATGCAGCAGCAGGCGAGCACCTTCTCAAGCACCACCAACCCCATGGTGGTGAATGATTGGCTTCACGCTATTGAGAAGAAGCTGAACCTTCCGTAGTGCAACGACTAGAAGAAGGTTGCATTGCTACACACCAGCTCCAGGGTCCCGCTTCTGCTTGGTGGGACAATTACATGGTAACTCGTCCGGTAAGAACCGAAGTCACTTGGGCAAAATTTTGCCGTAGCTTTAGGAAGGCGCAAGTCCCCGATGGCATTATGGCACAGAAGAAGAGGGAGTTTTGTGCACTTCATCAGGGAAACAGAACAGTGACAGAGTACCTGCACAAGTTCAACCGCCTCTCATGCTATGCCCCTAAGGACATGCGCACCGTTGTTGAGATGTAGGAGAAGTTTCTTGGTCTTGATGATGAACTGACCAACCAGCTGATCTCCGGAGAAAATGTTGACTTTGAGAAGTTTGTAGACAAGGCTATTCGTCAAGATGATCAGCACAACAAGATGGACCGAAAGAGAAAGGCAACTAAGTTCAGGGGACACCAGGGGAACAACCAGAAGCCTCACTTCATGACTGGGCAGCAGGGTGGACCTTCCACCATGATTGTCCGTCAGCACCGTCCATACCACCCGGGCAATTTCAACAATAACAGTGGCAACAACAACTGCAGTGGGCAGCACAATCAAAATCCCGCTCCACGCCCACCAATGGCACCAGCTCAGCCTGCTCAGCCCAATAAGGAAATGGGAGGAAAACCGGGACATTGCTACAACTTCAACGAGTCCGGACACCTTGTTGGTAAGTGCCCAAAGCCAAGGCGCGCCGCACCCAACTTCGTCTAGGCCCGCGTCAACCACGTGTCCGTAGAGGAGACACATGCAACACCAGAGGTCGTACTAGGTATGTTTTTCATAAACATAACTCCTACAATAGTACTATTTGATTCTGGTGCTACGCATTCATTTCTATCCAAGAATTTTGCTTGGGCACATGGGTTATCAGTAATGGATACCTATGCGGGTTCATACCCCCTGGAAATGACATGACCACAACTCACTACTATTCCTCAGTGACAATAGAAATCAAAAGATCATCATTTCTAGCTAACCTCATCCTCCTTTAATACAAAGACCTTAATGTCATTCTTGGCATGGATTGGTTGACAAGGCATAAAGGAGTGATTGAATGTGGGAGCCACACAATCACCTTGACCAACGAGAAGGGAGAAGTGTTCACTTTCTGATCCCCGATGCCACATAAGTAGGGAGTGAGTCTGAACCAAGCTATTGGGGAGAACAGACAATAGTAGTGGAGAAGAATCCTAGAAAGTTGGAGGATATTCCCATCGTCAGAGAATATCCCGAGGGTTTCCCGGAGGACCTGACAACTATGCCACCTAAAAGGGAGATCGAGTCCCATATTGATTTGGCACCAGGAACTGCTCCAATCTACAAGAGACCCTATAGAATAGGAGCCAACGAGATGGCCAAAGTCAAGAAACAAGTTGATGAGTAGTTGCAGAAGGATTACATTCGCCCGAGCACGTACCTTGGAGTGCTTGGTGATCTTTGTGGAGAAGAAAGACAAAACCAAAAGGATGTGTCTCAACTATCGTGCACTCAACGAGGTCACCGTTAAGAACAAGTATCATTGCCAAGATGATGATTTGTTTGATCAGTTAAAAGGAGCAACCACATTCTCAAAGATATACCTACAATTAGGCTATCACCAATTGAAAATCCGTGAGGAGGATATTCCAAAGACAGCCTTCATCACTTAGTATGGGTTGTTTGAGTGCACACTTATGTCCTTCGGACTTACAAATGCACCGACCTTCTTCATTAATTTTATCAACAAGATATTCATGGAATTTATAGACAAATTTGTTGTGGTATTTATCGATGACATGCTTATCTACTCAAAGATAGTGGAAGAACATGAGTAGCACCTTCGGCTGGCACTAGAAAAGTTGAAGGAGCACCAGTTATATGCCAAGTTCAGCAAGTGTGACTTCTGGCTCAAGGAAGTTCAGTTCCTTGGTCATGTCATTGATGTTCAAGGAGTGGCAGTGGATCCATCGAATGTGGAGTCATTTACCAAGTGGACCCCATCGAGAACAGTCACTAAGATCTGGAGTTTTCTTGGACTCGCGGTTTACTACTGTCGGTTCATCGAGAACTTCTGTAAAATTGCCAAGCCAATGAGACAACTGTTGAAGGAGGAGGAAAAGTTCATTTGGTCTGCTTAATGCAACAAGAGTTTGGAAGAGCTCAAACAGAGGCTGGTAACCGCACCCGTTTTGATTCTACCTAACCAGACGAAAGACTTCCAAGTGTATTGTGATGCATCCCGTCAAGCATTGGGATGTGTGTTGATGCAAGAGGGTAGAGTGTTTGCATACGCGTCACGTTAGTTGCGTCCTAATGAAGGCAACTACCTAACTCATGACCTAGAGGGTGCCATAGTCGTCCACACTTTGAAGATCTGGTGACACTATCTCATCGGTAACTGTTATGAGATCTATACTGATCACAAGAGTTTGAAGTACATCTTCACCCATCCCGACCTGAACCTTCAATAGCGAAGATGGTTGGAGCTAATCAAATATTATGACATGGGAATACACTACCATCCCGGCAAAGTTAATGTTGTGGCGGATGCCTTGAGCAGGAAGAGCTACTGCAATGTCGCATGGGTAGAGGAACTATGCGGTGAAGTCTAGTGGGACTTGGAACACCTAAACTTGGGCATAGTAGAGCATGGGTTCATGGCTGCCCTAGAGGCACAACCCACGCTCGTGGAGCAAGTTCGAATGGCCCAAGCAAATGATCCTGAAATTGAGGAACTCAAAAAGAACATGAGGGTTGGCAAGGCCCGAGATTTCACTAAAGATGAAAATGGGACAATCTGGATGGGAGAAAGACTATGTGCCTGAAAATAAAGAGTTGAAAGTCTTGATACTCAGAGAAGTTCATCAAACCCAGTATTCCATTCATCCCAGCAGTACCAAAATGTACCAAGACCTCAGGAAAAATTCTAGTGGGTGAGCAAGAGAAGAGAAATAGCTGAATTCATCGCACTTTGTGATGTATGTCGACGAGTAAAAGGCAGAACAACAGAGGCCAACAGGATTGCTACAACCCCTCAAGATTCCGGAATGGAAATGAGAAGAAATTGGAATGGATTTCATCACAGGCTTGCCCAGGACGTCAACCGACCATGATTCCATCTTGGTCGTCGAGGACCGACTTACCAAAGTTGCTCACTTCATTCCTGTGCATACCACCTATTCAGGGAAGAAGTTAGCAGAACTTTACTTGGAAAGGATCATGTGTTTACATAGGGTAAGAAGATCATGTCCGGTCAAGGAAGCCACTTCACCTCAAAGTTCTAGCAGAAACTGCAAGAAGAATTGGGAACCAGTTTGAACTTCAACACAGCCTATCATCCTCAAACATATGGTCAGACCAAGAGGGTGAACCAAATATTGAAATATATGTTGAGAGCATGTGCACTTGACTTTGGCGAACCTTGGGACAAAAGTCTACCATATGCCGAGTTCTCTTACAACAATAGTTACTAGGCCAGTCTATAGATGGCACCGTTTGAGGCACTGTACGGCCGAAAGTGTCACACGCCACTCTTCAAGGACCAAATGGGAGAACGCCAATTGTTTGGGACAGAAGTCTTGAATGGAGCAGAGGAAAAAGTTAGAACCATTCGAGAAAGGCTGAGAATCACATAGTCTCGACAAAAGAGCTATGCAGTCAACCATCGAAGGGAGCTCACCTTCGAAGAAGGAGACTATGTGTATCTCCGTGTCACTCCACTCTGGGGAGTACACCGCTTCCAAACCAAAAGAAAAGTTTGCACCACGCTTTGTGGGAGCATACAAAATCCTACAACACAAATGACAAGTTGCTTACCAACTCGAGCTTCCCTCCAACATGCTTGGTATCCATGATGTGTTCCACGTCTCTCTGTTGAAGAAATGTTTGAGGGTACCTGAGGAGCAAGCAAGTCCTGATCATATCGAGATTCAAGAGGACTTGACATATGTAGAGAAGCTAACCCGCATTCTTGAAACCAGTGAGAGAAGAACCAGAAATCGTGTAACCAGGTTCTGCATGTAGGAAAACACGTAGGCTACGATAGCATAAATTCAAAATTTTCTGCCGTACACTCCAGGATAGCATGTGAGTAAGGGACTATAGATTGTTACCAATTGACACGCAGGGCAGCGAAAGACTACGTTGAAGAAATCGGTCCACTGTACGCGCGTAGGGAAGGTTGCAAAAGTAGCCGATCACCACGATCCGATCGCCCAACCACCGACTCGCCTCGCCGATCTACACCGCAACGTAGAAGTGTCTCTACCAATATCCACATGTCCAAGGGTGGAACGCCAACCGCTTGTGTGCTAGCACTCGGCGCCCGGCTAGGGTTTTGTTAGTGATATGCCCTAGAGGCAACATGGAGATGTTGGATATCATGGTCAATGTTTATGTATCAATGAATAAAGTGTTATTCAGTTCTATGAAATAGACAACTTATATTGATCAATAAGTATGTGACTTATTTATGAGACTCTTTATGTATGAATGTGTTTCTAAATAATCTCTAATCATATATCATATCAATGGAACAAATATAATTCTAAGATCAGCATGTTTATTGATTGATGATCATGTCTCATAGATCATGGTATGGAGATACCAAATCAATAAACATGAACATGTGTTAGAGAACACATTGTTGGATAGACCCACCTTGAGACACTACAGGGAATTAATGTGTCATTAGTTGGTCTCAAGTAGTGTTGGTGCAAAGTCCTTTGACCTGAGATCATCATAGATTCCAACATATGTAATGGCTCACTTAGGGACTACTAAACACTATTCCGTAATTGGGTAGTCATAAAAGTAGTCTTCGGGTTTGCTATGAAACATGTAGTGGGATGTGAATGATCAAGATGAAATTTGCCCCTCCTATGGGAGAGATATCTCTGGGCCCCTCGATGTAATGAATTATGGAGGTGCATGGCCATGCTGAGTTGATTGAGGAGTCAATCAACAGATAGATAATCAAATACGAGATCGAGTGAAGATTAAGCACGAGTCTTGCCTATAGCTTAATTGATATCGTGGGGCAAAGGGATTTGTGCACACATTACAAGTTCAACCGATATGATCTTCTTGTAGACTTTGGTGTCAATACGTTCTGTTAGGGGCCGCTGTTGACTGGTCGACTGAGTTGGACTCGGTCGGAACCAAGTATACCTGAGCCTACAGGGTCGCACACTTAACGGGAAAGAACAGGCATTCGAGTTTGACTCGGATACGGCTCAATCGGATAGAGATCCGACCGGACATAGAGTCCCGATGGGCCTTTAGGCCCAGTGGGCAACACCTATATAAAGGAGGCGAGGGGTGGAGGGTTGGATGCACAACATACAGCTGGACCAATCTTCTCCACAGAAAACCTCCCACATCCGAGCCAAAACCCTAGCCGTGCATCACGTGCTAGCCACGAGTGTTCGGAGTTCTCTCCGTGGATGTGTGGATACCGATAGAGAAATTGCTACGTTGCAGCGTTATTTGGCGGCATTGAATCTCGTCAGGATCCAATTAGCCGAATTCAATTCGGCGTTTGGGTCGAGGGTCGAAAGGTTGGAGGGTCGGGCAAATCGGGACGACGTCGTCGGCATCGGCAACTAGGCACGAAGTCATCGGCATCGACAAACCCTAACACCACTAGGCGGTCGAGCGGCGCGCGTGGAGATCGGCGGGGTCGGGCGAGACAAACCAGAAGCGCCGTCGGTGTCGGGCGAGATGAACTGGGGTCAACGGGTCGGGCGATTTGGACCCAACGTTGGTTGGAACGTTCCGAGGTCGGCAGGAACGTTTCCGATGTCGACAAAGGCGTTTCCAAGGACGACGAGACTTGTTCGAGGTCGGCTAGCAACATATTGATTGTTTTCACTGTACTGCACGTTAATAGGTAACAATCTATAGACTCTTACTTGCAAGCTTCCCTGGATTGCGCGGTAGAAAAATTTTGATTTATGCTATCGTAGCCTCCGTGTTTTGCTTCAGGTTTGGCTTGAAGGTGGCAGCTAGGGTTTGCTCATGGCAGATCTCAACTCGCGCGTAACGTGAATTGCTTGCTTACGATCTCCACCCCTTGCCCCTCTATTTATAGAGTTAGCCAATTGGGCCTAGATGGCCCATTGGGACTCTATCTGTAATCGGATCCTTATCCAAACTGAGCCTTATCCGAGTCCTTATCTGAGTCAAACTCGAATACCTGTTCCAACCCATTAAGTGTGCGACCTTGTAGGTTCGTGTATACTTGGTTACGATCTGAGAACACTTCACGGCCAACCTGTCAACAGCGACCACTAGCAGAGCGTATTGACATCAAAGTATACATAAAGATCATATCGACTGAACCTGTAATGTGTGCACAAATCCCTTTGCCCCACGATATCAATTAAGCTGTAGGCAAGACTTGTGCCATCCTATTAATAGCTTAATCATTTACTCGGTCTCGTATTGGATTATATATCTTTTGATTGACTCCTTAATCAACTCGGCATGGCCATGCACTTCCATAATCCATTACATCGAGGGGCCTAGAGATATCTCTCCATAGGCGGGGCAAATTCCATCTTAATCATTCACATTCCACTACATGTTTCATAGCAAACCCGAAGACTATTTTTATAACTACCCAGTTATGGTGTAACGTTTGGTAGTCCCTAAGTAAGCCATTACACATGTTGGAATCCATGATGATCTCAGGTCTAAGGACTTTGCACCAACACTACTTGAGACCAACTAATGGCACATTAAATCCCTCTAGTGTCTTAAGGCGGGTCTATCCAACAACATGTTCTCTAACATATGTTCACGTTATTGATTTGATATCTCCATATCATGATCCATAAGACATGATCATCAATTAATAGACGTGCTGATCTTAGAATCATATTTGTTCCATATATATGATATATGAACAGGGATCATTTAGAAATAGATTCGTAACACATAAAGAGTCTCATGAAAAAGTCACATACTTATTGATCAATACAAGTTGTCTATTTCATGGAATGGAATAACACTTTATTCATTAATACATAAACATTGGCTTTGATATCCAACATATCCATGTTGCCTTTAGGGCATATCCCTAACATTGTAGAGTTTAGTGGAGCCATCATTCTGAGAAAGAGACCACTTGGGAAAGAGAAGACGAGCTAAAGGCTGCCTATCAGCACCTCTTCGCCAGCACCTCCGAATCTCGGGGTCGAGATTCCGTTTAAGGGGGTACGTTTGTCACACCTCGAAATTCCCCTTCCTAGCCTTAACTTAGTTAATAAACTGTTTAAAGTAATTATTTAATTTAACCTAGAGTCATTCTCTAATTAATAAACTCATTTAATAACTGGAATTGGTTTGCTCGGATTTTCTTGAGTTTCCCTTGCTAAAATATATTAATTGGATTTTTAGTAGAATTTTCAAAGCAAAGAAAATAATTTTCATAATTAAAAGATGATTATCGGAATTAAGTAAATTCTGATCCTTTTTCTTTTTCTTTTTCGACAGTTGGGTCGTTTCCGGCCCAACTCCTCCCAAATGCCTCTCCCGCCGGCCCCGCGCACCTCCCGCTACTAGGTCGCCCGAATGCCGCAGCCCAGCCAGCCTCGCGCTGCACCTCTCCTCCCTAGGGACGTTGAAAGATGGGGCCCACCTGTTAGCTTAATCCTAAACCTCCGGCCGGAGAAGGCGGGGTTGACGTCAGCCATGCCGTCACCTCCCTCGTGCCTCCCGCGCCCGTTCCATGTCGCCCGGACACCAAGGCCCAGTCCTCCACTCTTCTCCACGCCTCCCTCCCACCAAACCCCCTTAGCTTCAAGTTCAAATCCTGACGCCACCTCTCTCTCTCTCATACCACGTCTCCGGTCATTTCGGCACCTCCCCGGCCACGTCCGACCTTCCTCGGGCCTATAAAATCCACCCCGAGCTCCCCTCCTCCTTTTTCCCCATCCGCTACCGCTTCCCGTGCCCCGAATCACCCTCGCACCACAATCCCTAGAGTCGCCGCACCTCTGCCACCTCTGGCCATAGCTAGTTGCCGCCAGCTGTCCCGTCAGACTAGCCGCCGCCAGCCACTTCATTGGACTAACCATCGTCGCTGTCGGCCTCGCAAAGTTTGAGGGCTACCTCACCCACCGCTTGGTCGTCGTCTTCCGCCATCGGAACCCACTTCCTCTCGGTTGCTAGTGAGCTTGCCATTCCCCTCTCTCTCCAGCCAACTTTTCCGCTCGCCGCGCAACCCCATTTCCACTCTAACCTCTCTCATTCTCTCTCCTAGGTCGAGACGGGTTTCGTCTGCCATCTCCGCCGCCTTCCTCATCGTCGGTTTGTCCCTGTAGATTCCGTCCTGAAGCCATAGTCCTCTCCGATCGTTGTCGTCGTACCCGTACTGTTTTCGCCAATGCAAGCCCTCAGTGTGCCACCCCTCCCCCCTGCACCACTGATAGGTGGAGCCCGCATGTCGACGCCGGCCTCTCCCCTTGGTGACATCATCCTTCGGGTTTAATGTGCACTAAATCATTAAGGTTGTTTTTGTTTATAGTAAAAACACAGTGAATCTTCTATAATTCATAGAAAATTTATCCGAGCTCCGTTTAAGTCCATTCAAATAGTAGTAAATTAATAAAAATGCATAAAATCTATTTAAATGATTTTGTTTCCTATTTTAGTAGACTTATAGCCTGTTTTTCTTGTGTGCTTTGTTAGTCGCATAGATTCTGGTAGTTTTAATGCTCTGGTTTACTTTGAAGTTGTTGCAGAGGTCTCATCAGCACTAGAGAAAGGCAAGTCATGCATTCCCATGGTGCATACTATACCTAATTTTGCAAATGTCCTGCTTCCTATTAAATATTGCATTATTTAATAATGTCATGTGGGATGGTTCCTATTACTTAGCCATATCTTGATTACCTTGTGTTAACTACCGAATTTGGTAACCAAATCCACGGGTTTGAAGCAGAGATTGAAGCGGAATCGTAGTAGATGCGCGATCTGCGAGGAACAGAGGGCGTATCGGCTGAGTCCGAATCGGCTGTGGAGTCCGTCGCCTAAGCCCAAATCAGACCAGGATAGCCGATAGCCGATTCCGATTGAAGATAGAAGTGAAGCCAATTCCAAAAGGTAAGATTGAAGATAAACTGTTGGATTCAGTTTAAAGTGCGTTAAAGATATTGCCATATGTGGATAATGTCCTATAACGACAATTGTATCTTTAAATTAGGATATTTTGTTTAGTTTCCTTCTGTGATAATGTTGGTTTGTTTTGTAATCTAATCTGTAATAGGAATCGTGTCCTTCATGGACTCATTATGTATCCGGGTATAAATAAGACCCGAGGGCTTGTAATATTAGAAATAACACACAATCAATCAACCTCGGCGCATCGCCACCCTTTTTATTTTATTCCTTTTGACAAGTTCTTGCTTTTGCTCAGGCTGCATCGGCTTCGATCTCCGAACAAGGTAATTCCTTGCTACAAGTGGTTTGTATCATCGGGATTAGTGCTTCCATCATCATGATACTCTAGTTTCGATGTTATAAACTGCTTAATCTATCATATGCGGCATATAATTGTTGACGAGAAATTTCTCTCACACGTTGGCCTGGGAGATCTGCTTAGCTCCAGTGCAGGTCCTTCTCGGCTGCCTGTGCAGTACAGGGTGTGCCAGTTGGTTTGATCTGTTAACCAACAAGAAAAACAAAGACATATGCGTGAAGTGTTAGGTTAGATCCCCACTGGATCGGCTGAGGGAATCCATGAGCATATATATACTATCCTAAAATATATTCAAGCCAAGCGACTGGAATGGATCGGCTATACTGAGACAGCATCAGCTGCTTAACCCAAATACAATAAGGGATAATAAATATATGTATTGATTACCAAGCAATACTGGAAAGATAACTGTGGATCCGCTAGTACTCCGATGATTCTGATGAAAATATATCATTCTTGAACTAGATGCTTAGCCTAGGAAATCGGCCATCGGCTGTTGATGGCAGGCCGATTTCGGCTTATAATATCTGACAAGAATGGGATCTTAATATAAGAGGCAGTCCTAACATAAATCTAGTAATAAATATACTAAAAATATACCAGGACAGATAAGGCCGGCTGGAACCCCGGCACTGTCTCTAAACATATAAATCTAACCGAACAGATCATTGGAAGTTCTAAAAACGATTTAATAGTTCAGCGTTGATGCATCATTAAGTATAAAAAGAACAACCTTTAGATCTAGCCCTATCGGTTGCGGGTTATCGATAGAACTGGCCGATGATAGGATAGATCTAAACATTGCCCCAGTTTATATGCGATATATGGTAAAAAGCGCTGTATAAACCCCTGAATCTAATGTGTCATTACGATGGAAGCACTAGAATAAGCAGAACATACCACTAATGACAAGCATTTACCTGGATTTGGGGATCGAAACGATGCAGCCCGTAGCCAAATCAATTGCTCGTCTCAAGAAAAGGTTTGGCGATGCGCCGAAGGTTGTTTGATTGATTATTTTTAATACAGGGGGTCTCGGGTCCTATTTATACCCAAGATAACATTATCTGTACAGACCCTAGACTATATCTAAACTACTATTTAAAATACAACGATATCCCGGGAAGGACCCACGCCGCATTACAATAAACAGTCTAAACAAACTCCTAATTTATAGATACAATTGTCGTTACAGGACTCTATCCATAGATGGCAATATATTTTAACGCACAAACCGATAACCGAATCTTCTATTTTTCTTCAACATCTGCACCAAAAACGGTTTTATCTTATTTGAACCTAGAATCGGCTATCGACCGCTCTTGTCCGATTCAACCTTAGGCGACTGGCTTTGCAGCCGATTGCTTCTCAGCCGATGCATCCTCTGTTTCTCCGTCAAACCAGCCGATCCGATTTTGTTTCACCCTTGCCAGGACTTAGGGATTCAATTACCAAATTTAGGTGTTAACAATAATCTAGAGCAATGTCTAGATCCATCTTGCAATCGGCTCTTTTCTCTCTGAAGACAGCAGCCGATAGAGCTAGATCCAGAGGTTGAATTAGATTATATGTCATATCTACCATCTCGAAGGATTCCCATTAACTTATATAGATCCAGTATTTCTTTTTGTACTTAATGCTGCATCTAATCAACATGTTAAGTCGCTTTTAGAACTACAAAGATCTGTTCTGTTTAATGTTTATCATTAGAGACGGTGTCGGGGTTTCAGCCGGCCTTACCTGTTGTAGTTATCTTTTAGTGTTAATTGCTATTAGATATATTAAATCCGCCTTTTATATTAAGATCGCAATCTATTTAAATGCCCTAAGCCGGTATCAATCTGTCAAGTTACGTTGACAGCCGATTGATCTAGGTTTAGCGCATTTAGGTTAGATTAATATCTTTTTTTAAAATGTATCGGAGTACTAGTCGATTCACATTAGACCTGCAGTATCGGCTAGGTTGTCGATGCAGATAATTATTATCCTGATGTGCCTTTAGTCTATGTGATTTATCCTGTCTCGGTATACTACCGATCTATCCCAATCACTTAGTATAAATGTGCTTTGGGATAGCAATTATATGTTTATTGATGTCTTCAGCCGATCCGATAGGATCTAATTTTAACTTAATGCCTATTTATTGTTTTCTTGTTGGTTACAGGATCAAACCAACTGGCACGCCCTTGACGACACCAGAGGCGACCAATTTGGACCTGCACTAGAGTAAAGCAAACCTCTCAGGCCAGTGCGTGGGAATCGAATTTCTCATCAACACGCTTTTGGCACGCCCGACCAATAAAGACTTCCAAGCTTGGTGTGATGTCTGACACCAAGACTCCAGAGATCGATCAGGAGAACGTTATCCCAGTGACAATGGAGCAACTGTCGGCTGAACAGCTAGCCGACTACAAGCAGATGGTTGAACGGCTGCAGACACATTACCTGCAATCCTTCACCCAGACCAGATCTGGAGCAGTCCTCCAGAAGTTCAAGTTCTCCATTGAAGATTTCGATACATCTAATGAAGACAAGAAGGAAAAAAGAAGAAGGATGACATCAAGCAGGAAAAAGACGATTGGGGCCTCCACACTTTACAGGACCGAATCGACTCGACTGTCCATCATGCGCTCATCAACCAAAGTGGCATATTGGTTAACACCCTTAACAACATGATAAGCACTATGGTTGACTCGAAGATAGCCGAGCAGCCATTGAGAGGGCCGACAAACTTTGCTGACGTCCAATTCTCGGGCTACACAACGTTGGCGACAAGAGGTCTGCTGATTCCACCACTAGGATAGCCGAATTCTCAAGGAGGGGCTCCGATCCAACCAAATGCACAGCAGCGACTTGAGCCACATCCCGGGATCCTGTCCGACAAAGAACCTCAACACTGTGGTGTGGTGCCCCACAATGACGCAGAACAGTGGAGAACATGTTCAACACCAATCAGCGGCCAATCATGTCCAATGAGCCGATTGGCAACATCGCCTCAGCGCCACATCATAGTCCCGTCGACAATCGGCTACTTCCTGAACAATCACCGCCGATCGTGTCTCGGCTACCTCCCGCTGCAAATCAGTTCCAGTACCAATATTTAGGAGGCCACCTAGAGCAACAGCATCAGCCGCAGACGCCACCACTCTAGTATCGGCAAGGACCCGTTCACTACGAGCATTACGAGCCGATACCTCCAGTTCAAGCTCAGGACAACAGGCCTTGGGCTGATCTGATTGCTGACGTCATGCGCGATTAGTTCATCCTCAAACCCAAGGATTCTGGCAACATGTACCGGTACCCATATCTAGAATACTTCGAAAGGGTGCCACTGCCAAACCGGTACAAAGTGCCGGATTTCTCAAAATTCTCTGGACAGGACAACGTGTCCACTTACGAGCACGTCAGCTGATTCTTGGCTCAATGCGGAGAAGCATCGGCTACAGACGCGCTCAGAGTGCGCCTATTCCCGCTCTCTCTCTCTCAGGATCGGCTTTCACCTGGTTCTCATCATTGCCATACAACTTAGTTCAAAGCTGGGCCGATCTTGAGAAACAATTCCACAGCTACATCTATTCCGGCACCCACGAGATGAAGTTGTCGGACCTCACCGGCATCAGGCAGAAGCATGAGGAATTGGTCCAAGATTACATCCAACGCTTCAGGGATATGAGGAACTGATGCTACAGCTTGGTGTTATCGGATTCATAGCTAGCCGATTTAGCTTTTCACGACCTCTTTCCACCGATCCGTGAAAGGTTTTTGGCTCAAGACTTTGAGAGCTTGGCTCACTTGGCCCAGAAGGTGATGGCCCACGAGCAAAGATTTCAAGAATCCAAGAAGGCCTTCAAGAAAGTCGCCCACGTCGCCTACGCAACGGATACAGATTCAAGTGACAGCGACGCAGAGGTGGTAGCAGCCGAGTGGACCAGAAACAACAAGGCGATAACATGCCAATGGTTGAAAAAGTCGGCTATGGAGGAAAAATATGACTTTGATATCACTAAAGCCGACAGGATTTTCGATCTGCTGTTGAAGGAGAAGCAAATTCGGCTATCGGACAACCACGTTATCCCATCAGCCAATGAACTCAAAAAGAAAAGGTACTGCAAGTGGCATAACACCACCTCCCATAGCACAAACGATTGCAAAGTATTCAGGCAGCAAATCCAGTCGGCCATCAAGGCCGGGAAGATAAAGCTCGAAGAATCAGCTAAGCCGATGAAGGTCGATGGCAACCCCTTCCCAGTCAACATGGTCCAAGCCGGCCATAGGCGAGCTAATCGGCAGCACCGAATGATGTACAGCTTAGCCGAAACACTAAAATCAGTTAAGGCCGACTCAGGACCATCCCGTAAACAGCCGACTAGAGATGCAGCTGCACCAATCACCATGGTTCACACCAACGAGCGATCGGTCTACCGTCGGCCCAGGCAAGACAGCCGGCTGCAGTTCCAACGCAGGGTGCAGGAGGAAGAAGCAAGCCGTACTAGAGGGCACCCGATCGGCTAGGCATGGCATATTGCCGCCGCCACGACGGCTGTGACCCGCATTGGCACTACGAGTTTTTCAGGTTCTGCTGGGAGCAAGGAATAAGGTTAGCAACCCTTGAAAATTGCCCAACGTGCAGTGACTACAGGGAGGACGAATACAGGGGACCACCAGTGGAAAGTTCCAGCCGATTCGTCCCCCGAGCCATTCAACTTAACCAATGAAAACCTTCCGTTCATCATCGGCTCGGCCCAATCCACCAGGACTTCTTCCAAGAAGAAGATCAAGAAGAGGCTGATGAAGAGCAATCGGCCAACCCCCAATGGTGCCCTTCGAACCTCTTTACCAAAACACGGAAAAAAAATTCAGAGGCTCAAGAGCGAGGGGCAGGAGGAAGAAGTCCGGCGGATGATCCAACAACAACAACGTCAACAAGGCACAAAACAATGGCGCGCCAAGAAACAAGCGACCCCAGCCGACAAAGCCAGAAGGGAGGAAAAAGGCAAAGCAGTGGTCTCTGCATCAGTCAACATGGTTTTTATTTTACCAACCGAATTTGAGGCTACCGAGGCTGATGCAGACACAGTGGAAGAGACCTTGGCTAGATTGGTTCTATCCCCAGAATAAGCTATTTTTGAAGAACCTGAGGGGACCAAAAATCGGCACTTGAAGACACTATACGTCAAAGGATTTGTCAATGGCAAGCCGATGTCCAAAATGCTAGTCGATGGAGGGGCTGTTGTCAACCTAATGCCCTACGCGACTTTAGGGAAGCTGGGAAAAGGAGCCGAAGATCTGATCAAAATGAACATGGTGATCAAGGACTTTGGCGGCAACCCTTCAGAAGCCAAGGGAGTTTTAAACGTCGAGCTGACCATCGACAGCAAAACCATGCCCACTATGTTTTTCGTCATCGACGGAAAGGGGTCGTATAGCTCGCTTGCTTGGAAGGGACTGGATCCACGCCAATTTTTGCATCCCTTCCACATTGCACCAAAGCTTAGTCCAAGTAGCAAGGCGACAAGATATAAATCATGTCAGCCGACAGGTCAGTCAATGTTGCTAACACCGATTTGCCTTTGTGAGAAATCGATGGTATTGATTGTCTGTCCAGCAAAGTTTGGCAAGCCGGTTTCTTAAAGATGTTCGATTATGATATACAGCCCATTGGAGACGAAGATCCCTAATTACTACTTTGAAGGCATCGTGGAGGGCTCGAGCGTCTACAACGAGGACACCGTGGACGACAACGATGGCATACTCGGGCAAGGAATATAAAGACTGCTTTGCTTGGGAATACTTTGAGATGCCTGGTCTTAGCCGATCCATTGTTGAACATCGGCTACCAATCAAGCCTAGATATCGGCAATACAAACAGCCTCCCACGAGGTTTAGAGCCGATATGTACGAAGCAATTAAAGCCGAAATCACTCGGTTATATGATGCTGGATTTATTCGGCCCTGCCGATATGCAGAGTGGGTTTCAAATATAGTTCCAGTAATGAAGAAGAATGGCAAACTTAGGGTGTGTATCGACTTCAGAGATTTAAATAAGGCCACCCCTAAGGACGAATACCCAATGCCCATAGCCGATTTGCTGGTAGATGCCACCTCTGGCCACAAAATTATAAGTTTCATGGATGACAATGCAGGTTACAATCAAATCTTCATGGCCGAGGAGGACATCCACAGGACAGCTTTTAGGTGCCCAGGAGCAATCGGCCTATATGAATGGGTCATCATGACATTCGGCTTGAAGAATGCTGGGGCTACGTATCAGAGGGCCATGAATTACATCTTTCACGATTTGATCGGCTTCCTAGTGGAGATCTATATAGACGATGTTGTCATCAAATCCAAGGAGGTCGAAGATCACATAGCCGATCTGAGGAATGTTTTGGAGCGGAGAAGAAAATATGGCCTGAAGATGAACCCTACAAAATGTGCTTTTGGCGTATCGCCTGGACAATTTTTGGGTTTTCTTGTTCACGAGAGGGGAATCGAGGTCACGCAGAGGAGCATCAACGCAATCAAGACGATTCAGCCTCCAAAGGACAAGAAAGAATTGCAATCGTTGATCGGCAAAATCAACTTCATCACGCGATTCATAGCAAACTTGTCAGAGAAGATGGAGCCGTTCATACCACTGCTTCGTCTGAAGGCCGATCAAGCATTCACTTGGGGGGCAGAGCAACAGAAAGCTTTGGACAACATCAAGAGTTATCTAAGTTCCCCTTCAGTCCTGATTTCTCCATAGAAAGGGGTGCAATTCAAGTTATATCTGTCAGTCGACGCGAAGTCAATCGGCTCAGTCTTAATTCAGGAGGTTGAAGGGAAGGAGAAGGCTATCTTTTATCTCACCCGACGACTTATGAATGCAGAAACAAAGTATTCACCAGTGGAGAAATATGTCTTTGCCTGTATTTTTTATGTACAAAGTTGAGGCATTATTTATTATCCAATGAGTGCACCGTGATATGCAAAGCCGATATAGTAAAATACATGCTATCGGCCCCAGTACTAAAAGGACGAGCTGGGAAGTGGATTTTTGCCTTAACGGAGTTTGATCTGAGATACCAGGCACCCAAGGCAGTCAAAGGACAAGCTATAGCCGATTTCATAGTGAAACACAGAGATGATTCAATTGGCTCAGTGGATATCATGCCTTGAACTTTAACTTTTGATGGCTCGACTTGCACTAATGGATGCGGCATCGGCTTAGTAATAAACTCTCCAAGGGGGGCAAGCTTTGAGTTCGCTTTTTCAATCACACCCCATGCAACAAACAATCAAGCCGAATATGAAGCCGTGCTAAAAGGACTACAATTGCTCAAGGAAGTCGAAGCCGACGCCATCAAAATAATGGGAGACTCACTGTTAGTCATCAGCCAGTTGTAAGGAGAATATGAATGTAAGAACGATACGCTGATGGTCTACTATCAAAATGTCGAGAATTGATGGACAACTTTTGGCTAGTAACATTGAAACATATCCCCAGGGAACAAAACACAAAAGCCAATGATCTAGCTTAGGGGGCATCAGGCTACTGGCCGATGACAAAGGATATTGAAGTGGAAATTGCCACAATGTCAGCCGACGACTGGAGATTTGACGTCTAAAACTACCTACAAACCTACAAATTGCGCTACAAGGCTTTGATATATGTTCTGCTTGACGAAGAATTGTACTATCAAATGATTGATGGTGTGATACTCAAATGTCTCAGTGCCGATCAAGCCAAAGTTGCTATCGGGGAGGTGCATGAAGGGATAGTGGCACATATCAGTCGGCACATAAGATGAAGTGACTACTTCGGAGAGCAGGGTACTTTTGGCCAACTATGCTGAAAGATTATTTCAAGTATTACAAGGGATGCCAAGACTGTCAAAAGTATGGAGCTATCCAAAGGGTACGAGCATCGGCTATGAACCCAATTATCAAGCCTTGGCCGTTCAGAGGTTGGGGAATTGACATGATCGGTCAGATCAATCCACCCTCAAGCAAAGGACATAAGTTTATATTGGTGGCAACCGATTATTTTACCAAGTGGGTGGAAGCAGTTCCCTTAAAGAAGGTTGACTCTGGAGACGCAATCAAGTTTGTTAAAGAACACATCATATACAAATTCAGCGTCCTTCAAACTATAACTACGGATCAGGGATCTATCTTCGTCTTCGACGAGTTTGTTCAGTTTGCCGACGGCATGAGGATCAAGTTGTTAAATTCTTTGCCATACTATGCTTAGGCCAACGGGCAAGACGAGGCTTCTAATAAAAGCTTGATCAAGTTGATAAAGAGAAAGATCGCTGAGTACCCGAAGCAATGGCACAGTCGATTAGCTGAATCACTTTGAGCTTATCGGATGGCTTGCCACGAATCAATCCAGGTGCCTCCATATAAATTGATCTACGGACATGAAGCAGTCCTGCCATGGAAAAATATCATCGGCTCAAGACGAATTCAACTACAAGACCAGCTAACATCCGATGATTATTATAATCTAATGGTAGATGAATCAGAAGACCTAGTCATATCACGGATGCGCGCTTTGGAAAAGTGATCAGAGACAAGGAGCGAGTGGCCCGTCATTATGACAAGAAAGTTGTGCCTATGTCTTTTGAAGAGAGCGAGCTCGTTTGGAAATTAATATTGCCGATTGGATCAAGGGATAACAAATTCGGCAAATGGTCACCTAATCGGGAAATGCCTTTCAAGACCCACAAATGGGTCTCCAAGGGGGCCTATATGCTAGAAGGTTTGGACGGAGAAGTGTTTGGACGGGCCCTAAATGGCAAATATCTGAAAAAATATCATCCCAACATCTGGAATCGGCCAGGGTTGCCGACTCATGCTAGCCGATGTGTTGTGCACATACATGCATCGCCTTTAGGATATTTTACCCTAAGTTTTTTCCCCTGGTTTTCCCAAATCGGCTCAATCTAGCCGACAAGTGTTGGTTTGTTTGAATTACTAATTTTATCAATGCTAAGGATGTCTTGACAAAATTACGGGGGCATATTATATAACACAAGTTCAGAAATCATAGATGAATTTTTAAAGGGATTTTTCAAAATTTTCAAGGCATTCGAAACTTGGACATAATTGAATCGGCAAAGAGGGGGACATGATTAAAGTCAGCAAGCCAACCACGAATGTTACATGTTACATGATGCCTTTGAAAGTTTTTTCAATCTAGCCTGTTACAAAAGTCGATCTAGTCGCCGATGAAGTCATTAATGGCTGATATTGTTCTCTGTCTTTTGTTCTCGACCTGGTCAATCATCTCAGCATCGGCTGCGTCGGTTCCTAGAATCGGCTTCAGGGACTTCCTCAGATCTCCTAAGTACTAAATAGAGGGCTTCACTTTGCTCCGTTGCTCCTCGATGGCCGTTGGGAGGTCGACTAGTTTCTTCTCTTCGGAGGCGAGTTCTGCCTTGCACTGGTCGAGTTCGGCCATAAGTTTGGCTTCCCTTTTCTTCAGCCGCTCGATGTTGCATTGGGTAGCCGATGGCCCAGCAATTAGTTTGTCTAACTTGGCTTTTTCATCAATAACGCCCCGACGGTTGTTCTCGTCATTACTTCGAGATCGGCTTTGGCTTTCCTGTCAATCATCCGCTGCATTGCCCTTTATAATTTGTGTCGTTATTGGTCAATGTGGGCAGCATGGGAGATTGCATCGGCTACGTTATCCGGAAGCTGGCTCTCGATCTCTTCGAATCTGGCTTTTATCAGGCCGCAGCTGGTGACCAGGTAGTCTAATGGGCTTTCCAGCCGACGAGCAATGTCAGAGAGCCTCTCCTTTAACGCATCGGCTATAGGAGCTGGGGCCTGGCTGGTGATTTCCTCTTCTTCTCCAACAAACTCCCTGATGTCGAAGGAGAACATGTTGGCTAGGGCGAGCAAGACCTCATTCAGCATTGATTAAGTATCGAGAGGTTTAAAGGGTCGGCTGGTTCTCGAAAGGGTTGTTTTTTACCTTAACCGTGGGAGCTGGCGTCGCCTCTTCTTCTTCCACATGATGGCTACCCTTGGCCGATAGCGTGTGTTCTCTTGATGCGTGAGGGGCGGTCGATGGAGAGCGATGGGGCTGCGTGGACAAGTGTTAGTTAAAATCGGCCAATACAACATAAAAGAGGAGGACAGGGCCGTGAACTTACTGGCGAAGCAGGTCATGGCTGCCGATGAGCTAGTCATTTTTGCTGCGATCAAGTGGTTTCGGATAAGAACAGAGAGATGTCAAGTGAATATAAGTCACCAAAACTTTGGGATGCGTACCGGTTGAGGATGAGCAGGGCATTGAGGAGGGGATGGTGTTTGCTGAGCCTGATCATGAGCCGATGGGGTTTGTGCATATTTGCTCGAGTAGCTGGACTCGGCTGCCACTTCTTCGATGGCTTGATCAATTTCTTCCTCAACGATTTCTTGATGAAGGGCTTCTTCAGCACTTGGGTCCAAGGATGGCAAGCTATCGGCAGGGGCTGTTGGTTGCTTCTTCGCTTTTTTCTTCTGAGCGGCTCGTCGACCAGTAGCCGACGGCTTGGCCCTCTTTGTGGATAGTGCCTCACGAGTCTGACCATGCAAAAGTCTTGTCACCTTTGGTGCATGGAAGCCTACGATTGATGGAGCAAATCCTCCAGTTGGGATCCGCCCTGCAACGTATTCGATTTTGAGCCCCGAATTGCTCTCATGGGGTGGAGAAGAATCGGTTGTCTATGAAGACAAAATGCATTAGTGAAATATTAGGCAGATAATAGCCGATGAATTTGGAAATTGATCGAGCAAGAGAAGTACTTACATCAGGAATCAACTCTGGAAGCAGTGTGGTTAAGTACATGGAGGACGGCTGGTGAAAGATGTGTCTTTTCAATTCGACCCACCATCGGTCAAAGGCTGAACTCCTCTTCAAGGCTAATTCCAAGGCACCTATGCTGCCGAGAGGCAGGTTGTCGATGTTCATCAGCCGATCCATCATTATTCTTGAAGTTATTTCCCTCCTCATTTGGATCTTGTTGGCGTAATAAAATCCAATCGGCAACTGGCCGAGTCCGAGTTGCCTGGCAGCTGATGCGGGGAAGTAAAACTCATATGACTTAACAACGTTACGGCCCTGGTGAATGCCGATCGGGAGAATGCAAGGGCTGATGGCTACAGCAAAGATCTCCCTTGGTTTCAGGTGCTCCTCGAAGTTGACTTCATGAAAGTTAAAATCGATGGGGAGCTCGAATTCTGGACAGTTTCCATAGAAAAACCATGTCCGATTGTTCCTGGCAAATCCATCATAAAAGAGTGTGAACCAATCGGCTAAGAGTTCGCTCGACAATTTTGATCTGGCATGAACAGACGCAGCTTCTCCGAAGGACATACACTTGCGCGTGGTTATCTCTTCTCCATCCTCATCCTCAGTCGGCTCTATTAAAGGGAATTTAGCATCGGCCAAACTGGGTCTTCCGGTTATTTTTTGTGTAAGGAGCACAAGCCAGAGTTGTAAGAACCACCAAGGGCCTCCAGTGCTTATAACAGAGCCAACGGCTATCTTACCTGATGCTTGATTCAGGGTTTGGTAAAGGTAACCTAGGAGGAACTTGCCCAAGGGGACGTTTGCTTTGTTGACTAGGGCTTCAGCTACAGCTTGCCAGTTGGCTGTGGGGCCACAGCTAGATCCACAGAAGATAAACTTTTCCAGCCACATCATTAGAAAAGCTGTGTGCTTAAGGATGGCAATGGTTCGGGTTTGGTTCGGGTATCCGCGGGTTTTGGATTTTTGGGTTTCGATTTTGGTGCATGTTTTTCGCCCGCGGTTTTGCGGTTTTGGATACCCGACATATTTTGGGTTGGTGCGGTTTTTAATTTTAACCCACGAATAACCCAAACCCGAACCGAAAACCTGAACCCAAACCCAAACCAGAACCGAACCCGAACCCAAAGCCCAACCATAACTTGATAGATTTGTCAAAGGAGGCACTGGCCAACCACTGCCCATCAGGCTTCTCGTTACATGTTGACATGTAGCTATATATGCATGCATCTAGGGATGATTTATCAACAATAATCTCTGACAATATGTCTGATTAGCTTGAGAGATGGATTGTCACATGTTTAATCATGAGGTAACTACTGGTTCCTTTTTTTTAGGAGTAGAAAGCTTAAATTCACTCGCTTCAATCACAAGTGACGCTTTTACATTTATATTCTAAAATGCAACTTGATTTGCATACAGTTGTATTGCAGAAAAGAGTATGGAAAAATATCATATCTGAATGTTGAAGCAGATATATGTGTTTCTTACAGGTAGTGACAACTAAAATATGCTATGCTAGTTCAGATGACAGTATTAAATTCTTATTTGTATGAATCATAGGGTTTAACGAACTGCTGAGCCAACTCTTAAGCAAATCAAGAAACCATTTACGAGTAACTATGTGCATGTATACTTATTTCAGGTTTTGGTTAATCCTTCGAGTTTCGGGTATCCGTGGGTTTCGGTTTTGGTGATGGATTTTCACCCGAATCGATTTTGGTTTTGGTTTCGGGTTTTAGGTTCGGGATTCAGTTTTGGGTGCCCAGAGACTCTACCCGAACCTAACCCGAACCATTGCCATCCCTATGTGTGCTCCCTGGGGCTGACTGGTCCAGTGCTCATGTTCATATTGATGTATCCATTCCAGCCTCCAATGGCTTTCGTCTTGAAAGAATATTGACCCTTGTTGTCCAGCTGGTTAGGGTTAGCCGATGATAAGACGTCTAAACCAGTTATCATGCAAACATCGGCTAGCATGGGAGTCATAGGTCCTTGCTAGAAAAGAAAGGCGTTAAATGTGTTATTCCAGAAATAATAAGCAGCTGACATGAGCGGTTCGTCCTTGGCTTGGTCGGCTATTAAAAGAGCTAGACATTGAGCGATCCCTATTTCGTCCCAGTGACTTTATTTGTTGGCTTGTAATCTCTTGTACCAAATCGGCCAGGATTTGTGAGTGGATGGCCAGGATTTGAAGGTTCCGTTCCAAGGCACCAAGCTAGGGTTTTGAATCCTATAAGGAAGTATGTTTGTTTCAGCATTGATGATGTTTGTAGGATATGTGTTGCCGATGGGGCCTAGGTAGTATCTCTTTTCACTGATCATAATAGGGATGGCTATTTGATGAGAAAGGTGCTACAGATGAAAGGAAAGCAAAATTGAGATTATTGAGGCCTAGAGTTCAGATTTACGGGTAAAGGCGAAAAAAGAGGGATTCAGTTGATGAGACTTAACTCGGCGAACTCGGCCGGTGAGGTGTCGGATGGAGCAGATGAAGACGCCATTAATGTGGACGAGCTCGTCGCCGGGAAGGAAAATTGTTGTAGGCTTGTTGGGGGCACCGAGAAAATCATCGGGAATGTTTTAGGGATTTTCTGGCTGAGAGTGTTCAGTGCGCAAATAACGGCGTAAGTATTTCGGGGCACTTATGCGTTATTTAAAGAGGTGTGATGATGGCCAAAACAGAATCGACCTAGGGTTACGACTGGAATTCGGATTGCACAAAATCCGCAATACTTTCATATCGCGGATTTGGAGGGCATGTGTTAACGACCGAATTTGGTAACCAAATCCCCGGGTTTGAAGCAGAGATTGAAGCGGAATCGGAGTAGATGCGCGATCTGCAAGGAACAGAGGGCGTATCGGCCGAGTCCGAATCAGCTGCGGAGCCCGTCGGCTAAGCCCGAGTCGGACCAGGATAGCCGATAGCCGATTCCGGTTGAAGATAGAAGTGAAGCCAATTCCAAAAGGAAAGATTGAAGATAAAGTGTTGGATTCGGTTTCTAAAGTGCGTTAAAGATATTGCCATTTGTAGATAATGTCCTATAACGGCAATTGTATCTTTAAATTAGGATATTTTGTTTAGTTTCCTTCCATGATAATGTCGGTTTGTTTTGTAATCTAATCTATAATAGGAATCTTGTCCGTCATGGACTCATTATGTATCCGGGTATAAATAAGACCCGAGGGCTTGTAATATTAGGAACAACACACAATCAATCAACTTCGGCGCATCGCCACCCTTTTTATTTTATTCCTTTCGACAAGTTCTTGCTTTCGCTCGGGCTGCATCGGCTTTGATCTCCGAACAAGGTAATTCCTTGCTACAAGTGGTTTGTATCATCGGGATTAGTGCTTCCATCATCATGATACTCTAGTTTCGATGTTATAAACTGCTTAATCTATCATATGCGGCATATAATTTAGAGCAATGTCTAGATCTATCTTGCAATCGGATGATTTCTCTCTGAAGACAGCAGCCGATAGAGCTAGATCCAGAGGTTGAATTAGATTATATGTCGTATCTACCGTCTCGAAGGGTTCCCATTAACTTATACAGATCTAGTATTTCTTTTTATACTTAATGCTGCATCTAATCGACCTGTTAAGTCACTTTTAGAACTACAAAGATCTGTTCTGTTTAATGTTTATCATTAGAGACAGTGTCGAGGTTTCAGCCGGTCCTACTTGTTTTAGTTATCTTTTAGTGTTAATTGCTATTAGATATATTAAAGCCGTCTTTTATATTAAGATCTCAATCTATTTAAATGCCCTAAGCCGGTATCAATCTGTCAAGTTACGTTGACAGCCGATTGATCTAGGTTTAGCGCATTTAGGTTAGATTAATATCTTTTTATAAAATGTATCAGAGTATTAGCCGATTCACATTAGACCTGCAGTATCGGATAGGTTATCGATGCAGATAATTATTATCCTGATGTGCCTTTAGTCTAAGTGATTTATATTGTCTCGGTATACTACCGATCTATCCCAATCACTTAGTATATAATGTTCTTTGGGATAGCAATTATATGTTTATTGATGTTTTCAGCCGATCCGGTAGGATCTAATTTTAACTTAATGCCTATTTCTTGTTTTCTTGTTGGTTACATGATCAAACCAACTAGCACGCCCTTGACGACACTAGAGGCGACCAATTTGGACATGCACTAGAGTAAAGCAAACATCTCAGGCCAGTGCGTGGGAATCGAATTTCTCATCAACACCTTGTGCCATTGATAACTTGAGATTTAATATCACTAGATGTTGGTTTAGAAAATGCTTAGCCATGCTTAGATCAACTAGTTCACTATGGAAAATTTCACCACTACCTTATACCTTGGATTAATGATGATAATTATGGATATAGATCACCTTGGTGTTAATTTAACTAAAAATGACTAATGGTGGGTTGCGGGTGCATTGTTTTGATTGACGCGCCCATGGCATTTAAGGACCGATTCGTAGGAAACCCTGGAAAAATTATCATGCGTACCACAAGCCAGCGTGGGCAACGGCTGGGCTTGTATTATAGCTCGACCGTTTCCTAGGCACCGAGGCGAGGGTGGCCATGATGGAGTTGGGTCGGCCCCGGCTTAAGGGTTGATCAGGTACCGGATTCACCAGGGCGCATAGGGGGGCTGCCCATTTCGTATTAAGGGTGGGGGCAAAACCTCGGCATGGTGTAAATGGTTAAGGGAGGGTTGTGCGAAGGGTCTATCACAGTTCCTTTCCGGTATGCCATGGTGGTATGCCGGCGTACAGAAACGTGTCATGGGACTATGTCTTGTGGGTACAGTTGAACACATCTGGCCAGAGTAAAACTATTCGAATAGTCTTGCCTGCGATTATGAGCGATCAACCAGATTCACCGTGATTAGTCTCATCATTATTAATTTGACTTAAATGAACTGGCTTAGTTTAGGTGGATGGTTGGGCCTGTCGCAACATGGTGTAGCATTGGATAGTGTTGATTAATATTGCTTATTTAAATTCAATAGTTTTTACTGCTTTCAACTACTCATTTAAAGAACACTTAGCCTTCCTTGGAAATAATTGCATCAAACCTTCTCTTGGTATGGCTTACTAAGTACAGTGGGTAGTACAGTCTTGCTCTATCTTCTCCACCCTAGAGCTGGAGTACTACTCAGATGAAGGTTTTTTGGGGGAGTAAGCTTCATCGCTACCATCGAGGATGCCCATGGATTGGAGTCGCCACACTGCGAGCGTCAAGTTATTAGTTTAGCTCGCTTTTATTTCTGCTGTATTTTTAAGATTTTTATTCTGTTTTGTAAGATATGGATATATATGTCAACTTTGTCGTTTATGTATCCTAGTCGGTTCTAGACAAGGGTTTAATGCACATTCAGCTTGGAATTCTTGTTTGTGAATTTCTGGACATGTCATGACTTTGTGCTGGATGTGGTCTGCAAGCAAAGAAGGTTGAGATCGAGAAGGCTACCACGGTTGTTAGACAAACATGGGATCAAAGCCTCACCTCAGAACCGCTCGTCCTCACTAGCGTCCTCACCCCGGTAGACTTTGCCAATGAAGGCCAGCGTTTCCTTTTGGATCCACTACCCCCGAGCACGAGGACAGTAGACGTCTGCTCTGACATAGCCTACTCCTTTAAAGAGGCGGATGCCTAGTGGTAAACAAGCTGGATGACCACTTCCATTAAAGGCCATGCCTACAAAAGTTAAAACTACTACTCCTATAGGCAAAGGTATGATTGACAATGAGAGTAGTCAGAAATACTTACATTCACAATGGCATCTCGCTCGGTCTACAGGAGGTCGCATATTGGTTTTGGGGGATTAGCAGTAGACGGCGAATCGACCACCACATGTCCAACACAGGCCGTCACAGTCGCCTCACAGAGGACTGTAGTAAGAATAACAGAATGAGATCAATATCAGTAATAATTGAAGGTGCTCTAGTTGTCAGAGAAACATTGAGTAATATACCCCGCTGTGATATCAGTGTTACGTCTTGTGCCTCCATGTACTCGTAAGTAGGGTGGGCACGGGCCTGGAGAGAATAGATCCGACGATGAACGAAGTCTTGAATGGCCTCGTATCCGGTCAGACAGTGTTCTCGAAGGTCACAGATCTTGTCAACAAAGCTCTTTAGGGTCGGGGTCAGAGAAGGCTTGGAGGTCCACAAAGGAGAGTGTGCGGGTTTATCATGAGGGGTAGCAATCCAAGGAGCAGTTTCGTCGATATGAGGTAGAACCGACTCTTCCTTCAGTCCCTTCTCGAGGATGGGCAGTTAAAGGGAAGAGTACTTGTCCTAGAGACGGAGACCACAACATCCAGAAATCCTAGATGCCTCCATCCATCTAAGCTCATTAAAATATCTAACAAATCTAGAAAAGGTTGTACCCCAAGGTACGCCTCGTAGATGCGTAAAGATACTAAGGAAAGCAAAGGAGTTGGGGTTCAAGTGAAGGAGATGGACGCCATAAAAGTCAAGAAGAAGTGAAAGGAATTCGGAAGGAAGAGGTAGAAAACTGCATTGGACAAAAGAAGATAGGGTAATGATTTCTCCTAGATTAGTCCAGGAATCAGTACCTCCTTCCAAATGACCAAGCACCTAAGCTCTTGGGAGCATCCTTTCTCTCCGTAGGTTTGACAGGGCATTCTCCTTGGTGACCGATTTCAGGAGATCCATTAGGATTGTCGGAGGGGATCGCCAGGAAAGATCGTCGCACTTTGAGATTTAGGGTTTTTGCCTGACGAAATAAAGAAAAGTATGCAAAGGGAAAGTGAAGACACTATTTAAGCAAACGGAACTAAAATGGATCTCATAAGTGGAATTTATAAGTCATGTCCGATGGTTCAAATTTCAAGGAAGAAAGAGAAATCATCGCCGAGATTTTTGTAGATTTGTTTATAGCAGTTTTAAGTTTCTGACTTCAATCCAAATTCAAATTTGAGTTAAGTTCTCGGATCAAGAGAAGAGGAGGATCTTGTCGCGTACTCTGCACCTACTCGGCTGCCTGGAACTGGTTGGATGAGTTTGACAAAAGTTATTTTGCGACATTTGTGCTCGAGAACATTGACCTAATCATTTGCATTAAAGTCGGGCTATTGTCAGTGTCAAGGATAAGACATATCTCCTATACATGGGTTCGTGGAATACGGCAATACCATATACCCAATAGTATATGGGAAGTTATCTTTAATTGAAGAAAATGCGGAAAATAAACAAGAATATTATCTCCTCGGAATAGAAGGAATCAGAGTCCTACTTAGAGAAGATACGATCTCCTTAGGCTCGTATCTTGTCTTGCCTCTCCGAGTTCTACTTAGAAAAGAAGATGATCTCTGTTATATATATAAGGTCCCTTTATCCAGGGAGGGGCATCGAGTCATAAATTGTAGTCAAAGCCACGTCTAGAAGCAATCTGGAGAAAGCCACCGTCTTACTCGCCGAATAGATCTCGTTGGACCATTCTTGACAAGTTCTAGTCGGCAAACTAGTTTATCCATCTTGTTTCCCATTGTAATCTGTGTGGTATTTCCATCCATATATACATATAAACTGGAGTAGGGCTAAACCAGTATAAATCCTTGTTTCTTGTGTCCTAGATCCGATCTCGCGTATACCCTGATTCCAACGATCCCTATATTCTATAAATACCGTCTTCGGTTATAGCCCATCGACAAAAATCTATCAAAAATTAGTAACTTTTTGAATATATAAGATTTATAAGCAAGTATAGCCACAGGCTGAGTGCCGCTTTTCACATAGGACGTTGTTGCGAAATCTCTTCTACTCTTGTTGATGGATTTCTTCAGTTGAAAACCACGTCCGAATGCTCTCGGCGTCGTATAGACGTCGTTTGAAGTTCTATTCCCCTAGCGGATGTAGACGTGTGGTATGATTTTTTTCTATAGCCTCCTAGGCTATACTTATAATTTTTTTACTGCTACATTATTACAAAACTTTGCACTGTTTTATGCGGTTGTTTAAAAGCAAAAAAAAGTTAATTTAGCTTTCTTTAAAGATTTTCTGACTGGCACTGTGGCAGGCCGGAGTATGGATAGGATGCGTTTGCTAGGGAGCAGAAAGATAGGTTGTTTTTCCAATATATTATAGCTGGTCGCGTCGATCTGTGCCAAACGGAGTTTGTGCACCGCAAGCAACGGTCACATCGTACCGTGCGCACACGAACCGGCCCCATTGGCCGATAATTCTAAGCCGCATACACGTCTTGTGTTGCCACGTACTCCTATGTGTGCGTGTGCGACGCGACAAGCAAAAGCAGTTGATCGATATCAATGTCGCTCGCTAGCTCTGACCGCTTTGGTAGCAGCCATATTCAAATATTCCCAGCTATACAGACATAACAAGCCATGCAATACGTACATACGTACGTACAAGACGTCAAAAGTGAGATCTAGCTATACGGCTAGATCTACCTTATCTATACACACAAAAGTAACATAGTACGAACGTGCAATCAGTCATATACTCTACACATAAGGTAGGTGACGATGAAAGCTAGCAATTATTCCTCTCATTTTAAAATAAATTATTTTTTTATAGGGATCTAAACATTATTGGAGAAAGACACACTAGTCCCAGTTTGTAACCCTCAGTAGTTCTGGTTGTCAAACCAGGACTACGAATCCGGGACTAGAGATGGACGATATCTAGTCTCGATTAAATAATCGGGACTAAAGATGCATTTTTAGTCCCAGTTGAAGCCACCAATAGGGATGGCAATGGTTCGGGTTCGGTTCGGGTACCCGCGGGTTTCGGTGTTTCGGGTTTCGGTTTCGGTGCCTATTTCTTGCCCACGGGTTTGCGGTTTCGGATACCCGAAATAGTTCGGGTTTGGTTCGGTTATCGATGTAACCCATGGATAACTCAAACCCGACCCGAAAATCTCCCCACTCCCGCCCCACAACCTCACCCCATGCCTATCCGATTCCATGGCCCGACTCGGATGCCAGCCACGGCGCCAACTCCTCAGCGCTTCTTTTGCCACGGCGCCACCATTCACCATTCACCAACCCTAGCCGCCGCCGCCCTCCTCCACCCGCGCCGCCGCGCGCGTGCGTGCGCCGGCCGCCCCCAGCGCCGGTCTCCTCCGCCCGCGCCGCACCGCCGTCCCGGCGCCCTCCGGCCGTGCGCCGGCCGTCCCCAGCGCGTGCGCCGCCGGCGTCCCGGCCCCAGCCTCCGGCCGCGCGCCGTCGGCTGTCCCGCCGCGCTCCGCCGGCCGTCCCAGCGCCGCCGGCTGTCCCCCAGCCGCGTGCCCGGTGTCCTCCGGCTTGATGCTTGATGCTTGAATTCCCCTTGTTTGTTGATGCTTGATGCCATTTCCTATAATGCGATGCTTGATGTTTGTTGATGCGGTGAAAGATTCGGGTTTTGGTTTCGGATTTCGGTTAAAAATTTGGGTTTCGGTTAATAAATTCGGGTTTCGGTTAATCCGTCGGGTTTCGGGTATCCGCGGGTTTCGGTTTTGGTGATGGATTTTTACCCGAATCGGTTTCGGTTTCGGTTTCGGGTTTTAGATTCGGGTTTCGGTTTTGGGTGCCCAGAGACTCTACCCGAACCGAACCCGCCCCGTTGCCATCCCTAGCCACCAACCGGGACTAAAGATGGCGAAGCCACGTGGCCGGATAAGCCATCTTTAGTCCCAGTTGGAGCCACCAACCGAGACTAAAGATGGCGCATCCGACCACGTGGCTCCGCCATCTTTAGTCCCAGTTGGTGCTATCAACCGGGACTAAAGAATTTTTTATATTTTTTAATTTTCTTCTTTCTCCAACAGTGCTACATACTATATATTACACACATATATTATATATTACACATATACATATTTTACACACATATATTTATACATATATATTATATAAGTTACACACATATAAATGAACTTAAGAAAGGAAATATATACATGTAATATATTACCAAAACATATACATATATGTACAAATATCCACATATATATTTTGTATATTACAAAACATTGTCCATTTTTGTGGATCCGGTGGTTAAGTTACTTAAATTAAAATAGAACTCTCTCGTGAGATCAATGATCTGCTTGTTTATAAATCCCATTAATTCTTCCTGAGCGGCTTGTATGAAAGCCTCGTGGGGGAGGTTGTCTCTTACTCGCATAAGCTTTCATTAATTCGATCAAACGAGAAATAAATATATGAATTGAATAAGAAATCGAGACGTAATGTATGAATGGCTATTATACATACATCTATATCATCGATAGTTGTGACTGTTAGTGATATGCCCTAGAGGCAACATGGAGATGTTGGATATCACGTCAATGTTTATGTATTTATGAATAAATTGTTATTCAGTTCCATGAAATAGACATCTTGTATTGATCAATAAGTACGTGACTTATTTATGAGACTCTTTATGTATGAATCTATTTCTAAACGATCACGATCATATGTCATATTGTTGGAACAAATATGATTCTAAGATCGGCATGTTTATTGATTGATGATCATGTCTCATAGATCATGGGTATGGAGATACCAAATCAATAAACATGGACACATGTGTTGGAGAACACATTGTTGGATAGACCCACCATGAGACACTATAGGAATTAATGTGCCATTAGTTGGTCTCGGGTAGTGTTGGTACAAAGTCCTTAGACCTGAGATCACCATGGATTCCAACATGTGTAGTAGCCTACTTTGGGACTACCAAACGCTATTCCGTAACTGGGTAGTTATAAAGGTAGTTTTCGGGTTTGCTATGAAACATGGAGTGGGATGTGAGTGATCAAGATGGAATTTGCCCCTCCTTTGGAGAGATATCTCTGGGCCCCTCGAGGTAATGGATTATGGAAATGCATGGCCATGCTAAGTTGATTGAGGAGTCAATCAACAGACAGATAATCCAATACGGTTCGAGTGAATGGTTAAGCTATTGAAGGGATGGCACACATCTTGCCTATAGCTTAACGGTATCGTGAGGCAAAGGGATTTGTGTACACATTCGGTTCGAGCCGATATTATTCTTGTATACTATGGTGTCAATATGTGCTGCTAGGCGTCGCTGTTGACAGGTCGGCTGAGTTGGACTCGAGCCGACGATCGGCTAAGTTAGACTATAGCCGAAACCGAGTATACCTGAACCTACAGGGTCGCACGCTTAAGGGGATAAGAACAGGCATTCGAGTTGGACTCGGATACGGCTCGATCGGATAGGGATCCGATCGGATAGAGTCCTATAGGCTTACGACGTATGGGCGGCCAACTCTATGAGATACGGATGAGATCCGGTTCAAAAATAGAGTCCTGATCGGCCACTAGTCCTAGTCGGCCAACTCTATATAAAGGAGGGAGGGGTGGAGAGCTGCGGCACGTCAATTGTATCACGTGCAACAGAAGTCGTGATCTCCACGGAAACCCTCCCCACTTTCGAGCCAAACCCTAGCCTTGCATCGCGTGCTAGCACACGGGTGTACGACGTTCTGTCCCCGGACGTGTGGATACCGGTAGAGGCGCTGCTACGTTGCACGCTGTTGATCGGCTGCAATCGGAGCGATCGGCTGTGGTGGAATCGGCTGCGGTCGGGCGCATCGGAGCGAGGCGTGAGAACGCGGCCGGACGACTCGAATCGGCTGATTGGCGAATCGGCTATCTCCGGGAATCGGCTACACTGTTCCGGATCGGATTGCCCTGATTGGCTATTCCGCTGCACTCTAATCGGTAACGATCTATCGGCCCTTACTTGCAAGTGTTCCTGGTTTGCGCGGTAAAAAGTTTTGTTTTCGGCTAGCGTAGCCTCCGCGTAACCCTTCAGTGGTATCAGAGCTAATCTTGCTTAGTTCGGGTTTTAGATTGGATCTGGAACAAGTTTTGCGCACGGGTTGATTAGATCAATCGGTTTTACGGGATCTGTTGAGGAGAGTTAATGGTAATTGCGTTCCTTGATAGTGTGTCGGAACGGCGTAATGTGATTACGTCGAAGCAATTTCCATATAACTCGGTTTGAGTCGGCTTCGAGATAGCGTTCCTTGATAGTGTATCGGAACGGTATAATGTGATAATGCCGAAGCTATCTCGTAGTCCGATCTTGTTAGCTGCCTCGCGCCTACGCAAACCATCTCCCTTGATAGTGTATCGGGACGGCATAATGTGATTACACCGACATGTAGCGGGACCGCCGTGTGCGTAACCCCTTATAGGTCGTCTCGATGCCGTAGCTCTGCGATAAGTAGAAAACGTTTCTACGCCTAACTTGTTTTTGCAGAGAATGCTTTGAGATGGTATGGCCCCATTGTATGTATGAGATGTATGAGATGCATGTGATGCATGTAATATTCTTTCATACGTGCAATGCTTGTTATACTTGTAATATTCTTTCACGACCTGCGAGTCGATGTAATCTTCAATTAGAGCTTCTATAGTAGTAGCTTAGTTTGAAGAAATCAAGCATTCGGCACTCGAAAGAACGGTGATGAAGATGGAGATCCTCTACACCGGCATGGAGATGGAGATCACCATGTGAAGGGGGCCATACTATTTCATTATATGTTATTCTACCTACTTTCATATATGTGATATGTTTGTTTGATAGGATAGCATCCCTCACAAAATTAAGTAGTAATGATGCCCTTCCAAATGTTGCACCGTCACCGTTATGCTCGTCAATGGTGGGTCCGCCAAAGCGAGTGCCATTCTCTATCATAACACGAGGGGTATATGTCGGACATATACGGCGGGAGCATTTGGTTTACTTAACAAGGCTATCAAAACAGTTTTGGGCCTTGGGGCATAGGTTGGGGCCGGGGCATGGAAATGCCACACCAACAACAAGAGTCACATAGAGATGTGATTAGCAAGGAGTTGCTTACCGATGTTATTAATTTTCTAGCGGTGATGCCAAAGCTCACTAGAAAGTTAATTAACATGTGGATCTTGACCCAATACGTAACCTAGAGGGAAGGTGGAAAATACGTAATGGGAGTCTAATGTTAAATTGTTTAACAAAAGACATAGCATAAACATTGTGCTAAACTTTGCTTTTTTGTTGTAGAATAAATGGCGACTAATACTACACCCAGTACCTTTAATTTGCGATCTATTCTCGAAAAGGAAAAATTAAATGGAACAAACTTTATGGATTGGTATCGCAACTTGAGAATTGTTCTCAAGCAAGAGCGTAAGGAGTACGTTCTTGAAGTACCCTATCCCGAGGATTTGCCAAATAATGCCACCGCAAGCGCACGGAGGGCTTATGAGAAGCACACTAATGATGCCCTAGATATAAGCTGTCTCATGCTTGCTACAATGTCCCCCGAGCTTCGAAGCAATATGAGAGCGCGATGCTCACACTATTATTCAGGACTGCGTGGCATGTTTGAGAACCAAGCTCGCGCCGAGAGGTTCAACACCTCAAAGTCCTTGTTTGCGTGCGAGCTTGTTGAGGGAATCCCGTCGATCCGCATGTGATAAAGATGATTGGCTATATCGAGAGTCTTGAGAAACTAGGTTTCCCTCTTAGCCAAGAGTTGGCTACGAGACGTGATTCTCCGGTCGCTCCCTCCGAGCTTCGAGCCATTCATATTAAATTATCACATGAACAATATAGATAGAACCTTGGCTGAATTGCATGGGATGCTAAAGACAGTGAGGAGAGTATCCAGAAAAACGGTCATCATGTGATGATGATGCGAAGGCTAAGCGCAAACCACTGTCAAGAAGCTTTGCACCAAGAGGAAGTTAACTCCCGATGAGATCGCGAGTGCCTCCAATGCAAAGAAGGGCAAGAAGGGGTCGGCGGCATCGGATGCCGTTTGCTTCTCTTGCAAGGAGACATGCCACTTGGAAAAGGAACTACAAGAAGTACATGGAGGATCTCAAAAAGAAGCAAAGTGCGACTTACGCGGTATTAATGTTATAGACATTAATCTTGCTACTTCACCTACGACTCTTGGGTATTTGATACCGGATCGGTAGCTCATATTTGCAAGTCGTTGCGGGAATGAGAAGAAGTAGAGGATTGAGAAGGGGCGAGGTGAACTGCGCGTCGGCAATGGAGCAAGCGTTGCTACGATTCTTGTCGGCACGCAGTACCACTTCATCTACCTTCGGATTAGTTTTGGAATTGAATAATTGTTATTGTGTTCCAACACTATGTCAAAACGTTATTTCCGCTTCATGTTTGCAAGCGGAAGGATATGATTTTAGATCAATGAACAATGGTTGTTCAATATATCTCAAAGATATGTTCTATTTTCATGCTCCATTGGTGAATGGATTATACGTTTTGAATCTTGAAGTGTCTCCCATCTATAACATTAATACGGAAAGGCAACTCTCTAATGATATAAACCCCACGTTTATCGGCATTGTCGCTTAGGCCATATAAATCGAAACGCATGGAGAAGCTCCATAAGGATGGACTGCTTCACTCTTTTGATTTTGAATCATTTGAGACATGTGAGTCTTGTTTACTTGGTAAGATGACAAAGGCACCTTTCACGGGACACGGTGAAAGAGCAAGTGACTTGTTGGCACTCATACATGCGATGTATGTGGACCAATGAGCTCAACGGCCGAGGTGGTTATCGGTACTTCATTACCTTTACCGATGACTTTAGTAGATATGGTTATATCTACTTAATGAGGCATAAGTCCGAATCCTTTGAAAAGTTCAAAGAATTCCAGAATGAAGTACTGAGAATCATTTAGGGAAAACAATCAAGTTTCTACGATCGGATCGTGGAGGGGAATACTTGAGCCAAGAGTTTGGTAATCATCGAAAGATTGTGGAATTGTTCCACAGTTGACTCCGCCAGAACTCCACAATGGAATGGGGTGTCCGAACGGAGAAATCGCACCTTGTTGGACATGGTGCGGTCGATGATGAGCCAAAGTGATCTTCCGTTATCCTTCGGGGATATGCTCTTGAAACAATTGCGCTCACACTAAATAGAATTCCATCTAAGTCGGTTGAAAAGACACCATATGAGATATGGACGGGCAACCCCGTAGTTTGTCTTTTCTCAAAATTTGGGGATGTGAGGCTTATGTAAAACGTTTACGGTCGACAAGCTCACACCCAAATCGACAAGTGCTTCTTTGTGGGATATCCTAAGGAAACTAAGGGATATTACTTTTATAATCGGGAACAAGGCAAAGTGTTTGTCGCCCGACACGGTGTCTTCTTGGAGAAAGAGTTTCTTTCAAGAAGGGTTAGTGGGAGCAGGGTGCATCTTGAAGAAGTTCAAGAAACACCGAAAACGTTTCGGTGACCACGAGAACCACAACGGGAGGAGCAAAGTGTTGCGCCACCGGTTGTAGATACACCAACCCCACGGAGGTCGAAAGATCACGTCGTGCACGCAGTACACAGTGCGGAACAACGTGATATATTGTTGTTAGACAACGATGAGCCTAAGATCTATGAGTGATCAAGATGGAATTTGCCCCTCCTTTGGAGAGATATCTCTGGGCCCCTCGAGGTAATGGATTATGGAAATGCATGGCCATGCTAAGTTGATTGAGGAGTCAATCAACAGACGGATAATCCAATACGGTTCGAGTGAATGGTTAAGCTATTGAAGGGATGACACACATCTTGCCTATAGCTTAGCGGTATCGTGAGGCAAAGGGATTTGTGTACACATTACAGGTTGAGCCGATATTATTCTTGTATACTATGGTGTCAATATGTGCTGCTAGGGCGTCATGTTGACGGAGTCGGTGAGTTAGACTCGAGCCGACGATCGGCTAAGTTAGACTATAGCCGAAACCGAGTATACTGAACCTACGGGTCGCACGCTTAAGGGGATAAGAACGGGCATTCGAGTTGGACTCGGATACGGCTCGATCGGATAGGGATCCGATCGGATAGAGTCCTATAGGCTTACGACGTATGGGCGGCCAACTCTATGAGATACGGATGAGATCCGGTTCAAAAATAGAGTCTGATCGGCCACTAGTCCTAGTCGGCCAACTCTATATAAAGGAGGGAGGGGTGGAGAGCGTGGCACGTCAATTGTATCACGTGCAACGAAGTGTCGAGATCAATCTCCACGGAAACCCTCCCCACTTTCGAGCCAAACCCTAGCCTTGCATCGCGTGCTAGCACACGGGTGTACGGCGTTCGTCCCGGACGTGTGGATACCGGTAGGCGGCGCTACGTTGCGTCTTTGTTGATCGGCTTCGGATCGGGCTGCAATCGGAGCGATCGGTGTGGTGGAATCGAGCTGCGGTCGGGCGCATCGGAGCAAGGCGTGAGAACGCGGCCGGACGGCTCGAATCGGGCGATTGGCGAATCGGGTGTCTCCGGGAATCGGCTGCTTATTCGGATCGGATTGCCACGATTGGCTATTCCATTGCACTCTAATCGGTTCGGTAACGATCTATCGGCCCTTACTTGCAAGTCTTCTGGTTTGCGCGGTAAAAGTTTTGTTTTCGGCTAGCGTAGCCTCCGCGTAACCCTTCGGTGACATCGGTTACAAAGCGGTGAATATAGTCGCGAGACGTAGTATGCGCATAAGTTGGTGTCCTGCTGACTGTTTTGCACACTAAAGAAGAAATGACGACAGATTTAATATAAATTTCATATTTTAGAACAAAGTAATAATTCAAAACAACTTTGGAGCATGTTACTCTTGAAAAGTTCATCCTCACGGAGAGCTTATCTTTCCAATTTCCGCGAACATCAGCCCGAAGCCATCCTCATGCCCTACGTGCGGTTAATAGTTAGCTAGTAATTATCCGAGAACCGCATATATGCAATAGCAAGTAAGATGACATTACCTATCTAGCAGTTCAAATATATTTGCGTACGTGGACTCTGTTTATCCATTGAGTCAAAGACATGGATCCGCGAGTTATCCATGTCAATTACTAACGAACCTAGTGGAATATGCAAATTGGTTTAGATGACACATAAAAATTTATGTATGCACACGGGATTGAAATCGGTACGGAAGGAAGAAAATACTTACGCAGTGTTGTAGGCAGAAGGATAAACGACCGAAAGTGGTTTATCACGAGTGCCTTGTAAATGTTGTCTAGTGTTGGATCAGGAAAATGATCAACCAATACGCCGTTGATTTTGTGTAGATCCATGAATCCATGTTTGGTAGAGTCGTGCATGTTGCAGTATTGGATCGCCATTCTACAACAGTTAAAAAGAATTTTAGTCATCTAAATACAAGAAGGTAAGAAACGAAATAACGAACGATACTTACGAGCCGCGTGGCTAGAAGTAAGACGTCGAGGGCATCAAGCTGGTACAAGTCGAATATGTGTTCGAATCGAAACTCGGTTTCGGCAATAGAAATTTGGGGGTGCGGTCAAGATCGCCAAGCTCAATGGGTTAGATAGAAAACAAAGATTTAGACAGAGTTCATGCCTCTCGTGAGGTAATACCCTACTCTGTTTCGGGATTCGATCTGCGAGTGTTTATTGATCTCAAGAGATCTATTGCTCTTGCCTCTAAAGCGATAGCTCAAAAACATATCCCTCAAGGGATGCCCCTTACCCCGTTATATAGTCTTGGGAGGCGGGCTTACAAGTCGGAAACCCTATCTTACTCTAAGTCGGTTTCCTCAATCTTACCAAACCATAACTATGAGCCGTTGCCTTATCTAATCAGCAACGTAATACCCAAGTCATAGTCGGTTTACATAATTGGCGGCGCAACCTATCCCTATCTATCCGATTGCCATAGTCTCCACAGTAGCCCCGAGTCCTTTGCGGTTGTGAGACAAACAACTCTTTGGCCGAGTGATTCGACGCCGAGTGGTCCCGTCGTCCTTGCACTGAATCTACCGAGTGGCTCCAAAGACTGTGAAGGGCTGGAAAATATCCCAAAAAATTCTCAAAAAATAAATATCTAGGTGCATCTCATGATGCACCTAATTAGTGTAGCCCCGACTATGTGGTTAGTTAAAAAATAGACTAAACATATAGTCAAGGACTATAAAAAATCATTCTTATATAGATGCTTAGCTTAAGCTAAAGCAATCATAAAAAATCTTATCAGTCGGCAAGCTCATGCTTATCCGAGTGAATTTGCCCGAGTCACCTCGAACAAATAACTCAATCAGCTCTCGTGGGTGAAAAGCACTCGATAAACTCATGTTTATCCGAGTGGATCTGCCCGAGTCATCTCGGAACAAATATTTTAATCATCCCTCATGGGTAAACAAGTTTTTCAGTTATCTAAAAAATATGACCAAAATATTAAATAGCTCTTGCCATAATACTGGTCTCAATCTAAAAAGATCTTCACCAAGGAGGAAAAATAGCATTGATATAATCATTTAATCAAATGCTTAAAAACTAAACAGTCCCTGTCATCAAGGCAGCCATGAAAAGCTTAACTGTTTGTCACCTTTCAAATTGCATCATGCCAACTTCTCATGAAGTTGCACAAATCGCAGCATGAAAGGGTTTTAAAGGTACTGGGCAATTAGACACGTGCATATTGCCAAGGCAAATCTGCTTAGGTCCATCCACTTAAGTCCCTAAGGACACGCGTCAGGCCACGCCTTAGTTGGGTCGCAAGCTTCTCATGGGCTCGGCCCAACTGCGAGATAACTTAGCGAAACCCTCAAATGTCTTACAAAGCCTCGAGGTCATCCCCGCCACTTTGTCTTCCCAAAAAATTTCCCCACTTGCAACACTGTTCATCAGCTTGCAGCGGAAAACCCTAGGCTCACGCGCGCACCCAATCCACAGATCCAGGAGCTCGCGCTTCGTAACCAGCTAGCCTCCGCATCCACCTCCAGAGAGCCCCATCCCAAATCCCTATCCCCCGAGCCAGATCCATTTCCCCCAAAACCACATCCATGGCGGGAGAGAAAAAGATCCCTTTTGAGCAATGGGCTACCTCGGATGTCAGGGAGTCCACTCTCAAGGAGATGGTGAAGAGCAGTGCTCCCACCCAAGGAGATCGTCGGTGGCGCCGGCGCCGGTGAGAGTTCCCCGCTCCGAACAGGTGAGCTCGTCGTTTTCACCTCTTTCTTCTACTTGTGGTTTCAACCTCCCACCTCCGAGTTCTTTAGGGGTCTTCTTGATTATTATGGCCTCCAACTTTTTCATTTGAACCCAAACTCCATGCTCCATATAGCTCTTTTTATTCATGTCTGCGAAGCCTTCCTTGGTATCCTTCCCCACTTCCAACTCTTCCGACGCATGTTCTATCTGAAGCCAATCCTAACAAGGACGAGCCCTGCGTCGTTGGTGGGGTCGGCTTCCAACTCCGCGGATCCCTCCGCCGAGAATATTTTTCTCTTCCCTTGAAATCTTCTAACAAGGGCTGGCATGCAAAATGGTTCTATATTGCTAACCTTGAACCTAGTCTGCCAAACTTTGTTGGCCTTCCCCCTGTGCCTAGACCCAACTGGAGCACCATGCCAGTGGCCCAAGACTGGGATGAAGCCAATAAGCTCTTGGAAAAGATTTTGGAGATGAAGAAAAAGGGCCTTCAAGGTGAACAAATCACTCGGCATTTCATCAGAAACCAACTGGCGCCGATCAAGGAGAGGTCCAAGCCTGCCTTTGAGTACGAGGGCGAGAGGGACCCCAATCGGGAAGACCACGACTCCCTTAGCTTCGAGACTTTGAAGATCCGTATGTACAAGATATTCTCGACTGGAATTGCAGTCGAGCGCAGCCTCGTGCTGCCGGTCCTTCCTTACAGCATATACCGTCCTCCTCCGCCAGTAAGTTGACTTGACTTTTTTATTGTCTTTTAATCTTGATGTGGCACTTCTTAGTGCTCAAAGAATCTTTCTTGCAGGAAAACGCCTCCATCATCTCGAAACCGTATAAAATTCATCATGACGATGTGCCGGCCCGGCCCGCCAAAAAACCAGCCGGCGGCGTGAAGATCCAGCGCGATCCGATTGGCAAGAGGGCTGCCCCGAGCGAAGACATCAGCAAGCGGGCGAGTAAGAGGATGTTGGTCATTGATGACTCGAACGACAATGTCCCAGCCCCTCAAGCTGAAGCGACTCCTCCAAGGCCGTCACCGAAAACAGTGCCCAAGATCCGCTGGTCAACCAGGTACGCCTTACAACTGAAATTGAGCTCTTTGTTGAAAATTTCTTCGTCTTCATCCCGATTGCTCCTGTCTTTCTCTTTGTAGGAGGCCTCAAAACATTGATCCCATTGGGCAAAGTGAGGGCCCAACACCAGCTGCAACAACCGAGGTATCAAAGCCTGCAGAACCAAAACCCCGGAGCCCTCTCCCGAGCGAGAGCGCTCCGAGTGAGAGGCCCTCTCCTCCCAGTGAGGATACCGCAAGGAAAGAGCCCTCCCCGACCAGCCGAGATACCCCCGGAAACCGCCGCCGCAGAAGAGCCCCGGCCGCCATCGAAAGGACCCCGCGAGGACCGGTCGGGCAAGAGCCAAGAGGAGAAAAGCAGCCGGGAAGTGCCGGTTAAGGATTCGGCCACCAAAGCTGGTAAGCCTTGACTCAACCTTTCACTTTTTAAATCTTCGGTTTACTTCTCCTGTATCTTCTTTTGCTCCTTCTGAATCTTATCAGCCAAAGTGGAGGAGATCCCCAGGTTGCAGTCCTCTGGAACCTGGGTTCCTCCAATCAAAATTGAGTGGCGCGATTCTGAGGGCCAGAGACAGGGCATCATCTTGAACAAGCAAAAGGAGAATGAAGAGAGAGATATGCTTGTAGACAGCCTGAACGAAGTGACTCGGCTGCTAAACGTAAGTTCTTCTCCTTTTCTGTTGTAGCTTTATCCTCGCTTTCCAATCAACCAACTTTAGAATTTGTATGTAGAGGGTGTACTGCCGGTCGATGGCCAAATCTGATGCACTCGAGAAATTGGTCCCGCACTTGAACTCCTTGGAGAACATCCAGCAGGAGCTAAAGACCACTCGAGAGGAAGCTGCGTCGAGAGAAGCGGCTTTAAGGAGAGAGATAGCCGCACTCCGGGAGGAGAACCTAGACCTCCGGGGTTCAGTCGGGGGTACTGTGGACCCCCAATTTTGAGTCGGGAATCTTTCGTGTTCATAGTACCAATTCCTGGATCAAGTAGTTGGTACCCACGAATGCGATCTTGGATAATCAAGTGCGCATGCACGAATAGTCTTACAATACCATTATTACATAAATAGGCCCGAAGGCATTGTTCATCCCACAGGACCTTATGGTCCGAATACAATATAAAAACGAGTTAAGATAAGGCGGCGGAAAGAGGCGCGGCTTGTCCATTGCCACGAGCAACGACCAGGAGCTAAAGTCTAATATGCGCCGTCGGTTCCCTCGTCCTCCGGTGGTAAGCATATGGATCTTCCGCTCTTCAACTCCATCAGTGGAGGTTTGTGCGTATAGCAAGGGTGAGTACCAACCGTACTCGGCAAGTCAACACGAATTGATGCATATGACGGGGTTATTCAAAGAACATGGCTAGGGTTATCTTTGCGTAAAGGCGGTTTTCACAATTCTTTTCACAAGACTACCATCTAGCCAAAACAAGTTTTAATTTCATAGTTTATTAACCCGGTGACAGTTCGTCTACCATCCATCGTGATCCCAAGGATGGCTTCCCGCCTCCGGTGCGTCATGATTTTTAGGGAGTCCACCCCTTCTCGCATTCTCGAGAAGTTGATCCACCGCGAACAAAATCATCATGCAAACCCATCCCAAGCATTTTTCGGTTCAAAGTCTAGCCAAGCGAAAGTCTTGTCACGATGCTCAATATCCGCGAGCACGGCTATTCGAATAGATTGATTCATTCACACCTTGCGGTGGATGTACACTTTACCCGTACTCCGTGACAGCCCAACAAATGAGCCTACGCCTCAACACATGAGACGGTCACGGCAAAGCCTTTCGATAACCTCACTTTGGCGTACCCGCTCCATGAACTTATGCCCTCATGCACTCTAGCCGTCCTTTTCTAGCGGTGAGAGGAGTTACGGCGCACCGGGGTAAGGGAAGACATTTCCAATCTTTAAGTTTAATTAACGGTAGTTTAATTCCACCATTTATAACAAAGGCCGCAGCCTCATCCTCATCCCATAACCACATCATAGAGAACCATCTATGCAAGGATACGCCTCCGCTCGGCTATCTAGTCGGCTAGGTCTATACCCATTCGAGAAGTACGGTTGTGCGGCTCGTTTCCGGCTATCTCATGGCTCGGTCCTTAATTGACCAGGTCGGCACTTGCCTTTTCCGGAATCCACCCAAATCATCCGGCCGCCCAGTCTAAAACATTTGTGTAGTACTTTCAATTTTCATCAAACTTAATTCATCATGGTCATGTGGCGCTCATGTCTCCACATGTCGAATCTCAACTACCTTCCCTAAGGTAGTTGCCCAAGCACAAAGCTTTTTCATAAAGTCATGAGTATGCATAAATCTAAGTATAGCATGGCTAAGCGGTTTACGAAGTTATGCTTCGGTTATTTGTATCACATCGCGAGTTACAAGGAGTAATTCTAAAGGTAAACAATAGCAAGGTATGGCCTAACAAGTATAGGTAACTCGGTAAAGCATGCATGTTTAAAGTTTAAAATAACATCATTTCGCAATTGGGATCAATATGTTCAAAGGGTGTGAAGACTTGCCTTGCTCGCACGCCGGTTGAGTGGGGTCTTCCGCGTAGTCGGCGTTCACTTCTTCGGACGCTATCCGTACGTGCGAAAAGAAGGGTTGAATCCAATTAAAATCCAACAATATCAACGAAGAGAAAGAGATCTCGAAATGACCGCGGAAAACGGATTCCAAACACAACCTCAAACTCCGTAAATTTTAATAGTTGAATCAACGGAAAGAAGTCCAGCTAAACCGAGCGAGCCATCTAGTAATAAATATATATTTTGTTCCTAAACTCGAGGATATCCCAAAATAATTATATTTCTAATTTCCATATCTCCAATAATTGATCCTTAATATTGCAATTATATTTGCTAGGGTTTTGAAATTCAAATGGCCGAATAACGACATTCATGCTTAACAAATCTTTAAAAAGGGCTCATGTAAACTCCGATAACAAATTAGAGGTCGGACAATATTTGAATTCATAAAAAGGACAATTTAATCTAGAAATTACTTTTTCCAAATATTTCTTTTTGGAGGAAAAAGAATATAATACTCATTCTTAGACCATAATATTTCAAAAACCCTATCTTTTTATCCTAAAATATTTCCAAAACATTTCAAAATATTTTACCCAAATTTTCTTCACTATTTTTTTTTTTTTTCTATTTCCCTTTTTTTTTCTTTTCCCCTTCCTTTTCTTTTTTTCCCTTTCTTTTTCTTCCTCTTCCTCTCTTTGCTCTGTTTTTCCACCGCGCCGACGGTGAGGGAGGGTGTGCCGACGGCGAGGAGGGCCGGAGCTAGGGAAAGGAGGGGCGCTACACCATCCCGAGACCACAAGGGTCCCATTTCCTCACACGGCCGGACCGGGAAGCGGCGGAAAGAGCGGCGACGGCGAGGTGGTTCGGCGGCGGTGGCGCTCGTCGGCGGCAAAATCCGGCGAAGCCCTGGCTAAAGTGAGGGGTCTACGAGCTTCGTGAACCCGGGGATGCTAACGGTGGGGTTGGTTCGGCCGGAGAGGCACTTGCGGCGGGCTGCGACGGCGAGGTGGTTCGGCGGCCAAACAGAGGAGTTCTAGGGTTCGTCGCGGCGATTTTCGGCGACCAATTGGCTCGGGAGCTTAGGGGAATTAATACCTAGAGCACGGGGATGATGATGGTACCTTCAATTCGGGAAGAAATCGGCCGAGGGTGATGAATTTCGGAGTGTCGCACGGGCGGTCGAATTAGGGTTCTTCCGCGAGCTCCGATCCTTCCCAAAATTCGCGCAATGTAGTGGCTAATCCTTGGGGAAATTTGGGGAAAGCACGAGCGAGCACAGGGGAGGATTTTCGGTGTTGGGGGCTGGGTCCGAGGAGGCCGATTTATAGGCGGTCGACGGCGAGGTGGTTCGGGCGCCCTAGTGCGTGATGGGCGACGAGCGCGCGCACGTCGCGGCGCGACGCGCGGCAAGCGCAGCTAACGCATGCGAGTACGGCGAGCGCGGTGAGGCAATGCGCGAGAGCGGGAGGCTGGCGCCGCGGCAAAGGACGGCGTGGTGCGGGTGTACGCGCGGCGCCGACGCGAGCGGCATGGCGAGCGTGTACGGCGACGACTTTGGGGACATTCGGCATGGCGCGGCGACGGCGACCACCGTGCGTGACCGGAGCCGATGGCGGGAACATGCACGCGCGAGGTCTCGGGTACGGCGGGTGACGCGCGCGGCTGCGAACGGGGCGGTGTACTCGGTCGAACACTGCCGAGCTAATGAATAGTGCACTTTTTCATTTATCCCGATTTTAAAATCCTATTTTCCATTTCCATTTCTTTTATCCCTAAAAATTCTAAATGAATTCTAATATTCCCAAAATAACTTTGAGATTATATTTTCAAACTTTTCCCCCACTTTTTATTTTTCAAAATATATTTTTCATATTTTTATTTCTTCTTTTAAAATCAATAAATTGGGGTCTCTCATTAATATAAGTTTCTAATTTCTCAAAAATATTTTTATCATTCAAATATTTATTATTTTTCTTCCATCGTTAGGGTTTTAACCAAATATATTCTTTTCAAAGAATCTTTTGTATATCTCCAAAATTAATATGTTTACCCTTCTTCAAATATATATATATATATATATTTTGAATTACTTCTCCCACAGGATCTCAAAGCTTAGGGATTTTATTCAACTTCACATCAAAGCAATTCCGAAGAAATTTTCGACGCAATGAATTGGCAAATAAAATTGAAAAACACGATAAGAAGCATTGAAACCAAAAGGTTTTTGCAAGGTCCGATTTTCAATGCCCGATTTTAAATTCTTCGATTTTTAGGGTGTTACAAACCTACCCCCTAACAATAAATCTCGTCCCGAGATTTTCTTACCGATTGCTAAATAGGTGTGGATGTTCTGTCCTCGGGAATTCTTCGCTCTCCCGGGTAGCTTCTTCTTCGGTGTGATTGCTCCATTGTACTTTGTACATGCGCCACGACTTGGTTCGTGTCTTCTTTTACGCTTCGTCTAGTATCTTGATTGGATGCTCCGGGTAGGTAAGATCACTTGTGGACTTGGATGGTTTCTAACGGGGTTTGCTCTTTAGGTACCGCAGACATTTCTTCAAGCTGCGACACGTGGAATACTCGGGTGGACATCGGAGAGATTCTCGGGCGGTTCCAATTGATAAGCCACTTCTCCCTTCCTAGCGCTTATCGGGAATGGGCCCACGTATCGTGGTGCGAGTTTCCCTTTGACTTTGAACCTCTGTGTTCCCGTAGTGGTGAGACCTTTAGATACACGTAGTCACCCTCTTTGAATTCCAATTCTCTTCGTCGAGTATCCGCGTAGCTCTTTTGCCGTGATTGAGCGGCTTGTAGTCGGTCCCGAATTAGGCGAACCTTTTCCTCGGCCTCCTGATTATGTCGGGCCCGAATACGGTTCGTTCACCGGTTTCGACCACATCAATGGGGTTCGACATCGGCGACCAAATAGAGCTTCGTTTGGCGACATCTTCAAACTGGCTTGATAGCTATTATTATAAGAGAACTCGGCGTACGGTAAGCATTTCTCCCAATCCTTGGTGAAATCCAATGCACAGGCTCTCAGCATATCTTCCAGCACTTGGTTCGTCCTTTCAGTCTGCCCATCGGTCTGTGGATGGTAGGCGGTACTGAAAGCGAGATGACTTCCGAGTGCCTCGTGGACTTTGCTCCAAAAATGAGATGTGAATTGGGTACCACGATCCGATATGATCCTCTTTGGTACACCGTGAAGACATACAATCCTACTCATATATAGTTCCGCTAGCTTGGCGCTGTTGTAGTTAGTTTTCACTGGTATAAATCTGGCAGTCTTGGTGAGCCGATCTACTATTACCCAAATGGAATCGTAGCCAGTCGTAGTTTTGGGTAATCCCACTATGAAATCCATGCCTATCTCGTCCCATTTCCATTCGGGAATCTTGAGTGGCTGCAGCAAGCCAGCTGGCCGTTGATGCTCAGCTTTCACCCTTTGGCACACATCGCACACGGCTACGTATTCGGCTACATCTCTCTTCATATTGGGCCACCAATATTCTCCTTTCAAGTCTTGGTACATTTTCGTGCTTCCGGGATGTAACGAATATGCCGATTCGTGGGCTTCCTTTAAGATCAATCCTCAAACCGCCTCGTTCGGGCACACGATTCTTTTCTTGTACCACAGATTCCCTTGTCATCCACGAAAACTCCCGAGCGCGTCCAGCGCCATGCGTTCCTTGATTTCTTGGGTTTCCTCATTCCCTTTTTGGGCTTCCTCTATTTGAGTTCTCGGTAGGGGTTGGATTTCCAATGAGTTCACTTCTCCGTGAGGAATCGGGTGCGATTGAGTCGGCCATTTCTTCTTGAAGTTCGCTGGCCATACCTCCTAATTCCATGTGATTGCATTGGGCTTTGCGGCTCGGCGCATCGGCCACTACATTTGCCTTGCCGGGGTGATAATGGATTCCTAGGCGTAATCCTTGATCAACTCCAGCCATCGCCTCGTCGCAGATTGAGATCAGGTGAGTAAAGAAATATTTTAGGCTCTTGTGATCGGTATACACATCACGGTGGTTCCCGATCGAGATAGTGCCTCCAAATCTTCAATGCGTGTACAAGCTGCGGCTAATTCCGTGTCGTGTGTGGGGTAATTCTCTTCGTGGGGTAAATGCGCCGAGAGGCATACGCTACGACCTTCCCATCCTGCATCAATACTCCTCCCAATCCTTGCCGGGATGCATCACGGTATATCACGAAGTCCTTAGGTTGTCGGGTAAGGTCAAGATTGGGGCGGTGGTTAACTTTTCTTTTAATTGGTCGAAGGCTTTTTGGCACTTCTCATTCCATTCAAACTTCTTTTCCTTCTTCGGAAGTTGAGTCATAGGTCGGGCTACGGTGGAAAACCCTTCGATAAACCGTCGGTAATAACCGGCCAAGCCCAAGAAACTCCGAACTTTCGTCACGACTTGGGTGCCTTCCATCCCGTAACGGCTTCGACCTTGGCGGGGTCTCTGCTACTCCTCCGGCTGAAACCACGTGGCCAAGAAAAGCGACTTCCTTGAGCCGAACTCACATTTGCTGAACTTTGCATACTGGTGCTCTCGTAGCTTTTCCGGTACTAGTCGTAGATGCTCCGCGTGTTCCTCATCGTTCTTGGAGTAGATAAGTATATCGTCGATGAACACCACCACGAATTTGTCCAGGTATTCCATGAATACCTTGTTCATCAGGTTCATAAAGTACGCGGGGCATTGGTTAATCCAAAGGACATCACCGTGAACTCGTATAAGCCGTAACGTGTAGAGAACGCCGTCTTAGGAATGTCTCGGCTCTAATCTTTAAGCGATGATATCCGACCGTAGATCAATCTTGGAGAACACTGCGCACCTTTAAGTTGATCGAATAGGTCATCGATTCGAGGTAGCGGGTACTTGTTCTTGATAGTTACTTCATTCGGCGATCGGTAGTCCACACACATTCTCATACTCCCATCCTTCTTTTGACGAAGAGTACGGGGCTCCCAGGGGAGAAGAGCTGGGGCGTACAAATCCCTTCTCTTGTAGTTCTCGTATCGCTTCTTGAGTTCCTCTAACTCGTTGGCCGGCATTCGATAAGGTCTCTTGGATATGGGGGCGTACCGGGCATTAGATCGATGATAAACTCTACGTCGCGATCCGGGGCATTCCGGGTAATTCCTCGGGAAATACATCCGGGTATTCTTGTACTACGGGCATTCCGCCTAAGGGTAGCATGGTGAACACTCCCGCAGCTTGCTCACATAGCTTTGGGTTTTGATCCATAGTTATGCTCATCGGTGATCCCACGGGGTGGATACCGTGACTTCCCTTCATTGCAGTCTATAATTCCATTATTTTTGGTCAACCAATCCATTCCGAGTATGACATCTATGGTCCGGGGTGATAGCACCATAAGGTTTGAGAGAAACACCACGTCTCTAATCCGTATGGGCACATTAATGCAGGCATGGGGTACGGTTATGTCTCCCCGGTGAGTGTACCAACATCGGCCTCTTAAGTGCTACTTGGTGTAGGTGGTGTTGTTTGCTTACTTGGGAAGATATGAACGAATGCGAGGCTCCGAATCGAATAAAACTTTAAGCGGTGCGAGTTGATAGAGAACATACCCATCAATACGCTCCGGTCCTCCCGAGCTTCTTCCGCCCGCACATGATTCACCTGACCACGTCGAAACCCGGTGGCAGCCTCGTTGGGTAGCGGGGTCCTGAACAGACCTCGTCCTGCCGCAGGGGTGGGGGTTCCTCGGACGGGCGTTGCATTGGCGCCAGTGCGTACAGGGGCGTTGCGTGGTTTTGGGCAGCTATTGGAGTAGTGCCCGAATTCTCCGCAATTAAAGCACTCACATTCCTTTTCTGGAGCAGCTAGGGTTGGTGTGGGCGTACGAAGCGAGGTGTAGGCGACTGTTGACATGGTCGGAAGCGGAAGGACGTCCGGTTGCCGGAACGTTTGGCTTCCATCCAGACGGAGTGGCTCCTTTGGGGCGTTGTGGCGTCCCCTGAAATGGGCGAGCCATAGCGAGCCTCCTCTTGCGGTTATTGTCTACCACCTTTTGGTCATGCTCAAGTCGGACGACCTTGTTGATGAGGCTTTGGAACCGGTGTGATCCCTGCCCGATCATTGGTCCCCTCGGTTCGTCATTTAGTCCTTCAATGAATTTGTCTATCTTTTCTTCCTCGTCGCCAGTCACTTTGGTGGCATAACGGCAAGCTGGGTGAACTTGTTCAAATATTCTTGTACCGAGGTGTTCCCTTGACGCGATCTGCGGAACTCGTTTTCTTCATCCTCATTACGCACTGCACGAAATTCTCACGAAACGCAGCCGTGAATTCCTCCCATGTTGGTTCGCCGGCGTCTTCAGCTCGTGTCTCCTTGTAGGTGTCCCACCGTCACTCGCGGGACCCTCCCGTGGTTAGTAGCGAAGACAACTCTATCGGCTTCTCGGACTCGACGAGAGTTAACTTCTTCTCTATCACTCTTAGCCAATCTTCGGCATCCATAGGCTCTTCGGCCGTGGAGAAAGTGGGCGGCTTAGCTCTCATGAATTCCCTAGACTCGATCCTCCTCGACCTCCTTGATTATTAGCAATCGCTTGGAGTAGGCGGTGCATAGCCATGACCTCCGCCGGGGTGGAGGGGTTAGGTTCGCGGGTTCTCGTTGGTCGCTGCGGCCTGCGGCGATGTGCCATCGAAGAAGGGAGATGAATCAAGAGATCGGACTAGTTTAGGTTATAGTTCTCAGGGGAATCTTTCTTCAAGTTCTTTGGAATGATTTTCAATCAACAGACAAAGTAAAATAATAATAAGCATACGAATTAAGACATCGCAAGGCGATGCCCAGGTTCATCATATTACATAAAGGGGTACATGGACGTACACACACAGTCCTTCATGCCAGATAGCAATAATAATTATATCGTCCAACTAGATCAACTAATTAAGGGTAAATAGGAAGTCGCGAGCCGGGAAGGTCCTCCCGCCTAGTCCTCCATCCATCCGCAAGAGCCGGGCGCCGGAAGTGGGTGGTCGCCGAAGCAAACCGAAGTCCCCACGGCTCGGAGGTGGTGGCCTCGAGTCACGCCGAACCTTCCGACTCGGTGGCCGCGTACTCTTGCGAGCGATCGGCGGGTGAGGGGCCTCCCGTGTGAGTCGGCGACGAGGGGGAACTTCCTCCTCCATTGAGTCGGTGTCGCTAGACTCCCATTTGATCTCCATGGGCTCGCCTCGACTCCGTATCGTGTAGATCTGGATGGGGTTACCCTCTCCCGATCCGGCTCGGATGGTAGGTACGGAGCTCCGGGTGGGTCCCATGGATATAGCAGCAGTGGGGTCGACCGGTACGGTGCGGGCTCGTGCTCAACCATGAAAGCTTGCTTCATCATAGCTTGAAAAGTATCTAAGCTTGCTGGAGTCATATGGTAATAGTGGTCGGGCACGGGGGGGGGAGGGGATGGTACGGGCTCGGTGGAAGTACTGCGGCGTGAGACGGGACGAGTGCGCATTGTTCCTCTAGCTGGTTGATCGATGCTTGCTCTTCCTGAGCTGCTCTTCCAGCTCTACCGGGGCCTCCTCGGGCCATGTAGCGGTCCGAGAGTTGCTCGTCGAGCACCATTGGCTGCGACTGAGTCTGAGCATGCTTATTCGGTCTCCGCAGCCTTGGTGGCTTGACCGGATCATTGAGCGTGGCGCTGATCGTTGATCTCGAGAAGGGCCTCCTCGTAATCGTCTGCGGTCTCCGCCCAACGGGATAGACGCGTGACCATCGGGTTGTAGCAGCAGGGGTAGCCTCCACGTGCGGCCGGGTTGCCCTCTTCGCGGTAAGGATGATGCACGAACTCTGTCATTGTGAGTTCGGCACGGTGTTCCGCATTAAGGCGAAGGAAGGCCTCGCGAGCTGCATCCCTGAATAGCCGTTCGCTAGCTGGTCCGGTGGTAGCGGGTATGGAAGCATAAGATGTCTCGCTTCCCATACGGGCTTCTATGGATACAGTTGCCTCCCGGCTGGATACATCTCGGAGCCATGTCTTTTGGTGTGATAAGTGGGCGGTTCCGGATACCTCAAGCACCATAGTAGGGACTGGAGTTGGACCACGAACCCCTCGTCTCGCGGAACAGTGACTTCCCAAGTTCCGTCGTGGTTTGACATCGCTTTTAGGCAACTTAGGGTTAGCGGGAGGGAGCTATCATAATCATTTGTTTTAAAAAATATATACAGATGTAGAAAGGATATATTTGCATTTTCGGAAATAATAGTTTAAAACTGATCCTACGTAGGGATATTTCCCTTTGGCCGTCGGTTAGGGGTAGGGCGCCATTTGGTCTTAGCCTACGGTCGCATGGCTCGATACCAGCTCTGTGGACCCCGATTTTGAGTCGGGAATCTTTCGTGTTCATAGTACCATTTCCCTGGATCAAGTAGTTGGTACCCACGAATGCAGTACTGGATAATCAAGTGCGCATGCACGAATAGTCTTACAATACCATTATTACATAAATAGGCCCGAAGGCATTGTTCATCCACAGGACCTTATGGTCCGAATACAACATAAAAACGAGTTAAGATAAGGCGCGGAAAGAGGCGGCTTGTCCATTGCCACGAGCAACGACCGGAGCTAAAGTCTAATATGCGCCGTCAGTTCCCTCGTCCTCCTGGTGGTAAGCATATGGATCTTCCGGCTCTTCAACTCCATCAGCTGGAGGTTTGTGCGTATAGCAAGGGTGAGTACCAACCGTACTCAGCAAGTCAACACGAATTGATGCATATGACGGGGTTATTCAAAGAACATGGCTAGGGTTATCTTTGCGTAAAGGCGGTTTTCACAATTCTTTTCACAAGACTACCATCTAGCCAAAACAAGTTTTAATTTCATAGTTTATTAACCCGGTGACGGTTCGTCTACCATCCATCGTGATCCCAAGGATGGCTTCCCGCCTCCAGGTGCGTCATGATTTTTCGGGAGTCCACCCCTTCTCGCATTCTCGAGAAGTTGATCCACCAGCGAACAAAATCATCATGCAAACCCATCCCAGCATTTTTCGGTTCAAAGTCTAGCCAAGCGAAAGTCTTGTCACGATGCTCAATATCCGCGAGCACGGCTATTCGAATAGATTGATTCATTCACCTTGCGGTGGATGTACACTTTACCCGTACTCCGTGACAGCCCAACAAATGAGCCTACGCCTCAACACATGAGACGGTCACGGCAAAGCCTTTCGATAACCTCACTTTGGCAGTACCCGCTCCATGAACTTATGCCCTCATGCACTCTAGCCGTCCTTTTCTAGCGGTGAGAGGAGTTAGGCGCACCGGGTAAGGGAAGACATTTCCAATCTTTAAGTTTAATTAACGGTAGTTTAATTCCACCATTTATAACAAAGGCCGCAGCCTCATCCTCATCCCATAACCACATCATAGAGAACCATCTATGCAAGGATACTTCTCCGCTCGGCTATCTAGTCGGCTAGGTCTATACCCATTCGAGAAGTACGGTTGTGCGGCTCGTTTCCGGCTATCTCATGGCTCGGTCCTTAATTGACAGGGTCGGCACTTGCCTTTTCAGAATCCACCCAAATCATCCGGCCGCCCAGTCTAAAACATTTGTGTAGTACTTTCAATTTTCATCAAACTTAATTCATCATGGTCATGTGGCGCTCATGTCTCCACATGTCGAATCTCAACTACCTTCCCTAAGGTAGTTGCGCAAGCACAAAGCTTTTTCATAAAGTCATGAGTATGCATAAATCTAAGTATAGCATGGCTAAGCGGTTTACAAGTTATGCTTCGGTTATTTGTATCACATCGCGAGTTACAAGGAGTAATTCTAAAAGTAAACAATAGCAAGGTATGGCCTAACAAGTATAGGTAACTCGGTAAAGCATGCATGTTTAAAGTTTAAAATAACATCATTTCGCAATTGGGATCAATATGTTCAAAGGGTGTGAAGACTTGCCTTGCTCGCACGCTGGTTGAGTGGGGTCTTCCGCGTAGTCGGCGTTCACTTCTTCGGACGCTATCCGTACGTGCGAAAAGAAGGGTTGAATCCAATTAAAATCCAACAATATCAACGAAGAGAAAGAGATCTCGAAATGACCGCGGAAAACGGATTCCAAACACAACCTCAAACTCCGTAAATTTTAATAGTTGAATCAACGGAAAGAAGTCCAGCTAAACCGAGCGAGCCATCTAGTAATAAATATATATTTTGTTCCTAAACTCGAGGATATCCCAAAATAATTATATTTCTAATTTCCATATCTCCAATAATTGATCCTTAATATTGCAATTATATTTGCTAGGGTTTTGAAATTCAAATGGCCGAATAACGACATTCATGCTTAACAAATCTTTAAAAAGGGCTCATGTAAACTCCGATAACAAATTAGAGGTCGGACAATATTTGAATTCATAAAAAGGACAATTTAATCTAGAAATTACTTTTTCCAAATATTTCTTTTTGGAGGGAAAAAGAATATAATACTCATTCTTAGACCATAATATTTCAAAAACCCTATCTTTTTATCCTAAAATATTTCCAAAACATTTCAAAATATTTTACCCAAATTTTCTTCACTATTTTTCTTTTTTTTTTTCTATTTCCCTTTTTTTTCTTTTCCCCTTCCTTTTCTTTTTTTTCCCTTTCTTTTTCTTCCTCTTCCTCTGTTTTCGCTCTGTTTTCCACCTGGCGGCCGACGGTGAGGAGGGTGTGCCGACGGCGAGGAGGGCCGGAGCTAGGGAAAGGAGGGGCGCTACACCATCCCGAGACCACAAGGGTCCCATTTCCTCACACGGCCGAGACCGGAAGCGGCGGAAAGAGGCGGCGACGGCGAGGTGGTTCGGCGGCGGTGGCGCTCGTCGGCGGCAAAATCCGGCGAAGCCCGGCTAAAGTGAGGGGTCTACGAGCTTCGGTGAACCCGGGGATGCTAACGGTGGGGTTGGTTCGGCGGGAGAGGCACTGCGGCGGGCGGCGACGGCGAGGTGGTTCGGCGGCCGAAACGAGAGGAGTTCTAGGGGTTCGTCGCCGGCGATTTTCCGGCGACCAATTGGCTCGGGAGCTTAGGGGAATTAATACCTAGAGCACGGGGATGATGATGGTACCTTCAATTCGGGAAGAAATCGGCCGAGGGTGATGAATTTCGGAGTGTCGCACGGGCGGTCGAATTAGGGTTCTTCCGCCGAGCTCCGATCCTTCCCAAAATTCGCGCAATGTAGTGGCTAATCCTTGGGGGAAATTTGGGGAAAGCACGAGCGAGCACAGGGGAGGATTTTCGGTGTTGGGGGCTGGGTCGAGGAGGCCGATTTATAGGCGGTCGACGGCGAGGTGGTTCGGGCGCCCTAGTGCGGTGATGGGGCGACGAGCGCGCGCACGCCGCGGCGACGCGCGGCAACGCAGCTAACGCATGCGAGTACGGCGAGCGCGGTGAGGCAATGCGCGAGAGTGGGAGGGCTGGCGCCGCGGCAAAGGACGGCGTGGTGCGGGATGTGTACGCGCGGCGCCGCGCGAGCGGCATGGCGAGCGTGTACGGCGGCGACTTTGGGGACATTCGGCATGGCGCGACGTACCGGCGACCACTGTGTGTGACCGGAGCCGATGACGCTGGGAACATGCACGCGCGAGGTCTCGGGTACGGCGGGTGACGCGCGGCGGCTGCGAACGGGGCGGTGTACTCGGTCGAACACCTGCTGAGCTAATGAACAGTGCACTTTTTCATTTATCCCGATTTTAAAATCCTATTTTCCATTTCCATTTCTTTTATCCCTAAAAATTCTAAATGAATTCTAATATTCCCAAAATAACTTTGAGATTATATTTTCAAACTTTTCCCCCACTTTTTATTTTTCAAAATATATTTTTCATATTTTTATTTCTTCTTTTAAAATCAATAAATTGGGGTCTCGATTAATATAAGTTTCTAATTTCTCAAAAATATTTTTATCATTCAAATATTTATTATTTTTCTTCCATCAGTTAGGGTTTTAACCAAATATATTCTTTTCAAAGAATCTTTTGTATATCTCCAAAATTAATATGTTTACCCTTCTTCAAATATATATATATATATTTTGAATTACTTCTCCCAGCAGGGATCTCAAAGCTTAGGGATTTTATTCAACTTCACATCAAAGCAATTCCAGAAGAAATTCTGACGCAACTGAATTGGCAAATAAAATTGAAAAACACGATAAGAAGCATTGAAACCAAAAGGTTTTTGCAAGGTCCGATTTTCAATGCCCGATTTTAAATTCTTCGATTTTTAGGGTGTTACAGGTACGCTTAATCCCCTTAGTCTCTTTGTGCTTTTATTTGCAGTCTGTGTTGATATTGGTCGTTGACAACCTTTCTTGTTGCAGAAAACTCATCGGAGGTCCACTTACTCCAGGCCCAACTGGAAGAACCCAACACCAGCAAAGCCGAGCTGGAGACCGAGTTTGAAGGTGAGCTCTTTCAAAACAACACTCTTTATTTTGCTTCGTCTTCGAATGCTTGTGAGATCGTATATCTTTGACAGCTTACAAGGTCAAGACCCGGGCCCAATATGACGTTTTCATTGAGAGGGTCAAAAAGGCCGAAAGCGTCAAGGACGATGTTGCTAACGCGGCGACACCGGTCCTGTTGTCGCTATTCTATCACGGACTCGGGACCAGCTCGTTGGACCCAGTCAAGATCTTCGACAAGCTCCGGAGGGCCCCTGATCAATACCTGGCAAATATTTCTGAAGCAGCTACCATGGGAGCGGGCCTCGCCCTTGCACAGACCAAGTCACTCTACCCCCGGGTAGATGTTGATTCAATCGAGGAAGGCTTCGCCGACGGTACTTCAGATGAGCAGGCCTTGGAATTGATTAGTGAGGCACAGGAGTCTGCCAAGAAAGTAGCAGCTGATGTAGTGAACAATTTTCAATCTTGACTGCTCTGTGAACATTGTATGTTTGTGACTTTCTGATGTAACTTGTAGATATTCAGCTTATTTATGTTAAGGCCCTGATCCGAGTTTTTATGTAAAATTTCTTAAGTAATTTTTGTCCGACTGTCACCAAGCCTAAGCTTGATTAGGTCATCGAAAAATTCTCAGTCCTTATGCATTGAACTCGAATCAAGGAACATTAGACAATGATAAACCAAATATGCACCGGTTGCCGAGGAAAACCATGCTTTATTGACATATGTGCAGCCCCCGACTGCTAACTAAAGAAGTCATCATGCTTGAGGTTGGCAGTCAAGAAGAACATAAAACTTAAGGCAATTTAAGCATAGTATCGTCGAAGATGCTCGATGTTCCAGGAGTTCTCCACCATGGATCCGTCTTCACGTTTTAGTCGATATGCTCCTGGCCGAGTCACCTCAGCAATTATGTATGGTCCTTCCCATAGTGGAGATAATTTGTGACGGTCCTTGGTGGTTTGAATCCTGCGTAGAACCAAATCGCCGACAATAAAAGCTCGTGCTCTAACATTGCGGCTGTGGTATCATATGAGTCCTTGAAGGTATCTTGCCGACTGGATCAGGGCTGTGTCGACCCCCATTTTTGAAAACAGGAATCATTCGTGTTCATAGTACCATATCCCTGGATCGAGTAGTTTGGTACCCACGAATACACTTCTGAATTATCAGGTGCAAAGTGCACGAATAGTCTTACAACGACTTATTACAATAATAGGCCCGAAGGCAATATCCGATACATATAGGACTTATTGGTCCGAATTCAACCAAAATCAGAGTTTGGATGAGATAAGCAGATAGAAAGCAGCGACATGTCGATTGCCACAGGCAACGATTGGGGACTAAGACCTAGCAAGCTTCATTGTCTTCATTCCTCCTGGTAGTAAGCATAGGGGTCCTCCAGTTCTTCGTTTCCTTCATCTGAAGTTTGTGCGTATAGCAAGGGTGAGTACCCAACGTACTTAGCAAGCCATCACGGAATGATGCACATGATAGGGCCATTCAAAGGGAGGCTAAGGTTTATTTGCACAAAGCCAATTTTCACAAATCATTTCACAAACCTAACATCTAGCCAGTCAAGTTTTAGTTTCAGAGTATATTAAATCGGTGACGGTTCTGTCTGCCATCCATCGTGATACCAAGGATGGTTTCCCATCTCCAGCTCGTCATGGTTTTTCCGGGGAGTCTATCCCTTCTCGCAGGTCGAGAAGTTAAGTCCACCAGCACAAAAATCATTATGCAATCCCAATTCCCATTATTTTAAAGTTTAAGAGTCTAGCCACGGGAGAAACTTGTCACGTCGCTCATTGATCACGAGCACGGCTATTCAAATAGATTGATTGACTCACACTACAGTGGATGTACACTTTACCCGTACTCCGCAACTACTCATTGAATGAGCTTACATCCCTCTATATGGGACGGTCACGGCAAAGCCTTTCGATAACCTTACTTTGGCAGTACCCGCTCTATGAACTTAAGTCCTCATGCACTCTAGCCATCATTTCCTAGCAGTGAGAGGAGTTTTGTCGTTCCCGAGGTAAGAGAGAAAACTCACTTCATCTTTAAGACATCGTTAGCTTCAGGTTACTATTCTCATAAAGGCCTTTCATCTCATCACAATCATGGGCACACTACCTTGGTAGGTCCCTAACTCAACACTCACACCTGAACCACTATGCAGGGATACTGCCTCCGCTCGGCTATCTACTCTGCTAGTTCTATACCCATTTGAGAAGTACGGTTGTACTGGCTCGTTCTAAGTTGTAGTCTCATGGCTCGGTCCTTAATTGACCAGGGACGGTACTAGCCTTTCCTAGGAAACCACCCAAATCCATCCATCCGCCCCAGTCTGAAAACATTGGGTTGTATTTTTCATTTTTCATCAAAGCTATTTCCAACATGATTAAGGCAACGTGGCGCTCATGTCTCCACCTGCCGTGTCTCAACCATCTTCTCAAGATAGTTGCCCAAGCACGAGGCTTATTTGTAAAATCATGGGTATGCAAGAATCTAGTATAAGCGTGGCTAAGAATTTTACCGAAGATATCCTCCGGTTGTATCACATCGAAGGTTACAAAGAGTATTTCTAAGGGTATTCAATATCAAGGCAGGGTATATCAAGTATAGGCATTCATTTGTGTATAGGATGCAATTTGTAATTGAAAACAATATCATTTCGTAAAATAGGATCAATATGTTCAAAGGGATGTGTTGACTTGCCTTGCTCTCACACTTGTTGGCTGGGGTCTTCGACGTAGTCGGTGCTCGCTTCCTTGGTTGCTATCTGTACGTGCGAAAGATCAATTGAATTCAATCAAAATTCAATAAAATACCGAGAGATCGAAAAGAACCATAAAAACCATAAAAATGACTCCAAACGTTTAGCCTAGAATTCTACTCGAGTTCGGACGAGGGTTGTTAGGGTAAAATCCAAGTTTGAAATTGAGTTGTTTCCCTAGGGCTTTCGCAAAACGACGATCATAGCTATTTGAGAAAATCGATTTAGAAATATCAACGGAGGGGTTTTTGTATTCGAGGTTTTGAAGGTTCGAGCACGAAAGAGAAACATATTTAAATGGCGAGAAAGAATTAAACAAAATCCGGATTAAAACGACGCGAAACGAAATCTCCGAAAAGTCCGATTTCGATTTTGAATTTGCTCGAGAAAAACATACAAGAAAATAATATATTTTTGCCCAAAAAATCTCTCAAATCTTTTCAAAACATCTTTCCTAATTTTCTAAAATTTTTCCCATTTTTCTATTTTTCTTTTCCCTTTTCTTCTCTTTTCTTTTTTCTTTCTTTCTTTTTTTACTCGGCCCGGCACTGTATACTCTCTCTCCTCTACCCCCCTCGTCTACCCTAGCCCGCACGGCTGGCCAGCGGCAATGGCAGCCGGCGGCAGCCGAAGCGGCGAGCAGGCGGCAGCGATGGCGAAGCGGCAAAAATGGGGCGAAGGGCTCACCTAGCGGCGACGGATGGTGGCGAGCAGCGGAGGACGGCGGGTGGCGGTGAGCGGCAGCGGCACACGACACGGCGGCAGCAGCCGGCAGCGGCGAGAGGGAAAAGAGGAAGCAAGGGCGACGACGGAGTTGGAGAGGAATGGGGCTTTGCCCCCCCTCTTTATAGGCGTGCATGGGAGAGGGAGCGAACGGGGGAAGAGGTGGGGGTCGGGCGCGGCGGGTACGACGGAGCGCACGCGGCGTGGTGGCGGGTCCGGCGCGCGCAATGCGGCGCGCACGGGCCGGGTGCGCGCGGGCGGCACGTGGCAAGGTCGGGGACGGGGTCGGGACGCGGCGGCGCAGTGGAGGGCGCGGGCGCGGGGTCCGCGCGGCGGCGATGGGTGGCGGCGACGGCACACGGCACGGGCGGGGCGGTACGACGGGCGGGCGCGTGGCGGCAACGGCGCTCGCGCGGGCGGGCCGGGCGCGGCGTGCGGGCGAGACGGGGCCGGGCGCGCGGTGCGTGGCGCGTGCGGGCGCGGTCGGCGGCGACGCACGACGGGCACGAGGCCGGGGGCGTACGGCGTCGAACGGGTTGTGACCGATGAACAATGATTTTCGATTTATCCAATTTTTCAATTCCATTTTCCAATTCAAATTTTCCTTCACTCCAAAAATTCCTAATAAAAATATAGTATTCCCAAAATTAATAAAAAATATATTTTCAAAATTTTCACCACCTTTATTTATTTTTAAAATATATATCTCCATATTTAATTTAATCCCTTTTTCCTAAATTCATAAATCACTATTTTTAATTCCAAGTAATTTCCTAGATTTCATATAAATCCCTTAAAATATTTTGTTGTCTATTTTATTTCCTAATTAATATTCCATACTCACCAATTAATGTTTTATTTTTCAAACACATATCTTCAAGAATCCGCATCCCTTTCCGATTTTATTTAAAAATTCCTAACCTTAGACTTGAGACTTTTCCCTCCAACGGAAATCCAAATCATTCGGTTTTTCACAAACCTCGAGATGAATCGTTCATAACTAAATTCATGCAACCAAGTGGCAAATAAGAAGCAACAAACACGAGCAACGGGCAACAAGCAAAAGTTTTTGTAAGCTTCGATTTTAATTTCCGGTTTTTAAATTCTCTGATTTTAAGGGCGTTACAAACCTACTCCCCTAACAATAAATCTCGTCCTCGAGATTTCTTACCGCTAGCGGAATAGGTTCAGGTACTCGGTCTTCGAAAAGTCTTCTTTTTCCCAAGTGGCTTCATCTTCCGTGTGATTGCTCCATTGCACCTTGTACATTCGCCACGTTTTGGTCCTAGTCTTCTTTTCAGCTTCGTCCAAAATCTTTACAGGGTATTCGGGGTATGTGAGGTCTTCACTGATAAGAACGTCTTTCGAGGGGATTTGTTCTTTCGGCACTCGCAAGCACTTCTTCAGTTGTGACACGTGAAAGACAGGGTGTACATCGAAAAGATTTTCCGGCAGGTCCAGTTGATAGGCCACTTTGCCTCTTCTGGCGCTTATAGGGAAGGGTCCTACATATCTTGGCGCTAGTTTACCTTTAACCTTGAACCTCCTGGTTCCTCTTAGTGGCGAGACTTTTAGATACACAAAGTCACCTACTTTGAATTCCAACTCTCTTCGACGAGTGTCGGCATAGCTCTTTTGCCGAGATTGGGCTACCTTAAGCCGATCCCTTATCAATCGAACTTTCTCTTCGGCCTCCCTAATGATGTCTGGTCCAAATATGGTTCGTTCGCCGGTCTTTGACCACATCAACGGAGTGCGGCATCTTCGTCCAAATAGGGCCTCGTTCGGTGACATCTTTAGACTAGCCTGGTAGCTGTTGTAATAGGAGAACTCTGCGTAGGACAGGCATTTCTCCCAGTCCTTAGTAAAATCCAACGCACAGGCTCTTAGCATATCCTCTAGGACTTGGTTCGTCCTTTTTGTTTGTCCATCTGTCTGAGGGTGATAGGCAGTACTTAAGGCAAGGTGAGTTCCTAGCGCCTCGTGAAACTTATCCCAGAAGTGAGATGTGAACTAAGTGCCACGGTCTGACACTATCCTTGTGGGTACTCTATGTAGGCACACGATTCTGGACATGTACAGCTCGGCCAACTTGGCGCTGCTATACCGAGTCTTGATCGGGATAAATCGGGCAGTCTTGGTCAGTCTATCCACGATCACCCAAATGGAATCATATCCGGTAGCAGTTTTGAGTAGTCCTACTATAAAGTCCATGCCTATCTCATCCCATTTCCACTCAGGGATTTTGAGCGGTTGCAGCAATCCTGCTGGTTGCTGATGCTCAGCCTTAACTCATTGGCATACATCGCATACGGCCACATATTCCGCTACGTCCCTCTTCATGTTGGGCCACCAGTATTCCGTTTTCAAATCTTGGTACATTTTGGTGCTGCCCAGGTGTAGCGAGTATGCTGACTCATGGGCTTCCTTCAAGATTAGCTTCTTCAATCCGCCTTTCTCGGGTACGTAAATCCTTTTTCGATACCATAGGGTTCCAGCGTTGTCGGCTGTGAATTCCTTGGCTAGTCCTTTGGCCAAGCATTCCTTGATTAGCCGGACTTCCTCACAATCCTGCTGGGCTTCTTTAATTTAACTTCATAGGAGAGGTTGTATCTCCAGCGAACTCAGTTGTCCTTGAGGAATCAACTGCAAATTAAGCCGAGCTATCTCTTCTTGAAGCTCATTGCCCATATATTCTATCCTCGGTTGGTTGCCTTTGGGCTTTGCGGCTCAAAGCGTACGCCACGACATTGGCCTTGCCAGGTGGTAATGGATTCCTAGGTCATAATCCTTGATCGGTTCCGACCATCTTCTGCGGCGTAGGTTAAGATGCATGCAGGTAAAGAAATACTTCAAGCTCTTATGGTTTGTATATATGTCGCAATGGTTTCCAATCAAGTAGTGCCTCCAAATCTTCAGGGCATGCACTACTGCGGCCAGTTCTAAGTCATGGGTGGGATAGTTCTCCTCATGAGGTCGTAGTTGTCTTGAGGCATAAGCCACAACCATTCCTTCTTGCATCAACACACCTCCTAATCCTTGCCGAGATGCATCGCAATATATAACGAAGTCTTTCCGGTTGTCCGGTAGGACTAAGATCGGAGCGGTGGTTAACTTTTCTTTGAGCTGGTCAAATGCCTGTTGACAATGCTCAGTCCATGCATACTTCTTTTCCTTCTTCAATAGTTGGGTCAGGGGTCGGGCTATCCTTGAGAATCCTTCTATAAACCGTCGGTAATATCCAGCCAATCCCAAGAAACTTCTAACCTCTGTTACTGACTGGGGTGCTTTCCATTTGGTAACAGCATCGACCTTGGCGGGGTCTACTGCTACGCCTCCTGTTGAGATAACGTGTCCTAGAAAGGCTACTTCCTTAAGCCAAAATTCACACTTGCTGAATTTGGCGTATAGCTGATGCTCCCGCAGCTTCTCTAGTACCAAGCGTAGGTGTTCTGCGTGTTCTTCATCATCCTTGGAGTAGATGAGGATATCATCAATGAACACTACCACGAACTTGTCCAAATATTTCATAAATACTTTATTCATGAGGTTCATGAAATAGGCCGGGGCACTGGCCAGTCCAAACGACATTACTGTGAACTCATACAAGTCGTAGCGTGTAGAGAATGCAGTCTTGGGTATATCCTCAGTCCTAATCTTCAGCTGATGGTATCCAGATCGAAGATCGATCTTTGAGAACACTTGGGCTCCCTTGAGTTGATCGAACAGGTCGTCGATCCGAGGTAATGGGTACTTGTTCTTAATGGTAACCTCGTTCAATGATCGGTAGTCTATGCACATTCTCATGCTTCCGTCCTTTTTCTTAACAAACAATACTGGGGCTCCCCACGGTGAAGAACTAGGGTGTACGAAGCCTTTCTCTTGCAGTTCCCTTATCTGCTTCTTAAGTTCCTCAATTCGTTCACCGGCATCCGGTAGGGTCTCTTAGCTATGGGGGCGGTACCAGGCATGAGGTCTATAATGAACTCTATGTCTCGGTCTGGGGAATTCCGGGTAATTCTTCGGGAAATACATCCGGGTAGTCCTGGATTATTGGCATTCCATCTATGGGTAGCATGGTGAATATTCTAGTAGCTCGGTCACAGAGCATAGGGTCTTGGTCCATGGTTACTAACATCGATGATCCCCATGGGGTAGATAGGGTAACTTCTCTTCGTCCACAGTCTACTACTCCTTGGTTCTTGGTTAATCAATCAATTCCTAGTATAACGTCCAAGGTTTGGGGCGGCAAAACCATAAGGTTGGACAGGAATACCACGTCCTTGATCCGAATGGGCACATTGATGCACGCATGGGGTATAGTCACGTCTCCCCCAGGTGAGTGTACTACCATGGGTTTCATAAGGTCTACTCAGTGCAAATTGTGCTCTTTTCTTATCCTTGACGATATAAATGAATGCGAAGCTCCAGAATCAAACAAGACTTTAACCGGTGCGGAATGGATAGAAAACATACCCATTAGCACGCTTTGGTCCTCTCGGGCTTCTTCAGCACGCACATGGTTGACTTGACCACGGCGGAATCCGGTCGCAGCTTCCTTAGGTTGGGGTGTTCTGAACAGACTGCGTCCAGGTACTGGAGCAGGGGTTCCTCGTACTGCAACAGCATTGGCTCCGGTGCGGTTGGGGGTGTTGTGCGGCTTAGGGCAGCTGTTGGCGTAATGCCCAAGCTCTCCGCAATTGAAGCAATTGACTTTCCTTGCTCCTGGGGCTGCCAAGGTAGGTGCTGGAGTGCGAGATGGGTTTCAGGTGGCCTGCTGACATTGCCAGGTGCGGCAAGGCGATGGGTTGCTGCAATGGTTGGCTTCCAACTCGACGGGGTTGCTCCTTTGGTTCACTGGGGCGTTCCTTGAATCGGGCGAGCTAGAGCAAGTCTCCTCTTCCGGTTGTTTTCAACCGTCCTTTGGTCATGCTCAAGCCTTACGACCTTGTTGATGAGGCTCTGAAAGCTAGCGTGGTCCTGACCGATCATCGGTCCTCTTAACTCGTCGTTTAGTCCTTCAATAAACTTGTCCATCTTTTCCTTTTCGTCTGCCATATCGCTTGTGGCGTAACGGGCATGCTGGGTAAACTTGTTAAGGTACTCTTGTACCGTGATGTTGCCTTGACGCAACCTACGAAACTCGTTCTTCTTCATTCTCATAACTGCAGCAGGTATGAAGTTTTCACGGAAGGCAGCCGTGAATTCCTCCCACGTGGGTTCACCGGCATCTTCATCCTGTGTTCCTTGTAGGTGTCCCACCAATAACTCGCGGGTCCTTCTAGCTGATTGGTGGCGAAGACGACTCTGTCGGCTTCCCGAACTCGGACGAGAGTCAACTTCTTTTCTATTACCCTTAGCCAATCTTCGGCGTCCATGAGTTCAATTGCCAAGGAGAATGTCGGCGGTTTTGCCCTCATAAATTCGCCGAGGTTTGATCCTCCGTGCTGTCCTTGGTTATTGGCGATAGCTTGCAGCAACTGCGTTTGCAAAGCCATGACTTCTGCTAAGATGAAAGTGTTAGGCTCTGGCGGGTTCTCAGGAGCTGCTGGGGCTTTGCGACGATGCGCCATCTGAACAATGGGGATAAGGTAAGAGACTCGCTTTGCTAACGTCACAATACTAGGGAATTTTCTTTGAGTTGTTTGAAGTGATCTTTCAAGGCAAGCTTGGTGGAATAAACTCATTTAGGACATAACATAGAACTTCATTATCAGTTCATAAATGTTACATCGGAGGGATACATTGGACTTGTATAGTCCATACGACACAATACAACATTACTGACATCGTTCTAAGGTATCATACATAAGAGGGTAGGGGCTTGGTCATTCTTGTCTTAACTCCATCCAAAGCAAGACCGAGTACATTCTTGAAGTCCAACTAGTCATCCGCCATCCGCATGATCTAGGTGCGGGGGTGATCCTTGGCCGAAGCAAATCGAAGTCCCCATGGCTCGAGGTAGTGGCCTCGAGTCACATCGACCTTCGCTGCGGCTGGTACTCTTTCGGGCGGTCCCGAGGGTGATAGGACCTCCGGTGAGAGTCATGCGATGAGTAGGAGCTTCCTCCTCTGATGGATCAGTCTCACTGAACTCCCACTTGATCTCCATAGGTTCGTCTCGGGCTCGGAGTCGGTGTTGATCGGATGGGGTTCTCCTCTCCCGAACCGGGCTTGGATGGTACCATGGAGTTCGAGGTGGGTTCCATTGAGGTAGCGGCGAGTGGGGTCTATCGGTATGGTCCGACTCGTGCTCAACATGAAGGCCTGCTCCATCATGGCTTGAAAAGTGTTCAAGCATGCTGGAGTCATGAGGTAGTAGTGGTCGGGCACAGGGGCAGGGGGTGTTGGTGCAGCTTCAGTGGAAGCAGGGACAGGGTTGGAGCGAAGTCGCTCTTCCAGCTGGCCGACTTGTTGCTTGCTCTTCCTGAGCTGTTCTTCCAACTCAACCAAGGCTTCTCCACGGGCCACATAACGGTCAGAGAGCTGCTCGTACTGGGCATCGTTAGCCTGCAGCTGAGTCTGCAGCAAGTTGATCTGATCCCCATAGTTTTGGTGTTCCTCGACCGGATCATTGAGGCGTCGCCGCGGTCGTCGATCTCAAGCAATGCCTCTTCATAGCGATCATCCGTTTTTGCCCAGGGGGATAGACGGGTGACCATAGGATTATAGCAGCAGGGGGTGGCCTCCACGGTGTGACTAGGTTGCCTTCCTCCCGGTAGGGATGGTGTACAAACTCAGTCACAGTGAGCTCAGCACGGTGAATGACGTTGAGGCGAAGGAATGCTTCGCGGGCTGCGTCCTAAAGAGCTGCTTCTACCAGATCCCTGTGGTAACGAGTGTGGAAGCAATAGGGTGTCTCACTCCCCATGCGGGCCTCAACTAAAACTGCGGCTTCCCATACCGGGTATCCTTCGGTGACATGTCTCCTAATCCGGTAGGTGGGTGCATCTGGGTACCTGTTAACGCTGGAATTTGGTAATAAGGTTCGTGAGTCCCAAAGAAGCAAGGTGGAATCAGAATCGGTGAAGACAGGGTTGTATCGGTGAAGGAGTAATCGGTCAATGCTTTGGTCGGTGGGAATGAGTTGAATGGAGCGATTGATGGCCGATTCCAAGTTTAAAAGAGATAAAACCGTGTCCAATGCAGAAACTTGAAGATTAAGTGGGGGTTCGGATGTTAATGGCGCGTTTTAAGATACTGCCACTTGTGGATAAAGTCCTGAAATGGCAGTTGTATCTGTAATTTAGGAGTTTGTTAGATTGTTAGTTGTAATAGATCTTGTTAGGGATAGAATGATGTTTAGATAGAGTCTGGAGTTGTTACAGATATTCATATTTCGGGTATAAATAGGGCCCGAGGTCCCGTGTAAAAAAGAACAATCAAAATCAATCTAATCTTCGGCGCATCGCCATCCTTTTCCTTTTGGACGAACACCCTGTTTGGCTTCGGGCTGCATCGTCTCGATCCCCGGACTCAGGTAAATGTTTGTCGTTAGTGGTGAGATTACTCGTTTCTAATGCTTCCATCGCAATGACACATTGGATTCAGTAGTTTTGCTACGCTATGTATCATATAGTGCATACGAATCAATCCGGCGCTTAGATCTATTGTGCGGTTGACTCATCTTGTGGAGGATGCGTAGTCGGCGACACTAGGTCTAAAGGCTGGTTGGTTCGTATGCGGTATCTACCATCTGCGGAGTGTAAATCGAAAGTGATAGATTGAATGCCTCTTTTGATACTCAGTGCTGCATCAAGATTGAACTATTGAGTCGTCTTTAGAGTCGTTGGCAATGTATTCTTTTGGACTTACATTATCTAGGGATAGCGTCGGGGTCTCGACCTTATCTGTTTCTACGTGTTTCTTTCAATATGATTGTCGTCGGATCTGTTATAGAGCTGTGGTTTGCATCGTATTGTGTTTACTTACGCCCTTGACCTGGGAATGTTACGTTTGTGCGAGAATTATTGGAGCATCGGCTGATTTGACGATGGTTTCCGGGCGGTTGGTTTATTGATCTGTATATTCGTTATTCTTCGTCGTATTTGGGCCGGGTGGCTGGTGGTCGTATTGGCATAGCCGGTGCGCTTCGGTTGCTTGGTACAAATATGGCGGGAATAGCGTGTGTACGATTATGGATTTCTTTGGCCGACACCGCGGGAGTTTGAACTAACGCTTAACGGATACTTTCTTGTATTTTTCTTGTTGATTGGCGAGATCAAATCAAGCGCACGCTACGCACATTGAAGGCAGCTAGGAAGGACCTGCACTGGAGTCAAGCAGATCTCCCAGGCCGGCGCGTGAGAGAGATTTCTCGTCAACACGCTTCTTGGCACGCCCAGTGGGACTATCTTTGTCGGCTCGACTCGGACGAATAGACTCGGCCGGCAAGATGGTCGACTCCAAGATCCCGGCATCACACAGACAATGTCGTACTGTAAAAATGGATCAATTATCGGTGAACAGCAAGCCGAGTATAAGAAGATGGTGGAGGAACTCCAGAAAAATTACCTTCAATCCTACACTCAAACAAGGTCGGAATGGTCCACCAAAAGTACAAATTCAGCCTTAACGATACTATAGCATCCTCGTCGAGTGATGCGAAGGGCAAGCGAAAGTGGAAGAACCAACTCAAGTACAAGATGATCGGGCCGTGTACTCTTTGCAAGATCGGATCGACTCGGCCGTCCATCACGCGTTGGTCAACCGGAGCAAGCATCCTGGTCAACACCCTCAACAATATGATTTCTCATGTAGTTGATGCCAAAGTGGCCGAGCAGCTGCAAAGGGGTCCTACATATTTCATGGATGGCAAGTTCCCCGATTACGAACACTAGTCACCCAAGATCGGCCGCTTAGTTGATAGCACGGCCCAACCCGCCGGGAGGGATCAGCCACTTGAGCCCAAGCGAGACAGTGTGAAACCAGCGGTCACTATTTTAAACCGACAACGCCGTTGCCCCAAGGTCAATTCGACATGTTTCACCATAATAGGCGGCCAGAACCGACTGATCATGGCAGACATCAAAATATCGGGGGACGACAGCTGTTTCCAGACCCGCCAACGCCACCACCGGAATCCCGGTCACCACCCGCTGATCATCGGTACCAATACCAAGGGGGTCGTCAGGATCATCATTACCGGCATCAGACACCTCCACAGCTGTATCGGCAGGTACGTATGCCGTACGACCCATACGAGCCGATACAGCAAGACAATAGGACTTGGGCCGAACTAATCACAGACGTCATGCGAGACCAGTTCGGCCTCAAACCAAAAGACTCAGGGAATATGTACCGGTACCCTTACCTAGAACATTTTGAAAGAATTCCATTACCCAACCGGTACAAAATTCCGGATTTCTCTAAGTTCTCAGGGCAAGACAATGTATCTACGTATGAGCACATCAGCCGATTCTTAGCACAATGTGGTGAAGCATCGGCTACTGACCCTTTAAGAGTTCGGCTATTTCCCCTTTCTCTTTCAGGATCGGCCTTCACTTGGTTCTCCTCGTTACCTTACAACTCGATTCAGAGTTGGGCTGATCTTGAAAAACAGTTCCATAGCTATTTTTATTCCGGCAACCACGAAATGAAGTTATCAGACCTCACGCAAAGACGTGCAAAAACATAATGAATCGGTCCGGACTACATTCGGCGCTTCAGAGAAATGAGAAACCTATGCTACAGCCGGTGCTATCGGATGCTCACCGGCCGATTTAGCCTTCCATGGTCGATTGCGCCAATCGGGAAAGATTCTATGCGCGGGACTTCGAAAGTCTAGCCCACCTGGCGCAGAGGTTAACGGCCCATGAACAACACTTCCAAGAAACCAGGAAGGCTGTCAAAACCATAACACAAGTCGTCGTCGACTCAGACTATGGATCCGACGACGACGAAACGGAAGTAGCGGCAGCCGAATGGGCTAAAAACAAGAAGGCCATCGTCTGCCAGTGGCTGCTCAAAACGACTAAAGAAGAAAAATACGATTTTGACATCACCAAAGCCGACAAAATCTTCGACCTACTACTCAAGGAAAAGCAAATTCACTTGCCCGAAAATCATGTGATCCCGTGTAGAAGAGTGAAAAAGAAGAAATACTGCAAGTGGCACAACTCTACATCTCACGCCACCAACGATTGCAAAGTCTTTAGACAACGAGATTCAATCGGCCATCGAGGCTGGGAAGTTGAAGTTTGCGACTCAAGTCGGCCCATGAAAGTGGACGGCAATCCGTTCCCGATCAACGCAGTCCATGCGGCCTCGAGCGAGTTAACCAGCAGAGCAGAACAACGTGCGACTTAGCCGATACGGCGATCGAGGCCGAAGCAGGTGAAGGTAAGAGAGGAAACCCTCTACACAAATAAACATGGTGCGCCCGGTTATCGGATCGGTCGGCCAACGGCCCGATCCGCGAACGAGCGAGATACCACCGTCAATACCGGCCGGCGCGAAGAAAGCTACGACGAAGTACCTCACCGGCATGATCCAAGAGTCCGAAGCCGGAGGAACATGGCAAGCCATGACGACCCACATTGGCATTGCGGCTTCTTCGAGCATTGCTGGGAGTCCGGCATGAGACTACCAACACCGGAAGCGCCCAGGCATGTAACGACCATCACACTCATGACGAACAAAGGAGCTCGTCAACAAGCAAGTCCAGTCCGTTTCATTCCGAGAGCCGTCCAAGCGAACCGGAAACGGCGACCGGTCCACGATCGGCTTGGCCTGTCCATCAAGAATTCTTCGTCGACGAAAATCGGGATGGAGACAATCGCCAAGAAGGAAGCCGACGAGGAGGGACGGCCAATCCCAGTGGTGCCCGTCCGATCTATTTACAAAGACTCGAAAAGGAGAATTCAGCGGCTTAAGCGTGAAGGAAGAGAGGACGAGGTGGCACAAATGATATACGAACAACGCCGTCGCTGGGCAAGATCGGGAGACGGTGGGTACCTAAGCATGAGAACACTACGGCCACCGAAGGGCAAGGCGGAGAGAGCCCCGTCGACCAAGCCGGAAGGGCAGCCAAAGGGAAGGGTAAAGCTGCCGCATCGGTCAACATGGTCTTCGTGTTGCCCGCCGACCCGGTGCCCCGGCCGACGCGGATACCGTTGAAAATGACCCGCAAACCGATGATCTCCTGCACCAGGCCATCTTCGACAAGCCGAAGGAACCGAAAATAGACATCGAAGCCGTTGTACGTTAAAGGTTTCGTCAACGGTAAGCCGATTTCCAAAATGCTAGTCGATGGGGGAGCGGTCAATCTCATGCCTTACGCAACTTTTGGAAGCTTGGAAAAGGAGCCGAAGACCTGATTAAAACCAACATGGTACTCAAAAACTTCGGCGCAACCCATCGAGACCAAAGGCGTTCTCAACGTCGAACCGACCATCGGCACATAAACCGTGCCCACGACGTTCTTTGTCATCGACGGGAAGGGGTCTTACGCCGCTACTCGGAAGGGATTGGATCACGCTAATCGCTGCATCCCTTCTACGATGCACCGAGCCTCATCCAGTGGGACGGCGACAAGATCGAGATTGTGCCGGCCGACGTGTCGTTAGTATCGTCAATGCCGATTTGCCGCTTTGGGAAATCGAAGGCATCGAATGTTTGTCTGGAAAGTCGGCAAGCCGATTTTCTAAACGTGTCCAATTCAACAATACAGCCCATCGGAAGCGGCAAGCGCGTGCTGTTTTGAACAAGACATGGTAGAGGGATCCGGCGTGCTCGGCGTAGCCACCATGGATGAAGACGATGGCAAGTTAGGACAAGGCTTCACGTCGGCCGACGAGTTAGAGGAAATCGACATCGGATCTGGCGACAAACCAAGGCCGACGTACATTAGTAAATTTTTATCTCCTCTTTGTAGATCCGAACTTATTGAGTTATTAAAAGAATATAAAGACGCTTCGCATGGGAATATTTCGAAATGCCCGGTCTAAACCGATCGATAGTGGTCCATCAAGCGCCAATCAAAACAGGATATCGGCCATTCAAACAACCTCCCGGGAGGTTCAAGGCCGACATGTACGACGCAATTAAGGCCAAAATCACTCGGCTATACGACGCAGGGTTCGTTCAGCCTTGCCGATACGCCGAATGGGTCTCTAATATCGTCCCAGTATTAAAGAAGAACGGCAAACTTCGAGTATGCATCGATTTTAGAGACCTAAACAAGGCAACTCCAAAAGATGAATACCCAATGCCAATAGCCGACCCTTGTCGACGCCGCCTCGAGTCACAAAATCATTAGCTTCATGGACGGCAATGCGGATACAACCGGATCTTCATGGCCGAAAAGGACGTCCATAAAACAGCTTTTCGATGCCCGGGCGCAATCGGCCTCTACGAGTGGGTGGTGATGACATTCGGCCTAAAGAATGCCGGCGCAACATATCAAAGAGCAATGAACTACATTTTTCACGACATGATCGGAGCACTTGTGGAGATATACATCGATGATGTCGTCGTCAAATCAAGAGAGATAGAAAGCCACATTGCAGATCTAAGGCAGGTGCTTGAACGGACGAGGAAGTACGGATTGAAGATGAATCCGCTCAAGTGTGCGTTCGGCGTGTCGGCGGGCAGTTCTTAGGATTCCTCGTTCATGAAAGAGGAATCGAAGTAACACCAAGGAGCATCAACGCAATTAAGACAATTCAACCCCTAAGGATAAAAGGCAACTCCAATCATTGATCGGAAAGATAAACTTCATTAGACTATTCATAGCTAACCTTTCAGAGAAATTGGAACCGTTCACACCATTGCTTCGGCTTAAGGCCGATCAGATATTCACATGGGGGCAAGAGCAAGAGAAGGCGTTAGACAACGTAAAAAGTTATTTAAGTTCTCCTCAAGTTCTAATGCCCCCACAAAAAGGAAAGCCGTTCAAGCTGTACTTGTCCGTCGACGACAAATCCATCGGCTCCGTCCTAATCCAGGAAGTCGATGGCAAGGAAAGGGCCATTTTCTATCTTAGCGGCAGTGCTAGATCCAGAGACTAGATATTTGCCGGTCGAGAAGCTACGTCGTGCCTCTATTTCTCATGCACAAAATTAAGACACTATCTGCTGTCCAATGAATGCATCGTAACATGCAAAGCAGACGTAGTCAAGTACATGTTGTCGGCTCCAGTGCTCAAAGGGAGGATCGGAAAATGGATACTTGCACTGACCGAGTTCGATCTGAGGTATCAGGCCCCAAGGGCGGTAAAAGGACAGGACCTGGCCGATCTCATTGTGGAACATAGAAACGACTCAATCGGCTCCGTAGAGATCACGCCTTGGACCCTAACTTTCGACGGCTCGGTATGTACAAGCGGCCGTGGAATCGGCTTGGTTCTTATCTCACCTAAGGGGACAAGCTTCGAATTCGCTTTCGCCATCGACCCCCACGTTACGAATAACCAAGCCGAGTACGAAGCCGTCCTCAAGGGGCTAATCCTACTCAGGGAGATGGAAGCCAATGCGGTCGAGATAATGGGGGACTCGTTGCTCGTCATTGGTCAATTGTCAGGGGAGTATGAGTGCAAAAATGACGCACTGGTAATCTATCATCAAAGGTGTCGGGAATTAATGGAAGGATTTCGGCTAGTAACTTTGAAGCATATTCCCAGGGAGCGAGAACACGGAGGCCAATGACTGGCTCAAAGGGCATCGAGCTACCGGCCGATGCTAAGAAATGTCGACATAGACATTGCCACCATCACGACCAACGATTGGAGATTCGACGTTTACAATTACCTCAAAAACCCTTCTCAATCAGCCACAAGGAAGCTACGGTACAAGGCGTTGCGGTATGTATTGCTCGACGAAGATTTATACTATCGGACAATCGATGGCATACGCTTAAGTGTTTGAGCGCCGATCAAGCCACAGTGGCCATCGGAGAGGTACACGAAGGAATCTGCGGTACACATCAATCGGCACACAAAATGAAATGGCTACTTCGCCGAGCGGTATTTCGCCGACGATGCTAGAGGACTGTTTTAAATACTATAAAGGATGCCAAGATTGTCAAAAATTTGGCACGGTGCAACGAGCTCCGGCGTCGGCCATGAACCCGATCATTAAACCGTGGCCTTTCGAGAGGGTGGGGCATGGACATGATCGGCCAAATCAATCCATCTTCAAGCAAGGGGCACAAGTTTATACTAGCGGCCACAGATTATTTCACAAAATGGGTAGAAGCAATTCCCTCCAAAAGTGGATTCTAAAGACGCAATCGAGTTTGTCAAGGAACACATCATCTACAGGTTCGGCATTCCGCAACGATAACGACCGACCAAGGGTCCATCTTTGTCTCCGACGAATTCATCCATTCGCCGACGGCATGGGGATCAAGCTGCTTAACTCTTCGCCGTATTACGCACAAGCCAACGGTCAGGCCGAAGCATCAAACAAAAGCTTAATTAAATTGATCAAGAGAAAGATAGCCGAGCAACCCAAACAATGGCACACCCGATTGGCCGAAGCTTTGTGGGCCTATCGGATGGCATGTCATGGGTCCATCCAAGTCCTGCCATACAAACTGGTTTATGGACACGAGGCGGTGCTTCCATGGGAAAGCGTGACCGGCTCAAGACGCATTCAGTTGCAAGACCAACTCACAGCCGATGATTACTACAATCTCATGATAGACGAATCGGAGGATCTCGCCTTATCGAGAATGCGAGCATTAGAAAAAGTGATGAAAGATAAGGAACGGGTAGCCAGGCATTACAATAAAAAGGTAGTCCCTAAATCATTCGAGGAAGGCGAGCTTGTTTGGAAGCTCATACTTCCAATCGGATCCAGAGATAACAAATTCGGCAAGTGGTCGCCGAATTGGGAGGGGCCTTTCAAGGTCCACAAGTGCGTGTCCAAAGGAGCCTACATGCTACAAGGATTAGATGGGGAGATCTTCGGAAGGGCCCTCAACGGAAAATATCTGAAGAAATACTACCCGAGCGTATGGATCAACGCGTAAGTCGGCTATCGCCACAATGGGCCGACCCACAACAGCCGATGCCTTATGGGGGCATCGCCTTTAGGCATTCGTTTTCTCCCTCACCCCATGACCCCCGGCAACGATCACCAGGACTACTGTCAACAAGTTTCGTCGACATCGATGCTATCACCAAAACTTGGGGGGCATACACCTACGCCACACATGCGTGAGACAATCATACAATGCACATGGCCGGAAAAGCCAACTATAGACCAATCAAGTCATGAAGTTGAAGAAGTCTCAAGTCACGAAGAACCCAGGGATATTACAACGCATTTTATTCCGAGCCGGCGCACGGCCGTCTAGGCCTACATGTTTGCCAGGAACTCTCTAATAGCCACCAGGGCCCGCTCAAAAGGCTCTGCGGTTTCCATTTCAAGAGCATCCAGGATCAGGTGCTCCAACCGAGTGACCCTGATGTCGGTAGTGGTGATCAACAACTCGTTGGCAAGTTGGGCCTGCCTCCCCTCCAGCCGGTCGAGGCGCGCAAGCGTCGGGTACGCCATAGGAGCAGCAGCCGGGATGCCACCAAGGCGGAAAGCCGGCCTGGCCGCCGGGTGGCGAGCCTCCAACTCCCTAAAGCGTTTCAGCTGCGCCCTTACCCGTCGGTCCTGGTTGACCGACAGCTCGTACGACGTCTCCATGATTCCTGGATCACCCGAAGCGGGTGCGGTGGCTGCAATGGATTCCATCCCTGAGTTTTTGGAAGCTAGAATCCGTTGAAAGTAGAAAAGTTGAGGTACCACCTGGTTCACCGACGAGCTAGAAGACGCCATGAGAAGCCTGGCCGCGGAATCAAAGGACTAGGTGTTTCACTATTGGGAGTTCGTCGCTTTCGGCCGTGAGCTATTCAGGAGAGCCGGGGGAGCCCATTTATAGAAAGAAAAGATACGGTTCTTGGATGGGAAAGATCACTGCCAAACCGAGAGTCAAAGAGGTCATTATTAAGAGCATCGGGAATCGTTGAAAATAAGCGATGGCACAGGAGTGGATGCCTGCCATCCGGGGCTCACGGGTTCCCGGGGTACAGATTCGTGAGGATCGGCCTACGAAAACAGAGTGGTGACGTGATTGGGTATCATCAGCCGATAACTAGAGGATCGAATAACAGAAAGACGGACGCTAAGCGATTGGGCGTCACTTTGGGGCGAATTCCAAACAAACGATACGAGTGTGTTTGATATGAACTATCCGGGTACATTACAAAGCACATGTCAGAGAAACACGAGCCAACCTCGCAGGGTCGGATATTTTACAACCTTCATTTCTTTAAAAAATCGGCTATCGCCGATAGAGCTGTCAGCCTAACCTGATCGATCTCGCCAATTGCCCTGAGGTCGTCGGCCTCGGACCCTGTCACCGGCCGAGCACTTTGCACCAAGCCCCGCAGATGCGCAACGGCCACCCCGATGCTTCTACGTTCAGCTTCAACCCTGGCCGGCAAATCGGCCATATACCCTTCATGGATATCAATCTCGTTGGTAATCTGAACGAGGTCGGCCACCAGCTGATCCTGGCGGGCACGAAGTTGTTCAAGCTTGGCGGCCGGCTCGGTTTTTAGGCGGTCAAAGGCGGTTTTCCGGGCTTCGATGGCATCTTTGGTCGATTGGATCGCAGCCGCCCGCGCCTCACTCTCATGCCGATCGATGGCTCGCTGCCGGGCTCGTTCGTATTTTAGCTGGTAAGCTTCCATGAAGGTCGCCGGCGCGATGGCTTCGGCTACAGCATCCGGCAGTTGGTCTTGGATATCCCGGAATCGTGCGCGTATGGAGCTGCAGCCGGCCACCAGTGCATCTAACGAGGCATCCAGTCGGTTGCCGATGTCAGCCAAAGTGGCCTTCAGGTTCTCAGCCGACGCTGCAAGCGCTTCCTCGCCAGCGTTGCCGAGCTCCTCGAACTCCGACAAGTCGAAGTTGAGGAGATCGGCCACGCGCGAAGAAAGAACGGGTCGAGACATGGCAAAATCGATGGGGGGCCGGTCGGCTTACCGTCGGCACCGTCGTCGGGATTACCGATTCGGCTGGGTCGTTCCCCACGGCCGTCTGGTTTTTCCTGCTGGTATCGTCGTCGCCGCCCCCAGCAGGCGCGGTGCATTCACTCAGCGTCGGGGGAGCGGCCGGAGGGGGTCGCGGAAGCTGCAAAAAGGAAAACGGGGTTAGCAGACGAACTGATTAGTTGTTACGAGCAAAGGGGGTAAGGGTCGGCTACCGGCAGAGTAGGACGGGGGGCACGACCGGCCAGTTTCTTGGGCTACAAGGAACGGACAAGTCAGATACAGGTAAACATCGCAAAGCCAGGAACAATGAAGTAAAAACCTACGGGAGGACGTCTCATTGGCGGGCTTGGAGCTGCCGGAGCATCGGTTGGGGCGTTCACCGATTCGGGACTCGAAGCCCGGTTTCGACATGCCCGGACGACTAATGGCGCCTCTTCGTCGGCAGCAGCATTGAGGGGCCGCTCGACGGCCGAATCCAGAAGAGAAGGATTGTCGACCAAGGCAATTGGTTCCATCTTTTTCACTCTTTTGGGGGCAGGCACAGCCGATGAACGCGGCGGTGGCGCCGTTTTCCTTTTCGGGGCAATCGGATGACGCACCTGCCCTCGCAATAGAGACGAGAGCTTGGGTGCCCCCGGCGATGGCCGACAGAGCAGGCCCTGTGTCCGAGAACTCCTGTTTTGTATTCAATAGGCGCCCGAATCGCTTATCGTCGGTGTTCCGTTTACATTTCTGCAAAGTCAAAACACAAATGTTAAATCGGCTGGTACAGCTGGTGAACGAGTTGTAGGAAGGGGTTAATCGGCTGAGGGGTAAAAGCATACCGAGGGGATCTCGTCCGGCAGGAGCAGGTCAATGTAGCAAGACGGTCGTTGGTGGAAAATGTGGCGTCTAAGTTCCGACCACCATCGGTCATAAGCGGCGCTTCTCCTTGTCGACGGTAATTCTCGCGCTCGCCAAGGGGGCCGCTATGTTCAAGCGAGTTCATTATCGGATCTTGGCCGACCGCTCCTCGGTCTCGATCTTATTAGCGTAAAAGAAGCCGATGGGAAGCTGCCCGAGGCCAAATTGCCTTGCGGCCGATACCGGGTAGTAAAATAACTCCGAGCCGTTGATCGGCCTTGATGTACCCCGGTCGGCACGATGCAGGGGGTTAAGCAGATGAAGAACAATTTCCTACACCTTGGGCTGTCGGCTGAATTGAGGTCGTCCCATTTAAAATCGATCGGCAGCTCGAAAGATCCTTGATCGGAGTAGAAATACCAGGTACGGTTGTCGCGGGATAACCCATCGTAGAAAGCTACGAACCAATCGGCCAACCTCGCCCGATTGTCTTGAACTCCGCATGGGCGCGCGCGCTTCACCATAGTTGGTGCATCGCCGGTGGTGATTTGGTCGCCTTCCTCGTCCACGATTGGCTCCAACCTTGGGAATCCGAGCATCCGCCGGGCGGGCCGACCAGGCTACGTTCAGGTAGCCAATACCAGCCAAATTTGAAGGAACCACCGGGGTCCGCCGGTCTTGGACGGGCATTGGCGGCTATTTTTGTGGCGGTTTGATGCAACATTTGATATGTGTAGCCGAGGAGATATTTTCCCAATGCGAACTCCGTCCCGTCGGCTAGGATTTCGGCCATTATTGGCCAATTGGCGGTCGGCCCACGCTCGATCTCGCAAAACACGAATTTCTCTAACCACATCATCGGGAAGGCGGTGTATTCCGGTGGCGACCGTTCCATCTTTCATATTTTGGGCAATGAAGCCACTCCACCCACCGATGGCTTTGGTTTTAAAGCTGGTGTTGGCCTTTTCGGTTCAAAATGCACGGATTAACCGATGATTCAATGTCCAGCCCAGTTGTCATATGCACATCGGCTAGTGTGACGGTCATCGGCCCTTGCCTGAAGAGGAAAGCATTGAAACTATCGTTCCAAAAATAGGCTGCATTGGCTATGGACAATTCTAAGTATTGGGCAAGTTTCTTTTCTTCCCATTGGGTGTACTTGGCCGATTGTATTCTCTTGTACCACTCATCCGGGCGTGTCGAGTGGACGGCCAAGCTTTGAAAGTCCGTTCAGTGGGAAAGAGATGGCTTGGCGGTGTTGAAGGGCATGTGGTTGGTTTCGCTATGATCACATCGGTTGGGTCTGTCACCAATAGGCCCAAGGAAATATTTGCCCTCTTGTGTTAAGTTGGGGATGAGTACTTGGTGAGAGAGGTGCTGCGATTCAAAGGAAGGGGAAAAATATTAATCAGAGATGGAGGTGTCTATAGTTTGAAATAAGAAAATCATTAATTAGTAATAATGCGGGAGGAGGTGATATTGAAGTTGCTAAGCAAATGTCTAGAATGAAGGCACATGGGAAGCGAGTTGAGGGTGAGATTACAAAGTAAAAATAAAAATATAGAAGGGAAATACGAGGAAATTCGTTCATAGCGGTGGCTGAGGTAGTTCCAGCGGCAGCGGCGGGTGAAGTTGCGGTCGCAGTAGGTGCGACGGTGGCCGGTGAGTTGGAAGTACTGGAAGTCGCGGCGGAGGCCATCGGGGAGGTCGGAGATGACGATGGGGCTCGAAGGATGTGGAGAATGTCGAACGCCGATGAAGTCGCCAAGAGAGAGAGAAGGGCGGGAGGTTTGTTTGAGAAGGAAGCTGAGTGCACGATGGGAGCGTGGGTGAATCGCTCGAGGAGAGTGGATATTTAAAGGGCTCGTGGGGGAAGCCAAAACGATTTGGGTCGAGAAGGGAATAGGAGTTTGAGTGGATAAACAAATCCGCAACACTTTATGTTACGGACTTGGGGGCATGTGTTAACGCTGGAATTTGGTAATAAGGTTCGTGAGTCCCAAAGAAGCAAGGTGGAATCAGAATCGGTCAAGACAGGGGTTGTATCGGCTGAAGGAGTAATCGGCCGCAATCTTGGTCGGCTGGGAATGAGTTGAATGGAGCGGTGATGGCCGATTCCAAGTTTAAAAGAGATAAAACCGTGTCCAATGCAGAAACTTGAAGATTAAGTGGGGTTCGGATGTTAATGGCGCGTTTTAAGATACGCCACTTGTGGATAAAGTCTGAAATGGCAGTTGTATCGTAATTTAGGAGTTTGTTAGATTGTTAGTTGTAATAGATCTTGTTAGGGATAGTATGATGTTTAGATAGAGTGCGGAGTTGTTAGATATTCATATTTCGGGTATAAATAGGGCCCGAGGTCCCGTGTAAAAGAAGAATCGAAATCAATCTAATCTTCGGCGCATCGCCATCCTTTTCCTTTTGGACGAACACCTTGTTTGGCTTCGGGCTGCATCGTCTCGATCCCCGGACTCAGGTAAATGTTTGTCGTTAGTGGTGAGATTACTCGTTTCTAATGCTTCCATCGCAATGACACATTGGATTCAGTAGTTTTGCTACGCTATGTATCATATAGTGCATACGAATCAATCCGGCGCTTAGATCTATTGTGCGGTTGACTCATCTTGTGGAGGATGCGTAGTCAGCGACACTAGGTCTAAAGGCTGGTTGGTTCGTATGCGGTATCTACCATCCTGCGGAGTGTAAATCGAAAGTGATAGATTGAATGCCTCTTTTGATACTCAGTGCTGCATCAAGATTGAACTATTGAGTCGTCTTTAGAGTCGTTGGCAATGTATTCTTTTGGATTTACATTATCTAGGGATAGAGTCGGGGTTTCGCCGACCTTATCTTTCTACGTGTTTCTTTCAATATGATTGTCGTCGATCTGTTATAGAGCCGTGGTTTGCATCTCGTATTGTGTTTACTTACGCCCTTGACCGGGAATGTTACGTTTGTGCGAGAATTATTGGAGCATCGGCTGATTTGACGACGGTTTCCCGGGGGCGGTTGGTTTATTGATCTGTATATTCGTTATTCTTCGTCGTATTTGGGCCGGGTGGCTGGTGGTCGTATTGGCATAGCCGGTGCGCTTCGGTTGCTTGGTACAAATATGGCCGGGAATAGCGTGTGTACGATTATGGATTTCTTCGGCCGACACCGCGGGAGTTTGAACTAACGCTTAACGGATACTTTCTTGTATTTTTTCTTGTTGATTGGCAGATCAAATCAACTGGCACGCTCTGCACATTGAAGGCAGCTAGGAAGGACCTGCACTGGAGTCAAGCAGATCTCCCAGGCCGGCGCGTGAGAGAGATTTCTCGTCAATAGTACCTTAGGCACCATAGCAATAACTAGAGTTGCGACACGAATCCTTCTTCTCGTGGAACTTTGATCTCCCAAACTCCGACATGGTCCGACCTCTCGCTTTTGAATTTAACTTACGGTCGAGAGGGATAATATCCAAACAATTTGAGCAAAAGAAATGGGGATAAGAGTATAGGAAAAGTATGTTTGTTTTGTAGAAATAGTTTGTGTTTGCAAAATGAACCTACGTAGGGATATTCCCCTTTAGCCAGCTAGTCGGGGTAGGGCGCCGGTTGGTCTTTTCCTACGGTCGCCTTTGCTCACGATACCAACTACTGTCGACCCTGTTTTTGGAAACGGGAATCATTCGTGTTCATAGTACCATATCCCTGGATCGAGTAGTTTGGTACCCACGAATACAGTTCTGAATTATCAGGTGCAAAGTGCATGAATAGTCTTACAACGACTTATTACAATAATAGGCCCGAAGGCAATATCCGATACATATAGGACCTATTGGTCCAAATTCAACCAAAATCAGAGTTAAGATGAGATAAGCAGACGGAAAGCAGCGGCATGTCGATTGCCACAGGCAACGACTGGGGACTAAGACCTAGCGCGCTTCATTGTCTTCATTCCTCCTGGTAGTAAGCATAGGGGTCTCCAGTTCTTCATTTCCTTCATCTGAAGTTTGTGCGTATAGCAAGGGTGAGTACCCAACGTACTTAGCAAGCCATCACGAAATGATGCACATGATAGGGCAATTCAAAGGGAAGCTAAGGTTTATTTGCACAAAGCCAATTTTCACAAATCATTTCACAAACCTAACATCTACCCAGTCAAGTTTTAGTTTAAGAGTATATTAAATCGGTGACGGTTCTGTCTGCCATCCATCGTGATACCAAGGATGGTTTCCCGTCTTCGGTTCGTCATGGTTTTCTGGGGAGTCTATCCCTTCTCGCAGGTCGAGAAGTTAAGTCCACCAGCACAAAAATCATTATGCAATCCCAATTCCTATCATTTTAAAGTTTAATAGTCTAGCCACGGGAGAAACATGTCACGTCGCTCATTGACCGCGAGCACGGCTATTCGAATAGATTGATTGACTCACACTGCAGTGGATGTACACTTTACCCGTACTCTGCAACTACTCATTGAATGAGCTTACATCCCTCAATATGGGACGGTCACGGCAAAGCCTTTCGATAACCTTACGTTGGCAGTACCCACTCCATGAACTTAAGTCCTCATGCACTCTAGCCGTCATTTCCTAGCAGTGAGAGGAGTTCTGGTGTTCCCGAGGTAAGAGAGAAAACTCACTTCATCTTTAAGACATTGTTAGGTTCAGGTTACTATTCTCATAAAGGCCTTTCATCTCATCACAATCATGGGCACACTACCCTTGGTAGGTCCCTAACTCAACACTCACACCTGAACCACTATGCAGGGATACTGCCTCCGCTCGGCTATCTACTCTGCTAGGTCTATACCCATTCGAGAAGTACGGTTGTACTGGCTCGTTCTAAGTTGTAGTCTCATGGCTCGGTCCTTAATTGACCAGGGACGGTACTAGCCTTCCCCAGAAAACCACCCAAATCCATCCATCTGCCCCAGTCTGAAAACATTGGGGTGTATTTTCGTTTTTCATCAAAGCTATTTCCAACATGATTAAGGAAACGTGGCGCTCATGTCTCCACTTGCCGTGTCTCAACCATCTTCCCAAGATAGTTGCCCAAGCACGAGGCTTATTTGTAAAATCATGAGTATGCAAGAATCTAGTATAAGCGTGGCTAAGCATTTTACCGAAGATATCCTCCGGTTGTATCATATCGAAGGTTACAAAGAGTATTTCTAAGGGTATTCAATATCAAGGCAGGGTATATCAAGTATAGGCATTCATTTGTGTATAGCATGCAATTTGTAATGGCAAACAATATCATTTCGTAAAATAGGATCAATATGTTCAAAGGGATGTGTTGACTTGCCTTGCTCGCCCACTTGTTGGCCGGGGTCTTCGACGTAGTCGGTGCTCGCTTCCTCGGTTACTATCCGTACGTGTGAAAGATCAATTAAATTCGATCATAATTCAATAAAATACCGAGATATCGAAAAGAACCATAAAAACCATAAAAACAACTCCAAACGTTTAGCCTAGAATTCTACTCGAGTTCGGACGAGGGTTGTTAGGGTAAAATCCGAGTTTGAAATCGAGTTGTTGCCCTAGGGTTTTCGCAAAATGACGATCGTAGCTATTTGAGAAAATAGATTTAGAAATATCAACGGAGGGGTTTTTGTATTCGAGGTTTGAAGGTTCGAGCACAAAAGAGAAACATATTTAAATGGCGAGAAAGAATTAAACAAAATCCGGATTAAAATGAGTGAAACGAAATTTTCGAAAAGTCTCGATTTCGATTTTCCGAATTTGCTCGAGAAAAACATACAAGAAAATAATATATTTTTGCCCAAAAAATCTCTCAAATCTTTTCAAAACATCTTTCCTAATTTTCTAAAAATTTTCCCTTTTTTCTATTTTTCTTTTCCCTTTTCTTCTCTTTTCTTTTTTTTTTCTTTCTTTTTTTACTCGGCCAAGATCGTATACTCTCTCTCCCTCTAACCCCCTCGTCTACCCTAGCCCGCACAGCCCGGCCGACGGCAATGGCGCAGCGGCTTCGACGCCAGCTACGGGCCGGCGGCGGCAGCGATGGCCGACGGCAAAAATGGGGGCGAAGGGCTCACCTAGTGACGGCGGACGGTGACGAGCAACGGCGGACGGCGGGTGGCGTGAACAGCGGCAGCACACGACGGCGACGGCGAACTAAGAACGGCGAGAGGAAAAGAGGAAGCAAGGCGACGACGTGGCACACGCGGGCGCGGCGCGTACGGCGGGCGACGCGCGACGCGCGGGCGGCGCGAGGCCGGCCGCATGACGGCGCCGAACGGGTTGTGACCGATGAACAGTGCTTTTTCAGATTTATCCGATTTTTCAATTCCATTTTCCAATTCAAATTTTCCTTCACTCTAAAAATTCCTAATAAAAATATAGTATTCTCAAAATTAATAAAAATATATTTTCAAACTTTTCACCACCTTTATTTATTTTTTAAAATATATATCTCCATATTTAATTTAATCCCTTTTTCCTAAATTCATAAATCACTATTTTTAATTCCAAGTAATTTCCTAGATTTCATACAAATCCCTTAAAATATTTTATTGTCTATTTTATTTCCTAATTAACATTCCATACTCACCAATTAATGTTTTATTTTTCAAACACATATCTTCACGAATCAGCATCTCTTTTCGATTTTATTTAAAAATTTCTAACCTTAGACTTTTCCCTCCAACGGAAATCCAAATCATTCGGTTTTTCACAAACCTCGAGATGAATCGTTCACAACTAAATTCATGGAACCAAGCTGGCAAATAAGAAGCAACAAACACGAGCAACAGGCAACAAGCAAAAGTTTTTGTAAGCTCCGATTTTAATTTCTGTTTTAAATTCTCTCGATTTTCGTGGCGTTATGTGCCGCCCGACGGGCGTCTTTCGCCGGGTGAGGTCATCCACTCGGTCTTGATCGTAGCGTTCGTCGTTAAAGCTGCGGACTCGGAGAGATTCATACTCCATTTCGTTCGGCAACATGGCTTCTGCGCCATATACCAAAAAGAAAGGAGTTTGGCCGGTAGCCCGACTGGGCGTAATCCGCAAAGACCACAGAACTGAGGGGAGCTCTTGAGCCCACTTGCCGGCATAAGGATTTAGCCGGTCAAACACTCGGGCCTTGATGCCTTGAAGAACCATGTCGTTGGCACGTTCAACTTTTCCATTGATTTTGGGATGTGCGACTGATGCGTAGCAGATTTTGATCCCAAAGTCTTCACAGAATTCCTTGAAGATGCCTCCAGTGAATTGAGTCCCGTTGTCAGTTATAATTCTGTTTGGGACGCCAAACCGATGTACGATGTTGACGATGAAGTCTCGTGCCTTGTCGGCCGGTGATCGTAGCAACCGGCTTAGCCTCGATCCACTTGGAGAACTTATCGATCGCGACGAATAGGTGTGTGAATCCTCCTGGAGCCTTCTTGAAAGGACCGACCATGTCTAAGCCCTATACCGCAAATGGCCAGGATAATGGAATCGTTTGTAGTTCCTGGGCTGGGACATGACTCTGCCGAGCGAAGAACTAGCAACCTTCACAAGCTCGTACCACTTTGTTGGCGTCGAAGACCGCCGTAAACCAGAAGAAACCTTGTCTGTAGGCTTTGCCTACCAAGGTGCGTGTTGCTGCGTGGCTTCCGCATATGCCCGAGTGGATATCTTGGAGTAGCTGTCGTCCTTCTTCAGGCGTGATGCATCTCATTAAGACTCCAGAAGGGCTTCTCTTGTATAAATCAGAATCCACCATGACATAAGCTTGACAACTGCGTCGGACGCGTTCCGCCTCATCCGGTCTTGGCGGCTCTTGCTGAGTTAAAAATTGATGAGCGGTGTCCTCCGGTCGGCGTCAATCGTGGCGACACTGGTCGCAGCTTGCTCGTTGGGAGTTGGTTTTGCTGCAAAAGTCGGCTCATAGAGATGCTCTACGAAAACGTCTGTTGGAGCGGCTTCTCGTTTGGACCCGAATTGCGCCAATTCGTTAGCTGCCTCGTTGTTATGTCTCAGGACATCTGATAGCTCTAGTCTGTCAAATCTGTCTTCAAGTTTGCGGACTTCTTGCCGGTAGGCCTCCATGGTGTCATTTAGGCAGGACCAATCTTTCATGACTTAGTTGACAACCGGTTGGGAGTCTCCTTTCACGACCACCCGTCGTATCCCAAGTGAAACACAAGTCGCAGTCCATGCAAGTAGGGCTTCGTACTCGGCAACGTTGTGTGAGGCGGAGAAGTGGAGGTGAAGAACATATCTTAGCCTTTCCCTAGTCGGGAGATTAGCACGACTCCCGCTCCCAAGCCGGTGATCCTCTTGGATCCGTCAAAGTGCATGGTCCAGTATTGAAGGCTTCTCGAGGTACATTTTCTTGTTGTTCGATCCACTCGGCCAAGAAATCCGCCAGGGCTTGTGACTTCACAGACGTCCTCGCCTTGAAAGTTAAGTCCAGCGGCATCAGTTCCAGGGCCCACTTTGCGATGCGCCCAGTCGCCTCCCGGTTGTGGATGACATCGCCGAGTGGAAAGGAAGTGACGACAGTGACCGAGTGACCCTGAAAGTAGTGCGCCAATTTCCTTGCAGTTATCAGAACACCATACAACAATTTTTGTAACTGAGGGTAGCGAATTTTGGCTCCTGCCAGCACTTCGCTAACGAAGTAGATTGGCCTTTGGATTTTTTGGACTCATCCTTCTTCTTCGCGCTCGACCACAAGAACCGTGCTGATCACTTGGTGAGTGGCTGAGACGTATAGTAGCAGGGGCTCCTGTGGCTGAGGTGAGGCTAGGACGGGCGGCGTCGTGAGAAATTCTTTAAAATCTTCAAAGGCCTTGGGGCTTCCGTAGTCCAGTGGAAGTCGTCAGTTTTTTTCAGTAGCCTGAAGAAAGGCATTCCTCGTTCGCCAAGTCGAGAGATGAATCGGCTTAGCGCTGCCATGCAGCCAGTAAGCTTCTGGACATCTTTTTGGTTACTCGGGGGCTTCATATTCAGGATGGCATTGATCTTCTCTGGGTTAGCTTCAATGCCGCGATGTGACACCATGAAGCCAAGCAGTTTGCCTGATGGCACGCTGAACGTGCACTTCTCCGGGTTCAACTTCATTCTGAAGGCCCGAATATTTGCAAAGGTTTCTTCTAAGTTGGCAATCAGGTCTTCTTTCTGCTTGGTCTTGATGACAACATCATCGACGTAAGCTTCCATGTTCCTCCCGATCTGCGTCTGAAAACACCTTTGGATCATGTGTTGGTATGTGGCCCCGGCGTTCTTCAGGCCGAAGGGCATCGTGACATAGCAGTAAGCTCCAAGCGGCGTGATGAACGATGTTTTCAGGCAGTCGGATTCCTTCAAGCTAATTTGATGGTAGCCCGAGTAGCAATCCAAAAAGCTTAAAAGCTGGCAGCCGGCTATTGAGTCCACGACTTGGTCAATGCGAGGCAGCTCGAACGGATCTTTGGGGCAGACTTTGTTAAGGTCGTTGTAGTCAACGCACATGCGCCATTGCCCCGTCTTCTTTCGGACCAGGACCGGGTTAGCCAGCCAGTCGGGGTGTAGGACTTCTTTAATAAAACCAGCGGCTAAGAGTTCTATGAGTTCTTCCTTGATGGCATCCTTTCGATCCTGAGCAAAACGGCGTAATCGTTGTTTGATAGGTTTCGCGTCATCTTTGACGTGTAAAGAGTGCTCGATCACCTCCCTAGGAATTCAAGGCATACCAGATGGTTTCCAAGCAAAAACATCTTTATTATTTTGGAGGAAGGTGACGAGCGCTTTCCTATTCGGATCTAGCTCGGCGCCGATTACGGCGGTTTTGGCGGATCCGATGGATCAAGGGAGATCTTCTTCATTTTGGCGTCGCCTTGTCCTGATTTGGCTACCTTCTTTGCGGGGATTTCACCCTCTGCAAAAGTTGATGCGGCCAATCGGATTTCCTCCTGGCCACGCGATCTCTCACGAGATTGGGCCATGTCGCAGCTTTCCTTGTCGCAGGTGAAGGCTTGCTTGACATCGCTGCGCAGGGTGATGACGCCGTTGGGGCCTGGCATTTTCATGCAGAGGTAGGTATAATGAGGTATCGCCATGAACTTGGCGAGTGCAGGCCTTCTGATGATTGCGTGGTAAGCCGTCTCGAAGTCGGTCACCTCGAAAGTGATGTTTTCTGTCCGGAAGTTCTCCCGAACCCCGAAGGTGACTGGAAGGGCGATGTGCCCGAGTGGCGTGGATGACAGCCCCGGGATAATTCCATGGAAGGGGCTGAGCTTGCCTTCAGTTCGGCTCTCGGGATTTGCATCTCGTCCAAGGTCTTGGTGAACAAAATATTGAGGGCGCTACCCCCATCAATAAGGACGCGCTTGAGCTTGATGTTGCGGACCACCGGGTCTAGTACCAGGGGATAGCGCCCCGAGTGAACCACTCTGTCAGGATGATTCGAGCGATCGAACATGATGGCCACCTCCGACCACCGTAGATATTGTGGGACCTCAGGTTGTGCCGCGTTGACCTCGCGGTCAGTAAGCTTCTGTTTCCTCTTGGACTCATAAGCTTGCGGCCCCCTGAAGATATGATTCAGCTCTCCTACGGGGTCTTGGAAGGGCTCCGTATTTCCAGCCGTGTTGTTCTTCTTGGTCCCTGATGGACCGGCTTCGTTAGTCGGCTTCTTGTTGAGCTGTGCCGTATATTGCTCGGCGAATTGCTTATAAATAAAGCAATCCTTATCCGCATGCTTGTGGTTGGGATGATGCGTGCATTGAGCGTTCATGATTGCGTCGTAGGCCGCGACTCGGGGACGATGCTGGGAGTTGGACGTCGCAGCGACCAGATCCTCAGGCCGGCGCTTGCGGTCCTTCTGGCCCTGGTTGTTGTTGTTGCCATTGTCCTTAGGATGCCGGCTTCCTCCCGACTGCTTGTTGTCTCTTCTATCGGGCCGGTCTTGCCGTGCCGCTTTGATCACGTCACTGGACTTGGCGTAAGAGTTCGCGGTCTCGAACATCTGTTTCACCGTCTTCGGTGGCTTGCGCCCAAATTTTCTGATCAACAGTTCATCATGGACTCCCTTCTGGAAGGCGGCGATGATGATGTCGTCGGTGATGTTGGGGATCTTGTTGCGCTTTTCGGAGAAGCGTCGGATGTAGTCCTTCAATGGCTTGTCTGGCTTCTGGATGATGTTGTAGAGGTCGAAGTGAGTCCCAGGCCTTTCAAAAGTGTCTTGGAAGTTGGCGATGAAGTGGTCCCTTAACTCACTCCACGACCCGATCGAACCTCTTGGCAAGCTCGTGAGCCAGTTCCTGGCCGAGTTAGCAAGGGCAACAGGCAGGTAATTGGCCATGGCCTTATTGTCGCCTCCTGCCACACGGATGGCGAGGGTGTACACGGTTAGCCATGACTCGGGGTCGGTCTTCCCGTCGTACTTCTCGATTCCTGTCGGCTTGAAACCATTCGGTCAATGCACTCGGCGAAGGTCCCGAGTGAAAGCGGGTACTCCATCGTCATTGCTGTCAGGCGAGCCCCTTCGATCTTCGTGGGGGCGCTAGTCTCGTTCTTGATAGCGCCGGTCAAGGACTTCCCGCAGATCACTCGGCAGGGTCCTTGGCAGGCTGCTTTGGTAGTCGGAGTTGTTGCTGCGACGGACCCGGTGGTGGACGGGTGGACGTCCATGCCGCTTCTCGCGGGAGTCGGCCAATTGTTCTTGCTGCTTCCGCGTGGTCTCATGGCGAAGGTCTCTTGACCTAGTGGTCGTCTGATCTCGTTCGGGCCTCTTGTAGTCCTTCGACCGTAGCGGTGGAAGTCGGCTTCTGTCGGGTGTTTCTGCCACGGACTCAGTCGGCCTTCGTGCTGAGGTGGAGGGAGAACCATTAGCTGTAGCCGCGACGATGGTCTTGATCTTATCCAAAATTGGCGTCACGTCGGGGTGTGCCGTCTCGATTACGGTGTCCAGGAGTGTGAGAGCAGCAACGGCGTTCTGCTGAGGCATCTGGAAGATGTTGGTGTTGTGGATTCGCGTCAGAAGTATGACCTCCCGAGCGGATTGTTCGGTTACCCTCAGGTCCCTCTTTCTCCTGTCGGCTTCCTCCTTACGCCTCTTCTCATCTTCCGCCAGCTTGAGCTCCTGCTCAAGCCTGGCTTGTTCTTCCTCTGCGACCCTACGGGCCATGGCTGAATCGGTCTCGGCCACCTCAGCCTTGAGGACATCGAAGCACTTCGGCTCATAATCCTTGTCGCAGTCGAAGTCGTTGGCCTCGTCCGAGGGGATGCCGTAAAGATCGTCAACGCCTGAAGAGCTGAGGTACTCATCGAGCTCCGAGGATGAGCATGACCCGAACGGTTGGAGGATGACGGCGATTTCCCTTGAGCCCGGGTGGTTCGGATCTGGATCATTCCAGTCCGAGTCGTAACTTGATGACGTGGATCCCTCCGAGTGGGTCGATCTCAACTCGAGGGGGAGGAGTTTGCAGTAGAAGCGGCGTTTGGTAATCCAAACGGTGCCGAGAGGGTTTCTCCCCCCGGGTAGATTGATTCCCACGGGGAGGTGAGAAGACAGCTGTAGATTTCAGCGGCGTTCGGTAATCCGAACGGCGCCGAGTGGATTTCTCCTTCTAAGTGGATGGACTCCATCTTGGAAGTAAGATCTCAGCGGCGTTCGGCAACCCGAATGGCGCCGAGTGGATTCCTCCTCCCAAGTGGGAAGCACCCAATTCGGAAGTCAGAACCCTGTTGTAGATCTTGGCGTTGTTCGGTAGCCCGAACGGCACCGAGCAGGTTCCCCCTCCCGACTGGTCCGAATCCGAGTCAGGGAAGGAGATCTTGTTGAAGCCTTTGGCGGCGAAGTCGTCGAGGCCTGATGAAGATCCATCGCGCTTGCCGGCGAGATTATTGAAGAAGTCTTGACGCGCGGGCCCCTACCTGGCACGCCAACTGTCAAAACTCGGTTTCGGCAATAGAAATTTGGGGGTGCAGTCAAGATCGCCAAGCTCGATGGGTTAGATAGAAAACAAAGATTTAGATAGGTTCAGGCCCTCTCGTGAGGTAATACCCTACTCCTGTTTCAGGGATTCGATTCGCCAAGTGTTTATTGATCTCAAGATCTATTGCTCTTGCCTCTAAAGCTCATAGCTCAAAAAACATATCCCTCAAGGGACGCTCCTTACCCCCCTTATATAGTCTTGGGAGGCGGGCTTACAAGTCGGAAACCCTTACTCTAAGTCGGTTTTCTCAATCTTACCAAACCATAACTATGAGCCGTTGCCTTATCTAATCAGCAACGTAATACCCAAGTCATAGCCGGTTTACATAATTGGCAGGCGTAACCTATCCCTATCTCCAGTCGGACAAGCTTGCCATGTCGATATCCGATTGCCATAATCTCCACAGAATCGGATATAGAAGTCATCACCTCCATCGACGAAATAGTCATGTGAATATTTGCCCGTTACCATCTCTCCACCCTTGTTGGATTCTAGCATGTACCACTTGTGAAAGCGGTACATCTATGTTGGTAGCTTTTTCACTTGATCCGGCTTTACAAGAGGCTTTTCAAGTTTGAACTTGTATTTCAGCGGAGCCTTCGCCAGGGGAGCACGGTCGTGTAATTGATCCATTGAAATTCCAGCAGATTCCATAAATTGTCTTAAGTCTGATCTGACATTTGGAACACTGAACTGGGGTACATCTTTGCCCGTTCTCTTCGCCTTGACAGTAGCCTTCCGAATAGTCCTGCCGTAGTCGGACTGTGGTTCAGGTTGTCGTTTAGGCTGTGGCGTTAGGTACGTCTTTTTGAAGAAGTCCTTGGTCTCATGGGGGATTTCAGGAGGCTTCTCAGGAGACTTCTTTCTGAAGTGAGCCCTGACTTCAGCTTGGACGGCTTCTTCAAGCTCCTCTGGAGTCTTCTCGAATGAAAGCTTCTGTGCGGGTGGCGGCGTCTTCTCAATTCTTTGAATCTTTCTTCTTGGACGACCGCTTGATATTGACGGCGTGCTCTTTGATGATGACCGTTTAGGAGTCGGTGCTCGTTGTGGCGACGTTGGAGGGTTGGAAGGCGGTGGAGTTGGAGATGGCCGTTTAGGAGTCGGTGCTCGTGGAGGCGACGCAGGAGGCGGACGAGGCGGAGGCGGTGAAGGAGGCGGAGGATACAGCCCACGTGGAGGCGGAGGAGACGGCCCACGTGGAGGCGGAGGAGACGGCCCACGTCCGGGGAATATTATGAAGATCTTCCTCCAAAGAAATATTCCGTGAGTTGTTTCTCCTAGCGTCAGCTCCTCGTCTCCTCCGAGGATATCCAGCTCGAGATCTTCATAGCCGCGTTCCATCGGTTCAATTTCAACTTTCAAGTACGCAGGTGGAACGGGCCGGGAGTGGTAGGTGCCGTCTCGGTCTACTGGAATGGCCATGCCCGACGCGACCTGTTCGAGAAGATTGTTTATTAGTTAGTAATGAACATTGATTGACAAGTTATTCAAGGAAATATACGTACAACATGAAAGTACGAACATACCTTTATTGTTATGTTCTTTAGCGGAATGTGTAGCTCACATGGGGTTTGTTGTGTGATGTCATCAACGGGGCATGGCGAACCCGGTTCAGCTTGTGGGGCCAAATCGCCTTCATTTCCAGTTTAAGCGCAGTTGCTGCGCTGCTGCTGTAGTTGAGCGGCTGTTGCTGGATCCGGCTATTGGCTAACCCAATGGCTCCGCTCTCTGCCAACCTTAGGGTCAGCCTTTCGTCCACAATCTGATCAATCTGCGAGAGCTTCATTTCCATCTCAGCGAACCTCGCATCCTGCTCTCACTTTGACCTCATTTGGCTCTTGTATGTGTCGACGTCAGCTTGGAATGCGTATTTCCAGGGGACGACGCCTTTTCCTTGCGTTCGCCCCGGGTGCTTTGGGTTTTGGAGGGAGAGCGTTAGCTCATCCTTCTCTCAGTCGGGCCTAAATGCGCCCGAGGAAGTGGCCTGCAGTGCCTCCTCTAACCTCCAACCGGCTTCTTGAATTTTATCACCAAAGTTAACTGTGCCATCGACGGGATTAAGTGAGCCGCGGTGAGCATAAAACCAGTGCTTTGCTCGTTCCGGCAAGTTGGCTGTGCCCGGAACGAATCCTCGTGCTTCAAGGTCGGCTTCCAATTTCTCCCATTTCTCCATTGCTTTCTTATAGCCGCCTGACCCAAGCTTGTGATGGTATTTCCTTTTAGCTGCATTGAACTTGTTCTTTTCTATGATAGCTTGGCTTCTTCCCCAGTCTTGTGTTCAACAAAAGCATCCCAATGATCTCTGAGCTTTGGGAACTTGTCAAAGTCACGGGTCTGGCCCTTCAGGATATATTTCTTGTGTAACTCTTTCTTGTAGTTCCTGAAGAGCTCTGCCATTTTCTTTAATGTTCATTCCTTGACCCTTGCTTGTTGTGAGTCTGGGATGGTGAACGTCTGCAGCATTGTCGTCCAGAGCATCTCTTTCTCTGTGTCCGGTAGATAGCTCTGCTCATCTCCTCCTGTCCTTGATCGCCTCCAGTTGGCAATGCTTACGGGCATGTGATCCCTCACCACCCATTCGCTGTGCGCCACAAACTTCCTTGCGGCGTCCTCTGGGGCAATAGGGCGACCGTCAGATTCTACCTCCGTTATGACATGTCGACCCTCTATGCGCTTGCTGAGGCGGCGTTGCCCGCGTGCCCTCTTCTGTCCAACGGAGGCGGAGGCGGAGCCCTCATTCTCCTCATTGTTCCCCTGCTCGTCCCCCCCTCGTCCCCCTCCTCGTTGAGGTATTGATTTGTATCTTCATTCCCCTCCTCATTGTAAAACTCTGTTCCTCGTGCGATCTCATCATGGAGAAGCTATTTCTCTTTGCTAGAACACGACCGACCGACCGTTCGTTATATCATTCATGTCCGTGAGTACGTTCATCTAGAGGAGAGGACAGAAAGAGAGGAGAATGATGTGAGGGAGATAAGGAGGAGAGGAGTGGAAGTGGAGAGGAAAGGAGAGATAGAGGAAAGGAGACGTCCGTTCGTCCACGTTTGTTCGTCCGTTCGTGAACGTTTGTTCGTCCGTCCGTCCGTTCGTTTACGACCATTTGTTGATTTTAGCGTTCTCGTTCGTTCAAAAATACAAAATTCACAATTCAGATAAACATTCAAATTTCATATTTAAATACATATTCAAAATTCAAAATTCTCAATAGTCCAATAACAGTCCATTTACATATAACAGTTCATTTACATACAAAAATCATATATTCAAAATACACATACATACAAAATTCATATATTCAAAATTCATATATTCAAAATACACATATATTCAAAATTCATATATTAACATTCACAGAGTGTGGCAGCGGTGGCTAGGATGCAGAGGGCGGCGACGGCGGCGTGGAGTGGAGGGCGGCGCGCGACCGTTTAGGGTTTAGGGGCCGGCCGGCTCAGGGGGCTGTGTGGAGAGGACGTAGGGGAGTGGGCGGCATGGGGAGAGGACGGCGGTGACGGCGACAGTGGCTGCGGCGGCGTCGGTGGCGGCTGCGGCGGCGTCGATCGCGACGATGGCGGCGATGGCGATGGCGTCGACGGTGGCAAAACCCTAGCGCATAATGTCGGGAAATCTTTGGGGGGCGGCGGCGCTAACCTGGGATGGCAACAAAGACGGCGGCGCGGCGGTCCTCCGGCGACGACGATGGCGACAAAGACGACGGAGACGGCGTGCGTGGCGGCGTCACGGGGCTCGGCGCAGCGACGAAGACGAAGACGATGCAGTCCGAAGTGCGAAACGGCTAAGTGTTGGATCCCAGTGAGGCCCTTGCTATATATAGTCACGGCATCATTTGTCCCGGTTGAAGCCAACAACCAGGACAGAAGATACTTTAGTCGGTTGGTGGCAACAACCGGGACAAAAGATATGATCGTTAGTCCCGGTTTAAGCCACCAACGGGACAAAGATGTCTGCCCGGTTGGTGGCTTCAACGGACTAATGATCATATCTTTTGTCCCGGTTGAAGCCACCAACCGGGACTAAAGATTGCGGGGCAGCCACGTGGTGCGGTAGGTGGACATCTTTAGTCCGGTTGGAGCCACCAACAGGGACTAAAGATGTTTTCCCGCCCACGAAATTCAACTCTAGTCCCGGTTTGTTTTACAAACCGGTACTAATTATTACAATGCCCTGTTTTATTGTATTTTATATTCATATATAATTATAATGCTCATATCATCATATATTTAATATTCATACATAATTAACATATGTTCATATGTTTATATATAATTAACATGGTGTTTCAGTAAAAGATCTATGCCCCTCAATTCAAATGAAGTCAACCCATTGGCATCCAAAGGGGAGTCTGTTTCTGTGGATAACACCAAGGCTTTGGATGGGATCATAGATCTTGATCGACAAGATCAGGTGGATGGGGAACCTACTACTATGGATAGTACCAAGGTTCTTGATGTAATTATAGTCTTGAAGAAGGTCAAGTAGAAGACATGGATCTTTCAGATGATGATGTGGTTGTCGTAAAAGATAGCCGCCAACGCTCCAATCAACACCGGCGGCAGATTATACCTTGACATGAATCATCAACTTGAGCTACCTTTTAACAAAGGAAGCGAGATAAAGATGATTCTCGCTGTTTCAACTGTGGTTCTTATAGTCATGCTCTGAAGGAATGTGTCGAAACTTGGTTTCGGCAATATATTTTCTGGGGTCGCAGTCGAGATCGCCAAGCACAATGGGTTAAAAGAAAGAGAAGATTTAGACAGGTTCAGGCCCTCTCGTGAGGTAATACCCTATTCCTGTTTCGGTGGATTCGATCCGCCGAGTGTCTTTATTGATCTCGTGATCTAGAGCTGAGAGCTAAGAGTTGATCTTCTATCGGAATTTCTGATCTAGAATCTGATCTATGATCTCCTATCAGAATATCCCTCAAGGGACGCCCCTTACCCCCCCTTATATAGTCTTGGGAGGAAGGGTTTACAAGTCGGAAACCCTATCTTACTCTAAGTCGGTTTCCTCAATCTTACCAAACCGTGACTATAGGCCGATTGCCTTATCTCTATCAGCAATCGTAACACCCAAGTCAAGTTCGGCTTACAGATATAGCAGGCGCAATCTATCCCTACCTCCAGTCGGATAAGCTTGCCATGTAGATACCCGATTGCCACAATCTCCACAGTAGCCCCCGAGTCCTTTTCAGTCGACGAGACAACTCAGCTTCAGACCAAAACAACACTCAACCAAAAAATCTCTTTGACCGAGTGCTTTTGGCGCCGAGTGATTCCATCATCTCTGCCTGAATCTTCCCGAGTGGCTCCAAAGACTGTGAAGGGCTAAAAATATCTAAAAAATTTCTCAAAAATAAATATCTAGGTGCATCTCCTGATGCACCTAATTAGGTGTAGCCCCCGACTATGTGGTTAGTCAAAAATAGGCTAAGCATATAGTCAAGAACTGTATAAAAAAATTATTCTCATATAGATGCCTAGCTCATGCTAAAGCAATCATAGAAATCTCATTACTTGGCAAGTTCATACTTATCCGAGTGAATTTGCCCGAGTCATCTCAGAACAAATAATTCAATCAACCCTCATGGGTAAAAAGCACTCGGTAAGCTCTTGCTCATCCGAGTGGATTTGCCCGAGTAATCCCGGAATAAATATTTCATTCATCCCTCATGGGAAAACAAGCTCTTTCAATCATATGAAAAATATGACCAAGTTATTAAATAGCTTTTGCCATAACACTGGTATCAATCTATAAAGATCTTCACCAAGGTGGAAAACAAACAGCATTGGTAAGATTACCGACCGAATGCCAAAAAACCAAACAGCCCTTGTTCACCAAGGCAGCTATAAAAACTCATGTTGGTCACCTTCCAAATTGCATCATGCCGGCTTCTCATGAAGTCGGCAAACCGCGGTATGGAAGGATCTTTAAAGGTATAAGGCACTCGGACACGCGCATATTGCCGGGCAAATCTGCTTAAACTCATCCGCTTAAGTCCCTAAGGACACGTATCGGACCACACCTTAGCCGGGCCGTAGATTTTCTTATGGGCTCGGCCCACTCACCGAAAACCTAGCGCAACCCTCAAATCTTTCTATAAAGATGCGAGGTCGTCCCCGCCTCTTCGTCTTCCAAACGATTCCCCTTTTCGTGACACTGTTCCAGTTCACCGCGGAGAACCCTAGACTCGTGCGCTCCCAAATCCATCCATCTAGGAGCTTGCTCTCTGCAATAACCAGCTTCCGCAGCCAAATCGTCCACATCCCATCGCCCAAGATCCAACTTTTCTCGGCGGATCCACTTCCCAACAATCTCGCTCTCATGGCGGAGGAGAAGAGAATTCCGTTCGACCAATGGGCCACCTCGGATGTGAGGGAATACACCCTCAAGGAGATGGTAAAGCACGGCGTGCTTCCGCCGAAGGAACTTGTGGGATGGCGCCCGGCGGCGGGGGAGGACTTCCCGACCCCAAACACCGGTGAGCTTGTCGTTTTCACTTCCTTTTTCTATTGCGGGTTCAGCCTTCCCACCTCCGAGTTCTTCCGGGGGCTTCTGGACTACTATGGGCTTCATCTCTACCATCTGAACCCCAACTCGATGCTTCACATAGCTCTCTTCATTCATGTGTGTGAAGCCTTTCTTGGCATTCTTCCTCACTTCAATCTATTCCGTCGTATGTTCTATCTGAAACCCCATCCGAACAAGGACCAACCTTGCGTTGTTGGCGGGGCAGGCTTCCAGCTTCGCGGATCTCTCCGCAAAGACTACTTTTCTCTCCCTTTGAAATCTTCCAACAAGGGCTGGCACGCGGGCTGGTTCTACATTAGCAATCTTGAACCCAGTCTGCCCGCCTTTGTCGGTCTTCCTCCTGTCCCCAAGCCATCTTGGAGCACCGTCCCGGTAGCCCAAGACTGGGACGAGGCCAACGATCTGCTCGCGAAGATCCTGGCGATGAAGAAGAGGGGTCTTCGCGGGGAACAAATCACTCGGCACTTCATCAGGTGCCGACTGGCGCCAATCAAGGAGCGGTCGAAGCCGGCCTTCGAGTATGAAGGCGGGACGGACCCCAATCGGGAAGACCCAGATCCACTCACATACGAGATCCTGAAGATTCGGATGTGTCAAACTCTTCTCGTCTGGGATAGCAGTTGAGCGGGCCCTCATTCTGCCAGTCCTTCCCTTCAGCATCCACCGGCCTCCTCCTCCGGTAAGCCGACTGGTTGCTTAATAATATCTTTCAATCTTGACATCTTGTCTCTTAATGTTGCACTTTCTTTCTTCTCGGAAAACGCCTCTATCACCTCCAAGCCATACAAGGTGGCTCATGATGACGCGCCGCGTCGCCCAAGAAGCCGGCGGCGGGATCAAAATCCAAGCGATCCGGTCGGGAAGCGGGCGGCGCCAGTGAGGACTCGAACAAGCGTGCAAGCAAAAGGAGGCTGATTATCGAAGATTCGGATGACGACGTCCCGGCTCCTCCGGTCGAGACCCCGCCACTAAGGCGATCACCGCGGACGGCGCCGAAGATCCGCCGGTCATCCGTATACTCGAAACCGAAGTCTGAACTCTTTCGCTGAAAACTTTTCTTTATCTTTACCCTTGCTATATTCACTTTCGCAGAGGCCCCGGGACATAGTCCCGCCGGGAGGGTGAAGGGCCGACTCCGCCGCTGCTCCCGAAGTGCCAAGGCCGTAGAGCCAAAACCCGGAGCCCGCAACCGAGTGCGGCGTTCGGAGAAACAACCTTCGCCTCCGAAGGAGGACGCCCCTAGGAAGGAGCCCCGGCGCGTCGAGATATCCCACTGGAAAGAAGTCATCACTGGGAGACCCGAGGCTGCGGCTCAAGCACCGCCGACCGGGGTCACTCGGCGCGAGCCCGAAGAAGAAGAAAGGCCCGCCACTCCACCTAGGCGGCACCACCGAAACCGGTGAGACTCGCTTGAAGCATTCCTTCGTTCTTTCAATTTTGAATCTTTCATGTCTTCATTTGTCTTTCTTGCTTGCCAGCCACGGTAGAAGAGATCCCAGGTTGCGTCTTCGAGACCGGGTTCCCCGATCGAATCGAGTGGCGGGATTCGAAGGCGAGAGACGGGCATCATCCTAGATCGGCAGCCAAAAAAGATGAAAGAGATGCCCTTGTCGAGAGCCTGAATGAGGCGACCCGACGCTCAATGTAAGCCTTTGTCTTTCTCTTTGATTATATCATCGTTATCCTTCGGTCAATCACTCGCTTTGCTTTCGCGTGCGAAAGAATATTGCCGCTCAATGGCAAAATCTGAAGTCTTGGAGAAACCGGTCCCCCACTTAAACTCCTTGGAGGACATTCGGCGATAGTGAAGGCCACTCGGGAGGAGGCCGCATCAAGAGAGGCGGCTTTAAGGAGGGAGATCGCGGAGCTTCGGGAAGCGAACCTCGACCTCCGCGGATCAATCGGGAGTAAGCCCGCCTCTCCCGGCTTCATTATGATTCGATGTTGACCTTGGCTACGATGATCTTCTTTCATTGTAGAAAATTCTTCGGAGGTCCACTCGCTTCAAGTCCACTGAAGCGGTCAGCCTTGACAAGGCCGAGATGGAGGCCGAATTTGAAGGTAATCTTCTTTGAAGTCGAATTTCGTGCGCCGCTTTATTTCCGAGTGCTTTGAATGATGGGACTTTTTGCAGCCTATAAGATGAAGACCCGAGCCCAATACGACGTCTTGCTTGGGCGGATCAAATCCAGCGACGAGATACGGGAAGAGGTTGCCAACGCCGCCACGCCGATCTTGCTGTCCTTGTTTGATCAAGGAGTGGGGCCGTTCGTTGGAGCCGGTGGAAATATTCGACAAGCTGCGGCTCCCGACCGATACCGGCCAACATCACCGGCGGCCAACATGGGGGGCTGGTTCGGCTCTTACGACCAAGTCCCTCTACCCCGAGTGGATATCCACTCGGTCGGGAAGGCTTTGCCGACGGAACGACCGACGAGCAGGCCTTGGACATGCCGAGTGAGGCGCAGGAGGCGGCGAAGAGGATATCTCTGGATGTAGTGAACAACTTCAAGATTTGATTTGTATTCGACTTTGCTTTGTAAATGTCGCGTAGCCGTAACACTCGATGTGGAAATTTGTGACTATTTGTAGTTTATTTATGTCAATGCCTTGATTCGAGCTTTTGCGTGAAATTTCTTAAGTAGTTTTCGTCGGCGTCATCAAGCCTAGGCTCGATTAGGTCATCGGAAAACTCTCGGTCCTTAGACACCGAGCTCGAGTCGAAGGACATTAAACAATGATAAACCAAATTATGCACAAAAGTTGATGAGGAAAACTTGAGCTTTATTGACATGTGTACAGCCCCCGACTGCTAGCTCAAGAAGTCATCTTGCTTGAGGTTGGTAGTCAAGGAAAACATGAGGCCTTAGCAAAATTAGGCATAAAATCATCGAAGATGCTCGATGTTCCAGGGAGTTCTCCACCATGGACCCGTCTTCGCGCTTTAGCCGGTAAGCACCGGGCCGAGCCACTTCGGCGATTATATACGGTCCTTCCCATGAGGGAGATAACTTGTGTCGGTCTTTGGTGGTCGGATCTTGCGTAGGACCAGGTCGCCAACAATGAAAGCTCGTGCTCGCACGTTGCGGCTGTGGTATCTTCGAGCCCTTGAAGGTATTTGGCCGACGGATGAGAGCGCCTCACGGGCCTCTTCCAATCGGGTGAGGTCATCCACTCGGTCGGGGTCGTAGCGTTCATCGTTGAAGGCTGCGGACCGGAGGGACTCATACTCCATCTCGTTTGGCAACATGGCTTCGCGCCATAGACCAAAAAGAAAGGAGTTTGGCCGGTGGCCCGCCGGGTGTGGTTCGCAGCGACCATAGAACCGAGGGAAGTTCTTGGACCCACTTGCCGGCGTAAGGGCTTAGCCGGTCGAAACGCGAGCCTTGATGCCTTGAAGGACCATGCCGTTTGCTCGCTCGACTTGCCCATTGCTTTTAGGGTGAGCTACCGATGCATAGCAGATTTTGATTCGAAGTCTTCGCAGAATTCCTTGAAGATGCCTCCCGTGAATTGAGTCCCATTATCGGTTATGATTCTGTTTGGGACGCCGAAGCGGTGCACGATGTTGAGGAAAAAGTCTCGTGCTTTGTCAGCGGTGATTGTGGCGACCGGCTTGGCTTCAATCCACTTGGAGAACTTGTCGATTGCGACGAAGAGGTGTGTGAAACCTCCTGGAGCTTTCTTGAAAGGGCCAACCATGTCCAGCCCCCATACCGCGAACGGCCGGGAAAGTGGGATTGTTTGAAGCTCTGGGCCGGGACATGGCTTTGTCGGGCGAAACGGCAGCCTTCACGGGTTCTTACGACTTTATCCGCGTCGGAGACCGCGGTAAGCCAGAAGAATCCTTGCCTGTAAGCTTTGCCGACTAGAGTGCGTGCCGCCGCGTGGCTTCCGCATATGCCCGAGTGGATATCTTGGAGTAATTGTTTCCCTTCTTCGGGTGTGATGCACCTCATTAGAATTCCGGAGGGCTTCTCTTGTATAGATCGGAGTCGACCATGACGTATGCTTGGCAGCGACGCCGGACGCGTTACGCTTCATCCCGGTCATCGGCGGCTCTTCTTGGGTTAAGAATCGATGAGCGGCGTCCTCCGGTCGGTGTCGGTCATGGCGACTTCGTTCGTGGTTTGCTCGGTGAGAGCTGTTTTTGCGGTGACGGTTGGTTCGTAGAGATGCTCGATGAAGACGTCGTTGGAGCAGCTTCGCGCTTAGATCCGAACGTGCTAGCTCATCGGCGGCTTCATTGTTATGTCTCGGGACATGTGAGAGTTCCAGCCCATCAAACTTGTCCTCAAGCTTGCGGACCTCTTGTCGGTAGGCCTCCATAGTGTCATTTAAGCAAGACCAATCCTTCATCACTTGATTGACGACCAGTGGGAGTCGCCTTTCACGATAAGCCGACGTATCCAGTGAGGCTCGAGGCGCAGTCCATGTAGAAGAGCTTCGTACTCGGCGACGTTGTGTGAGGCGGAGAAGTGGAGGTGAAGGGCGTATCTCAGCCTTTCCCGGTCGGGAGATCAGCACGACTCCTGCTCCCAAGCCGGTGATCCTCTTGGATCCGTCGAAGTGCATGGTCCAGTGTTGGAGGTCTTCTCGAGGCACGTGTTCTTGCTGTTCGGTCCACTCGGCCAGGAAGTCCGCTAAGGCTTGTGACTTAATGGACGTCCTGGGCTTAAAAGTTAAGTCCAGCGGCATCAGTTCTAAGGCCCACTTGGCGATGCGCCCGGTTGCCTCCCGGTTGTGGATGACGTCGCCGAGTGGGAAGGAGGTGACGACGGTGACCGAGTGACCCTGAAAGTAGTGCGCCAATTTCCTCGCGGTTATTAGAACACCATAGAGCAATTTTTGTACCTGAGGGTAGCGGATTTTGGCTCCTGCCAATACTTCGCTAACAAAGTAGATTGGCCTTTGAATCTTCTGGGCCCGTCCTTCTTCTTCGCGTTCAACCACAAGGACCGTACTAACCACTTGGTGAGTGGTGAGACGTACGCAGCGGGGTTCCTGGGCGAGGCGGCGAAGCCGGGCGGCGGCGTGGTAAGGAATTCTTTGAAATCTTCAAAGGCCTTGTCGGCTTCCGCGGTCCACTGGAAGTCATCTGTCTTCTTTAGCGTCGAAGAAGGGCATGCCTCGTTCGTCGAGTCGGGATATGAAACGGCTTAGCGCCGCCATGCAGCCGGTGAGCTTTTGGACGTCTTTCTGATTACTCGGGGGCTTCATGTTTAAGATAGCGTTGATCTTTTCGGATTTGCTTCAATGCCGCGATGTGATACCATGAAGCCGAGCGGTTTGCACGATGGAACACCAAAAGTGCACTTCTCAGGGTTTAACTTCATTCGAAAGCCCGGATGTTCGCAAAGGTTTCTTCTAAGTCGGCGATCAGGTCTTCTTTCGCTTGGTCTTGATAACAACATCGTCGACGTAGGCTTCAACGTTCTTGCCGATCGCGTCCGGAAACATCTTTGGATCATGCGTTGGTATGTGGCTCCGGCGTTTTCGGGCCAAAAGGCATGGTGATGTGTAAGCCCCAAACGGCGTGATGAACGATGTTTTCAAGCGTCGGATTCTTTCAAGCTGATCCGGTGGTAGCCCGAGTAACAATCCAAGAAGCTCGGGAGTTCGCGCCGATTGTTGAGTCGACGACTTGGTCGATGCGAGGCAGCCCGAACGGATCTTTGGGGCAGGCTTTGTTGAGGTCGGTGTAGTCAACGCACATGCGCCATTGCCCCGTTTTCTTGCGGACCAAGGCTGGGTTGGCTAGCTAGTCGGGATGGAGGACTTCTTTAATGAAGCCGGCAGCCAAGAGCTTTGCAAGTTCTTCTTTGATCGCGTCTTTTCGATCTGTGCGAATCTGCGTAATCGTTGCTTTATCGGTTTGGCGTCATCTTTGACGTTCAAAGAGTGCTCGATCACCTCCCTAGGAATTCCGGGCATATCGGATGGTTTCCATGCAAAAACATCTTTATTATTTTGGAGGAAGGTGACGAGCGCGCTTTCCTATTTGGGATCTAGGTCGGCGCCGATTACGCAGTTTTGGAGGGATCGGACGAATCAAGGGAGATCTTCTTGGTCTTGGCGTCGCCGGATCCCGATTTGGCTATCTTCTTCGCGGGGACTTCGCCCTCGCCGAAGTCGATGCAGCCAATCGGACTTCTTGTTGGCCACGTAATCTCTTGCGAGATTGGGCCATGTCGCAGCTCTCCTTGTCGCAGTGAAGGCTTGCTTCACGTCGCTGCGAAGAGTGATGACGCCGTTGGGACCCGGCATCTTCATGCAGAGGTAAGTGTAGTGAGGATCGCCATGAACTTGGCAAGCGCAGCCTTCCGATGATGGCATGATATCTTTGTTTGAAGTCGGCCACCTCGAAGGTAACGTTCTCCGTTCGGGAGTTCTCTCGGGCTCCGAAGGTGACCGGAGGAGATATGCCCGAGTGGTGTTGAAGACAGCCACTGGATAACTCCGTGGAAGGGGGCTGAGCTTGCTTTCGGTTCGGCCCTCGGGATCCGCATTTCATCCATGGTCTTGGCGAACAAGATGTTGAGGGCGCTGCCCCATCGATGAGGACGCGCTTAAGCTTGATATTGCGGACCACGGGGTCCGGGACGAGTGGATAGCGCCCGGATGAACCACTCGGTCGGGATGATCCGAGCGGTCAAAGGTGATGGCCACTTCCGACCATCGCAGATGCGAGGGACTTCGGGTTGAGCCGCGTTGACCTCCCGGTCGGTTAGCTTTTGTTTCCTCTTGGACTCATAGGCTAGCGGACCCCGAAGATGTGGTTGAGCTCCCCACTGGGTCTTCAAAAGGTTCGGCATTTTCATCGCGTTGTTCTTCTTGGCGCCGGACGGGCCAGCCTTGTCATCGGCTTCTTGTTGAGCGGCCATGCGCTGTGATTGCCGCTTGTAGATAAAGCGATCCTTCGCCGCGTGCTTATGATTCGGATGGTGGGTGCACCTGGGCGTTCATGATGGCGTCGTAGGCGGCGACTCGGGACGGCGTTGAGTATTGGAGGTTATGGCCACTAGGTCTTGGATCGGCGCTTGCGATCTTTACGGCCCCGGTTGCCGTTGTTGCCGCCGTCCTTCTTAGGATTTCGGCTTCCTCGCTTGCTTGTCCTCCCTTCGTCGGGCCGGTCTTGACGGGCAGCCTTAATGGCGTCATTGGATTTGGCGTATGAGTTCGCCGTCTCGAACATTTGTTTCACCGTCTTCGGTGGCTTGCGCCGAACTTGCCGATGAGCGGCTCATCACGGACTCCCTTCGGAACGCGGCGATGATGATGTCATCGGTGATGTTCGGGATCTTGTTGCGCTTCTCGGAGAAACGACGAATGTAATCCTTCGGGGCTCATCGCTTCGGATGACGTTGTAAAGGTCGAAGTGTGTGCGGGCCTCTCGAAGGTGCCTTGAAAGTTGGCGATGAAGTGGTCCCTCGGCTCGCTCCACGAGCCGATTGAGCCTCTTGGCGAGGCTCGTGAGCCAATTACGGCTGAGTTTGCGAGGGCCACGGGCGAGTAGTTGGCCATGGCTTTATTGTCGCCACTGTAGCTCGGATGGCAAGGGTATATACGGTTAACCAAGATTCAGGATCGGTCTTGCCATCGTACCTTTCAATCCTGTAGGCTTAAAGCCACTCGGCCAATGCACTCGGCGGAGCTCCCAGTGAAGGCCGGTACTCCATCGTCGCCGCTATCGGGTGATCCCCTTCGATCTTCCCGAGTGCGTCGGTCGCGCTCGGTAGCGGCGATCGAGGACTTCCCGCAGATCACTCGGCGGGGTCTTCGGTTGGCTGGTTGGGTAGCTGGAGCTGTGCGGCGGACTCGGTGGTGGACGGGTGGACGTCCGTGTCATTTGTCGCGGGAGTCGGCCGTCGCTCTTGGTACCTCGGCGTGGACTCGCGAGGTGGGCCTCTTGGCCTAGTTGACGACCGAGCCGGCTCGGGCCTCTGTAGTCTCCGACTTTAGAGGCGGAAGCCGGCTTTTATCGGCGTTTCGGCCACGGATTGATCGGCCTTCGCGCCGAAGTGGTGGGATGGCCGTTAGCCGTGGCGGCGACGATGGTCTTGATCTTATCCAGTATAGGAGTCATGTTGGCCGGAGCCGTCTCCATGACGGTGTCCAAGAGCGTGAGTGCGGCGACGGCGTTCTGCTGTGGCGTCGGAAGATGTTGGTGTTGCGAACCCGTGTTTGGAGGATGGCCTCTGGCGAGATCGTCCGCTGCACGTAGATCCTGCTTCCTTTTGTCGGCCTCGTCCTTGCGTTGTTTATCCTCCTCGGCTGTCTTGCGCTCAAGCTCCACTCGCTCGCTCCTCTTCGGCAAGCCTTTTGGCCATGGCTGAGTCGGACTCATCGGCTCAGCCATGAGGACGTCGAAGCACTTCGGCTCGCAGTCCATGTGGCAGTCGGAGTTGTCGACTTCGTCGGAAGGGATGCCGTAGAGATTGTCGAAGCGGCGGAGCTGAGGTATCCGTTGAGCTACGAAGATGAGCGGAGCCAAATGACGGGAGGATGACGGCGACCTCCCTTGATCTGGGTAACCGGATCGGATCGTTCAGTCCCGAGTCGAGTGCGGGGAGTAGGCTCCTCCGAGTGGATGGCCGCTAACTCGGGGAGAGGAGTTTGCTGTAGATCTCGGCGGCATTTGGTAACCCAAACGGCACTGAGAGGTCTTCGTCAGAATAGATCGCTTCCGTCGGGGAGGCGAGAAGATTGGCGCAGATCTCGACGGTATTCGGTAATCCGAATGGTGCCGAGTGAAGTCCGTCATCGGAGAAGGTGGATCGCATCTTGGTCTTCAAGATGTTGTCGAAGATCTCGGCGCTATTGGGGAGCCCGAATGGCGCCGAGTAGGTCTTTCCCTCCGACTGGTTCGAATCCGAGTCGAAGGAGGAGGAGTCGGCGAAGTCGGCGGCGAAGTCACCGAGTCTTGAGGGAGATCCCATTACGCTTGTCGGCGAGATTGTTGAAGAAGTCTCGACGCGCGTCCCCTACCTGGCGCGCCAACTGTCGAAACTTGGTTTCAGCAATATATTTTCTGGGGTCGCAGTCGAGATCGCCAAGCACAATGGGTTAAAAGAAAGAGAAGATTTAGACAGGTTCAGGCCCTCTCGTGAGGTAATACCCTATTCCTGTTTCAGTGGATTCGATCCGCCGAGTGTCTTTATTGATCTCGTGATCTAGAGCTGAGAGCTAAGAGTTGATCTTCTATCGGAATTTCTGATCTAGAATCTGATCTATGATCTCCTATCGGAATATCCCTCAAGGTGTTAGTGATATGCCCTAGAGGCAACATGGAGATGTTGGATATCACGTCAATGTTTATGTATAAATGAATAAAGTGTTATTCAGTTCCATGAAATAGACATCTTGTATTGATCAATAAGTACGTGACTTATTTATGAGACTCGATATGTATGAATCTATTTCTAAACGATCCCTGATCATATGTCATATTGTTGGAACAAATATGGTTCTAAGATCGGCATGTTTATTGATTGATGATCATGTCTCATAGATCATGGGTATGGAGATACCAAATCAATAAACATGGACATATGTGTTAGAGAACACATTGTTGGATAGACCCACCATGAGACACTACAAGAATTAATGTGCCATTAGTTGGTCTCGAGGTAGTGTTGGTACAAAGTCCTTAGACTGAGATCACCATGGATTCCAACATGTGTAGTAGCCTACTTTGGGACTACCAAACGCTATTCGTAATGGATAGTTATAAAGGTAGTTTTCGGGTTTGCTATGAAACATGGAGTGGGATGTGAGTGATCAAGATGGAATTTGCCCCTCCTTTGGAGAGATATCTCTGGGCCCCTCGAGGTAATGGATTATGGAAATGCATGGCCATGCTAAGTTGATTGAGGAATCAATCAACGAGACGGATAATCCAATACGGTTCGAGTGAATGGTTAAGCTATTGAAGGGATGGCACACATCTTGCCTATAGCTTAAGCGGTATCATGAGGCAAAGGGATTTGTGTACACATTACAGTTCGAGCCGATATTATATTCTTGTATACTATGGTGTCAATATGTGCTTGCTAGGCGCCGCTATTGACAGTCGGCTGAGTTGGACTCGAGCCGACGATCGGCTAAGTTAGACTATAGCCGAAACCGAGTATACCTGAACCTACAGGGTCGCACGCTTAAGGGGATAGAATAGATATTCGAGTTGGACTCGGATACGGCTCGATCGGATAGGGATGCGATCGGATAGAGTCCTATGGGCTTACGACGTGTGGGGCGGCCAACTCTATGAGATACGGATGAGATCCGATTCAAAATAGAGTCCTAATCGGCCACTAGTCCCGCGGCCAACTCTATATAAAGGAGGGAGGGGTGGAGAGGCGTGACACGTCAATTGCATCGCGTGCAACGAAGTCGTCGAGATCAATCTCCACGGAAACCCTCCCCACTTTCGAGCCAAACCCTAGCCTTGCATTGCGTGCTAGCACACGGGTGTACGGGGTTGTCCCGGACGTGTGGATACCGGTAGAGCGCTGCTACGTTGCGCGCTCTTGATCGTGTGGTGAAATCGGCTGCGGTCGCGCATCGGAGCGAGGCGTGACAACGCGGCCGGACGACTCGAATCGGGCTGATTGGCGAATCGGTGTCTCCGGGAATCGGCTACACTGTTCCGGATCGGATTGCCCGATTGGTTATTCCGCTGCACTCTACTCCAATCGGTAACGATCTATCGGCCCTTACTTGCAAGTGTTCCTGGTTTGCGCGGTAGAAATTTTTGTTTTCGGCTAGCGTAGCTTCCGCGTAACCCTTCGGTGGTATCGAGCTAATCTTGCTTAGTTCGGGTTTTAGATTGGATCGGAACAAGTTTTGCACACGGGTTGATTAGATCAATCGGTTTACGGGATGTTGAGGAGAGTTAATGGTAATTGTGTTCCTTGATAGTGTATCGGAACGACGTAATGTGATTACGTCGAAGCAATTTCCATATAACTCGGTTTGAGTTGGGTTCGAGATAGCGTTCCTTGATAGTGTATCGGAACGGTATAATGTGATTATGCCGAAGCTATCTCGTAGTCCGATCTTGTTAGCTGCCTCGCGCCTACGCAAACCATCTCCCTTGATAGTGTATCGGGACGGCATAATATGATTATGCCGACATGGTTTCCGTAAGCGAATTTATAGATTGGATCTATGAATTTCGTGTGGTGTTGGCACCGCCTCGCGCCTACGGGACCGCCGTGTGCGTACCCCCTTATAGGTCGTCTCGGTGCCGTATCTCTGCGATAAGTAGAAAACGTTTCTACGCCTAACTTGTTTTTGTAGAGAATGCTTTGAGATGGTATGGCCCTATTGTATGTATGAGATGCATGTGATGCATGTAATATTCTTTCATATGTGCAATCCTGTAATATTCTTTCATACGTGCAATGCTTGTAATATTCTTTCACGACTGCGAGTCGATGTAATCTTCAATTAGAGCTTCTATAGTAGTAGCTTAGTTTGAAGAAATCAAGCATTCGGCACTCGAAAGAACGGTGATGAAGATGGAGATCCCGTACACCGGCATGGAGATGGAGATCACCATGTGAAGGGGGCCATACTATTTCATGCTATTCTACTGCTTTCATATATGTGATATGTTTGTTTGATAGGATAGCATCCCTCAAAAAATTAAGTAGTAATGATGCCCTTCCAAATGTTGCACCGTCACCGTTATGCTCGTCAATGGTGGGTCGCCAAAGCAGAGTGCCATTCTCTATCATAACACGAGGGGTATATGTCGGACATATACAGCAGGAGCATTTGGTTTACTTAACAAGGCTATCAAAACAGTTTTGGGCCTTGGGGCATAGGTTGGCGCCGGGGCATGGAGATGCCACACCAACAACAAGAGTCACATAGAGATGTGATTAGCAAGGTGTTGCTTACCGATGTTACTAATTTTCTAGCGGTGATGCCAAAGCTCACTAGAAAATTAATTAACATGTGGATCTTGACCCAATACGTAACCTAGAGGGAAGGTGGAAAATACGTAATGGGAGTCTAATGTTAAATTGTTTAACAATAGACATAGCATAAACATTGTGCTAAACTTTGCTTTTTCGTTGTAGAATAAATGGCGGCTAATACTACACCCGGTACCTTTAATTTGCGATCTATTCTCGAAAAGGAAAAATTAAATGGAACAAACTTTATGGATTGGTATCGCAACTTGAGAATTGTTCTCAAGCAAGAGCGTAAGGAGTACGTTCTTGAAGTACCCTATCCCGAGGATTTGCCAACTAATGCCACTGCAACTGCACGGAGGGCTTATGAGAAGCACACTAATGATGCCCTAGATATAAGCTGTCTCATGCTTGCTACAATGTCCCCTGAGCTTCGAAGCAATATGAGAGCAGCGATGCTCACACTATTATTCGGGGACTGCGTGGCATGTTTGAGAACCAAGCTCGGGCCGAGAGGTTCAACACCTCAAAGTCCTTGTTTGCGTGCGAGCTTGTTGAGGGAATCCCGTCGATCCGCATGTGATAAAGATGATTGGCTACATTGAGAGTCCGGAAAAGCGGGTTTTCCCCTTAGCCAAGAGTTGGCTCGATGTGATTCTCCGGTCGCTCCCTCAGAGCTTCGAGCCATTCATATTAAACTATCACATGAATAATATGGATAGAACCTTGGCTGAATTGCATGGGATGCTAAAGACAGTGAGGAGAGTATCCAGAAAAACGGTCATCATGTGATGATGATGCGAAGGCAAAGCGCAAACCACTGTCAAGAAACTTTGCACCAAGAGGAAGTTAACTCCCGATGAGATCGCGAGTGCCTCCAATGCAAAGAAGGGCAAGAAGGGGTCGGCGGCATCGATGTCGTTTGCTTCTTTGCAAGGAGACAGAGCCCTGGAAAAGGAACTGCAAGAAGTACATGGAGGATCTCAAGAAGAAGCAAAGTACGACTTACGCCGGTATTAATGTTATAGACATTAATCTCGCTACTTCACCTACGACTCTTGGGTATTTGATACCGGATCGTAGCTCATATTTGCAAATCGTTGCGGGAATGAGAAGAAGTAGAGGATTGAGAAGGGGCGAGGTGAACTGCGCGTCGGCAATGGAGCAAGCGTTGCTACGATTCTTGTCGCACGTACCACTTCATCTACCTTCAGGATTAGTTTTGGAATTGAATAATTGTTATTGTGTTCCAACACTATGTCAAAACGTTATTTCCGCTTCATGTTTGCAAGCGGAAGGATATGATTTTAGATCAATGGACAATGGTTGTTCAATATATCTTAGAGATATGTTCTATTTTCATGCTCCATTGGTGAATGGATTATACGTTTTGAATCTTGAAGCGTCTCCCATCTATAACATTAATACGAAAGGCAACTCTCTAATGATATAAACCCCACGTTTATCCGGCATTGTCGCTTAGGCCATATAAATAAGAAACGCATGGAGAAGCTCCATAAGGATGGATTGCTTCACTCTTTTGATTTTGAATCATTTGAGACATGTGAGTCTTGTTTACTTGGTAAGATGACAAAGGCACCTTTCACGGGACATAGTGAGAGAGCAAGTGACTTATTGGCACTCGTACATACGATGTATGTGGACCAATGAGCTCAACGGCCGAGGTGGTTATCATTACTTCATTACCTTTACCGATGACTTTAGTAGATATGGTTATATCTACTTAATGAGGCATAAGTCCGAATCCTTTGAAAAGTTCAAAGAATTCCAGAATGAAGTACGGAATCATTTAGGGAAAACAATCAAGTTTCTACGATCGATCGTGGAGGGAATACTTGAGCCAAGAGTTTGGTAATCATCCGAAAGATTGTGGAATTGTTCCACGTTGACTCCGCCGGGAACTCCGCAATGGAACGGAGTGTCCGAACGGAGAAATCGCACCTTGTTGGACATGGTGCGGTCGATGATGAGCCAAAGTGATCTTTCGTTATCTTTCTCGGGGATATGCTCTTGAAACAATGCGCTCACACTAAATAGAGTTCCATCTAAGTCGGTTGAAAAGACACCATATGAGATATGGACAGGGCAACCCCTAGTTTGTCTTTTCTCAAAATTTGGGGATGCGAAGCTTATGTAAAACGTTTACGACCGACAAGCTCACACCCAAATCGACAAGTGCTTCTTTGTGGGATATCCTAAGGAAACTAAGGGATATTACTTTTATAATCGGGAACAAGGCAAAGTGTTTGTCGCCCGACACGGTGTCTTCTTGGAGAAAGAGTTTCTATCAAAAAGGGTTAGTGGGAGCAGGGTGCATCTTGAAGAAGTTCAAGAAACACCGAAAATGTTTCGCGACCACGGAACCACAACAGGAGGTGCAAAGTGTTGCGCCACCGGTTGTAGATACACCAGCCCATGGAGGTCCGAGAGATCACGTGGTGCACCGACAGTCAGACGGAACAACGTGAGATATTGTTGTTGGACAACGATGAACCTAAGACCTATGAGGAAGCGATGGTGGGACCCGATTCCAACAAGTGGCTTGGAGCCATGAAATCCGAAATAGAATCCATGTACAACAATCAAGTTTGGAACTTGGTTGATCCACTGATGGTGTCAAAACCATTGAGTGTAAATGGGTTTTTAAGAAAAGGCCGATATGGATGGAAATGTTCACATCTATAAGGCGCGATTGGTGGCGAAAGGTTTTAAACAGATTCAAGGAGTTGATTATGATGAAACCTTCTCGCCCGTCGCAATGCTTAAAACTATTCGGATTATCCTAGCGATTGCTGCATATTTCGATTATGAGATATGGCAGATGGATGTCAAAACGGCTTTCCCGAATGGAAACCTAAGCGAGGATGTATACATGATACAACCTCGGGGTTTTGTCGATCCAGAATCGCTGGAAAGATATGCAAGCTACGAAATCCATTTATGGATTGAAGCAAGCATCTCGGAGTTGGAATATTCGTTTTGATGAAGTAATCAAAGGGTTTGGTTTCATCAAAAATGAAGAAGAGGCTGTGTTTACAAAAAGGTCGGTGGGAGCGCAATTGTATTTCTAATCTTATATGTGGATGACATATTCGATTGGAAATGATATCCCTATGCTTGAATCCGTCAAGTCTTCATTGAAAAATAGTTTTTCCATGAAAGACTTAGGGAGGAAAGCATACATATTGGCATTCGGATCTATAGAGATAGATCCAAGAGGCTAATTGGATTAAGCCAAAGTACATACATTGACAAGGTGTTGAAAAGGTTCAACATGCATGATTCCAAGAAAGGTTTCTTGCCCATGTCACATGGCATTAATCTTAGCAAGAATCGTGCCCTCGGACACATGATGAGCGGAATAAGATGGGTATGGTTCCATATGCTTCGGCAATTGGATCCATCATGTATGCCATGCTTTGTACACGCCCGGATGTCTCGTACGCTTTGAGTGCTACGAGCGGATACCGATCGATCCGGTGAAGGTCATTGGATGCCGTAAAGAATATCCTTAAGTATTTGAGAAGAACTAAGGATATGTTCCTAGTCTATGGAGGTGAAGAAGAGCTCGTTGTAAGTGGTTACACCGATGCTAGCTTCCAAACAGGACAAGGATGATTATAGATCACAATCGGGTTCGTGTTTTGCACGAACGGAGGCGTAGTCGGTGGAAGAGTTCCAAGCGGGATACGTTGCTGATTCTACAACGGAGGCCGAGTACATTGCTGCTTCGGAAGCGCAAAGGAGGCTGTTTGGATCAAGAAATTCGTTTCGAGCTTGGTGTGATGACTAGTACGATCGGTCCAATGTCTCTCTATTGTGACAATAGTGGAGCCATTGCGCAAGCCAAGGAGCCGAGGTCACATCGAAGTCCAAACACATACTTCGGCGATATCATCTCATCCGTGAGATTGTGGACAGAGGTGATGTCAAGATATGCAAAGTGCACACGGATCTCAACATAGCCGATCCGCCGACAAAACCTCTCCTCACGAAGCATGAGGCGCACACAAGAGCAATGGGTATTAGATACTTACATGATTGACTCTAGTGCAAGTGGGAGATTGTTAGTGATATGCCCTAGAGGCAACATGGAGATGTTGGATATCACGTCAATGTTTATGTATACATGAATAAAGTGTTATTCGGTTCCATGAAATAGACATCTTGTATTGATCAATAAGTACGTGACTTATTTATGAGACTCGATATGTATGAATCTATTTCTAAACGATCCACGATCATATGTCATATTGTTGGAACAAATATGATTCTAAGATCGGCATGTTTATTGATTGATGATCATGTCTCATAGATCATGGGTATGGAGATACCAAATCAATAAACATGGACATATGTGTTAGAGAACACATTGTTGGATAGACCCACCATGAGACACTACCGGAATTAATGTGCCATTAGTTGGTCTCGGGTAGTGTTGGTACAAAGTCCTTAGACCTCGAGATCACCATGGATTCCAACAAGTGTAGTATCCTACTTTGGGACTACCAAACGCTATTTCAGAATCTGGATAGTTATAAAGGTAGTTTTCGGGTTTGCTATGAAACATGGAGTGGGATGTGAGTGATCAAGATGGAATTTGCCCCTCCTTTGGAGAGATATCTCGGGCCCTCGAGGTAATGGATTATGGAAATGCATGGCCATGCTAAGTTGATTGAGGAATCAATCAAGACGGATAATCCAATACGGTTCGAGTGAATGGTTAAGCTATTGAAGGGATGGCACACATCTTGCCTATAGCTTAAGCGGTATCGTGAGGCAAAGGGATTTGTGTACACATTACAGGTTCGAGCCGATATTATATTCTTGTATACTATGGTGTCAATATGTGCTGCTAGGTGCCGCTATTGACAGTCGGCTGAGTTGGACTCGAGCCGACGATCGGCTAAGTTAGACTATAGCCGAAACCGAGTATACCTGAACCTACGGGGTCGCACGCTTAAGGGGATAGAATAGATATTCGAGTTGGACTCGGATACGGCTCGATCGTATAGGGATGCGATCGGATAGAGTCCTATGGGCTTACGACGTGTGGGGCGGCCAACTCTATGAGATACGGATGAGATCCGATTCAAAATAGAGTCCTAATCGGCCACTAGTCCCGTCGGCCAACTCTATATAAAGGAGGGAGGGGTGGAGAGCGTGACACGTCAATTGCATCGCGTGCAACGAAGTCGCCGAGATCAATCTCCACGGAAACCCTCCCCACTTTCGAGCCAAACCCTAGCCTTGCATTGCGTGCTAGCACACGGGTGTACGGTGTTCGTCCCGGACGTGTGGATACCGGTAGAGGCGCTGCTACGTTGCGCGCTCTTGATCGGCGTGGTGAAATCGGCTGCGGTCGGGCGCATCGGAGCGAGGCGTGAGAACGCGGCCGGACGACTCGAATCGGCTGATTGGCGAATCGGCTGTCTCTGGGAATCGGCTACACTGTTCCGGATCGGATTGCCCGATTGGTTATTCCGCGCACTCTACTCCAATCGGTAACGATCTATCGGCCCTTACTTGCAAGTGTTCTGGTTTGCGCGGTAGAAATTTTTGTTTTCGGCTAGCGTAGCTTCCGCGTAACCCTTCACAAGGGACGCCCCTTACCCCCCTTATATAGTCTTGGGAGGAAGGGTTTACAAGTCGGAAACCCTATCTTACTCTAAGTCGGTTTCCTCAATCTTACCAAACCGTGACTATAGGCCGATTGCCTTATCTCTATCAGCAATCGTAACACCCAAGTCAAGTTCGGCTTACAGATATAGCAGGCGCAATCTATCCCTACCTCCAGTCGGATAAGCTTGCCATGTAGATACCCGATTGCCACAATCTCCACAGAATGCCCTAAGCCTCGTGATAATGCTGCAATAAACAATGCACGCAAGCAACACAATATGAAAAGGAACCTATCTAATGCTAATCATGGACAAAATCGGTACTACCAGAAAACGCTAGGCAAATTTGATGATCCGAAACCAGGAGTCCTTGGTACTACCACCACAGGAGGTGAACAAAAACATGTAGCTGATTTGTACCATATCAACTGCCAAAGAATCTGATATCGGCTAGCTGCTTGGAAGCTGCCGCGTTGTGGCTTCAGATGAGCTTCCCTGTGCTGTGTAGCCCCAACATTGAGTGATTATACCAATACTACTACTACCTATGGATCATTGGATCCAGCTGAGACAACGATCGAGCACGGATATGCAGCTGTCGTTCGCCGATCAGTAACCGAAGAAATCTCTCCTATGGTGGCCGCCGAGGGAGGCTGGTGGCGGTGATTCAATAATAGATTCAATATATTTACAATAGATTCAATAATTTACAATAAATTCAAATGATAGCAATAATATTCAATGGTTCAATTTAATTTACATTGTCCATACATAAATTTAGCTATGTAACATTTGTCCTCACGTACTTTCTCCGCACAATTATTCCTTCGTTATGATCGTTGCGTGGGTAAGGGGTGTCCTCATTTGATAGGAGGATACTCGGGTCAACCGCCACCGCGAATGGAGGTTTCCCGCCAAACTGATCGTAATCTTTGTCAGTTCTATCCTCGACTCCCACGATTTTCCTTTTGCCTGGGAGAACCACGTGGTGCTTTGGCTCGTCGGACCCTTTCCCTTCTTTGATTTGCTAGCCATGTCCTTGACATAGAAAACTTGCCGTACATCATTGGCAAGGACGAAAGGTTCGTCGATTATCCAACCTTGCTCGGGTCGACCGTTGTCATCCCACTTGCATCAATGGTTACGCCTCCACCACCGAGCCTAACCCACTGGCACCGAAACAGAGGGACCTTCAGAGGTCCATAGTCCAGCTCCCATATGTCATTGATGCTGCCATAATATGTGCTAGCTGTACCGTCGTATCCCACGGCATCGATGCGGATAGTGCTTTTTCGATTCGTCTTTGTTTAAGTCTTGGGCCCGTGTGTAAAATGTGTACCCATTGATTTCATATGCGGAATGTGGTGATCGAGAAAGATGGTCCCCTCGCCAAGAAGGCTAGTTGTTGGTCAATGCTCGCGTTGCCCATGAGACATTGTCGCAGCCAAGCAGGGAATGCATCAATGTGATGGCGTGTAATCCAGGCATCCGTCTTACCGATGTTTTCCGAGCGAACAATCGCCAAGTGCTCCTCGATGTAAGGAGCCACCAAGGAAGATTGTTGCAACACGGTCCAATGTGCTTTCCTGTACAAGTCATTGTCTATGTTTATTATTGCCTTCCTTCCAAGAGTTCCCTTCCCCCGTAGTCTACCTTCATGGCTTGATTCAGGCACCCCGATGGGACGGAGGTCTTCAATAAAGTCGACGCAAAACTCAATCACCTCCTCTGTTCCATATCCATTGGCAATGCTGGCCTCTGGACGCGAACGGTTATGAACATACTTCTTTAGAACGCCCATATACCTCTCAAAGGGGAACATGTTGTGTAGGAATACCGGACCAAGGATACGAATCTCTTTGACAAGGTGGCATAGCAGATGCATCATGATATTGAAGAAGAAAGACGGAAAGATCATCTCAAAGCTGACAAGACATTGGACCACATCATTTTGAAAGTCTTCTAGTCTGTCTGGATCGATGATCTTCTGTGAAATTGCGTTCAGGAAAGCACATAGCTTTGTTATTGTTGCCCGGACATTATCGGAAAAAATACCCTGAATTATAACGGGAAGCAGCTGTGTCATCAGCACGTGGCAGTCATGGGACTTCAGATTTGTGAACTTCTTATCCTTCGTGCTTATTATTCCCTTTATATTTGCGGAGTATCCAGACGGTACCTTGATGCTCTCCAAGCATTCAAACATTATTTCCTTCTCTGCCCTGCTCAGAGTGTAGCTGGCTGGACTTAGGTATTGGGCTCCTTTTTCCTTTGGTTACGGGTGAAGGCCATCGCGTTGTGCCATATGTTTCAGATCGTGACGTGCCTCAAGTGTATCTTTTGATTTTCCGTATACACCTAGGAAGCCAAGCAAGTTTACGCAAAGGTTCTTGGTGAGGTGCATCACGTCGATTGCGTGGCGGACGTCCAAGACTTCCTAGTAGGGCAACTCCCAAAAAATTGACTTCTTCTTCCACATCGCCGCGTGACCACCTTCACTTGTTATAGATTGGTTGCCGGGTCCCTTTCCAAATACTACTTTGAGGTCTTTCACCATGGCAAACACGGCCTTTTCGTTGCGATGCTTTGGTTTAGTACGATGGTCTGTCTTTTGATCAAAATGTTTGCCTCTTGTTCGGACAGGGTGGCTTGCAGCAAGAAAGCGACGATGGCCTATGTACACTACCTTCTTACAATGTTTCAGGTACGTACACTCAGTCTCATCCATACAGTGGGTGCAAGTGTTGTACCCCTTGTTTGACTGTCCGAATAGGTTGCCAAGTGCAGGCCAATCATTGATGGTAACAAACAGCAACCCGCGTAGGTTAAACTGTTCTTGTTTATCTTCATCCCATACGAGAACACCTTCTTTCTTCCACAGTAGTTTTAGATCTTTGATCAGCGGTCTCAGGTACACATGATGTCGTTACCAAGTTGCTTCGGGCCTTGAATAATAACTGGCATCTGAATGTACTTTCGCTTCATGCATAGCCAAGGCGGGAGGTTGTAGATACACATCGTCACAGGCCAAGTGCTATGCCCGCTGCTCATCTCTCCAAAAGGATTCATGTCGTCCGTGCATAAGCCGAACCTTAGGTTTCTTGCATCCTCGCCGAAGTCTTCAAATGTTCTGTTGATGTTTCTCCACTGTGACCCATTGGCGGGATGTCTCAGCATGCCGTCTTATAGGCGTTCTTCCGTGTGCCAACGCATCATTCTTGCATGCTCCTTGTTCCTGAACAGACGCTTCAGCCATGGTATTATAGGAAAATACCACATCACCTTAGAAGGAACCCTTTTCTTCGAAGGCTGTCCGTCAACTTCGCCTGGATCATCTCGTCTGATCTTGTATCGAAGTGCTTTACAAATCGGACATGCTTCTAAGTTCTCGTACTCCTCACAACGGTAGAGGATACAATCATTAGGACATGCGTGTATCTTCTGTACCTCTAGTCCTAGAGGGCAGGCTAACTTCTTAGCCTCGTACGTTGATTCCGGTAATTCGTTTCCCTCTGGAAGAATGTTCTTCACGAGTTTTAGTAACTCGCCAAATGCCTTGTCACTGACACAATTTTTGGCCTTCCATTGTAAGAATTTCAGCATGGTACTGTTAACACTGAAATTTGGTAATTGAGTTCTTAAGTCCGCAAAGGCAATGCGGAATCGGATCGGCTGAAGACAGGGATCGCATCGGCCAAAAGAGTGATCGGCTGTGGGGCTAATCGGCTAAGGATGGATCGAACAAGAGCAGCCGACAGCCGATTCTGGGTCCGGAAGAGATGAAACTGTTTCTAGTGCATAAACTTGAAGATAAATAGAAGATTCGGTTGCTAATTACGCGTTAAAAGATATTGCCACTTATGGATAGAGTCCTATAACGGCAATTGTATCTGTAATCTAGAGATTTATTAAACTATTAGTTGTAACACGGTATGGGTCCTGCTAGGGATAATATGGTGTTTTAAATAGTAGTTTAGATAGAGTCCAGGGTCGTTGCAGGTAGTTGTATTTTGGGTATAAATAGGACCCGAGACCCCCTGTAAATCATATCTATCAATTCAATCAATCAAATCTTCGGCGTATCGCCAACCTTTTCTTTAGACGAGCACTTTGTTTGGCTTCGGGCTGCATCGTCTCGATCCCCAAATTCAGGTAAATGTTTATCATTAGCGATATAATTTGCTGTTTCTAGTGCTTCCATCGCAATGATACATTAGAATCAGGGGTTTATGCTGCGTTATTTACCATATAGCGCGTATAAATTAGATCAATGTTTAGATCTATCTTGCCATTGGCTGGTTCTAGCGAGAACTTGCGGCCAATAGGGCTAGATCTAAAGGTTGACTGGTTTATATGCGGTATCCACCGTCTCGAGGAATATAAATCGGCTGTAATAGATCGGATGTTTCTTTTTATACTTAATGCTGCATCGGGTTCGAACTATTAAGTCATCTTTAGAACTATCAATGATCTGTTCGTCTGAGATTTATATTATTTAGAGACAGTGCCGGGGTTTCAGCCGGCCTTACCTGCCCTAATATGTTTCTTCTAATGTGCTTATTACTAGATTTGTATTAGGACTGCCTTTTATGTTAAGATCGTTTTTCTGTCGGACGTTGCCAACTGAAATCGGCCTTTCCCGGGCAGCCGATGGCCGATTTTCGGGTTGTACGTTTGATTCAGGGATATTATCTTTACATAAGATTCATCGGAGTACTAGCCGATTCTTTGTTAGCTTTCCAGTATCGGCTAGGTTATCAATCTGTATATTTCTTATTCTTCACTATATTTGGATTGACGGTTGATGCTGTCTCGGTGTAGCCGATCCATTCCAGTCACTTGGCCTAAATATAGCCTAGAATAGCATATATACATTCATGGATTTCCATAGCCGATCCCGTGGGGATCTAACCTAACACTTAACGCATATTCTCTTGTTTTTCTTGTTGATTGACAGATCAAATCAACTGGCACACTCTGCACGTTGTAGGCAGCTGAGAAGGACCTGCACTTGAGTCAAGCGGATCTCCCAGGCCAGCGCGTGAGAGAGATTTCTCGTCAACACGCTTCTTGGCACGCCCTGGGACTGTCTTTGTCGGCTCGACTCGGACGAATAGACTCGCCGGCAAGATGGTCGACTCCAAGAACCCGGCATCACGCAGACAACGTCGTCCCTGTAAAGATGGAACAACTATCGGCTGAGCAGCAAGCCGAATATAAGAAGATGGTGGAAGAACTCCAGACTAATTATTTGCAATCTTTCACCCAAACAAGATCTGGAGCTGTGCACCAAAAGTACAAGTTCAGCCTGAACGATACCAAGGCATCTTCCTCGGGTGACACAAAAGGCAAACAAAAGGTGGAAGAGCCAACCCAGGTGCAAGATGATTCGGCCTTATACTCTCTACAAGATCGGATCGACTCGGCCGTTCACCACGCACTGGTCAACCAAAGTAGCATCTTGGTCAATACCCTCAATAATATGATCTCTGATGTGGTCGACGCCAAGGTAGCCGAACAGGTTGCAACGGGGCCCACGTATTTCGCGGATGGCCAACTTCCCGGTTATAGGACGCTAGTCACCGGATTGGCCGCTTCCACCGATAGCACAACCAAGCCCGCCAGGAGGAGTCGGTCAGCTGAATCCAGGCGAAACGGCTATAACACCAGCGGTTACTTAACAGCCGTTGCCTCAGGGTCAACTCGACAGCATATTCAATGACAATCGGTAGCTAGAGCCGATTGATCTAGGCAGGCGGCACAACGCCGGTGGTCGACATTTGTTCCCAGATCCACCAACGCCACAACCAGCGCCTCGGCCACCTCCTGCTGACCATCGCTACCAGTACCAGGGGGACCGTCAAGAGCACCATTATAGGCCTCAGACGCCACCACAGCTGTATCGGCAAGTACACGTGCCGTATGACCCATATGAGCCGATACAGCAAGACAACCGAGCATGGGCCGATCTAATTGCAGATGTCATGCGCGATCAGTTCGGCCTCAAACCGAAAGATTCAGGGAATATGTATCGGTATCCCTATCCAGAACATTTCGAACGGATCCCGCTACCCAACCGATACAAGATCCCAGACTTCTCAAAATGCTCAGGGCAAGAAAAAGTTTCCACCTATGAGCACGTTAGCTGATTCTTGGCGCAATGTGGTGAAGCATCGGCTACGGATCCCTTGAGAGTTCGGTTGTTCCCTCTTTCTCTTTCAGGATCGGCCTTCACTTGGTTCTCCTCATTGACTTACAACTCAATCCAGAGTTGGGCCGATCTTGAGAAACAATTCCACAGCTATTTTTACTCCGGCAACCATGAGATGAAGTTGTCGGACCTCACCAGCGTCAGGCAGAAACACAACGAGTCGGTCCAAGACTACATCCAACGCTTTAGGGAGATGAGGAACCGATGTTACAGACTGCTGCTATCGGACGCTCACTGGCCGATCTGGCCTTTCATGGTTTGATCACGCCGATCAGAGAGCGATTCTCTGCGTAGGACTTCGATAGCCTAGCCCACTTGGCGTAGAAAGTGACGGCCCACGAACAGCGTCTCCAAGACACCAGGAAGGTCGTCAAGAACATAACCCAGGTCATCGTCGATTCAGACTACGGGTCCGACGACGATGAAACGGAAGTTGCAGCAGCCGAATGGGCCAAGAAGAAAAAGGCCATCGTCTACCAAGCTGCTGAAGACGGCTAAGGAAGAAAGGTACGACTTCAACATCACTAAGGCCGACAAGATTTTTGATTTGCTACTCAAGGAGAAACAAATTCAATTACCCGAAAATCATGTGATTCCATCGGCCGAAGAGTTGAAAAAGAAGAAGTACTGCAAGTGGCACAACTCCAGATCTCACGCCACCAATGACTGCAAAGTCTTCAGACAGCAAATCCAGTCGGCAATCGAGGCCGGGAAGCTGAAGTTCGCCGACTCAAATCGGTCGATGAAGGTAGATGGCAATCCCTTCCCGGTCAATACGGTCCAGGCCGGCCCCGGGCAAGCTGATTGACAGAACAGAATGGCGCACGGCTTAGCCAACACATCGATCGGGGCCAAGGCAGAGGGCGACCAGGCTGGATGCCATGCCGCGCAAATCAATATGGTGCGCCCAGTCATCAGATCGGCTGGCCGATAGCTGATCCATGAACAAAGCCAATACCGTCATCAATACCGGTCTCGGCACGAAGAAATTTACGATGAAGCACCTCGTCGGCACGAACCAAGTACCCAGAGCCGATGATACAAGGTAAACCACGACAATGCCGGTCCACATTGGCATTGTGATTTTTCAGTGCTCTGGGAATCGGCATGAGGCTACCAACATTGGATGATTGCCCAAATAAAATGATCGCCACGACGAAGGATGCGGAAGCTTGTCGCCTGCAAGTCCAGCTCGGCTCGTCCCCAGAGTCGTCCAGCTAAACCAAAGGCGATGACCTGTCCATGATGGGCTCGGTTCGATCCATCAGGACTTCTTCATCAACGAAAATTGTGATGGAGACAACCACGACGACGAAGGGGCCGATGATGAGGAATCGGCCAACCCCCAATGGTGCCCGTCCGATCTCTTCACGAAGACCCAGAAGAGGAGGGTTCAACAGCTCAAGCGTGAAGGGAGAGAAGACGAAGTGCAACAAATGATCTACGAGCAGCGCCATCGGCTGGGCAAAATCAAAAGGCAGTGGGTACCCAAAAGGAAAGTCGCCGTAGCCGACGAAGAGTGAGCCGAGGAAAGCCTAGCTGATCAAGCCAGGAGGGCAGCCAAAGGGAAAGACAAAGTTTCTGCATCGGTTAACATGGTCTTCGTGTTGCCAGCCGAGTTCGGCGCCCCCGAAGCCGATGCAGACGCCATCGAAGATGACCTGGCAAAGCTAGCAATCTCACTAGACCAGGCTGTCTTCGACAAGCCTGAAGGAACCGAAAATCGGCACTTGAAGCCATTGTATGTTAAAGGGTTCGTCAACGGCAAGCCGATTTCCAAAATGTTGGTCGATGGGGGAGCTGCAGTCAACCTCATGCCCTACGCAACCTTCAGAAAACTGGGCAAGGGGGCCGAATACCTGATAAAGACCAACATGGTGCTCAAGGACTTCGACGGCAACCCATCGGAAACCAAAGTCATCCTCAACGTTGAACTGACCATCGGCAACAAGACCGTACCCACAACATTCTTTGTCATCGACGGGAAGGGGTCTTACAGCCTGCTGCTCGGAAGGGACTGGATACACGCCAATTGCTGCATCCCTTCTACAATGCACCAGAGCCTGATCCAATGGGACGGCGACAAGATTGAGATTGTGCCAGCCGACAGGTCAGTAAGTGTGGTCAGTGCCGATTTGCCACTTTGGGAATCAAAGGCATCGATTGTTTATCTGGGAAAATCTGGCAAGCCAATTTTCTAAATGTGTCCAATTCAACAATACAGCCCATCGGAAGCGACGAGCCACAGCTGCTGCTTTGAACAAGACATGGTGGAGGGCTCAAGCGTTCTCAACGTAGCCACCGCAGACGAAGACGATGGCAAGTTAGGGCAAGGCTTCACGTCGGCCGACGAATTAGAAGAAATTGACATCGGCTCTGGTGATAAGCCGAGGCCGACGTACATTAGCAAAAATCTGTCTCCTCATTGTAGATCCCAACTTATTGAATTATTAAAAGTATATAAAGATTGTTTTGCTTGGGAGTACTTCGAGATGTCCGGTCTCAGTCGATCGATAGTGGTCCATCAGCTGCCGATCACGGCAGGCTATCGGCCGTTCAAACAGCCTCCCAGGAGGTTTAAGGCCGATATGTACGACGCAATTAAAGCCGAAATCACTCGGCTATACGACACGGGATTCATTCGGCCTTGCCGATACGCCGAGTGGGTCTCAAACATCGTCCCGGTATTGAAGAAAAATGGTAAACTTCAGGTGTGCATCGATTTCAGAGATCTAAACAAAGCAACCCCGAAGGACGAATATCCAATGCCAATAGCCGATCTACTTGTCGACGCTGCCTCAGGCCATAAGATCATCAGTTTCATGGATGGCAACGCAGGGTATAACCAGATATTCATGGCCGAAGAGGACATCCACAAGACCGCTTTTCGGTGTCCTGGCACAATCGGCCTTTACGAGTGGGTAGTAATGACGTTCGGCTTGAAGAATGCTGGGGCAACATATCAACGGGCCATGAATTACATCTTTCACGATATGATCGGCTCACTAGTGGAGATATACATTGACGACGTGGTTGTCAAGTCAAGAGAGATAGAAGGCCACATTGCCGATCTCAGACAAGTATTGGAACGGACGAGGAAATATGGTTTAAAGATGAATCCGCTTAAGTGTGCGTTCGGCGTGTCGGCCGGGCAATTCTTGGGATTTCTCGTCCATGAAAGAGGGATTGAAGTCACTCCAAGGAGCATTAATGATATCAAGACAAATCAACCTCCGAAAGATAAAAAGCAGCTTCAGTCGTTGATCGGAAAGATAAACTTTATCAGACGGTTCATAGCTAATTTCTCAGAAAAGATGGAGCCGTTCACACCATTGCTTCGGCTGAAAGCCGATCAGACCTTCACATGGGGGGCAGAGCAGCAGAAAGCATTAGACAACATAAAAGATTATCTAAGCTCCCCTCCAGTGTTAATGCCTCCACAAAAGGGGACACCGTTCAAGCTGTACCTGTCGGCCGATGACAAATCAATCGGCTCCGTCCTAATCCAAGAGGTCAACGGCAAACAAAAAGGCATTTTCTACCTCAGCCGACGGCTGCTGGACACAGAGACAAGGTATTCACCTGTGAAGAAGTTATGCCTATGCCTCTATTTTTCATGTACAAAGTTAAGGCACTATCTGCTGTCCAACGAGTGCACGGTAATTTGCAAAGCCGATGTAGTTAAGTATATGCTATCGGCTCCAGTGCTTAAAGGAAGAATCGGGAAGTGGATCTTTGCACTCACAGAGTTCGACCTGAGGTACCAGGCGCCAAGGGCAGTCAAAGGGCAAGTCATAGCCGATTTCATTGTACAACATAGAAACGATTCAATTGGCTCAGTGGAAATCATGCCTTGTACTTTGACGTTCGACGGCTCGGTATGCACCAACGGCTGCGGCATCGGCTTGGTCCTTATTTCGCCTAGAGGGGCAAGCTTCAAGTTTGCTTTCGCCATTGACCCCCATGCCACAAATAACCAAACCGAATACGAAGCCGTTCTCAAAGGGTTGACTCTGCTCAAGGAGGCGAAGCCGACGCAGTCGATATAATGGGAGACTCATTGCTCGTCATCAGCCAATTATCAGGAGAATATGAGTGCAAAAACGATGCGCTTATGGTCTATTATCGACAGTGCCGGGAGTTAATGGATGGTTTTCGGCTAGTCACCTTGAAGCATATCCCCAGAAAGCAGAACACAGAGGCCAATGACTTGGCTCAAGGGGCATCAGGCTATCGGCCGATGCTGAGGGAAGTAGACATAGACGTGGCCGCCATCACGACCGATGATTGGAGGTTTGAAGTTTACAACTATCTCAAAAGCCCCTCTCAATCGGCCACAAGGAAATTACGCTACAAGGCATTACGATACGTGTTGCTTGATGAAGACCTATACTATCGGACGATCGACGGTGTACTACTCAAGTGTTTGGGAGCCGATCAAGCTACAGTGGCCATCGGGGAGGTACACGAAGGAATCTGTGGCACACATCAATCGGCCCACAAAATGAAATGGCTACTTCGCCGAGCCGGGTACTTCTGGCCGACAATGCTGGAAGATTGTTTCAAATACTACAAGGGGTGCCAGGACTGCCAAAAGTTCAGCGCTATACAACGAGCACCGGCATCGGCCGTGAACCCAATCATCAAGCCGTGGCCGTTTAGAGGATGGGGCATTAATATGATCGGCCAGATCAATCCACCCTCAAGCAAAGGACACAAATATATCCTGGTAGCAACGGATTACTTCACGAAATGGGTGGAAGCGATCCCCCTCAGAAAAGTGGATTCTAAGGACGCAATTGAGTTCGTCAAAGAACACATCATCTACCGCTTTGGCGTTCCACAAACAATAACAACAGACCAGGGATCTATCTTTGTATCGAACGAATTTGTTCAGTTTGCCGACGGCATGGGGATCAAGCTACTTAATTCTTCGCCGTACTATGCACAAGCCAACGGGCAAGCCGAGGCTTCCAACAAAAGTTTGATCAAGTTGATTAGAAGAAAGATCTCTGATTACCCTAAACAATGGCACAGCCGATTAGCCGAGTCACTGTGGGCATATCGAATGGCATGCCACGGGTCAATCCAAGTCCCCCCGTACAAACTGGTCTATGGACACGAGGCAGTGCTACCATGGGAAAGTGTCGTCGGCTCAAGGCGCATTCAGCTACAGGACCAACTCACAGCCGACGATTATTATCACCTAATGGTAGACGAGTCGGAGGATCTCATTTTGTCCAGGATGAGGGCCTTGGAAAAAGTAACAAAAGATAAAGAACGAGTAGCCAGACATTACAATAAAAAAGTGGTACCCAAATCTTTTGAGGAAGGCGAACTCGTTTGGAAACTTATACTACCGATCGGATCTAGAGACAACAAGTTCGGCAAATGGTCACCAAATTGGGAAGGGCCTTTCAAGATCCACAAATGCGTCTCTAAAGGAGCTTACATGCTAAAAGGACTGGATGGAGAGATATTCGGAAGGGCCCTTAATGGAAAATATTTGAAGAAATATTGCCCGAGCGTGTGGATCAATTCGTGAGTCGGCTATAGTTGCTTCAGCCGATCTACGATAGCCAATGTCTTACGAGGCATCGCCTTTAGGCATTTTCACCACTTTTTACCAAGCGCCCTACGATCGGCTCATGATTGACCAACAAGAACGATCAGAATGCGTGAGCAACTCGAACTCACAATTTTGTCGACACCAAAGCTATCAACAGAACTTGGGGGGCATACACATACACAAGTCAACCAAAAAATCGGGCCGATTGCAACGCAAAATCAGGCATATTTATTCATAATCCGCGTAAAGCCATCTTTGATTACATGTTCCCAAGATAATCCCTGATGGCTTCCAGGGCTCGTTCGATAGGCTCCGCAGTCTCCATATCTAAAGCATCCAAGATCAGATACTCTAGCCGGGTGACCCTTATGACGGTGGTCGTGGTCAATAGTTCGTTGGCAAGTTGTGTTTGCCTCCCTTCCAGCCGGTCGAGGTGCGTGAGCGTCGAAGACGCCATAGGGGCAGCGGCCGGAATTCTACCAAGGTTGATGGGAGGCCTGGCCGCCGGGTGACGAGACTCCAACTCCCTCAAGTGTTAGTGATATGCCCTAGAGGCAACATGGAGATGTTGGATATCACGTCAATGTTTATGTATTTATGAATAAAGTGTTATTCAGTTCCATGAAATAGACATCTTGTATTGATCAATAAGTACGTGACTTATTTATGAGACTCTTTATGTATGAATCTATTTCTAAACGATCCCTGATCATATGTCATATTGTTGGAACAAATATGATTCTAAGATCGGCATGTTTATTGATTGATGATCATGTCTCATAGATCATGGGTATGAAGATACCAAATCAATAAACATGGACATATGTGTTGGAGAACACATTGTTGGATAGACCCACCATGAGACACTACAGGAATTAATGTGCCATTAGTTGGTCTCAGGTAGTGTTGGTACAAAGTCCTTAGACCTGAGACCACCATGGATTCCAACATGTATAGTAGCCTACTTTGGGACTACCAAACGCTATTCCGTAACTGGGGAGTTATAAAGGTAGTTTTCGGGTTTGCTATGAAACATGGAGTGGGATGTGAGTGATCAAGATGGAATTTGCCCCTCCTTTGGAGAGATATCTCTGGGCCCCTCGAGGTAATGGATTATGGAAATGCATGGCCATGCTAAGTTGATTGAGGAGTCAATCAACGGACGGATAATCCAATACGGTTCGAGTGAATGGTTAAGCTATTGAAGGGATGGCACACATCTTGCCTATAGCATAAGCGGTATCGTGAGGCAAAGGGATTTGTGTACACATTACGGGTTCGAGCCGATATTATATTCTTGTATACTATGGTGTCAATATGTGCTTGCTAGGCGCCGTGTGACAGTCGGCTGAGTTGGACTCGAGCGACGGTCGGCTAAGTTAGACTATAGCCGAAACCGAGTATACCTGAACCCTACGTGGTCGCACGCTTAAGGGGATAAGAACAGGCATTCGAGTTGGACTCGGATACGGCTCGATCGGATAGGGATCCGATCGGATAGAGTCCTATGGGCTTACGACGTATGGGCAGCCAACTCTGTGAGATTCGGATAGGATCCGATTCAAAATAGAGTCCTGATCGGCCACTAGTCCCAGTCGGCCAACTCTATATAAAGGAGGGAGGGGTGGAGAGCTGCGGCACGTCAATTGCATCGCGTGCAACAGAAGTCGCCGAGATCAATCTCCATAGAAACCCTCCCCACTTTCGAGCCAAACCCTAGCCTTGCATCGCGTGCTAGCACACGGGTGTACGGCGTTTTGTCCCCGGACGTGTGGATACCGTAGCGTGCTACGTTGCGCGCTGTTGATCGGCTTCGGATCGGCTGCGGTCGGGCGCATCGGAGCGAGGCGCGAGAACACGGTCGGACGACTCGAATCGGCTGATTGGCGAATTGGCTGTCTCCGAGAATCGGCTACACTGTTCCGGATCGGATTGCCCTGATTGGCTATTCCGCTGCACTCTACTCCAATCGGTAACGATCTATCGGCCCTTACTTGCAAGTGTTCCTGGTTTGCGCGGTTAAAAGTTTTGTTTGCGGCTAGCGTAGCCTCCGCGTACCCTTCATGAAGTGCTTCAAGTTGGCCCTCACTCATCGGTCTTGGCTGACCGTCAGTTCGTACGACGTGTCCATGATCTCTAGGATCACCCAAAGGGGATGAGGCGGCTGCGAGAAAGTTCATTCCTAAGTACTTAAGGGGAGGAAATGGCGAGAATAGATGAGTTGGGAAATCACATGGTTTACCGACGAGCTCGAGGAAGCCATAGGAAGCCCTACCGAAAACCTGGAGATCTGGATGTTGTACGCCTAGAGAGTGTCTTCTTCGGTTGTGAGTTGTTCAGGAAGGGCCGAAGGAGTCCATTTATAGAAAGAAAAGATGCGGTTTCAGATGTGAAAGGTCGATGCCGATGCAAGAGTCGAAGAGGTCATCATTAAAGGCGTCGGGAATCGTTGAAGGGTTGGCGACTGCGCAGGGTTGGATACCTATCGTCCAGAACTCACGGGTTCTTGAAGTACAGATTCAGATGAGTCGGACGGCGAAACCGAATCGGCAATGCACTTGGATATTACCGGTCGATAGCCAACAAGACTGGTGTTCGAATGCTAACACTGACGGTCGTGGTGTGGTCTCGGAATCGGCAACGCTAAATGATGCGAGCGGCTGGAGCCGATTTTGACGTGAACCAGTCAGGGCTCCACGCACGGCCGAAGAACAATCTCATCTACAAGTACAGCCGATCATATCTACGAGAGTAGTGGCAGAAAATTGATAAATCATGACATACGATTCGAGGCCAAAGTATAAGCACGAGTAAGATTGTTATCCAATCACATCACAGGAACATGTCAAGTATGGTACAGAAATGTCAGCCGATCTCGGAAGGTCGGATAATTACACTCATTTTTTCAGGAAATCGGCTATGGCCGACAACGCCGTCCGCCTAATTTGGTCGATTTCTCTGATGGCCCTAACGTCGTCGACTTCAGACCCCGCCACCGATCGGGTGCTCCTCACCAAGTTGCGCAAGTGCGCCACAGCCGCCCTGATGCCTTGGCGCTCAGCTTCAATCTTGGCCGGTAGGCCAGCCATGTACTCCTCATGGACATAAATCTCATTCGTGACTTGAACGAGATCGGCTATCAGCTGATCCTGGCGGGCGCGGAGTTGCTCAAGCTTGGCCGCCGGCACAGTCTTCAGGCGATCAAAGGCGGCCTTCCGGCTCTCAATGGCATCCTTGGTCGACGGATGGTGGCCGATCGCGCTTGACTCTCACGGCGATCGATTATCCGCTTGTCGGGCCCGTTCGTACTTGAATTGATAGGCTTCCATGAAGGTCGCCGGCACGATGGCTTCGGCTACGGCTTCCGGCAGCTGGTCTTGGATGTCTCTGAATCATGCGCGTATTGAGCCGCTGTCGACCACCAGCACGTCCAGCGAAGCCTCCAGCCGATTGCCGATGTCGGCTAGAGTGGCCCTCAGGTCTGTAGCCGGCATCGCAAGCGCTTCCTTGCTGGCGTCGCCGGGCTCCTCAAATTCGGACAAATCAAACTTGAGGAGGTCGGCTACGTTCTGCAGCAAAGAGAGAAATGATCAAGGACATGCTAAGCCGACAAAGCCGATCATCGAAATCAGTTGGCTTACCGTCGGTGTCGAGGTCGGGGCTGTTGGTGCGGCCGAATTGTTACCCGCAGCCGTCGGGGCTTCTTCGCCGGCGTCGTCGCCACTGTCCTCAACAGGCGTAGTACGCTCACCGGACACCTAGGGGGCAGCCGATGGAGACTGCGGGGGCTGCAGAAGAAAGAATTAACAGACAAACCGATCGACTACTGCAGGTGAGGTGGCAGAAGGTAATTACCGATGGCGCAGGGCAGGGAGTGCGACTGGCCAGTCTCTTGACCTGTGAGCAATGGTTCGATCAGATGCGAGCGATCATCATGAGGCCAAGCCCGGTGGAGTGGAAACTTACCGGCTGACATTTTGTTGACGGACTTGGGGCTGGCGGGACGTCGGCTAGGGCATTGACCGACTCAGGACTCGAAATCCCGGGTTCGGCTGCCACCCCGACAGCCGCCGGCGCTTCCTCACTGGCGATGGTGTCGAGGAATTACGCGACGGCCGGATCCAGGGGGAAGGCTATCGGCTGGCGCTATTGGCTTTGTCTTTTTCACCCTCTTGGGGGCAAGCGCGGCTGACAACTGCGGTGGTGGTGCCGTTTTCTCTTACGCACTGTCGGTGGCCTTTTTGTCCTCGCAGCGGCGACGCCGGTTTGGGTGCCCCCGGCCGATGGCCGACGGAGCAAGACCGCCCACATCCAGAACGCCTAAGTTGTATTCGGTGGGACGTCCGGAGTCACTTACCGTCAGCCGCTCTATCTTCGTCTCCTGCAAAATCAAAAGACGAACATTAATCGGCTATGTCAGCCGATGAATTGGAAGAAGAAGGTTGTGTCTGAAGCAGAAATGTACCGAGGGGATCTCGTTTGGCAGAAGCAGGTCGATGTAGCAAGACGACCATTGGTGGAAGATATGACGCTTAAGTTCGGACCACCATCGGTCGTAAGCGGTGCTTCTCCTCATCGACAATGTTATCACGCCGACATCGCCAAGGGGAGGGCCGGCTATGTTCAGCAGCCGATCATTATCAAGTCCTGGTCGACCATCCCCCTGGTTTCAATCTTATCGGCGTAGAAAAAGCCGATGGGCAGTTGCCCAAGACCAAGCTACCTCGCTGCCGATACTGGGTAGTAGAATTCGTAGCTCTGGGCCACTGATCGGCCTTGGTGAACCCCAGTCGGCAAGATGCAGGGGGACAAAGAGGTGACGAACTCCCTGCACCTTGGGTTGTCGGCTGAGTTGAGGTCGTCCCAATTGAAATCAACCGGCAACTCAAACATTCCCCGGTCCAGGTAGAAGTACCAGGTACAGTTATCATGGGACAGCCCATCGTAAAGGGCTATGAACCATTCGGCCAACAGCTCGGCCGATTGCTTTGAGCCTTCATGGGCGGCGGCTGCTTCTCCGTAGCTCATGCACCTCCTGGTGGAAATCTAGTTGCCTTCATCATCTTCAATCGGCTCCAGCCTTGGGAATCCGGCTTCTGTCAGACGGGGCCGACCGGCTATTTTCTGGGTCGCCAGCACTAGCCATATTTGGAGGAACCACCAGGGGCCACCGGTGTTGATTGGGGCGTCGGCGGATATCTTCGCGGCAGCTTGATGTAGCATTTGATACAAGGAGCCGAGGAGGTATTTTCTAAGCGCAAATGTCGTCCCATCAGCCAGGATTTTGGCCATCATCTGCCAATTGGCAGTCGGCCCACAGCTTGATCCGCAGAATACAAACTTCTCAAGCCACATCATCAGGAAGGCGGTGTGCTCCCTGTGGCCGACTGTCCCTTCCTTCATCTTTTGGGCGATGAAGCTGCTCCACCCGCCAATGGCCTTGGTTTTGAACTGATGCTGGCCTTTCCGGTTCAAGACGCTGGGGTCAGCCGACGATTCAATGTCCAGTCCAATTGTCATATATACGTCGGCCAATGTGATGGTCATCAGCCCTTGCCGGAAGATGAAGGCATTAAAATTAGTGTTCCAAAAGTAGGTTGCAGCCGATAGGAGTGGCTCGTCTTTCTCCATGCCAGCGATGGACAATTCCAGGCATTGGGCAAGTTTTTTCTCTTCCCACTGAGCATACTTAGCCGATCGTACCCTTTTATACCATTCAATCCAGGCTGCATCGGTGGATGGCCACGCTTTGAATGTTCCGTTCCAATGGGAGAGGGATGGCTTGGCGGTGTTAAAAGGGATGCGGTTAGTTTCGGCTATGATGGTATCGGCTAGATCTGTGTTGCCGATAGGTCCGAGGAAGTACCTCTCTGCTTGTGTCGAATTGGGGATAAGTACTTGATGAGACGGGTGCTACAGTTCAGAAAAGGGGAGAAAGGCACTAGTCAAGAATGGTTGCATATTACGGTTCGGGAAAAGGAGAGGTACTAATTGATAAAAATGTGAAGAAAAATGCTACTTGGGAGATGACCGAACGAAATGTTGATGCAAAAATGTTTGAAAAAGCAGATTTGGGAGTAAAATTATGGATAGGAAGAGAGTACCTCTGGGAACTCGGTTGCAACGGCGGCTGAAGCGGTTGCGGCGGTGGCCGGAATGGCGGCAGCGGATGCCGCAGCGGTTGCGGCTGGCATGACGGCGGTGGCCGACGAGATGGAGGTGCTCGATGCAGTGGCGGTAGAAGCCATCGGGATGCTCGGGGATGAAGATGACTCTGAAGGACGTGAGGGAGTTCGACAAGTGCTGATGAAGTCGCCGGAAGAGAGAAGGCAAGAGGCTTGTTCGTGAAGGAGGCTGAGTGCGCTTTGGAGGCGTAGGCGGTGCGGCCGAAGGCAGTGGATATTTAACGAGTGCTTGGAGAGAAGCCGAGGCGGTTTAGGTCAAGAAGGAAACAAGAGTTTGGATAGGCAAGCAAATCCGCAACACTTCGTATTACGGACTTCGGGGGCATGTGTTAACATTGAAATTTGGTAATTGAGTTCTTAAGTCCGCAAAGGCAAAGTGGAATCGGATCAGCTGAAGACAGGGATCGCATCGGCCAAAAGAGTGATCGGTTGTGGGGCTAATCGGCTGAGGATGGATCGAACAGGAGCAGCCGACAGCCGATTCTGGGTCCGGAAGAGATGAAACCGTTTCTAGTGCATAAACTTGAAGATAAATAGAAGATTCGATTGCTAATTGCGCGTTAAAAGATATTGCCACTTATGGATAGAGTCCTATAATGGCAATTGTATCTGTAATCTAGAGATTTGTTAAACTGTTAGTTGTAACACGGTATGGGTCCCGCTAGGGATAATATGGTGTTTTAAATAGTAGTTTAGATAGAGTCCAGGGTCGTTGCAGGTAGTTGTATTTTGGGTATAAATAGGACCCAAGACCCCTGTAAATCATATCTATCAATTCAATTAATCAAATCTTCGGCGTATCGCCAACCTTTTCTTTAGACGAGCACTTTGTTTGGCTTCGGGCTGCATCGTCTCGATCCACAAATCCAGGTAAATGTTTGTCATTAGCGGTATAATTTGCTGTTTCTAGTGCTTCCATCGCAATGATACATTAGAATCAGGGGTTTATGCTGCGTTATTTACCATATAGCGCGTATAAATTAGATCAATGTTTAGATCTATCTTGCCATTGGCTGGTTCTAGCGAGAACTTGCGGCCAATAGGGCTAGATCTAAAGGTTGACTGGTTTATATGCGGTATCCACCGTCTCGAGGAATATAAATCGGCTGTAACAGATCGGATGTTTCTTTTTATACTTAATGTTGCATCGGGTTCGAACTATTAAGTCGTCTTTAGAACTATCAATGATCTGTTTGTTTGAGATTTATATTATTTAGAGACAATGCCGGGGTTTCAGCCGGCCTTACCTGCCCTAATATGTTTTTTCTAATGTGCTTATTACTAGATTTGTATTAGGATTGTCTTTTATGTTAAGATCGTGTTTCTGTTGGACGTTGCCAACTGAAATCGGCCTTTCCCGGGCAGCCGATGGCTGATTTTTGGGTTGTACATTTGATTCAGGGATATTATCTTTACATAAGATTCATCGGAGTACTAGCCGATTCTTTGTTAGCTTTCCAGTATCGGCTAGGTTATCAATCCGTATATTTATTATTCTTCACTATATTTGGATTGAGCGGCTGATGCTGTCTCAGTGTAGCCGATCTATTCCAGTCACTTGGCCTAAATATAGCCTAGAATAGCATATATACATTCATGGATTTCCTTAGCCGATCCCGTGGGGATCTAACCTTACACTTAACGCATATTCTCTTGTTTTTCTTTTTGATTAACAGATCAAATCAACTGGCACGCCCTGCACGTTGTAGTCAGCTGAGAAGGACCTGCACTGGAGTCAAGCATATCTTCCAGGCCAGCGCGTGAGAGAGATTTATCGTCAACAGGTACCCAACTTTTATGCCCCTGTTCATAGCCTGGGTACAAGGACCTTTTGTGGTCCGCCAACATATACTTCAATTTCTGCATTTCCTTTATGCCTTCGCAGTCCCCCTGTACGTCGTGCAACATTTGACCAAGGTCATTGGCACCGTCGTTTTCTTCAGCATCCCCACCCGCCTCGCCCACTGTATTCTCTTCAAACCCACCGTATTGACCACAGTCCGGAATGTTGTCGTTGTCTTCTTCATCTTCTTCTATTGCAACCCCCACCTCTCCGTGCGATGTCAAGCAATTGTAGTGAGCCATGAATCCCGACTGAAACAAGTGGGCATGAATAATTCTTGATATAAAATACTCCTTCTCGTTTTTGCACTTTTTACATGGACAACGTATGAAACCTTTATGCTTGTTGGCATCGGCCACACTCAAAAAATAATGCACGCCTTGAATAAACTCTTTCGACCGTCAATCCTCGTTGTACATCCATTTCTGATCCATCTACATGGAATGCACAAAAATCGTAAGAAAATTCCACGAAATTCAAATCATTTAAATATTATTACAATAATTATATATATAATCAGACAATTATTATATACTAATCCAACATACGTAATGTGTTGTTCTAAAAAATAAAATTATTTTTAAAAGGTCTTTTAAAGTGATAAACATAAAATTAATTAATTATTTTGCATCTATTTTAAAAGGTCCTTTGTCGTCTATTTTATAACTTTTTTGTCCAAAAGATTCTCTCTCATCATTTTTCATAAATATTTTTTGAGATAAAATTGTACGGACTAAATTCCTATAAATGTTACGTGCTAAGCATATTTTTCTTCCTCTTTATTTTCCCTAACATTTTTCTCAACACAATATAATGTGCTTAGCAAAATAATTAGTCCAAATAAATTTTCTATCTCCTCATGTTTACAAAAAAAATCTAGAGATGAAAATGTATAGAAAACAACCGTAAAATACAAAGTGCTAAGCATAGATCATAAGAGGAGGAGGTTGCTAACCTTGTAGATAGCAAAGATTTGTGTATTATCACCAAAACAAAATTACAAAAAATTTTGGCAGCACCTCCCCTCTGGAGAAAAATTTTGAAGACAAGAGTGTAGCTGGCTCGGGCTGAAGGAGGAAGAAGGAGTTTAAAAAGGAACCCCATCTTTAGTTCCGGTTGGTGTTACCAACCGACACTAAAGATCATCTTTAGTACCAGTTGGTGTTATAAACCGGGACTAAAGATGGCGCCAGAGGCTGTCAGAACCTGTCAGAGCGCCGAGCATCTTTAGTCCCGGTTGGTGTTATCAACGGGACTAAAGATGCCCGCGCTCTAACACGCTCCGACAACATTTGAAGCGGACTAGAGGTGATCTTTACTCCCGGTTCATGACACGAACCAGGACTAAAGTTCCTAGAGAGCCGTTGAATTTTTAAACCAATGATGGTTTTTGTCACTTCAACCAATGATGGTTTCTCCAGTAGTGAAACCCAAGTTGTTTTCTTTTAAAACGAAGCAGCAGCGAATCCATCTCGCAAGTCATGTGGCCGCTCGGACTTCATCATTACCGTCACCTCTATCCTCTATCAATAGCCATTGACATTCATAAATATGGAGATTATGGCAATCGGGTATCTATATGGCAAGTTTATCCGACTGGAGGTAGGGATAGATTGCGTCTGTCATATCTGTAAACCAAATATGATTTGGGTGTTACGTTGTCGATTGAGATAAGGCAATGGCTCATAGTCACGGTTTGCTAAGATTGAGGAAACCGACTTAGAGTAAGATAGGGTTTCCAATCTGTAAGCCCGCCTCCCAAGACTATATAAGGGGGTAAGGGGCGTCCCTTGAGGGATATGCGATATCAGAAGTTAGATCAGCTTTTAGCTTTCAGCCTTAGATCACGAGATCAATAAAGACACTCGGCGGATCGAATCCCCGAAACAGGAGTAGGGTATTACCTCACGAGAGGGCCTGAACCTGTCTAAATCCCCTTTTCCTTCTAACCCATCGTGCTTGGTGAAGATCTTTATAGATTGAGACCAGTATTATGGCAAGAGCTGTTTGTTAATTTGGTCATATTTTTCAGACGACTGAAAAACTTATTTACCCATGAGGGATGATTAAAATATTTGTTTCGAGATAACTCGGGCAGATTCACTCGGATAAGCATGAGCTTACCGAGTGCTTTCCACCTATGAGGGGAGATTGAATTATTTGTTCTGAGATGACTCGGACAAATTCACTCGGATAAGCACGAGCTTGCCGAGTAATAAGATTTTGTATGATTGTTTTAGCATGAGCTAAACATTTACATGAGTATGATTTTTATAGTCCTTGCTTGTATGTTTGGTCTGTTTTTGGCTAATCATACAGTCGGGGGCTACATCTAATTGGGTACATCAAGAGATGTGCTTAAATATTTATTTTTGAGAATTTTTTAGATATTTTTCAGCCCTTCACAGTCTTTGGAGCCACTCGGGAGATTCAGGCAGAGATGATGGAATCACTCGGCACCAAAAGCACTCGGCCAAAGAGGTTTTTGGTGTATCTTGTCTTGGTTTGATCTTTGAGTTGTCTCGTCGGCGAAAAGGACTCGGGGACTCTTGTGGATATTATGGCAATCGGGTATCTACATGACAAGTTTATCCGACTGGAGGTAGAGATAGACTGCGTCTGCCATATCTGTAAACCAAATATGACTTGGGTGTTACGTTGTCGATTAAGATAAGGCAATGGCCCATAGTCACGGTTTGGTAAGATTGAGGAAACCGACTTAGAGTAAGATAGGGTTTCTGATCTGTAAGCCCGCCTCCCAAGACTATATAAGGGGGGTAAGGGGCGTCTCTTGAGGGATATGCGATATCAGAAGTTAGATCAGCTTTTAACTTTCAGCATTAGATCACGAGATCAATAAATATACTCGGCAGATCGAATCCAGAAAGAAGAGTAGGGTATTACCTCACGAGAGGGCTCGAACTGTCTAAATCTCCTTTTCCTTATAACCCATCGTGTTTGGCGATCTGACCGCATCCCCAAATTTATATTGCCGAAACTAAATTTTGACAATAAATTAATCGACCATAAAAAATACTAGTAGTCATTTTGGTTTGATGATGATGTTGGTTTCGTCATGGAAAACAAAGAGCGTAGGCATACAAACTTACGATTGATTGATGTACACCAATTGTATCAGTGTATGCATATGTTGTATATAAAATTATGTGCGCGTGTATATGAACGTTATTTTGTGTGCCGTAGAGGAAGAAATTATAACGATCTAACGGCTATATTCCACTGAGAGAGAGAGAGAAGAGAATTGAACACAAAACCGGTCAATCAACGAGTCGTAGGCTGGATCGATCGATCGATAAGCACCTTCTGATCGAGACAGGTAGCCATGCATGCATGCATCCAAAACCAGAACAAAAGCATGCCCGCATCATCAGCATGGCAGGAGTGACGTGCGAACGTCGCAACGTGGCTCAACCACAGCCACTCATCTTCACCGCGCATTCGTACGGCCGTCTCAGTTTATAAATGTAAACGTACTATATATTACATACAGTAGGTACCAAATGTACGTGTGGACAGTACACAACATTAGTTTTATGTTTTTTTCGTCTAAAACTTAGATATTTATGTTCAGATTTATATTAGTCTCATCTAATTTTAATTTATTATATTTTAAAATAAATATAGTATACTCAATTCGTGTAAAAAGAAAAAAATCGATACTGTACTATCTTACTAAAGAAACGGCATTTAGGTAGTATCTCAAGTGGTTAGATTCTATGATGGAATCGCTCATCCAAATTCAAATATATAATTAACATGTTTGTTCGTATTTATTAATATATTTTTTAGTGTAGTGCGATATATCCATCGTACAAGACGTTTATAGTGATTTACTTATATGCGTATATGTGTTAAATGTGTGTCCTTTCAACCGCGTGCGTGTGAGCGGGCGTTTATATTGTGCTTGTAGTTAAAAAGGAGGAACGTACGTACATAGCCGGAGGCGATTGTGGTAGTAGTGGCGGTTGCGTCCACGTCGCTGCGCTCTCGTGTGAGCTGCACATACACGTGTCAGCTGCCACGTAAGCGAACAGCGACGGAAGCGCGCCCGTACGGATAGCTGGGCAGTCAGTGTCGATCGATCGATCGACGAGGATAATGTATCAGATCAAACGTTGAGTAGGTATGCATGCACATGGCTGATGGGTCTCGAGCGTTTTCTGGATCGTTCTGCGTGCCTACGGACACAATCTTTTCGTCCTTGTAATTGCATGCGACACATCTTACATTATAAATTTGTCTATAAATACGTATGGGTTGTTATTAAAAATTTGTGTATTATGTTACATCCACTTGTGAAGTCATTGTATTAGCACGCTCATTTCTTAAGTTTTTATACTAAATTACACTCACATGATAATTGATATACCATAATATAATTTATTCTTTTTATTCATATGAGATTGGAGAAGTATATCACTTTAATTCCTATGTTCTATCATGCGAATCTCATGGGCTTATTGTGTAGAAATTCGTCAAGCAACAAACTGACTACCATTCACTACTGAAGAAAACCACACTAGTCCCGGTTTGTAACCCACAGTAGTTAGGTTGTCAAATCGGGACTACGAATCGGGACAGAGATAGACTATCTCTAGTCCGGTTAAATAACCGGGACTAGATATGCATCTTTAGTCCGGTTGAAGCCACCAAGGGACTAAAGATGGCGAGCCACGTGGCCGGTTGCGCCATCGTTAGTCCGGTTGTTGGCTCCAACCGGACTAAAGATGACGCATCCGGCACGTGGCTCCGCATCTTTAGTCCGGTTGTTGCTATCAACCGGGACTAAAGAATTTTTATATTTTTTAATTTTCTTCTTTCTCTAACAGTGATACATGCTATATATTACACACATATATTATATATTACACATATACATATTTTACACACATATATTTATACATATATATTATATAATATATATGTATAAATATATAAGTTACACACATATAAATGAACTTAAGAAAGGAAATATATACATGTAATATATTACCAAAACATATACACATATGTACAATATCCATATATATTTCGTATGTTACAAAACATTGTCTATTTTGTGGATCCAGGTGGTTAAGTTACTTAAATTAAAATAGAACTCCCCCGTGGGATTAATGATCTGCTCGTTTATAAATCCCATCAATTCTTCTGAGCGACTTGTATGAAAGTCTCGTGGGGAGGCCGTCTCTTACTCGCACAAGTGTCATTAATTCGATCAAACGAGAAATAAATATATGAAGTGAATAAAAAATCGAGACGTAATGTATGAATGGCTATTATATATACATCTATATCATCGATAGTTGTGACATCGATCACAAAGCGGTGAATATAGTCGCAGACGTAGTATCCGCATAAGTTGGTGTCCTGCGACTTTTGCACACTAAAGAAGAAACGACGATAGATTTAATATACATTTCATATTTTAGAACAAAGTAATAATTCAAAACAACTTTGGAGCATATTACTCACTGGAAAGTTCAACCTCACGGAAGCTTATCTTTCCAATTTCCGCGGATATTAGTCCGAAGTTGTTCCCATGCCCTACATGCAGTTGAAAGTTAGCTAGTAATTATCAGAGAACCGCATATATGCAATAGCTAGCAAGTAAGATGGCATTACCTATTTAGCAGTTTAAATATCTTTGCGTACGTGGACTCTGGTTTATCCATTGAGTCAAAGACATGGATCCGCGAGTTATCCATATCAATTACTAACAGAACCCAGTGGAATCTGCAAATAGGTTTAGATGACACATATGAAAATTTATGTATGCACACGGGATTGAAATCGGTACGGAAGGAAGAAAATACTTACGCAGTGTTGTAGGGCAGAAGGATAAATGACCGGAAATGGTTTATCACCAGCGACTTGTAAATGTTGTCCAGTGTTGGATCAGGAAAATGATCAACCAATACGCCGTTGATTTTGCGTGGATCCATGAATCCATGTTTGCTACAGTCGTGCATGTTGCAGTATTGCATCGCCATTCTACAACGGTTAAAAAGAATTTTAGTCAGCTAAATACAAGAAGGTAAGAAACGAAATAACATAACGTTACTTATATAGCCCGCGTGGCTAGAAGTGAGACGTCGAGGGCATCAAGCTGGTACAGGTCGAATATGTCTTCGAATCGGATATAGAAGTCGTCACCTCCATTGACAAAATAGTACTGTGAATATTTGCCCCTTACCATCTCTCCACCCTTGCTAGATTCTTGCATGTACCACTTGTGGAAGCGGTACATCTGTGTTGGTAGCTTTTTCACTTGATCCGGCTTTACAAGAGGCTTTCCAAGTTTGAACTTGTATTTCGGCGGAACCTTCGCTAGGGAGCACGGCCGTGTAATTGATCCATTGAAATTTCAGCAGATTCCATAAATTGTCTTAAGTCGATCGACATTTGGAACACCGGGCGGGGTACATCTTTGCCCGTTCTCTTCGCCTTGAGCAGCCTTCCGAATAGTCTGTCGTAGTCGGACTGCGGTTGAGGTTACGGTTTAGGCTGTGGCGTTAGGTACATCTTCCTGAAGAAGTCCTTGGTCTCTTGGGGGATTTCAGGAGGCTTCTCAGGAGACTTCTTTTTGAAGTGGGCCTTGACTTCAGCTTGGACGGCCCCGTGCAGCTCCTCTGGAGTCATGTCGTGCGCCGTTTTCTTTGGGGCTGGTGGGAGCGGGTCAAGTTTAGGCCTCTTGCTTCTTGGTCCACTGCTGGTTGACCTTGACCACGTGGCTCGAGATGTTGTCCGTTTAGGAGTCGGTGCTTGTTGTGGTGACGGAGGAGTCTGAGAAGGCGGTGGAGTTGGAGACGACCGTTTAGGAGTCGGTGCTCGTGGAGGCGACGCAGGAGGTGGAGGAGGCGGAGGCGGTGAAGGAGGTGGAGGAGACGGCCCACGTGGAGGCGGAGGAGATGGCCCATGTGGAGACGGAGGAGATGGCCCATGTCCGGGGAATATTATGAAGATCTTCCTCCAGAGAAATATTTTGTGAGCTGTTTCTCCTAGTGTGAGCTCCCCTTCCCCTCCGGGGATATCCAGCTCGAGATCTTCATAGCTCATAACCTATGTACTTTCGAGTACGTAGGTGGAACGGGTTGGGAGTGGTAGGTGCCGTCTCGTTCTACTGGAATGGCCATGCCCGACGCGACCTGTTTGAGAAGATTATTTATTAGTTAGTAATGAACATTGATTGACAAGTTATTCAACGAAATATACGTATAACATAAAAGTACGAACATACCTTTATTATTATGTTCTTTAGCGGAATGTGCGGCTCACACATGGGGTCCGTTGTGTGATGTCATCAATGGGGCATGGCGGACCGGTTCAGCTTGTGGGGCTAAATCGCCTTCATTTCCGGTTGAAGTGCACTGCTGCTTGGCCTTTTCTTAGTATGTTTATTCTTGGATCAGTGTTGGCTAACCCAATGGCTCAGCTCCTCTGCCAACCTTATGGTCAGCCTTTCGTCCACAATCGATCAATCTGCGAGAGCCTCATTGCCATCTCGGCGAACCTCGCATCGTGATCTCGCTTTGACCTCATTCGGCTCTTGTATGTGTCGACGTCAGCTTGGAACCCGTATTTCCAGGGGACGACGCCTTTTCCTCGCGTTCGCCCCGGGTGCTCTGGGTTTTGGAGGGCGAGCGTTAGCTCGTCCTTCTCTCTGTCGGGCCTGAACGCGCCCGAGGAAGTGGCCTGCAGCGCTTCCTCTAACCTCCGTCCGGCTTCTTGAATTTCATCACCAAAGATAAATGTGCCATCGACGGGATTAAGTGAGCCGCCATGAGCATAAAACCAGTGCTTTGCTCGTTCCGGCCAGTTGGCTGTGCCTGGAACGATACCTCACGCTTCAAGGTCGGCTTCCATTTTCTCTCATTTCTCCATTGCTTTCTTATAGCCGCCTCACCCAAGCTTGTGATGGTATTTCTTTTTAGCTGCATTGGTCTTGTTCATTTCCATGATAGCTTGTGCTTCTTCCCCAGTCTTGTGTTCAACAAAAGCATCCCAATGATCTTTGAGCTTTGGGAACTTGTCAAAGTCAGGGGTCTGGCCCTTCAGGATATATTTCTTGTGTAACTCTTTCTTGTAGTTCCTGAAGAGCTCTGCCATTTTCTTTAAGGTCCATTCCTTGACCCTTGCTTGTTGTGAGTCTGGGATGGTGAATGTTTGCAGCATTGTAGTCCACAGCATTTCTTTCTCAGAGTCTGGGAGATAGCTCTGCTCATCTCCTCCTGTCCTTGATCGCCTCTAGTTGGCAACGCTTACGGGCACGTGATCCCTCACCACCCATCTGCTGTGCGCCACAAACTTCCTTGCGGCATCCTGCGGGGCAATAGGGCGGCCGTCGATTCTACCTCCATTATGACATGTCGACCCTCTATGCGCTTGTTGAGACCGCGTTGCCCGCGTGCCCTCTTCTATCCAGCGGAGGCGGAGGCAGAGCCCTCATTCTCCTCATCGTTCCCCTGCTCGTCCCCCTCCTCGTTGAGGTATTGATTTGTATCTTCATTCCCCTCCTCGTTGTAAACCTCTGTTCCTCGTGCGATCTCATCATGGAGAAGTTGTTCCTCGTTACGATCCGCCATTTGATTGTTGTGGGTTGAGGACTTAATCAAAGAATTCTGAAAAAAATTATTCGGTTATATCATTCACGTCCGTAAGTATGTTCATCTAGAGGAGAGGAGAGAAAGAGAGGAGAACGATGTGAGGGAGATAAGGAGGATGGGAGATGAAGTGGAGAGGAAATGAAAAATAGAGGAAAGGAGACGTCCGTTCGTCCACGTTCGTTCGTCCATTCGTGAACGTCCGTCCGTCCCTGACCGAACGAACGAACGAACACTCGTTCGTTCGTTCGTTCGTCCATCCGTCGTCGTTTGTTCACGACCATTTGTTGATTTTAGCGTTCTCGTTCGTTCAAAAATACAAAATTCACAATTCCCATAAACATTCAAATTTCATATTTAAATACATATTCAAAATTCAAAATTCTCAACAGTCTAATAACAGTCCATTTATATATAACAGTCCATTTACATACAAAAATCATATATTCAAAATACCCATACATACAAAATTCATATATTCAAAATACACATATACTCAAAATTCATATATTAACATTCACAGAGTGCGGCGCGGCGGCGGCGTGGAGTGGAGGGCGGCGCGCGGCCGTTTAGGGTTTAGGGGCCGGCCGGCTCAGGGGGCCGTGGGGAGGGGGCGCAAGGGGAGTGGGCAGCATGGGGAGGGGGTGGCGGCGACGGCGACGGCGACGATGGCGGCGATGGCGATGGCGTCGACGGCGGCCAAACCCTAGCGCATAATGACGGGAAATCTTAGGGGGGAAGCGGCGCTAACCTGCGACGGCGACGAAGACGGCGGAGCGGAGGTCCTCCGGCGACGAAGACGGCGGAGACGGCGTGCTGCGGCGTCGACCTGGGGCTCGGCGACGGCGACGAAGACAAAGACGATGCAGTTCGGAAGTGCGAAAACGGCTAAGTGTTAGATCCACAGTGAGGCCCTTGCTATATATAGTCACGGCGTCATTTGTCCGGTTGAATCCAACAACCGGTACGAGAGATCTTGTACTCCCGGTTGGTGGCTCCAACCGGGACAACGATATGAACATTAGTCCGGTTGAAGCCACCAACCGGGAGTAAAGATGTCTGCTCGGTTGGTGGCTTAAAGCGGGAGTAAAGATCGTATCTTTTGTCCCGGTTGAATCCACACAACGGGACAAAAGATTGAGGGCAGCCACGTGGCGCGGGTAGGTGGACATCTTTAGTCCGGTTGGTGGCTCAAACCGGGACTAAAGATGTTTTTCCGCCCAATGAAATTCACCTCTAGTCCGGTTTTTAACAAACCGAGACTAATTATTATAATGCCCTATTCTATTGTATTTTATATTCATATATAATTTAATGTTCATATGTCAATATATTTTAAATTCATATATAATTAACATTTTATATATAATTAACATGTTGTTTCAGTAAAAGATCGGTGTTTATATATAATGCCCTATTCTATGGATAGTACCAAGGTTCTGATGTAATTATAGATCTTGAATAAGGTCAAGTGGAAGACATGGATAATATTCAATGATTTAATTTAATTTACATCGTCCATACATAAATTTAGCTATGTAACATTTGTCCTCACGTACTTTCTCCGCACAATTATTCCTTCGTTATGATCGTTGCATGAGTAAGGGGTGTCATCATTTGATAGGAAGATACTCGGGTCAACCGCCACCGCGAACGGAGGTTGCCCGTCAAACTGATCGTAATCTTCGTCGGTTCTATCCTCGACTCCCACGATTTTTTTTTGCCTGGGAGAACCACGTGGCGCTTTGGCTCGTCGGACCCTTTCCCCTTCTTTGATTTGCTAGTCATGTCCTTGATATAGAAAACTTGTCGTACATCGTTGGCAAGGACGAAAGGTTCGTCTGAGTATCCAACCTTCCTCAGGTTGACCGTTGTCATCCCACTTGCATCATTGGTTACGCCTCCACCATTGAGCCTAACCCACTGGCACCAAAACAGAGGGACCTTCAGAGGTCCATAGTCCAGCTCCCACATGTCATCGATGCTGCCGTGATATGTGCTAGCCGTACCGTCGTATCCCGCGGCATCGATGCGGACAGCGCTGTTCTGATTCGTGCTCTTTAAGTCTTGGGCCCGTGTGTAAAATGTGTACCCATTGATTTCATATGCCTGGAATGTGGTGATCGAGCAAGATGGACCCCTCGCCAAGAAGGCTAGTTGTTGTTCAATGCTCGCGTTGCCCATGAGACGATGTCGCAGCCAAGTAGGGAATGCATCGATGTGATGGCGTGTAATCCGGCATCCGTCTTACCAATGTTTTCCGAGCGAACAATCCAAGTGCTCCTCGATGTAAGGAGCCACCAATGAAGATTGTTGCAGCACGGTCCAATGTGCTTTCCTGTACAAGTCATTGTCTATGTTCATTATTGCCTTCCTTCCAAGAGTTCCCTTCCCCCGTAGTCTACTTTCATGGCTTGATTCAGGCACCCCGATGGGACGGAGGTCTTCAATAAAGTCGACGCAAAACTCAATCACCTCCTCTGTTCCATATCCATTGGCGATGCTGGCCTCCGAACGCGAACGGTTACGAACGTACTTCTTTAGAACGCTTATATACCTCTCGAAGGGGAACATGTTGTGTAGGAATACCGGACCGAGGATACGGATCTCTTTGACAAGGTGGCATAGGAAATGTGTCATGATATTGAAGAAGGAAGGCGGAAAGATCATCTCAAAGCTGACAAGACATTGGACCACATCATTTTGAAAGTCTTCTAGTCTGTCTGGATCGATGATCTTCTATGAAATCGCGTTCAGGAAAGCACATAGCTTTGTTATTGCTGCCCGGACATTATCGGGAAGGATACCTCGAATTATAACGGGAAGCAGCTGTGTCATCAGCACGTGGCAGTCATGGGACTCTAGATTTGTGAACTTCTTATCCTTCGTGCTTATTATTCCCTTTATATTTGAGGAGTATCCAGACGGTACCTTGATGCTCTCCAGGCATTCAAACATTATTTCCTTCTCTGCTCTGCTCAGAGTGTAGCTGGCTGGACTTAGGTATTGGGCTCCTTTATCCTTTGGTTGCGGGTGAAGGCCGTCGCGTTGTGCCATATGTTTCATATCGTTACGTGCCTCAAGTGTATCTTTTGATTTTCCGTATACACCTAGGAAGCCAAGCAAGTTTACGCAAAGGTTCTTGGTGAGGTACATCACGTCGATTGCGTGGCGGACGTCCAAGACTTCCCAGTAGGACAACTCCCAAAAAATTGACTTCTTCTTCCACATCGCCGCGTGACCACCTTCACTTGCTATAGATTGGTTGCCGGGTCCCTTTCCAAATACTACTTTGAGGTCTTTCACCATGGCAAACACGGCCTTTCCGTTGCGATGCTTTGCTTTAGAACGATGGTCTGCCTTTTGATCAAAATGTTTGCCTTTTCTCCGGACAGGGTGGCTTGCAGCAAGAAAGCGATGATGGCCCATGTACACTACCTTCTTACAATGTTTCCGGTATATACACTCGGTCTCATCCATACGGTGGGTGCAAGCGTTGTACCCCTTGTTTGACTGTCGGATAGGTTGCCAAGTGCGAGCCAATCATTGATGGTAACAAACAAGCAACCCTCGTAGTTTAAACATTCTGTTTATCTTCATCCCACATGGGAACACCTTCTTTCTTCCACGGTAGTTTTAGATCTTCGATCGGCGGTCTCGAGTACACATCGATGTCGTTACCGAGGTTGCTTCGGGCCTTGAATAATAACCGGCATCGAATGTACTTTCGCTTCATGCATAGCCAAGACGGGAGGTTGTAGATACACATCGTCACATGCCAAGTGCTATGCCCGCCGCTCATCTCTCCAAAAGGATTCATGCCGTCCGTGCTTAAGCCGAACCTTAGGTTTCTTGAATCCTCGCCGAAGTCTTCAAATGTTCTGTCGATGTTTCGCCACTGTGACCCATCAGCGGGATGTCTCAGCATGTCGTCTTGTAGGCGTTCTTCCGCGTGCCAACGCATCATTCTTGCAAGCTCCTTGTTCCTGAACAGACGCTTCAGCCGTGGTATTATAGGAAAATACCACATCACCTTAGCATGAATCCTTTTCTTCGAGGGTCGTCCGTCAACTTCGCCTGGATCATCTCGTCTGATCTTGTATCGAAGTGCTTTACAAACCGGACATGCTTCTAGGTTCTCGTACTCCTCACCGCGGTAGAGGATACAATCGTTAGGACATGCGTGTATCTTACGTACCTCCGAGTCCTAGAGGGCGGACTAACTTCTTAGCCTCGTACGTTGATTCCGGCAATTCGTTTTCCTCTGGAAGAATATTCTTCACGGGTTTTAGTAACTCGCCAAATGCCTTGTCACTGACACCATTTTTGGCCATCCATTGTAAGAATTCCAGCGTGGTACCTAACTTTTTGTGCCCTGTTCACGGCTGGGTACAAGGACCTTTGTGGTCCGCCAACATACTCTCAATTTCGCACTTCCTTTACGCCTTCGCAGTCCCCGTACGTCGCGCAACATCGACCAAGGTCATCGGCACCGTCGTTTTCTTCAGCATCCCCGCCCGCCTCGCCCTTGTATTCTCTTCAAACCCCACCATATTGACCACAGTCCGGAATGTTGTCATCGTCTTCTTCATCTTCTTCCATTGCAACCCCCACCTCTCCGTGCGATGTCCAACAATTGTAGTGAGGCATGAATCCCGACTGAAACAAGTGGGCATGAATAATTCTTGATGTAAAATACTCCTTCTCGTTTTTGCACTTTTTACATGGACAACGTATGAAACCATTATGCTTGTTGGCATCGGCCACACTCAAAAATAATTGACGCTTTGAATAAACTCTCTCGACCGTCAATCCGCGTTGTACATCCATTGCCGATCCATCTATATGGAATGCACAAAAATCATAAGAAAATTCCACGAAATTCAAATCATTTAAATATAACATCAATACTTATATGTATATAATCGAGATAATTATTATATACTAATCCAATATACGTAATGTGTTGTTCTAAAAAAATAGAATTATTTTTAAGAGGTCTTTTAAAGCGATAAGCATAAAATTAATTAATTATTTTGTATCTATTTTAAAAGGTCCTTTGTCATCTATTTTATAACTTTTTTGTCCAAAAGATTCTCTCTCATCATTTTCCATAAATATTTTTTGAGATAAAATTATACGGACTAAATTTCTATAAATGTTACGTGCTAAGTTTACTTTTCTTCCTCTTTATTTTCCCCAACTTTTTTCTCAACACAATATAATGTGCTTAGCAAAATAATTAGTGCAAACAAATTTTCTCTCTCCTCATGTTTAAAAAAAATCTAGAGATGATTAATGTATATAAAACAACCGTAAAATACAAAGTGCTAAGCATAGATCATAAGAGAAAGAAGTTGCTAACCTTATAGATAGCAAAGATTTGTGTATTATCACCAAAACAAAATCACAAAAAATTTTGGCAGCGCCTCCTCTCTAGCTAGAGAAAAATTTTGAAGACAAGTGTAGCAGGCTCGGGCTGGAGGAGGAAGGAGTATAAAAAGCAAGCCATCTTTAGTCCCGGTTGGGGTTAACAACCAGGACTAAAGATCATCTCTAGCCCCAGTTGTTGTTACCAAACGGGACTAAAGATGATGTCAGAGGCTGTCAGAACCTGTCAGAGCGCCAGGCATCTTTAGTCCCGGTTGGTAGCACCAACCAGGACTAGAGGTAGCATCTCTAGTCCCGGTTGGTGTTACCAACCGGACTAAAGGTGTCCGGACTAGAGATGATCTTTAGTCTGGTTCGTGACACGAACCGGGACGAATGTTCCAGAGAGCCGTTGAATTTTAAACCGGGACTAGAGATGATCTCTAGTCCCGGTGCAACTCAAACCGAGACTACTTGTGTTTTTGCCACTTCAACCAATGATGGTTTCTCCAGTAGTGATTGCAAGCTGGCGAGTATATATGTGGTTTTTTATCCGCCAAATAATATGCAAGGGATGGAAATATACCAAATTGTTTTAGCACTAGATAAAAAAATAGAATATATTATTCGTATTGTAAGTCGCTCCGATTTTTGATTTTTAAGTCAAACCTCAAATGTTTGATCAAATTTATAAAAAATATAATAATATATATAATATCAAATTAATTTTATTACACCTAACATTAAAATTAAACATATTTTGATAGCTTTTTTATTTTATTTTATGTTGAAAATATCATTATATTTTTTATGAACTTAATCGAAGCTAAGAAAAGTTTGAATTAAAAATAAAAATAATTTATAATGTAGTGATTTAGAAACATTTCATTAAAGAGCCTATGTAAAAAGTTGATTTTTATTTGTGTTGAGATTAAAAAAATAATGCTATGTGTACACTTTGGCTATAAGAAACCAACGAGAAAATCGGGATGAAAGTTTGGCAAAAATAAAAAATCCTATATAAAATTTGTTAGAAACTAGTTTTTATATAAAATTTTATATTACTGAAATTAATAAAGATATAAATAACTATTAGAGATGCTTTTAGCCTTTATCAATTGATACGTGGGTCCGATGAATCATATATCGAGAGAGAAAAGCACGGTGTTTTGAGCACGGTGGATCTCAATCCCTCCCATTCATCGGCCCATGTACTGACAGGTGGACCCCACTCACAGGTCAGCACCACCGCCCTCTCACCTACAGTGGGCCCCACCACCCCCAACCCACCTCTACATAAATTCCCCCACACCCTCGCCACGCAGCCGCATTTCCGCTTTCCCACGCGCGCGAGCGAGAAGCAGAGCAAGCCGCCGAGATGTGGAGCTCCGACTCCGACGCGGACCTCGCCACCGCCGCCGCAACCACAACCACCACCACCGCCTCCTCTTCCTCCTCCTCCTCCTCCCCTTGCCCCTCCCCTCCTCCCCCTCGCCGCCGCCGCCACCGCCACGGCCGCCGCCGCACCCGCAGGAGCAATGGCGGTGGAGAGGAGGCGGAGGCCGAGGACGTGTGGCGCGGGGCGCAGTGGGAGGCGGCGTGGCCGCGCCGGACGAAGCCGGTGGTGGTTGCCGAGGAGGAGCCCGTCGGCGGCGGCGCGTGCACGCCGTGGAGCGGAGCCGACGACGGCGGCGGCGGCTGCGTGGGGCGCGCGCGGAGCCTGACCGACGACGACCTGGAGGAGCTCAAGGGGTGCGTGGATCTCGGGTTCGGGTTCAGCTACGACGAGATCCCTGAGCTCTGCTGCACGCTCCCGGCTCTCGAGCTCTGCTACTCCATGAGCCAGCGCTTCCTCGACGAGCACCACCAGCCCCAACCGCAGCAGTCACCGCCGCCGCCGATGCCCTCTCCGTCGATTCCCAACTGGAAGATCTCCAGCCCCGGTAAGCAACATACAATCTCTTCGCAGCTCGCACCAAGAAACCAGCCAAAAGCCAACTTGTCCAAGAAACCTCGCGATCCATACCCAATCAAAACCAATCCACACAAGAGAGGAGAAAGAAAAACCAATTTGATCACGAAACTACTCCCGATTCCGGATTGCAAGAAAACCCCCATTTCTCGATCAGTTCTTCTTACGACGATTGATTGATTTGTTGCAGGAGACAGCCCGGACGAGGTGAAGGCGCGGCTCAAGTACTGGGCGCAGGCCGTCGCGTGCACCGTCAGGCTCTGCAGCTGAACACGACGCCACCAAGACATGGACAACCAAGCCAAGAACATGCCATGTCAAGAACATGATCGATTTGCATTGTTCCAATCGGCTGCACGGATCGATCGATGGATGGATGGGGAATGCAGTGAAGATGGCATTGATGATCATTGTGGTTGGATCTTGCTGGGGGAGGAGAGGTGACCAGATCAGCTAGTAGCTGTATGTGTGACAGTACATGCAGTTGGGAGTGTGGTTAAGATTGGTTGGGACTTGGGGGAATAATTGTGTCTAGTTGCTGGTGCTCTCTTCTGTGCCAGGCTGCCTGAGGCAGCTACAGCTTGTCATCTCCAGCAACTAAATGTAATCAAAATAATGTAATCCTAGTTGCTAATTGGGAGATCAAAGTAAATATGAATGAATGAATAAATAAATGGGTTCATCAGCTTGCTCTTTTTTTCTAATCATTGGCACAGTTGACAGTTGGTTCCTGCATTTCTCTACTATTCCTGCAAGTCTTGTGCAGAGATTTTGAACCAACTTGCTCTGACTACACTGCTCACTGAAGTTCACAACAAATTTGTTTAGACTTTGGATGGGTTGTTTATCTGGAAGATTCAGAACTAGACGGGTCCTGGAATTTCCAGATCAAAGGCTGCATTTTTTAATTGAAAGATGACATTTTTATTCGGTTCTATCTTAATCGTCAGGCTAAGTACACACTTAATTGAAGCACAAGCACATGAGATTGCGCATCTTGTTGTGTGCCATCAGTTAATCTGATCCACTCACAAATTAAACACTAGTATCAGTTACTGAGATGGTCGGTTTCGATTATCTACTCTAAAGGAAAAGGAAAGGACATCTCTTCATCTGCTCTTTTTCACCTGATCTCTGTGTCAGTTAGCTTGTGATTTGGGAAGCAAAAACTCATAAATTAATAGGAGAAGATGGCAGTTTCATCGACTGAATCAGTTCGTCGTTGCAGTTTTGTATAGTACAGAGGCATCACATGAACACTGTGAAGCGTGAGCTAAGGCCACAGCACAGGCGAGCAGCAGTAGCACTGTTCATCACATGATTTCGCGTGTCTGGTCTGATCATGTGGCACGGGATCATCTCTTGTTTTCAGGCGTAATTAATGCCCGCGTGTTTCCTTTCCCTTCCCTCCTAATCATTGTCCTAACAGCGGTTGAATGCTCTGCTGCTAGCTATATATTGCACAGTGGTTTTCTGTTCTGCTCTCTTCTGCCGACATGGTCCATCTGTGTTCTAAGTACACTATACTTAATTAGGCTGATCTCTTGTCATTTAGGAAGCTAATGACATTTACTGTTTGTTTTGGTTACTACTACAGTGGAGGTGAATGGACACCTGTCTATTCTACTACTTCGAGATTATCAGAGTAGGAGTAGTGTGTTCTTGCTCAGTGCTGGCCAGTGGCAAGCACATGACTGTCAGGATCATCAGCCCCGAGATTGGCATTAACTAACAGACACACTAATTAATCTCCAAATCATGACAGGTGTACTCTGGAACTTTTGGAGAGTTGTGTGAGAACATAAGATATCAGCAAGAGGAGCTGAAGCTGGCATCAATCTCCTCTGCACCCGGGCTGCCTGTCTGAAACACTGATGAATCTTGTTCCTCCTCGTTCTTGCCAGCTGGGCAGGACCTGAGTAACTAGTTAATCAACACCTGAAAAGCTTAGTATTACTAATTAGGATTTGTCTTGTAATTGCACCATTAATGAATGCCCTGGGCTGGTCCAGGGACAAAAAGGAAACACACCACCTTGTGGAGCTGGCTGGTCCTGGCTGCACACACACACTGACAGTCACAGAGGCAGGTGAAGTGGGCCCCATTTGGCAGTGGCCCATCTGTTCATCTTGTTGGATCTCAAGTAGTAGTAGCTAGGAGGAATCTGAAGTGCCACAGCTGCCTGCTCTTCAGATGCAGAGCCACCCATGGTGCCCTCCTGATGAATGATGATGATGATGTTGTTGATGATGGGGTCCTAACTAACTAACATGATTCAATTTACATCACATCAGGTGCAGGGCATGTCCTTTGCAGTGTCCTGATGGCTGTTCTGCAGTTGCAGTAGTGGACACGCAACAGGGCAGGAGACAGTTTTGGTAGAGATCGAGTCAAGGGAGTTAGGGATGAAAACGAACGGAAACGGATGGAAAAACTTCATTTCTACTTTTGTTTCTATATTATTAAATAGAAACAGGATCTGGTTCAGAAAATACGGGTTTGAAAACGGAATCGGGATATACGAGTGCACGAAAACGGTCGGAACCCAGAACTTAAGTCGGAATTTACATATCTTCTAACCACGTCTTATTCGTTCTTTTGATAATTAATGGAGACATTAAGATAATCCTACCAACCAGTCGGAATTATAAGATAATTGATATGAACGGTCTGTGATGACATACAATCATTCACTTTAAATCAAAAGGATCCCGACGGATGGAGGATAGGGTAGGTTTTGTTTAGACTAGACGACTGGGCCTTCGAGACATAAATATTAATGGGTCTGAAATTCGGGTTAAATCCGGATACAATCCGAAAAAATTCCGATTAAACACATAATTCCACGAAAACGGACGAAAAAATGTCATTTCTACTTCTGTTCCGTTTCCAGATTTTTTTTTCAAAAATACGAAAACGCTCGGATCAAATGTAGAAAAACGGACGGGTAAGACGAGAAAAATTCCTTTCGTTTTCAACCCTAAAGTGAGTGAGCTTTGTTGCATATTTGTATACATTTGCATTTGCAATTGGGAGGCGATGATGTTTGAGGGAATGCGGGCCAATCGAATTCGCATCTTATTCGTTTCTTGATATGTGGTTCGACTTGAAGTTACGTAGTTTTCCAAAAGACAAGACTTAAAATTTGGTGGGATGTTAGACAAACTCATGCTTGTGTGCTACTACTATTTTTCAAGATGGGGGTTAATTAGGAGCGTTTAAATTAGACGCTCCTAAATATACGTGTGGCGTTCTCTAGAAGTTAGTTTATCTTGGGTATAAATGTGCAGTGAAAAATATTTTTAGGCTAAATGTTCCAGGATTGATGTTTAATTTCTTTGATCAATGATGCTCAATTCTGAATTGTATGATCCCTGAGAAATGACAGGAAACAAAAATAATGGAGAGCCCTCCAACATTTAGATATGGAAAATGTATTAATTTGGGCCTTGAAGTACTAGTTTTCTGCACAATGCATATTCAGCCCAATAAACTACAACACTACGATATGGGTCTTTTCAGGAATTTTCCAAGGAATAAGTTTATTTTGCCTCCCTCATCTCTTGTCCTGTTGAATCATATCCCTAAACCGTAAAACCGTGTATAGTGACTCCTCCATCTTTGAAAACCACTGCAAATTGATTTTTTCGGTGGTTTCAAAAGCAGTTTCGTCCTACGTGACGCTCATAAGATCCACGTTAGTAAAAAAATAAAAAATTAACAGCCCCACATATGAGTCATCCTAATTTGTTTTTCTTTTTCATTACCCCTCTCTCTCCTCTGCATTTCCCGTTATCTCTTGCGCCAGGGATGGCAGTGGCCAGCATCGTGGGGACGACTGCCCGACAAGCTTCTTCTCCCGCGCGCGCCGCAGCCGGCCAACAAGCTTCTCCTCCGCGCACCACCCAACGTGTCGCCGCCAATCTTTTGAAGCCTCTCGACGATGACTCCATTGAGACAAGCCCAACAGCAGAGAGGGATGTTGTGGTGGTAACCGCGTCCTCTCGTCGAACCCGTCGGCTCTGCTTTGCCCCCTCTCCATGGCGGAGCTCGAACTTCTCCTCTTTCGCGGGCTCCCACACGAGTTAGAACTCCCGCCGTCGCCCGGCTTGGCGATGCTGGCCTCACCTTCGGTATGATTATATTTCAACTTTGCATCTTCACACAAGAATTTTCTTGGGTATGAAAACGCTGGTATAATATCACACCAGTAGTTACTATGTGGTGTGCAATTGGTTGCAGGATGTAATGTTAACCCAAGTTCCGGATTTCTAAAACTGAACTGAAGGTTAATTTCATTAGTTCAAGCGAAAGAGCAGGAGTGAGTCTCCAATGTACCAAATCTCAAAGTTCCTTGTGGCGTGAAGAAGTCCTTGCAGCCCCAAATAAAGAGATATTTGGCAATGACAAGCAACCCCTCCAAGTCCTTAATTATCTCCCACCTTGAGGCAATCCTTCAGCAGCTCCCCTTTTTGGCTTCCTTCCTCCACTTCCCACTTCACATCCATCACCACCTCTCATAAAGGCCTCTAAACCACAACACGGATCTCCATCGACTGAACATTGCCGCAATTCGGATGTCATGGCTCATGAGTACCAAGTCAAGTCATCTACCTGCTCAGAGAAAGCGAGGAGACCATTGAGGAACTGCGTGGCCGTGTCGCGGACGTCCCCATAATTGTGACGTAGCCACTGTGTGGCGTTGGTGGCGGAATGCAGGCACAAGACCTTGGCCACAGCAGTGAGGAGGTGACCGGCGGCGATGGCACAGGAGAGGCCGCATCCAACTGCCGACGAGAAGGCGTAATGGCGGAGGTAGTCTAAGAGAGTGCCCACGCGCCGTCGCCCCGAGGAGGAGAGAAGGGGGAGAGAGGTGAGGAAAAAAACAGATTATGATGACGGATATGTGAGACGTTTATTTTTTTACTAATATGTAGGTTTCATGAGCGACACTTAGGACAAAACCGCTTTTTAAACCATCGAAAAGCCGATTTGCATGGTTTTTAAAGATTGAAAAATGTTATATTTGTTTTTTTATCGAGGGATATGATTTAAACATGAGAGAGTTAAAATAGACTTATTCCATTTTCTGATGAGATAACATGCAAACCTAGCCCAACATGCAAGGACATGTTCTGCTGGTAAAGTAAGTTTTTTTTCTTTGAGTGGAAGATAGTAAGGATTTTTTGGGGAGGTAGTAAGGGGTATTTGGCGTATTGATTTGACTCATTACCATATTTTTTTATGGATGGCTAATGTTGTAGAATAGTTTCTGGTTTTTACAAACATATTTTTTTTGTTATTTAGAGGTATATAGAGCATGTTTGATTTGTTTCCTAAATAAAACCTGAAGTTTAGTAATACCAGAACTAATTTGGCAGAGCTAGAAATGGTAGAAAACTAGTCGTATCCTTGACCGAAAATTCCTTCAGTGTCCAAAGTATCGTTGATCTTGAATATCTTCTAACTTCTTCCTCCCTCCAATTCTAGTTTTGATTGACTCCTTTTTCTCTCTTTCAACATGGCTTAGGTAAGTGTGTTATTGAAGGCTTCAATTAAAAAAACCAAACTTTTGGGGGAGATTGGATCATATGCTCTGTTTGTATAGAAAATTGTGTATTTACATACCCTCCCGTGACAATGACATATGGGGTCATCCAAGGTCACTGATACACTGCTCATGAGGGTAAATCCTTAATTTCAATTTAACATATGATCAGATTTTACTAATTTTGAGATCCCCAGTTAATTTTAATTCATGCGCTTTGGAAATTGTAGAATCATTCTGAATAAGGCCGAAGATATAATAACTTCTTCCTTTGGAGGTGGTCATTTGAGATACGGTTGGTAAGCTGTAGAAAAATGAACGAATCAACGAAAAATAATTTATGAATAAAAATAAAAAATAATTTATGAATAAAATTTTTTATATCTATGTTAATAGTTTAAAAGTTAATGTTGAAATAGACCATGATAAAAAAAAGACAATCTAAAACCAACTTAAAAAATTATTTTTAAGTTTTAAAATTTAAATTTTGGTTACAGCTGATAAATTAATTAATAAAAAGAAGATTAGGGGTTACATGTCCAACGTGACTTCGTGCTAGATCATCACCAGTAAGTTCTTTTGTTTGTAGAGAAATATAAACCAATAAGATGCTTTCAGGTTAAATATTAGTAGTAGTCAAAAGAGTTCCACTATTTGGTCTTGATCTAGAATGAGACTTAATCATCACCATTCTAAATCAAGTTATTAGAGATGACATGACAAAAGATGATGCACCTGAGCACCTCTAATTTCTTTCACATGATTAATTAGTATCTGAATGCATGACTGACTGATCAAATAATGGTCAAACAAACACTGCTCTAAAATAGAAGAATGAATTATATATTTTTAATGACCAAACATCAAGCACTACACAAGCAAAAATGCAGGTATCTGGCATATATGGTCCATAGTTATTTCGTTGTCAAATTAGATGGGCGGGCCCAGCAACTGACATATGTATGCATCACAACGTGTGGCAAGCAGAGGATAATGTTCTTTGAGTGGAATCATGAGTGGGCTACCAATCGGATGGCGCAGCACAGAGCATCTTCGTGTGTCTTCTCCAACTAGAATAATCGCTATGGATAACGCCAAAAGGCACTAGATTATATATTGATCTTGTTTGCTTTTTACTAAAGTAAGTCAAAATGCCTTGCTCTGGCAAAAGTAGTTTTGTCACAACAAGTCAAATCATCTTGGTGCAGGCCAATCTCACGAGGATCCTTCTATATCTACTGTCATATTATCATTTTTTTCAATTTATTAAAAAGAAAGGTTTGCTTAATTATCATGAAGAATTTTAACTATTGATAATAAACTAGATAAGCAAAGAACAAGCCTAATAATAAGCAAACTATTAATGGATATGTTCTTCTCAACTCCGGCTTTCTCATTTTTTTCATTTTTCATACACAATTTCTGAAAAAAATTAAACGGTATGTATTTTTAAAAATTTTATAAAAAAATTAATTGTTGTAACAAATTATGTTAATTTATTTTTTAAGTATTAACCAATGAGCCTCTCAATTTTACATGCGTGGGAGAGAGAAGTTTTTAACATTCATGAACACATCCTAATTGAATACTAAATTAAGGGCTGTAAACTTAGTTAATTACTTTCTAGACACGTATGTAGCGCTATATTTTGAAAAAGGACTACGTTGGAGCATTTCAACATAGCAGACCCGTATTTAGTCAAGGGCAAGATGGGTGAATTTAAATAGGATGCCTAAAGTGAATTTTAATTTTTCTTAAATATGAGACCTCACTTCATATTTAGCACCGAGGTCGTAAATTCTTAGATATAGTCCTACAATGTAGCAAAAACTCTAGCATCCCGTTCCGTCTAAATCTAATTCCTAGGTGGTGAGAATAACCACAGATATCGTGTTTGTGTGGTGGCCGAACTTAGTTCGATATGAGGTCTATATACACACACAGGAGCATAATGTCTGGTTCATAGCAACATAGTACGAGCATTGGTGAGTCTTATAAGTCTATATATGTGTGTGCGCGCGTGCGTGCGTGCGTGTGTGTGCACGCGTGTGTGTTGGGAGGGACGTCTCATGTCGGTCAGATCTCGGTGAACCCGTATGCTGACTTCCACCATCATCTATCTTTTCTTAGCTCTCATCTCACAGGAATGATGTAGTAACACGATGATCACTGTACAGTAACACTGTATCTTATATGCAGTAACAACACTACAATATAATTGAAATGTAGTCATCATTGATCTACTTTTGATAAACAGTTTCTTCTAGCGTCATGGTCCAAATGATTTAAAAAAATTAGTATATCTTCTAAGAGATATTGTTTTTCAAAGATTAGTCTTTTGAAATTTAACTCTCTATAAGTAGTAATACTATAGCACTTTTGTTACTATTTTTTATTATACGTTACTACTATTCCATCGTAACGTTACTACCAGAGTGCAGTAATGAAAGTTTTGTAGTAACATGTGCGTGCTCTCTCTCTATATATATGTATATATATATGGACCCCCGTTTTCGGAACGGGAATCTTTCGTGTTCATACATTTTTCTGGATTAAGTAGTTTCGTACCCACGAAATACAGTACTGAATTATCAGGTGCAAATGCACGAATAGTCTTACACAAAAGTATTACAATATAGGCCCGAAGGCAATATCTAACATATAGGACCTCATGGTCCAGATACAACCAAAAGCAGAAATTAAGTAAGGTAGCGGAATGGAAGGCAGCGGCTTGTTGATTGCCACAGGCAACGACTGGAGACTAAGACCTAGCAGGCGTCATCGTCTTCTTCGCCCTCCTGGCAGTAGGCATATGGATCCTCCAAGTCTTCATTCCCACAATCTGAAGGTTTGTGCGTATAGTAAGGGTGAGTACCCACCGTACCCAGCAAGCCAACACAGAAAGATGCACATGATAGGAGATTCTCAAGGAATGGTCGTGGTTTATTTGCACAAAGCCAACTTTGCAAATCTTTTTACAAACCTAACATCTAGCCAAGTCAAGTTTTAGTTCCATAGTTCGTTAAGTCGGCGATGGTTCTGTCTACCATCCATAGTGATTCCAAGGATGGCTTCCTGCCTCCGGATCGTCATGGTTTTCTGGGGAGTCTACCCCTTCTCACAAATCAAGAAGTTGATCCACCAGCACATAAATTATTATGCATATCAACCCATCATTTTAAACTTACGAGTCTAGCCACGAGAGAAACTTGTCACGCCGCTCATTATCCACGAACACGGCTATTCGAATAGATTGATTTACTCACACTGCAATGGATGTACATTTTACCCATACTCCGTGACTGCCCAACAAATGAGCCTACGTCCCAACACATGAGACGGTCGTGGCAAAGCTTTTCGATAACCTCACTTTGGTAGTACCCGCTCCATGAACTTAAATCCTCTTGCACTCTAGCCGTCCTTTTCTAGCAGTGAGAGGAGTTCTGGCGCTCCCGGAGTAAGGGAAAACTCACTCAATCTTTAAGTTATAATTAATTTCCGATTTCGATTCATCACTTTAACACTTAGGCCGCAGCCTCATCTCAACAACACAAACCACATCTCAACACAAGAACCACTATACAGAGATACTGCCTCCGCTCGGCTATCTACTCCGCTAGGTCTATACCCATTCGAGAAGTACGGTTGTACTGGCTCGTTCCATGTTATAAGTCTCACGGCTCGGTCCTTAATTGACCAGGGACGGTACTTGCCTTTGTTGGAATCCACCCACATCATCCAGCCGCCCCAGTCTAAAACATTTGTTTTGTATTTTCAGTTTTCATCAAAACTCATTTTATCATTCTCATGGCAATGTGACACTCATGTCTCCACATGCCGTATCTCAACTACCTTTTCCAAAGATAGTTGCCCACGCATATAGCTCTTTGCAAAAGCATGAGTATGCATGAATCTAATAATAGCATGGCTAAGCATTTTACCGAATATTTCCTTCGGTTACATCATATCGAGGGTTGCAAAGAATATAACTAAAGGTAATCAACATCAAGGCATGGCATAACAAGAATAGGTATTTTTGTGTATAGCATGCACATTTTAGTTTTAGAATTAACACAAGTTTGCAAATAGGATCAATATGTTCAAAGGGAGTGATGACTTGCCTTGCTCGCAAGCTTGCTGACCTGGATCTTCAACGCACTCAGATGCTCCCTTGGACTCTATAATAACGTGCGATCCAACCGATTGAATTCGATTAGAATTCAAATAAGAATCACCAAAAGCCAAATAAATCGCAAAAGCGGCTTCTAACACTAGGCTACGATTTTAAGTAAATTTAGTTCGAGTTTCGATAGAATCCGAGTTAAAATGAACGAGATACAATAATTTGAAGTTTCGCGTTTTATCGACTTAATTAATTATAAGGTGATGTTATTTCGAGTTAGTCTATTATAATTTAGAAAAATTGATATTGGACAATTCGAAAATATTATACCGACAAAGGAAGTGGTTAATCCAAATTTTATTTCCAATTAACGAGCTGACAAATCCTAGGGTTGCAATTAATTTGAATTCTAAATATTTTATCCTAAAACGTAATATTATTGTAACTAATTTGGAACTTAACCCTAATATTTCTATATATGCCGAAGTTTAGGTCTTCTTTTGCTAATGAATTAAATTGTAGTAAGTTCTTAGATAATTTATTCTAAACTTAATGTTGTGTTTAATAATTTAAGAACTAATTTCAAGAAAGATTCAGATGGTAGGATTAGGGTTTACTAGCAACTTAAATCACATTTTTAAATCCCCAATATTATAACTATATCTATTTTATAGTCATCCCCAAACAAATTTTGATTTTAGGAAATAAAATAGGTTTGTACTAAAAATCTTTTTCAACAAAGTATTTTAATTTTCTTTTCTTTTCTTTTCTTTTCTTTTCTCTTTTTTTCTTTCCTCTCCTCCTCTTTCTTCTTTCTCCCTTCTGTTCTGCCTCTCTTCTTCTCTGTTTCCTCTCTTGCCCGGTCGAGGCGACGCATGAAGGTGGCGGCGCGCAGCGATGGAAAAAGAGGGGAACAAGGGCATACCCGGTGGCTAGGAGGGCGACGCGGCACGGCGCGGGCGTGGCGGCGGCGAGGAGAGCGGTGGCGCAGAGCTCGGCGCACGGGAGAAAAGAGGGGAGAGTGGGGGAGAGGATTGGGAGTGTGGGGAGGAAGGAAGGGGTGGGGTGAGGGGAGAAGGGGGCTGCGCCTCCTTTTTATAGCGCGACGGTGGGGGAGGGCGGGTGGCGCGGGCCGGCGATGAGACGGCGTGCGGCGGCACGGGGTTCGGCTGGCCGATGGGACGGCGTGCGGCACGGGCTCGGCGGCCGATGGGCTGCGCGGCGACGGGACGGGCACGCGGCCGGCGGCGATGCGTGCGCGGCGATGGGATATCTAGGGTGACGTCGGCGTGACGCGGCGCGTGCGAGAGGGTGGCGTGGGGCGCGAGGACGCCGGCGGTGACGGGACGCGCGGCGGGGTAGAGGTGACACGTGCGCGGCGCGTGGGCGCGCGGCGCGGCGGCCGATAGGACCGGATCGAACACCTCGGGGCAAATGAACAATGCATTTTTTTATTTTTCTGATTTTTCTTCTTTTTATTTATTTATTACAATCAATTCCTTTTGTATTTCACATATAAACTAAATAGAATTTTGGCCCCAATTGTAATTTAATTAGATTTTAAGTTTTTGCCCACTTTATTTTATATATTATTTTAATTATATATTTATTATTTTTTTATACTTTTTATTCTTATTTATAACTTAGTAAATTTTTGTATTGTACCCAAAAATAGGATCTTGGTCCAAAAGTGGATTTTTATTAACCTTAGCTTTTCTCCAAATTTTTATCTTTATTTTTTATTTTTAATATTCATTTTGCAATTTCCTTTCTTTTAGGGTTTTTAAATCTTATCAGCCTTTTTTCCAAATAAATTCTTGTTTATTTAACTCATCACCAAAAAATCGCGAATAAGAGGCAACTAATTACGACAAGATGCAATCAATCAAAAAGATTTTTTAGGTTCCGAATTTTATATTTTTATTTTTAAAACTTCGGATTTTAGGGTGTTACAATATATATATATATAACCTGGGGTATAGAATAGTTATTCTATACTACCTTTCTCTCATAAGCTAAACCCATCTTCACCTTCTTCTCAAGGCCCAAAACTCACCTTCCACCTTGGTCAAAGACAGGTCAAAGCATCCCACGTCGATCAGATCTCGATCAATCCGCGTGCTGACTTTCCCCACCACCCATCTCTTATCAGCTCTCGTCTCGTAGGAATGGTACAATAACGCGACGATCACCATGCAGTAACATTGTGTGTTACATGCAGTAACAACGCTAAAATATAGTTGAAATATAGTCATGACAGATCTACTTTTGATAATAATTTTTTCTAGTATCATGGTGCAAATGATTTAAAAAAGTAGTATATCATCTAAGAGATATTGCTCTTTAAAGATTATTCTTTTGAAATTTACCACTCCATAAATAGTAAAACTATACTATTATTGTTATTAATTTCTATTGTGCGTTACTACAATTTTATCATGAGTAAGAGTGTAGTAACAACTATAAGTTTTGCAGTAACATGCTATGTTACTATAATTTCTTAATAGTGTTACTGCAATAACATCTGATAATAATCGACCACAGATAAAGACCTATCACCCACCTTGCACTAGCAAAGCTAAGTGCAAGTGATATCTTTAGAATTCTCATTTTTAAACAATGATATCTCGCACACCGCATATTATGTTTTTGAACTATTTACATCGTAATGCTTTAAAAGAGAGTTCTCAAACTAGATCTGTCATGACTATATTTTAACTATATTTTATCACTATTACTACACGTAAGCTGTAGCGTTACTGCATGGCGATTGTCCTATTACTACACCGTTCATACAAGACGAGGACATCAAATAGGTGAACGATGAGAGGGGAGGGGAAGTTAGCATGCGGGTTTGACCGACGTGGGAATGCTTTGACCGTCCTTTGACCACACTTTGACTGGGCATTGACATCGAAACATACGCTAGGCAGGTTTGACCGACGTGGGAATGCTTTGACCGTCCTTTGACCACACTTTGACTGGGCATTGACGTCGAAACACACGCTGGCCTGGGAGATCTGCTTAGCTCCTATAACATCCTGGCCTAGGGCTTAATAGGATTAATAGAATACTCATACCAACAAGTTGCAACTTCTTTTTCGAAAGCTCATCTCCTAAAAACTCTGAGGTTAAGCGTGCTTGGCCTAGGGCAATTTGGGGATGGGTGAGGACAAAGTGCGTAGAAAAGACTGATGTTGGTCTGTGAGGGCAGTCTAAGATCCTAGAGAGCTTCTAGATGTAGGCGGGCCCAGCCTGAAAAGGGTGGAACGTTACACTCCAGTGCAGGTCCTAAAACCAATCAAACACGGGCGTGTCAGTCAGTTTGATCCTGCCACTGACAAGATATACAAAGCATAAAGCATATCAGCCGACAGGCCGATAACCAAAACAGCCGATTGACGCGATTCCAGTCGATGCTGATGGTTAAAGCATATATCGGCTTATGCTAGTAATCCGATGTCATTAAATCCAAATAATTAGAAATCTTTGCTGCAATTGGCTAAAACCAACTTGATTAGAATATCGGACCTAATCGAGAAAGTCCTAACTAAGCCGATGTGACTATAAACAGTAATGGAGTTAAAGATAGAGATGATATACCAGATAGGCAATACTTGTGTCGACCCGATTAGAATATCGGACTCAACCGAGGAAGTCCTAGCCACGCCAGTGAAAGCGAATATGACGGAACTTGTCGAAATAAAAACCTAGTAGATTAGGATGGCGATGCGCCGAATTATATTGATCGTGAGATTGATTTACATGAACCTCAGGCTTACATATTTATACCCGTAGGCTGACAAAGATCCTAACATACTACAAATCCAAACTTTTCTAAAGATAAAAGGAAACCGAGTCCTTAT